>JAPDVR010000001.1:30518799-31718799 GCA_026230005.1 Gila orcuttii
ATCCTCACAATTACTGTACAATGCCAACGGAGGAACTGTTGTCAGAAAGAAGGTAAAACGACATATTTTTGCCGTAGTCACACACACACACACACACACACATACACACACACACACACACACACACACACACATATATATACGTATATGAATTTATATACACTGTGATCAGCCTCATTGTAGTATGAAGTCGTTTAAATAGTTCACATATCTACACATAAAATATTCTTTGCCCACTTTTCCTTCCAGTCCCATTTTTTTCCATTTTATATATATGGTGGTACAATAATATTTAATAAAAAAGATACTAAATTATTATAAGTATAATAATAAAAAAATATTATTATTTCTAATTATTAATAATTGTTTAAGACAAGAGCAGTTTGGTACACTTTTAAAAATGATCAATAAATTATAGAAACATGTTTTTAGATTACATATAAAAAGTTGAAATTGCTTAACTTATTTAAAGTTATAAGAGATTCAGCTTTTTTAAGTCTGTTTAATATACTTTGTTTAAATGACATACAAAATTACTTGGATGGATGGAAACTTCTTAAACCTTCTGTCAGTATTGCAAAATTAATCATTGTTCATTATATTCATCATGTGAACAATATGAGAAACTCAAAAATTACTGTAAATTCAGAAACAGAAATCTACACTGTTTGTCTCTCTCTTTGTTTTTTTCTCTCTCCAAGGTTTTGTACTTGGATACACAGCTCATTGTTTAAAACCTCGCGTCTGATTTTACTTATTTTTAAATCGCTTTGGATTAAAGCAGATTAATGAATAAATGTAAATGTAAACTTTGTTTTATTCCGCGTTTATCACTAATGTGTCCTCTCATTTTTTTATCTAAACACCAGACCTGTATGTAGCTTTATTTCCTTTTTTCTATCACACTTGCGTTCATTTCATTCTCGTTTTCTTTCGGTTTTCCCCCCTTAATCCATCTCTTTCTCTTTCTTTCTCTCTGGTGTGGTCTCAGGAGTAACGGCTGAGTTTTAATATTAACCTGTTGCGATGAGGGCCGTGAGGCAGCGCAATAAACCTTGTCAGCATGAATATGTATGTGTGTACTCTAAATGGTGGGAATAGAGATACAGGCCCTGATAGGTATTTTTAGGACTCTCTCACAGGAGCCATTAAGTACTTTGGAAAAAAACCTGTAGACAGTCATACTGATATCAGTGGTTCTTTTCAGGATGCCACAATTGACCCGTGCTAGGATTTAAAACACCTGAAGCTTTGTGTGTTGCTGTTCGAGATGCCGTAGTCCTCAGGGCCACTGACCCAGATACCTTTTTTCAATCCAAATCTTGCTGAAGTGAGTCTTTGAATAGAAATGAATGCATCAAAAAGATGTTAGAGTGCTCACGGGCCAGACGTGACCATGGCATCTGGCATGAAAAACAAATATTCCATCCTACAAGTTAATTTTTAATTGATCAACTGTTGGGAAAGCCTAGTTTTAACAGTCAAAATTAGCCCTGCAGAGATTTTTACAGTTTAGGATATTGTGTTTAGCAACTCATTGAAGAAAATATTAATTCTAGTTAGTTGTAAGTGACCAATAAAGTAGATTATGCCTTCATAATCTAAAATATCTCAAAAATCAATCATGACAAGACAGGAAATATTAATGAATAACCAGAATTAAAGGGATGGTTTACTTGCGCTTGTTCCCAGAATACTTGTATTTTCTGCATCTGCAGCAAAACACATTTACTTTCCAATAGAAACAGAGTCCACCCTGTAGTTTAAAACCTCTAAGAGTCCTTTGGCTTTTTTATTAGATAATCGATCCATCCATATTAAAACAACAGAGTAAACTTAGTGTTTCTCATATACTTCATTATTGCAGCCATTTGACCAGGCAGCATATTATAGCAAACTGCATGTCACAGACTATCAATACGGCTCTAATCAGGGTTAGTTATGGCTGTACTATAATAGCCAAGCCTCCTGTGGTCAGTGGTCCACTGTATGATTGCTTTGTGTGTGTGTGTGTGTGTGTGTGTGTGTGTGTGTGTGTGTGTGTGTGTGTGTGTGTGTGTGTGTGTGTGTGTGTGTGTGTGTGTGTGTGTGTGTGTGTGTGTGTGTGTGTGTGTGTGTGTGGTGGAAACATGGCGGAAAGAGAATGGGATGCTTAGCATTTGCACTAACAATTTGACTATGTTGTTGAATTACTGTTATATAGATCTGCTGAGGTATTCATTTCACGGTATGAAGAGAGAGAGATAGACAGTTATAGTATGTGAATACTATATGCGTGTTTGTTGTGGTATCTCCTTTTTGTGGTATTGGGTTTTGTTTTAGCACTGTTTATTTAGTTTGCTTTGTGGGTGTTGTTTGCGTTCCTCTGAGAGATTTGCGGTGAAATACAACCCTTGAGCTGTCACTATTGTGAAAACATTTCTGATTGCCTGGTAACGATAATGCTATTTTGTCTGAGAACATTGTGCTGTGGACGGCAAGACTTATGCAGCCAGTGCGACTGCGACTCAAGCAATGATAAAAATATTTCATTTCATTTTTAAGAACTTTACAGAATATTTCATTTGACATTTAGTAGCTGACATCGGCCTGTAAACGATGCCTGTGATTCTCAACAGTTGGTTTGTGACTCACTCAGTGTTGCAAGCCTTGGATCTTTACAGCGCAATATTTTGGACCAGTCGCCTCCATTCAGCAGCAGTGCAGACACAGGACAGGTGTCATCTTCCCTGGCCATGGAGGCGGGTAGGCCTGACCCAGGTAAGATTATCCTCTCTCCTCACCACATAACTCAAATCAGTCAGCGTTATCACCCAGCTCCACGAGGAGCCATGTCATGAAACTCAACACACAAACATGTGACACTTACACCCGTAAAACATCTCCGATATTTAATATTCATCGGCCGGTGTTATTTACATCTCACTCAGTGATAGATGATCAGCCTCCTACCAGAGATACTGCAATTCACAATAATCACTTTTACATATGTGTGGAATTTCTCAGGTGGCACATGCGATGGGGTCTTCAAAGTAGAAGAAGTGTCTTGAGAGACTTCAAAGCGTTATGTCTTTTTGTTTTAGGTAATATATTAATGTAACTCTATCCTGACTTCTACATTTCTGTAACATAACCCCTAAGTGATGTCAGATGGCAGTGATTAAATATGGATGGAGATTTGGTACATTTTCCTAGAGGGAGAGAAAGACAGAGATGGGAGAGAGAGAGAGGAAGAAAGAGTATACTGGCTGGGGGCAGTTGGGAGTAACCGTTTTTTTTTTTTTTAACACCACCCCACTCCGTCAGATTGAGGAATCTCAGAGGTCCTGTCAGTGTCATCTGCATTCAGAACTAATGGACTTAAAATCAGCTCTACCTCCCAAGCTTTAATGAGTGTTAAATTAATGAAAGAATTCCATTCCCTCCTCCACCTCTCTAATTCTCTTTCTTTCTGCTTGGTTTTTGCATGACAACATTTTCAGATTGCGTTCTGAGACGGATCAGTCCCTTGTTGGCAGTAATTGGGTGCTGGCCTGGGTTAATGCGCTCACCACCATTAATGAAAACGTTGAGCTGTAAGTGGGACTGTATGAAACGGAGAACGTTCTCAATAGCCTCCAAACAGTCACCAGGGTCCATTCTGCAGCAGGCCGGGCCCAGCTTTTATTGGAGTGAAGTGAAGCATGAATTCTGTGAGGGAAAGATGGAGCCAGTTATATTCAAAGCTGTAAGCCAGACGGTTGAATGAAATAACCTTTTTTTAGATAAAGAGAATCTCTTGGGTAAGTCAGGTGAATAAAGGCCCACACAGAGAGTAAAAATGCAATGAAAGACACACACACAGACATTTGGGAAATACAGTGCTAGATCAAATCAGTTTATTTCTCAGGATACATTAATGATAAAATGTGCTTGTTTTAAAATTGCAATGAAATAAAATGTAATGTTGGGGAGATACAAATTTAAAATTTTCCGAAATGTCTTTATTCATTGACATGGAATCCAGTGTCATAGTTTTAAAAGAAAATCCCCTAAATATATTCATGACATCGTTCAGTGAGAGTTGCTTAATTTACTCTCTTTCTATATCTGCTTTGGTTGTGATTAATCCAGAAAGAAGCTGACATATTTTCTTGTAGAGTCTTAGAGCTTCCTAAACTACCATACACATACTACAGTAGTTCGAGTTTTCATGCCACCAAATGAGAACACAGCAAAAGGAAAATTAAACACACACACACACACACACACACACACACAAAAAAAAGATTGTAATCTTTAGTCTATGGTAGGATCTATATGTATATGAGTGTGTGTGTGTGTGTGTGTGTGTGTGTGTGTGTGTGTGTGTGTGTGTGTGTGTGTGTGTGTGTGTGTGTGTGGTGTGTGTGTGTGTGTGTGTGTGTGTGTGTGTGTGTGTGTGTGTGTGTGTGTGTGTGTGTGTGTGTGTGTGTGTGTGTGTGTGTGTGTGTGTGTGTGTGCATGTCCATACCGCACCACCAACAGACATTCAGTGGGGTCACCATCTCTCATTGGTAACCATCGGCAACAGACCTCTTTAATAGGAGTTAATCATGTACCCTGAGGTGACATGAGCAAAGCGGTTCTGTGTGTTAAACTGTTCCATTGAGCTGGAATTGGTTGATGAGGGTTGTTACAGGATTTCCTGTCAACATTGTAGCTGCATTCACACAAATATTATATGGGAAAAACATGGTGTGTGAAATGGTGGATCAGTAACAAAAGTACGTTAGGATGTATGTCTTCTGTGTTAAGATGTATAACACTTTACAAGGTGACTCTTTACAATAAGGTTAATTTTTATTAACTATCATTAACAACGATAAATTAATTAATACGGTAACAAATGTATCGTTCATTGTTAGTTAATGCATTAACTAACATTAACTCATTGAACCTTATCGTAAAGTGTTACCCTTTAGGTTTTATTTGTTAGCATTAGAATTAGTTAACATAACTAATTTTGTTAACAATGATATAATACTTCTAAAGCATTTATTAATCTTAATTCATGTTAATTTAAACATTTAATAAAATGTTATTAAAATAAAAAGTTGTATATGTATAATATACATATACAACTTTTTATTTGAATAACACCATATTATTTAATGGACCTGAGCTAACATGAACAGTTGTACTATAATTAATTTACGTTAACTAATGGGACCTTGCTGTGTTACCAAGATTTAATAGAGCTTTTTCGCCTTCATTTCTTTTCTCTCTCTGTTCCTCTTTCTCTCTATTTAACAGATTTTCTTTTGGCCTTGGCTTACATCAAGACACATACTAAGTGTTAAGTCAACTGTTTTTTAATAATTAACTGTAATCAGACTGTGAATGTAGCATTTAATAATCACTTAAATGCTTAGGAGAAAAAAAAGTTGCTACATAATCAGAAAAAGTACAACTACAAAGTAGCTAAAAGAAGTGTGAGACCAGGAGAGAGAGAGGGAAGAGATGAGATCTAATGAAGGGCTGGAGATGAACAGATTGCCTGGCAAGGAAGGGCAGTCTCACAGTGCGGATGTGACTGCCGTATCGACATATGCACAGAATCTGAAATCTGAATTTTAAATTCTGGAGAGCTGCTCACACTCTTTAGTGTCAAAGAAATGCCATCCTGTACAGCTGTCACATGACACCTCAGACCTCACACACACTCACACCATTAGCACACATACATCCACGGCACATACCTAAGCTTGTGCATCCACACACACACACACACACACGGCCGTGAAGGAACTAGTAAACACCGGTCTTGCCAAAACGCAACATCTTAGACACACATGCTGTCCAAAATTATTGTGAAAAGTCGAGAATGAACAAGAAAAAAAGTATGAAAATCTAAACTAAAACAAAAATGTAATACCCATAGGCAGCTAATTGTTTTAGAAATGGACCACCTTGTGTTATTTCCAGATTTTTATTTTATTTTTCAGTATTAGTGTAGTGTAGTAACCATCTTTTTGTTTCCTCATTTTGTGTAGCCACTTTTTTAATTTACTGAATAGAAATCTCCAAACAACACTTGTCAGAGGAAGAAATTAATATAATATAATATAATATAATATATATATAATATAATATTTACAGCAACAACAGTATTAAAAAAAATCAATTGCTAACAAGCATCAGTAAATACTGAAGCCACATTTTCAAAACTCTTCACACATTTAGCGAAACAGAAGTCTATGCTGACCAAATTTTTAGATCAGTGTGTTATGAGTGACAGTTTATGTTTTCTGAATGAAACTTGTTGTTAGTGTTGAAGCAAGTGTTTGATACATATATGAACTGTTTTGTTGGTCTGAGTGAGTTTTGTTTGGCCAAGATTAATGTTGGTAATGCAGACTGTATGAGAGTTTTGAAAAAGTTGCTTCAGTATTGACTAATGCTTCTTAGCAGTTGAAAAAAAAAAGTTTTTATATAAAAAAAATATAAACTTGCAGTCATGCTGCTTTACTGCAACAGTTTACTGATATTTATTACAGCAAAATTTTATATAAATAACTAATTAAATGACCAGAATAAATGGGATAAAATACAACAAATAAACGTTTGCTCATCCAAGCAACACAGACTTACAACAGGAATAGTAATAGGTCAAGTGGAGTGATGTAAACAATGAAAACTGTATAACAAAACTGTTTGGGGTTTGGGTTTAGAGGACCCGAAATAACAGTTGAATAATAAATTATAATATTTGCCAATAATTTACATACAGAAATTCTGATGTTTAATATAGGCATGGTGAACCTTGTTAATGAGTAATGAGTGACGCATTGGGTGACTGCACAGAGAGTAGAGGAAACAAACTTCATGAGTGTGTGTGTGTGTGTGTGTGTGTGTGTGTGTGTGTGTGTGTGTGTGTGTGTGTGTGTGTGTGTGTGTGTGAATGCCTTTGTGTATGTGCCTGTCATGAATGGCTTTGTGTGTGTGTGTGTGTGTGTGTGTGTGTGTGTGTGTGTGTGTGTGTGTGTGTGTGTGTGTGTGTGTGTGTGTGTGTGTGTGTGTGTGTGTGTGTGTGTGTGTGTGTGTGTGTGTGTGTGTGTGTGTGTGTGTGTGAGATAAGAATCTTTAACAAGTCTATTGAGGGTGGCTACACACTTACCCCACATCCAGTCCCCAACTGAATCAGATCTTTCTCTGTTGTCAGAGCACATTAGATACAGGCCAACACACACACACACACACACGATCAGATGAACAAACTGCACTCATACCACAAAGATGCTCAAATCTCCTGCTAACACAGACACTGACATTAGCATTAGAAAATGGGCTATCAGCTGGAATAAGCGAGATGGAAAAGAGACAGAATGTGTGTGTGTGTGTGTGTGTGTGTGTGTGTGTGTGTGTGTGTGTGTGTGTGTGTGTGAGAGAGAGAGAGAGAGAGAGAGGGAGAGAGAGAGAGAGAGAGAAAGAAAGAGAAGTGCAGCGTAGTTTGCCATAAAACACAAATACTTTAGTATCAACAAATAGGTTTCAAAATATCGCATCATCATTCCTGTTCAAAAAACACAAGAAGCATCTCACAATTGTTCAAGAGTGTGCTAGCATAAATTATCAACAGACTAGCTTCATGATAATTATTTAAAATCATTTCACGACATCACGCTGGGAGAACGAGTGCTCTCTGTACATCTGCGGAAAAAACCCAGGGCCTGCATCCCCACAGAGAAGAACATTTCTCTGTGTCTTTCTGTGACTTTGGAACATAATTGAGTTTAAACACTCAATACAACATTAATTAGTTTAGCCGTCTGCTGGTGATACCATAGATAAGAGACTATGTAATTCATATTGATTGGAATATGCACATTGAATACAACCTCTTAAGACAAGCCTCCTTTATTAAGCTAGCACAAAGAGCAGGTCATCATTTGTACAAAGAGAGATCGCTTTAGATTGTATCTTTCTCATAAAAAGATTTGATTGGGTTTTCTCTCTAAAGAACCATCGCTCCTCACGTTATTCTACTTTGATTATATTACCTCTTAATTAGTTTGCATATTGAGTTGAACAGAGTTTATTGATTTCACTAGCTTTCATTTGCATTGCAAAATTCTTCTAATCCAATATAATCTTATCCATAGCCACAGAGAGAATAATGACTTTCTTTCTGCCAGTTTTCTTTTATCCCCAACCTTTACACATTTTTTTTTTACTTTTACACATTATCTGAACGTTGTGTTTTTACATTATTTAGCTTGTTAGCTATTTGATATTATTTAGTAAGATGCAGAAACCTTTATATCCTAACCATTACAAATTTCTGTAAATCTGTAAATCGGTGCTTTAACAGTTTTGTGATAACAAACATCATAATTTCGTATTCCATGAAATTTTCACATCATGTGTGTGTGTATATATACAGTACTGTATGCATGTTTCAATATTGCGATATATGTGAAGGATAGGCTTGCATGTATTTTCGTGTGTGTGTGTGTGTGTTTGCGTGTGTGTGTGCGAGAGAGACTTCTGTGGAGAGGTTGATGAGGAGGTGTCAGGTCTGTAGCTGTTGATCTCACACACATTGCAGTGGCATGTTAAAATGTTAAACTATTCAGACTAATGAAACACAGGCCTGAGCTAATGACCTTCCTCGGGGAGTAGACCTGTCCTTCTGTCTCTCTCTCTCTCTCTCTCTCTCTCTCTCTCTCTCTCTCTCTCTCTCTCTCTCTCTCTCTCTCTCTCTCTCTCTCTCTCTCTCTCTCTCTCTCTCTCTCTCTCTCTTTCTGTTTGTATCTGCATGTTTTAGTATCGTCACCATATATAGATACACTTGTTTTGAAGTCATAGCTGGCTGGCAGAGGTGTTTTCCTGTGGACAGTGGTGATCTCATTCTATGTGTGAGTGTGTTTCATCATTGGTTTCCATGCTGAATGTGAGAGTATGCAACCCCTGGCGCTATGTGTATGTGTGTCTGTGTTTGTGTCTTTGCTTTAGTCAGTGACTCATTCACCCCAGGTTGGATCAAAGGGCTTTTAAATGGGCCACACTGACTATGAGGCAGAGTGAGTTACCCGGGGTTTACAGCACTATCAGCACCCAGACTATCTACACACATACGCACAGTGATCTACAGCAGTTGAGCACTGTGAATAACAGAATTGTTAACCAAAGAGAGCTACAGATTTTTACTTCACATTTAAAAAAAGTCTTATATGAAATGAATAAAATATTTATAAAATATTACGTCATATTTGATATACGTTTTTTTATTATATATTTTGGAACATGTTAAATCTGACACAACTAATCTCAAATTGTACTTTATATAAGTAATCAAGCGTTGAATCCCCTTCTTCCATTTCCAGTCAGGACATACCTTTTTACTGTAATGGTTATATACCAGATGGATTCCAGGCCGTTTGTACATGAACAATAGGCATGGTCAAGATCATGTTTATGTGTCTGGCAAAAGAACCATGTAAGTTAGTATGGTATTACAGGAGGAAGTGGCTATGACTAACACTGAGGTTTCCAGATCAAATACAAACAAAGAGTGTTAGTTTTCAACATTTGTAACCGCCATGGCGTCTTCTGGTAAGACTGAATGTGTCACATATGTCGCTAAGAACAGCTGTTTTCAAACGTTTTGAGGCCACAGACCCCCAAATAAAAAACTGTGGCTGTCAATAGGATAAAATAATTATGATTAATCTCATGAAAAGTCTAATTTTTATGTATTTTATTTTGTTAAAATTTATATAATATAGAAGGTTTAATTAAACATATATTACAAATGAAGCAAATTCATATAGCAAATTCTAGCTGAGGCCTTTAGTTTGGTTATATCTGAAACCCAGTCCTTGTAAAGCATATTAGCATACAAGCATTAAACTTGACATAAAACAGCCTCTCAGTTTACTGGGACCAGTCATAATAACATGGCTAAATACTTCTCCCACAGACCCTGCAGCCTGAGGGTGCCACATCACACTGAACTCTGACCTTATCAGGTGAGAAGGCGTAAGTGACTTGTAAAGCATGTAAATGAAGACCTGTGCCCTGCGAGGGGTTACATTAGCCCCTGAGGAGGGATAGAGAGGCGGGGGGAGAAGGTGAAAGAATCGGCTCACATATGTACTGGAGTCCTGTTGCTTAATTGATACTGTTCTTTGCTATGAGGCGAAGACGCACCGGAACATAGAACTACTTTACATGTCTGCTCAGAGATAGATGATGAATCTACGAAAGCTTTTATTTTAAGAGTTTGAAGAATGAGCTGGTTTGTTTTAAAAAAAAGAAATTCCATCATTTTATTGCAGTTTAACCACAAGTTCTTAAGATTAAATTATGTTTAACAAAACAATGAAGGCAGATGGACAAACCATATTAATTAAATATATAAAATATTAAGCATAGGTCAATAACGGTTTTTAATGCTAGGTTATTATCATCTGCAAGAGCAAACATGAATTATTTTCATGCAGTCGCCATCTCTTCTCTGCTCTCCATTCTCTTGCCGTCAGTCTTCAGCGTCCCAGCAGGCACTGAATGATTTATTGACAGGGTAAACTCTATATGAATCAGACTTAATCTTTAGTTATACAGTTTACAATGTTTGAGTAACTAAACGGCATGTGTGTACACACAGTTTTCATCCAACTATTGGGCTGAAATCCGTAGGGAGCTGGGGTAAGCCGCATTGAAGGAAATCTCTTAGTGTCTTAATGCTGAATGAATTTAGAATTGCACCAGTGTGTATAAACTGCTCACGGTAGGAAGTGGACACCCAAATAGATGTAATAATAATAATAAAAAACAGACCAGGTTTTCCAACACTGGTTTTTGAAGGTATCCGTGTTTTCTAGCATATTGCTTAAGAAGCATCAATTTTCCAAACAAAGCAGTTAACATTTTACTCCTTATTTCCCAAAACATAAAATGTAATACCCCTTCACCTACAACTACAGAATAACTGTGTTAAGAGAACATTTGAAATGGATGAATGAATACACACAGGAGATGAACATTTTTTGTAGTGTATTTTTTTTTAGGTTATCCTCCATACTTTAGCAGCATGCATGCATCTGTGAAGTGGCATTTTTCTGGCATGTTTAAGTGCAGCTATTGTAAAAATGTCTGGCTTCCTGTTGCTCTGCTGAGCAAGAGGTTGTATTCAGCCGTAAGGAAGGGGAATTGTTTAAATGCAGATGTTTTCACCCTTAACACACCCATGAGACACAAAGAGTGTGCACAGCAGACAGAGAAACATGAAAATTATTTGTCAAACAACACTAAAAAAAACTATTCTAAATTGATTTATTTAAGGCCATAAATGTAGTAGACAAAATGGGTCTTCATAAATAAATGTATGTATATATTTTAAGATGTATGCTTGTACATATGCACTGTATGTACTGTATGTACACTGTTAGAAAAATGTTCTAGATTTTTTCTTTTGTCAAATCAACTATTTTGACTTTCTGTTGATTAAACCAATCTCCTTCATTGTAGTAATTACATTTTTTATTTCAATGAACTTAAAATTTTAAGGTAACCAGGTTACTTACTTTTTTAAGTTAAACCAACAATATTTTGTATGTATATATGTACTGTATGTATGTATGTATGTATGTATGCATGTACGAATGTATGCATGTACTTTGTACATATGAATGTACTAAATGTATGTGTTGTATGTATTTTTTTTTTTAAAGTGCCTTATAAACAATTGAATGTGTTGTCTAATGTTTTTCTTATTTACTTTGCATAATGACATCAATGAAATACAACAGTGGATTAAATTTGCCCCTCATATAACTCTTTAACAGTTATGGAAAATGTACCATATATTGCATTTCTGTGCAGTCTTCCTGTGCTAGTTTCAGCAGAACATGTGCTGTATCTGCATTTACACAGGCCTAGAGTCAGCGGCTTCATTGACAATTAACATCAAGGAGTTTTGGAAACAGCATCAGGGAGTTTTTGCAATATTGCTGTAACTCAGAAACATAAAACTTGTGAAGAGACAATATTTTAAGATAGTAAACTATTTGATTTAGGACTGCCTTTTCTACTGTTATTGAAATTGTCTGTTATTTTATGAGGATTGTTTTGCTTGTTAACATTACAGTGAGTTCATTGTGCATTAAATTATTCCTGATGTAAAATTTATTAAGTGTTATATTTATAGCTGAAGTAGAATTACAGTGTACTTGTGTACTTCTTACAACCCCTACTATTCATCCAGCACAAATTGAGGAGATATACACACAAAGAGTAAATTAGAAACATTATCAGTCATTTTGCTTTGGGAGATTCTTGAATATGAACATGCAGTTGTAATCTCCATAACTTTCCTAAAAAGTACACAACATATTCCCTCCTCCTGGTTACAATTAATTCCATCTTTTTAGAATGGCTGTGCAACAATTAGCCCGTGGGTTTGTTTTGTGTTGTGTTTAAGATGTCCTCTGATTACCGATTCCTTTTCAGACCTTTTAATATGATGTAATTGCTTCCATAGAGAGTTTGGGGGTAGAAGTGAGAGAAGCAAAGGGTTTTTATCAAAAAAGTATGTCACGACTTAAGAAGTGACCTTGTCTAATAACTAATGTAGTCAGTCTCTGTTGGTTTCAATTTTAAAATGATCCCAATGGACACTGAAACAGCAGTTACCTATAGGCTTAAAATAAATTAAAATATAAAATAAAGTTTAAATTGATGTAATAACTTCATTTCATATGCATAATTTGCACATGAATGTATGGGCTGAATTTGATGCAGAGGAAGCGCTCATGACCTCACTCCTTTGGTATGCTGCATCGGCCTTTGTGCTTTTTTTATTCTTCACATCCCACCATTACCTATCCTCTTAGTTACCCCCTCTACTTTCATCCCGCCGCTCACCCTCCTTGGTCAGCTCTCTTTTGTCCTCGCCCTCCCCTCCATTTTGTCAAGTGGTCATCAAGGGGTCAGTTGGGGTGACGTGAGGCTGTAAAATGGCCCGAACCATGCTGACCATAGAAAGAGAAGAGTTTAATCTCAGTGGTGCTGACCTCTGACTGCTGAGTCTGAGTTAATGTCAGTGCTGAGCCTCCAGCCCCGAGCTGCCAATACCACCATGATTATGACCAATCTGCCCCTCCTAATGCAATTATCTGATCAATCTCCCATTTTACTGAATAAATAACGAGGGAGAGATGGACAGAAGGATGAGAAATGAGGGCAAAAGAGAGAAAGAGAGAGAGAGAGAGAGAGAGAGCTCTGCAGCGGCACGATTCTGAAGAACACTTTAAGAATTTTAAAGACGTGTGGGACACATATTTGACAACTGATGTATTCAGTAATAATGCTAATATAAAAGGTGTTAATGCTAATGTAAAACAGCTCAGTAAAGGTGACTATAGTAGCTTCTTAGAAATGTGACACAGTGTCCCAAACACCCACATTTACTGATACCAGGACTTGATGGAAACCTCTTCTATTCGCTTTGAAGCCTTCTGGATATTTTCATTCCGCCCAGTCTTTGGTTAGTTTGGACCTTGAAAAGAAAAGGCAAATTAGTAGATAAAGATAAAGAGATATTGCTTTTCAAAGAGGAAAGAGAAAGAAAAAGAGACATTTTTTTCGAGAGAGGTTGTGTAATTCATATCTTAGCTTTTGATGCTAATCGGGTGATTATCGTTGAGGGCTAGGATTCAGTCTCTCACACTGGGCTTCACCTTACTTTGCTGAACCCTATAAATCTCTCTCACATGTAAGTTACACTCACAAGAGGACATGACGAACACAGCGGAGGGAGAGCAAGAACAGCATTTTTGAGTGACGTAACCAGACTGCGTTCTTCGGTGAGAATCCGAGAGCGCGTGATGTCTGAGCCTTACACGATATTCAGCCGAGCTCAACCGACAAGGAAGTGACACGACAGTCCCTCGTCATTTATTTATCTGTGGCTTTTTGTAGCTCGCTTCACTGTGTGCACCTGACACCTGACTCCCCTCTCCTTTTCTTACTGTTCTCCTCGGTTCCTCCAGGCTTAGCTTACCTCTTTCTCTCATCATCTAACTTTAATCAAGTAAATGGATGCATTTAAATGCTACTAATTTCAGCTCGGGTAATTGCAATCCATTAATTAAATTTGATCAAAAAAGGCGTTGTAAGTGATTGGAAATGTCCAAAGTCACAGAGTGATTAAATCTTTTACGTGCTTCGGAGGGAGATATTGCCCTCTAGATTTACAAACCTGTACAGGCAGAAACGCAGGCATTGTTTGGGCTATCATCCGTAGAGGCGGTAAGCTAAAACGGCTGGGTTATTTTTCTCAGAAGGGTCTATAAATGGTAGTTGAGTGTGGTAGGTGGCCAGCTGTGGACAGTAACAGTGCACTCTGAGTGCGATAACATCTGGAGATCAGGTTAGTATAGAAGGACTGTTAAAGAGAGAGTCAACACGATGAGAGAGAGATGCCAGGATGAGGTAGTGCTTAAGAGCAGCAACAGGTGGCCGCTGGCAAGAGACGTTACATGTGTGTGTGTGTGTGTGTGTGTGTGTGTGTGTGTGTGTGTGTGTGTGTGTGTGTTGTGTGCTGAATGAATCACAAGTGTGTATGTGACCTCTTTTCATCTGTTGTCCTTCCACGGATAATGGGAATCCCTACTTTAGATGCATCCACTGTGGAGACCCCTTTTTATGGAATATTGCAGTATTTCTTATAAATGATTTATCCGTGTTATTTTTGTCTTTTTTTAAAAAACATCATGTGGCCTCGTAACCTTTAATCAAAATACTCTTTCTTTCCTCTTGCAGTGACATCTCTTCTCTGATGACGTTTACAGGTGCGAGGGCGAGACAACCTGTCACTCACATGAGATCACAGCAATAGCAAACTACATTTTTTCTTATTCGCGAAGCCTATAGGCTAGTTTGTTTGTCTGGCTGGTCTGATGGCTGTTTTTAAAAGGGTTTTGGGCACTTTCAGGCTGTGAGACCAGGTAAAAGGTAAACCAGCTATAACTAAATCAGCTTGGGCTAGTTTAAGTATTTTGTTCAGTAGGGATATACATTTATGTTTACTTGTTTGAGTTCTTAACTCAAGTAACTCAATGTGAGATTGGTTGTAGTCATCCTGAACTGAAGGGTCTTATCTTACACGTCTGTGGTTTCTAAGGATGGACTGTTTGAGCTGGCGTGGAAACACAGGTCTTTCCATTGATAGTGTTGAAGTCTGGTTGCTCAGTGAGTCTCACTGTTTCCACCGTCTTTATCAGAGCAATGACAGAACACAGGACTGCAATTCAGACTTTCTCAGGACCTCACACACACACACACACACACAGGACTGCATACAAAGACACATATGCAGACACTGACGTGAACACACACAGACTCACAGATAACAGGCTCATAAATTGCTGCTGTTCTGCTAGATTGCGGAGCTCAAACCCTTATACTACTGGAGTGTGTGTGCGTGTGTGTGTGTGTGTGTGTGTGTGTGTGTGTGTGTGTGTGTGTGTGTGTGTGTGTGTCTGTGTGTGTGTGTGTGTGTGTGTGTGTGTGTGTGTGTGTGTGTGTGTGTGTGTGTGTGTGTGTGTGTGTGTGTGTGTGTGTGAGAGCGAGTAATGTCTGTAAACTCAAGCATCTTCTAATCCTTCTAAATACATTTTTGTTTTATTGCTATGGGTGATTAAAACAGGCATGGCAAGAAATGCATGAGTTGACTGTGTATCAGTGAGATGGAAATAGTAGCACAGCACTTTGATATTTTAAATTGAGGGACAAACTTTAGAGGATGAATTTATTAAACCGATTGCAAGTAGGCCACAAATGCAAACAGAGTGGCTTTCCGGCATGACAAAAAAGCATTCCGCTTGGAGGAACAACCGGTGGCTGCAACCAAGCAGCAGGGATGAGAGGAGAATGTAAAATGAAAGCAGCTGTATGCTGAGACTGAAACTTTGAGAGAAGAGGGCGGGAGAAAGCGTTGAATTTTCATGAATGAAAATAGAGAAAGAAAAGCAGGGAGAAATAAAGGGATGTAAATGCATGTGCACTGCTGTTTCAAACTTTGAGGTTGGTAAGATTTTTTAAAATGTTTCTGAAAGAAGTCTCATATGCTTACCAAGGCTGCATTTATTTGATCAAAATACAGTAACAACAGTAGTATTGTGAAATATTATTAAAATTTAAAATAGCTTTTTTTATTTGAATGTATTTTAAAATGTTATTTGTTCCTGGGATGGCAAAGCTGAATTTTCAGCAGCCATTAATACATTTGGTAACACTTTACAATACGGGTGCACTAATATGCATTAATTCATGCTTAATTAATGCACAGATAATCTTGAGTTGATGTATGACTTATGAAGTCATGTGCCTCAAGAAGTAAAGTCATAACATGATGATTTATTTGCAAATCATTAGCTAATGATTCATTTAAACAGACGGATGGAAGTTGAGATACATGGCTTCGGCCCATTGTGATAATTAACACATTAACATACACTGTTAGTTTAAACTATCTTAATAGGGAATTAATCCATGATAACACATTTATTAACAACAATTCATATATGAATCTATTAATTTAGATCCCACTTTATTAGTTACTGATGCGGTAATCATTAATGAATGGTTTAATTCTTCATGAGTCATACATTAACTCATTGTTAATGTAAGTCATGAGTCATAGATTATCTGTGCATTAGTTAAGCATGAATTAATGCATATTGGTACACATGTATTGTAAAAAACAATGTTACCATACATTTCTTATCACTCTTTGTGTTTCCAATTACAGTAAAAAAAATTTGTTAAACAATTGTTTTTGGAGCATCATAAATTGTGAGTATCTTTAATTTTTAAAAAAAATTTTGTTCGTAAATAAACCACTTTTCTATAGTTATGTCATAGTTAACAGGCGTTTCTTTAAATTATTTTATTGATACTGGCAACATTTGTGAATCATTCTTAACCCACACTGAAAGGTGATGCTGGATAATAGGAAGTTGTGTACTCATCCTCTTTACACATTCTCTCACTCTCTCTCTCTCTCATAATAAGCATGTTAGAAGAGGCTGGAACATATGTCAAGGTGAAGTGAGTATCAGGTGCTTGTCTGCGTCCTATATGTCACCTCTAGCACATGTGGAGAATGTGTGTTAAAACATTTAACTTTACGCAGAGTTCAGCTATTGTTCTGTTTTTTTAAAGATTGTCCTGTTCCTAAGCTTTTTTTAAATAATAATTGAGATGTGTACACAATCTGTTCAAGGTGTACTGTTTATTTGGTTACAACACTTGACATTATTATTATTAATTGTGTAAAGGATTTTCAAAAATACATTAGATGTCTTGGCACTTGCATTTTAACTAGATTCTTAAAACAAATTTCCTTTTCAACATCCTTATTTTTCATTGTAATAACCTAAAATAAAAATGATTACATAAAATAAAAAAAGCTAATTTGATGTTCAGTTTGACCTCCTGAGGTGGAGATATTGTCTGAAGGCTAAATAGTCCTAATTAAATTCCATACGTGGGAAGAAACAGTTATCAGTTAAAAGCCCAAAGAGGAAGCAAAACATTCAGTTCCTTTGCTTCTCATATCAAAGCCCAATTATCTTTATTTTGTTGTGTCAATGTTTTGTTTAGCTGGAAATATATCTACAGTTAAGAGAAGACCTTGACTTCTCCTAGCACTAGGTCATGATTCTGCCATCATGGTTTGATGCCTCTTGCTATCTTCACACAGCAACAGACTCTCTCCGCTACCGTATCCAGGACACGTCCAGAGTGATGTAATATCAGTCAGCACGGTAACGGACACGGGTAGAACAGCGAATGGGCGATCTAGTGACTCTTAATTATGCAGCCCTCTCTTTTGGACCGAGCTGTGGAATGGACCATTAAGCAGGACACAACACACAGGCCATGGGTCAGAACAGTAGTTGCAGAGGGGACGTGACCTCTGAGTGTTCAGCTGAGATAAAATAACAGCCATGCTGGGATAAAGTAGATCAGTTTGATTTTAAGTTGGCCAATCTATAATCAGACTAACGATTCAATATGTAATTATTATTATAAAAGCAGGTTTTAAATGCATTGCTTTTACTCTGGGTCAGATACATGATACTCATTATTTTGTCTTGTCTATTAAATATTCAAAAATTTATTTTGATATTTTTTTATTGCTCCTGAAAAAAAATCTCGGAATGAAAACCTTAAGTAGCTTGGCACAATCTTTAATTATAATGTCTTACTAATATTTGGAGAAAAAAAAAAATGTCCTCCAAAACAAACTTATGTGATCCAGAAAAACAAAACAAAAAACATAAAACAGGTAATTACATCGTAGAGAGGACCCTGTAGATCATCGTGATTATGTCGAGGTCAATAAACTTTTTATGACAAGGCAAGGTTAGTTCAGGTTTGTCATGTCATGTGTAAAAATGAAATGTCAATTAAATTTAACTATTCATGATTTTTGTTCTAAATACTTACCTTTAAAATATATTTTCAACTTTCTTTAAAATAAAGACTGAAATGTTTTTGAAAATGGGATAAAAGCTTTTTTTTTTTTTTTTGCGAAGAGTACATTTCTTAGATATTTTTGTAATAACCATTTTCTTTATTGTGGACACTCTTTTATGCCATGGACCCCTGTAACAGCAGTCTTTCACCTGGGAGATATTGTACATGTTATGCTGTTGTTTAAATATGATGAGTTGTGCTCAACAGTCACTGTGGGAGAGCTTCAGGCCCTCTGTCATGTTTGACACGGCCCACTACATTGATGTAACTAGCATAATCCAGCATGAGAAATCACACGCGCTGTGTGTAAGATCAGTGTGTGTATGTGTGTGTGTGATAGCCCCTTTGAGATCCAGTGTGTTTTCATGGATGAAGCTCTGTTCGCTGTGAGTGTGTGACAGGGGGCCATCAGTGAGTATGACGGGCAGTGTAAGATATGAGCTGTGACAAGCGTGGCCGTCACGGGTTATGACTGCTGGAGGGAGGCAACACAGTGTTTAAGGAAGAAAGAGTGTGAGTGCGAGAGAGCATCCGGCACACGTGGCGGACTCGTGCTACATTATCCGGCTGATTGAGTTATGACAGCTGTGTTCCGCACAGGGAATCGCTCCCTCTATTTCTCTCTCTCTCTCTCTCTCACACACACACACACACACACAGAGAGAGAGCTGATGATGATGAAGAGATCACTTTAAACAACAATCTCCATAATATTTCATGCTCAGTAAGCACCCGGAGGCTGCCGGCTCACTTCTCCATCAATTGATTTGATTCACTGCCGGGTTTCTGCGCACACACGCCTATGCCTAGCACTCAGACCTGAAGATAAATGGCAGGTTAAATGAAAATAATATGTATGTCCATAGGAAATGGGAGTGTGTGTTTGTGTGTGTTGGAGAAAATGGGTAGTGGGAGGTTATTCTATATCAAAACATCACAGGAAGCATTGAGATGAATTATAACTGTCACATCCCCACACACTACCCCACCCTTTTATTCTTTAATTCATCAAAGTGTGAAAAATATTGTGATGTGATAAAGACTCATAGAACTCTGTGTTTTGTTTAAACAAGCATTCAGTTCAATTAGCAAGATCACATATGATGTGTTCTGATGATTCCCTCAATTTTACTGTAATTTAACTGAATTAGAGAACTGCTATAAATTTATCCCACAAACAAATTCTAATCACATTGTTGAACAGTGTACTAATGAGTCCACTGGAGACTTCCTCTACTGGAAAGGGGAGGGGGGAGGGAGAGAGAGGGAGGGAGGGAGGGAGGGAGGGAGGGAGAGAGAGAGAGAGAGAGAGAGAGAGAGAGAGAGAGAGAGAGAGAGAGAGAGAGAGAGAGAGAGAGAGAGAGTGAGAGAGAGAGAGAGAGACAGAGAGAGAGAGAGAGAGAGAGAGAGAGAGAGAGAGAGAGAGAGAGAGAGAGAGAGAGAGAGAGAGAGAGAGATAGGGAAAGAGTAAGAGAGGATAGGACTGTGGTAGGATTAAGTATCTCTTAAAGAGATCTACTTTCAGACTCTCAGTTATCAAACCAGTAGTGTGTATTAATTAAGCCTAATGTAGGAATGGGTTATTGGAACTCTCTCCTGTACACACGCTCATTATGTGTTTCAACATACTTCCATATAACACTCATGTCTGCATACAAATACAGAGATGTCACTCTTAAACGCATAATTAGTTGCACAGCTGAAACACAACATGCTTTTTTTATCATAAAATTAAGTAATAGCAGGTCTGTGTAGCAGTGTTCTGGTTGTTTGGAGGAGAGCTGGTTTCAGGCAGCCCTCAAGCAAAGCTCTGCTTTGATGTCCGGGAACATGTTTCCTGGTGCGAGACTGGGATCATATGAACCGCCCCTTTCTCTCATCACTCTTTGCTGGGTCATCACTGCTGCTTCCTATAGTTTCTGCCAACATACCATAGTTACTGTAGTTGTAACAATAACAAAATAATACAAAATAAAATTGTACAATAATAAAACTATCAAGGTTCATTTACATTTAATAAACTAAGTATGGCACACAAAATCTCACTGTAAATTATGTTAGAGAACATATCAAAAATTTCAGAAAAGGTGAAAGCAACACTGTGGTGTTCACGTACATTTTAAAGTAAGTGTGGGGAGAGAGGAGAGAGAGCTGGCAGGGGTGCACAACTGTCCTGGCATTCACCCTTTTCCTGAATTGTTAAAGGCATGGGTAGTTTGCCAATGTTGTGTCAAGGTTGTGCCAACATTTGTATCAGATGAAGGCCAACTGTGCCACTTATGGGTGGTTTCTGATGTCCGCTTCCAATCAGAGATCAAGAGGGCCAAATGGAATAAAACAGCTGTAATTAGCATCTCTGTTAAAAGTTGGCTGTGTTGGTTCTGCAACAGGGCCACAGAGCATACCCTCATTTTATAATGTCAGATTTCATCCCTACTATCAAACAACATATACTGTAGCCTAAATCAAATGTAGCATAAAAAAACAAACCTTAACTTTAGTCTCAGTGGTTGACCTTTAAAAAGTAATTTATACATATGTTTGAGAGATAATATTGAGGATTAAACACACACACACACACACACACACACACACATACACACACACACACACACATATATATATATATAAATAATACTTAAGAAACTAAATGGCAGGAATATAAAAGTTTATAAAAGTGTAACCATTTTGTTGTGCTGTTCTTTCACCATTTTGTAAATGTAAATGTGTTAATGGTAATCTTCTGAGGCTGTCACTGTTGGACCTATTGATTCCCACCATGAGTCAACAGACATGCCACAGATGAGCCTTTCTCCCTCTCTCTTATTCTGTCTCTCTCGCTTCTTCATGCTTATTATACCAATTATCGGTAACAGAGAAACGTTTCACTTTTTTGACTCCCTGCTGTGTGATTTGAGCAGATCAATATCTCTGATCAGAGTTGCCTCTGCAGCATTCTTTATAGGGTCCAATCACATCTTGTAAAGAGGTTTGTCCATCAGATGTGTGAATCTAATCTGTACCAAATATCACACAGTAATGTGTTTTATGCTATGGCAATCAGCAAAGGTGGTAGTATATTTGCATGAATGGCACTGATGTCTTTTTATAAACCACATTCGCCTCCATAAACGTTACAGTGTGAGAGATGAGACCACCAAGAGCACAATAAGCCGCTGTCCGACGCACGTCTCACTCTCAGTGTGCCTCGGCATTGTCTAATTACACGCCACAATCACTGGAACTCATGGCCGTGTCTGACCTTAATGCTATAGACATACAATCTACAGGCCAAAAGTAGATTAAGCGCTCTGACTCCTCAAAAATTTTCCCCCGTTTTGAGCGAGACGGCATCAGACAACGTCCGCGTGACCCGAACATCCAGCTGAGACTGAGGTCCACATTCAGGCTCCGTTGTTTTCCCTGGTAATTTGATTGACAGGTTGTTTATCATGCAGCTGGGGCTGACACTTTCAGAGCTGGAGGGTGCACATGTGTTTGTGCGTTGCGTTGGGGGGAATATCCAATCTGTCTAACTCTCCCCCCTCAACAGCAGCTGACCCCTCTGGGTCGTCACGACTTAAGTAAGAGTGAAGTTGCTTAAACAGAAGAGCTCTGGTCAGAGGGGCCTGGCCCGAACCCACAGCTGCACCGATCTGCTCTCACGCTCAGGCCTGTCTGTGATCCTTTAAGAATCCATACATATTGATTCAGACTGATAATAAACAATTTGATTAGCCTTCTTCTATAGGCTGTCAGTCCAATCACTCTCAGCGAACCATCCGAGGGGAAGAGGAGGGGAGGGGAAGGAGGGAGATAGAGAGATAGAAAGTGAGCGAGAGAAAGTGGCGTAAAGCTGAAAAGGACGGATGGAAGGTACGCGGCCCAGGGGCGAGAAGAAGGGAGGGCAGAAAAAGGGATCCTGGTGTGATTAGGCGTCAGCGTTTGCTGAATTGGACAGGACAGCTGAGCTGCCTGGTTATTAACTCCCTCAGAAAATTCTCAGGCTCTCGCGAGCGCGCCTGAATACTGCCATCTGGATCGATAAGCAATCTCCGCTGTGTACTGAGCAACTGCACCTTTCATTTGTCTCAGGCGGTCCCACTCTCTTACTCTTGCCCCCTCACCATTGAACAGGTGTATTGTCCAGTCAAGAGAGAGGGAGAAAGAAACTTCTTCTCCGCTCTTCCCATTTCTGTTTCTCTCTGGCCATCACTCAGATTTGGTCTTTCTTCTATCCTCACTAACTCTTCTGCAGTCTCTAGCTAGGGACTCTATCACCACTAACATAATGACCCTGGGGGAGAAAAGGTGAAGCCATCACTCCCCAGCACAGGCGAGCATTCAGAGGGGATGCTAGGCTTTCGCTCGGAGGGGGATGGGTTTAATGTCTGATGCTTGACAGTGGAGGAGATGTCATGACCAGGGTTCTACCTCAGCCCAGAAAGGACAAGCATTTGGCAGACACTAGAGAGGGGAAAAAATTAGAAAATGGGAATTGGACATGTTTCGCTAAACACAGAGGATACCTTTAATAGGATGATCTAGCGAACACACCTGTGTACGCACCATATCGCTCGGCAGTGTGTGGGTTTAATAGACCCTTAAACACTCATTTGCGTTTGCAAAATGGGATCCGTGCTTGGGTTGAAGCATCCGCACATAATGGCAATGTTGTACAGTTTTAGCTAATGTTTTGGCCACAGCGGGAGGGAGAGAGTGTAAATGTGTGTTCTAGCTTAACGCTGCGAATGGCCTGTGTGTGTACTAAAAAGATGAATGTCCATACTGATTGTGTGCGTGGAATGAGCAGGCCTTGGGCTGATCACTTTGAGTGATTCTGCAGGCCATTGATTGGGTGGATGGATCTATTGATGAGCCAGGCAGCTGATGGGGAAGATGGGATGAACATTTGCCCGTCCTCTCACATCACATACATTTACTTCACTAGGATTCAGAGGATCAGAACACAAATGCACATATAAACTACATGAGGAAAATCATAGAATGTATATGAGGACCCCAATGACTCACCATAAGCCTTATCTAAAACACCTCTATAGAGAAATAGTACAATAACTATAAGATATTTAGTGTATTGTTTACAATAAGTGACTTATTTTTGCAATAATGTCATTGTTTGTCCTTGACTATAGCTATTATTGACGACAGCAGCATTAGATATTTTATTCTTGTTTTGATGTACACAGCATCGCTGTTGACCGTATTTCATAAATCAGTGCTATTGGTCATTCTTTTTACTTTTGTCTGTTGGATTCACAAGTATTATGCAAGAGCTACATTTTGTGACCTGAAGCAGGTTACCTTGCATTTAAGGAAACACATAATCTCGTAGTCTCATTTTCACAGTAGCCTGTTTGAGCAACAGGAATGCTGTTTTCAAAAGTAAGTCACAACAGGAAAATGAAAAATGTAGAGGCACAACACACAGGCACAGTACACCCATCACTAGGGATGTACTTGTCATACGCAAACAATATACACTAATAGACACAATACAAACAGCACTAATGTCACCAGACAAAATAGGAAGAGCAAATCATGAATACACTTTTAATCAGTGCAGCTGTGTGGGTGTTTGAAAACACAGATTATGGAATACGGCTCCAATTTTCCCACATAATGATGGATAATTCCTTGTCCTAAGATATATTTAGAAGGAATGTCATAGCTGCTGTAATACTTAAAAATGGAATATGTGTACAGTAAATATAAATTCATGACAAACACTGGAACTAGATCACTATAAATCAGTATTTTAAATAAAGTGATCTTTTTACTTTAAAATGCTTTTCTGTACTCCACGGGTTTCTTAAAAGCATAAAAAAACTGTTCTTCCCCTACTATCGAACTAGGTTTATTTCCTGTTGATGTTTCACTGATGTAGACACTTTTCACTAAGGGGCTTTTTTATCATGTCTTTGTCCACCCTTATTTCAAGGTCATTTCCAACCTGGAATCTATAAACCTCTAAATGGGCAAAGTTATATGAATTCTTACTTTTAATGAGCAAGTTAAAATATTTCCATCTCAGACTCACCTATTTAAAATGATCCCACAATCCTCTGAGTGGAGAGGGTGAAATTACTGTGCAATTACTGCTTTCTCTTTCTGTCTTTCTCGCAGTTAATCGCACTCTGGGATGTGACATGCCTGTCTGTAGTCTCTCTCTTTGAAATTCAGAATGATTCCGACTGCTTGATATTGTTGGTGTCTGTCATTACTAAGCTTTTAGATGAGGCAATTGTGAAGGCTGAGAAGTGATCCATGATCTGAAGATCCCACAGTCCGTCTCTCCATTCTGCTATCAATAAAAAGCTCTGATTCACTGTCACTGGATATGTCTTCATAAAGCCCAAGGCTCAGTAGGCTCAGGAAACAAATACAATGTTTGGGAGCATGACAGTGATGGTAATATGTGGCTAGGTGAGCTGCCTCCTGGAGTTGGTCACCTTTCACCACCTGTCATCCGCACCTCATATCAAACACACACAACTACTCGCGTATGTTTTACTTGCTGAAGCATCTCAGAGGTGCTAACATGCCCTAACCCTGCTAACTTCTCAGGAAGATGCATCTGACGCTCTTTAGATTCCCCTCCAGACATGTCTCACTCTCTGGGGCATTGATATAAATTAGATGGGATTGCATGCTGTTTGTCTGAATCTTCTTTCTACCTGTTTGTGATCTATAATTAGTGTCCATGACACCTGCTGTCAATGGGTAAAAGTGCAAGGCAAAGTTTTAAAGCTTGTAGAGCGCAACAAAAAACATACCTCCACTCAAACATTCTTATCAAACAGCCCATCCTTAAAAAAAAATATTTGTGTTCTTAACTACAGAGTCTTGCTTCCAAAAATTTTGGTTGCATTACATAAAACAAACAGTATAATGATAATGTGCCGTATTTAAGCACTTGCATTTAAGCACGCAGCCGAGATGCCATAGATTATGGACTCTCAGCTGCTTCTTGAGAAAGTGCATATGTAGGCATCATACAAATTAGAATTAATTTGATGACTTATGGATTTAAATTTGCAACAAATTTGATTGAGGATGATTCACCGGCTTGGAACCGGATCCATCCAGCCTTCTGCCCACTGTGTCCCTTGATTGATTTTTAAGTTAGCGGGAAGCAATCGGTAAGCACCACCCAATCAAGGTCTACGAACATAGCGCAGATTAGACAATTTGTGGTAATCAATGAAAATATTCCATGATTTGCTAGAACTCAATTGGCAGCGTAAATCAAGACCGTAATGCCTGAGTTAGTTAGCGATAAAACAAGAGCCCCTGACAGGACACACTATAATGGATGAATTAGAAGGGCAGGTCAGGAAGTGGGGGGTGTAATAAGGCTGATATACAGGTTTCATACCCACCAGAATCCTGCGCCTGCACCAGAGCTGTCAACTGCTAATGGGTTAACAAAAGTACTGGCGTTTATCATCTGTCTTCCGTCCACATATTTATTCATTTAGTACTCTGATGGAGAATCATCATTTTCAATGTTTAACATCCTGCCATCACACACACACGCCCCTGCGAGCTCTATATTACAGTCATAAGTAAGACAATCAATTGAATGCTGTTTTTTTTTTTTCATTATGTATACATGTTACTGTAAGTGCCTTTTGCATTACATTTTAAGCATATTTCATGACACAGTTCTGACACAACAATCTGCTGATAGAAGTGTCTACTAAAGTTCTGAGCCTCTTCTCTTCAATTGTAAAAATAGAGTTTAGCCAAAAATGAAAACTATTTCAGCATTTACTCACCTTTACGTTGTTTGTTTATATCTTTCTTTATCCCAAAAAAACTATTTTTTACTCAGAAATTGCTAGTAAATATAGTAAGTAATTATAAAGGAGCACATTGAGTTAAACATTACATTTTGATAAATAACGTCTTCACATATCACAATCTCTAATCAGTTCTCATGTTTACAATTATTTTGATTTGTTTATAAAAACAAAATCTATTTGAACTAAAATGCAGTTTTCTTGAAATCACTCAGCGCATGTGCAATGCTTTTATAAATGTTTTTAATGTTAAAAGAATTGAGCTCTAACACTGACCCCAACAAACCCATAGGTCGACCCTGTCTCGACTATTCGAAAAGGTAAAAAGAATCTTATTTGGTTTGGAAAAGACAAGGATACCTTATACTCTTGGCCTCTTGCCCACCTGTCTTGTTCTTTTGACAGGTGCTGGGTCTTTGTTTTCTGTTGTAATGGCTTGACTAGACTGATGCTCCAACGGCTGACCTCTACCAGAACATTTGATTCTATCATCCTCTACCCTGCTTGGGGGTCAGACTGCTTTATCAGAGGAATTACCTAAAGTGCCTGTTATTTCATCATCCTGCCCGCCAATACAGGCTATTCCTTTAATTTATAAACCCCCAAAACAACTGCAGTCTCCATATATCAGCCTCTTCCTGCAAGAGGTAAAATATCACTCGCTCATCCGAGGCCAGGTGTAGAATCATTAACCTCTGTCGTAGTGAGAGCAAGGGGCTATTATGGGATGGAGGGGATGCCCATACAGAGAGAAAGAGAGAGGCTATTGTGACTTGAGCTGTCCTTTAATATACACTTCTCAGAAAACGGCATGCATCAATACACTGACTTCCTGCTCCCATAGGCAGCTGCTGAACTCAGGAATGTGAACCGACATGTAGGACTTGCATTTGGTGCAATTATATCCTTTGATGCGAGGAAATCTAAAAAAGAATTACTTTAAGGGAATATTCTCAGTTCGATAAATTAAATGGATCAAGAGTTGAGAAATCACATTTTCAAAAGTTCCATGCGTGCGGTACAGTTTTTGCATGTGTGTGAGACAGAGCTGCTTTTTTACAAAGTGAGACTTTGTTGTGTGCTTGTTTGTATGTGAGGTTAATCTAGTTGATTAACCTAAAATTAAACCGAACTTGCGATTAGTGGGATTATAAAATCACAAAGGTTTCATTAAATAAGTATATGTGCAGCGTGTTTCACTGAAGCACTGCACTGAGATCAGAGCGGATCGATCGGTTCACAGTAAATGCTGCTCCATCACTGCAAGCGCTGCAAGTATGAGTCAAAAACAACACGCGCCAAACATCTTTACAAATAATGAGATGCATTTACAAACCTATTGTCCAACATAAATATGTATGACATGTTTTTATTCCAAACTCACTTCTTAACATCAGTCAAATGTTTGAAAAAGCTTTTTGTGATCTGACGTGGCGTCATGTCATAGAATGAGAAAGAAATTAAATTACAGTATTCTGTACAGTGATAAATGTCAATTAGCATTACATTATAAGTATACTTTATTCTTATGAAAATACTCAAGATGTCTAGAAGAAAAGATAAACCATATATTTGTTGTATTTTTATTGTCTTCATGTTTCAGTTAGTTAAAACATCATCTACATTTTATTCTGCAACAGCAATATTAGCTGGATGCCTTTGTCCATATAATGGATTTCCTGGAACGTCATAAGTTTTATGACTTCTATGAGTCTCACTTGTGGACTTTCTGTGCTAGAGCTATGAGTATGAATGAAACAGACATTAGTGTGTACTCATATATAGAATGTACTATATTGCTTCTCTCTAAAGAAATTTGAAGTAAACATACAAATCCGTACATTTTCTCCAGTATAGAGAAGTGTACAGGAGTTTTTTTCTCTCAGCGGAGGCATAAGATTTCCTGACAAAAATTAGGATATTACCATTGCAAATTTTAATCATAATAATTTCATGTTAAATAATAATAAAACTTTAGACCTTTCTAATGATTTATAGGAAAATGAAGCTGTATTTTCAAGTGCTCAACCAAAACGGATGGATGTTGTTGTTGATATTGTGCTATATAAAGAAAATTGACGGTGTTATTTTCCTGCAGTCTGCCATTTTTGGCAAATATAGAAAATGTTTGTCTGAAAACATTTCTTGTTAAGGTTTGGATTTTGCGTGCCCTGTATGGAACTTTAATGTCCTTTGTCCGTCAAATGCCTGTTTAAGTGATAAACTGCACTACTTGTGGTTGTTTTGGTAAGAGATGGTAACAGACGTTTTATACTTGTGCTACAATTGTGTGGCCTGTGCTACAAAATGTTCAACTTGTGTAGCACCAGTGCTATGTGCAAAAAAAAAAAAAAAAGTTTACGTACAGCCCTGAGATCATTGTTCTATAAAAATATCAATAGTTTCAGACCTCAAAACTTGTTAGTCCAAAAACTGCTTTTCTTGAATCCAAGCGGCCGAGATAAATGATAGAGATGCTTCCGAAGATTACCAGATGTTTTGCAGTGCCAAGTTGTGGAAAAAAACAGTCTTTGCATTGAACTTTATTTTTAAAGAAGTACCAGAATGCATCAGCAAGACTCTGTTCATTTGTTTGCTTCATTTTACTGCGGATTCTTTTTAAACAAGACTAAAAAAGTATTTTAAGAGAGACATAAAATAAAAGATGATGCAGTGCCGATATACACTATCTGACAGTAATGTCGCAAAACACACAAGTGAAAAACACACTATACTGAAAATGATGAACGTCGATGAATAGAAGAACGACAGTGCGACAAATGATTCATTCATAATTCGTTCACACAAAACACCATGTTATTCTTTGTCAACTACAACTGTGGTAACTCCAAGTACTTATGCTTTATAAGTCTTTGTTATTGCAAATAAAGTTTATGTAACTAGATTGACTGTCAGTGCAGTCAAATCAATACTATTGTTGAATATTAAGTTTCCCAACTAAGCAAGCCAAAGGCGACAGTGGCAAGGAACTTTATGGAGAAAAAACCTTGGGAGAAAACAGGCTCAGTCGGGGGTCAGTTCTCCTCTGGCCAACGAACAAACACGGTGTGATTATGATTCAGGCTGCATCACAAGTCAGAAATCAGATTATGGATCAGTAGCATTCAAATATTTCATCCAGTTCCTTTTGCTTGAAGATTGGATTCATCGCGCCAGTTTGGAGACGAAGCTAGTCATAGGGTCTGTGCAGAGGAATTGTCTGGTTCTTGTGGTCTTTGCTGGGATTTGTGCCGATGGCAGTCGAGACAAGGCCTTCACAGGGGATTGTCTAGTTGACAGGATTTCTGCTGACCTTCAGGGCTTCGTTGTGGTGAGGTCTAGGTGCAGGTCCACCATTTGAACAGTAACCTCGGGATAAACAGAGAGACTAAAGTCTCTTTTCCACCGTCAGGACAAACCATTCTCTTTGCTTAACTGTTCCATTCCATGCCGATCAGGGCCAGCCAGTACGGATATGGTTTCATTTTACACTGTGGGGCTGATGTAATACAAATGTGTCAGTCGTTGCCCTGGTAACACAACAGTTTACTGATGATATGAGACGTGAATAGCGATCGAATTATGGACGATGATCAGATATTTATTTTAATTTTATAATTAATTTGTGTTTACATCACTCAAAAAGCGGACTTAACCAGCTACAGAGAAACTGGTAGCCAGGCAACAGACAAGTGATCAATCCTAAGTGGCGACATCTCTAAACACATTCTAGCAGCATTGTTCAATCGCGCTAAGAAATACGGGCCGAGAACAGTTTGTAATCGTGCTGTGCCGTACCAGGCTCAAGTACGGCTTGAAACATAACTTGAACCGTTCCTTACTGTCACAGTGAGGTTCTGTGACTAGAGACACTTATTTTGGAGAAGACTCTTGTTATGACGCTGGACTGAGAAAATGCATACATACAGACACTTTTCACACTAACATCCTAACACACTATCTGTTTTGCGCATATTTTAACATCAGTTAAGGCAGACATAGGTGTGTCACTTATTGTGGATTGTTTCCTGTTGTAGCTGTCTTCACCATGCCCTTTTTCCATTTACTGAGTTATTAATTTCTCTTTGTTGATTTATGTATTGTGAAGAACTCAAACAAGACCGGTAACCATGTTATAAGTTTATTGAATTCAATTAACCACTTACATAATAATAAATTGTCATACTTACGTACAGGAACATTTTACTTTACCAAACAGACGAAACCCGGTCACAGTAACTGCCACCATTTTGAATGCCTCTTTCCCGCCAATAGGCACAGTTAATTGCTGTCATGTGTGAGGGGGAGATTGGAGTTCTGTTTGATTCTTTGTTAAACTTTGTTCAACATTAATAATTAATTGAGTTGTTTTGTTTTCAATGTTTATATATTTTTATATTATTCTGACTGTTTATCGAGTTTATCTTACTGTTAAATCTATTTTGATTTTGTCTTCTTTTAATGTCTTAATTATCTTTAATTACCAAATGGTTTGGTCCAAATAGGAGGGGCTTAGCCTTTTTAAGAAGGCGCCTCAGTGTGGTTAAGAGGCTCGTAGAGTGAGTGTTTGGGAGTTTTTTGCTCTGTTTTTGGGCCAAATTACTGGTGTAGCCAAATTTTGTTTGCAAATAACTTTGAACAGTTTATTGTATTTATTTTTGTTTTGTTTAGATTTTTTTTATGGATTTTCACTGTAAATACCAGTTGCACTTATTGGATTAAACACTGAACTTTTTGACCTCATCATCACGTCACTTCCTTTTTTTTTTTTTTTTTTTGCCTCCATCTGCCGGTACATACAGAGCAGTGGTGCTGCTACTGTTAGTAACATCTTTGAGGCCTCTTTGTGGCAGTTGGCACACCTCTGGCTCTGTTACAGTTGGTGTCAGAAGTGTTTGTACCGCTGAGGTGACGTGGACATTCTTGTTTTTTTTTTTTGCAATGCCACCAAAGACAAGAAAGCAGCCTGATCAAAGCACAAACCCAGATGGGGACCAGAGTGAAGTCAAGGAAGATCCAGATGAAGGAGTGCAGTCTACGATGGTTTCTGGGGCTGCAGCTGATACTGCTGTTACTGCTCTGGCACAGATGTTCAAGTCCTTTATGGAATATCAAAAGGGTAGAGATGAACAACAAGAGAGAGAGACAGCCCGACGAGAACAAAATTTTAAAGTGCTCAGTCACCATGTCACGCAGATGCAACTTGACATGGAACATATCGGTCGTGGAGCAGTTTCCGACAGACAAGCACCAAGGGTGATAGACCGTGAGCCACGGCTTGCGAGACTGGAGGACTCTGACGATATTGAGCACTATTTGCTGACATTTGAGAGACTGGCAGAGGTGTACCAGTGGCCTAAACAAGAATGGGCCATTCACCTCATACCATTGCTAACTGGTAAGGCCAGGTCTGCGTTTGTTGCAATGGACCCTTCGCATACACAAGACTATGATGTTTTTTAAGAGAGCAATATTGAAAAAGTATGAAATCAATGCTGAGACTTATAGACTGAGGTTCCGTAACCTAAATACCCCTGTCGATGAGTCGCCACAGGAGCTTTACATCAGACTGAAGGACCTGTTTTGTAAGTGGGTGTGCTACTCCAGCAGCACTAAAGAGGATATTATGGAGACCCTGGTTCTGGAACAGTTCCTACGAGTCTTGTATCCAGACTTGAGGACCTGGGTCAAGGAGCGAGATCCAACGACTTCTGCTGAGGCTGCCAGACTGGCGGAGGCATATATCACAGCCCGGAAAGGAGCAGGAAACTTCCGTTATGCAGGAATCCTCCCTTCGGCCAGAGGTAAGTCTGAGGGATTTGGGGGCGGTTCAAACTCTCAAGATAGAATCCTAAGACACACACAAAGTAAAACCACAACTCCACAGGTAACTTTGCAGAGTGTAGTTAAGGAAGATGTTGTCTGTTATCATTGTGGTCAACCAGGGCATACAAGACCTCTTTGCCCCTTAAAGAAACCCAAGCAGGCAAGCCTTTATGTTCCTCATTCAGTTCAGTCATCCCCCATGAAATGCAACTCACAGCCTATTAGATCTGTCTTGTTAAATGGTAGACCAGTTTTAGCCTTAGTAGATACTGGATGTACATATACACTAGTGCAGAGCAGATATGTTCCCAGACCAGACTGGAGCAACACGGAGACTGTTACTGTTTGTTGTGTGCATGGGGACAACACTCCACTGCCTACTGCGGAAGTGTATATTGAAGTATTGAATCAGTCTTATCTGATGAAAGTTGGAATTGCTGAGACTCTTCCCTATTCCATCCTGCTTGGCACGGATATGCCAGTGTTGGCTGAATTGCTGCAGGACACAGAGTGGTGTGGGGTAGTGACAAGGGCTCAATCAAAGCAGGCAGTGCAGACAACAAACAACCCAGACCCAAATGATCCCTTACAAACCTTGCCTTTTTGTTCAGCTGATATTGAGACTGAGGCAGGACCAACCGAAGACAACAGGTTGCGACAGCGTAGAGATTGGGTAAAGCTCCGTATGGCTACATCAGAGCAGGCTAACGAGGATATTGCTGAACCTGCGTTATGTGAGTCAGACATCGTGATTCCGAATGGTCTAGCCCAGCTGCAGAGGGAGGACACAGCCCTAGCCACATGTTTTGACCAGGTTAGGCAGAAGAAAGACTCTGATGTTTTACTTGAAGATGCTTTTGTGTTGAAACATGAACTACTGTATAAGCAGACGAGAGAAGGAGATCATCGACTTGTTGTACCTAATGCACAAAGGAGTGAGGTGTTACAGTTAGGTCATTCCATTCCATGGTCAGGTCATTTAGGGTTTGCAAAGACATGTTGGAGAATCTCTAAAATATTTTATTGGCCTAGAATGTACACAGACATTAAAGAATACTGCCAAAAATGCCCTGAATGCCAACTCACTACTGGTCGGACTCCTGCATATGCACCACTAATCCCTTTGCCTGTGATTGATGTACCTTTTAAGAGAATAGAGGTAGATGTTGTTGGACCAGTTGAGAGAAGCCAGGCAGGAAACTGATTTATTCTAGTAATCTCAGATTATGCTACGAGATACCCTGAAGCATATCCCTTGAGAGATGTTACTGCTAAGCAGGTAGCTTCAGCCTTGTTGAAATTCTTTTTGCAAGTAGGCATACCAAAAGAGGTTCTGACAGACCAGGGCACTAACTTTATGAGTCGCACACTGCAACAAGTTTATCAGCTATTGGGCGTTAAGAGAGTACGAACAACCCCATATCACCCTCAGACTGATGGCCTTGTTGAAAGGTTCAATCAGACTCTAAAGAATAAAAAAGTTTGTTTCAGACTCTGGCAAAGACTGGAATAAATGGCTGCCATACCTCCTTTTCGCCTACCGTGAAGTACCCCAGGCTTCTACAGGATTCTCTCCGTTTGAATTGCTATACGCCCACCAAGTAAGAGGTCCTCTAGATGTCCTGAAAGAGAGCTGGGAGGCGACAGACAACCCAAAGAGAACGAACGTCCTCACTTACGTGATGAAGATGAGGGAGAAACTTCAGCAGAGTACTGCCTTGGCACGAGAAAACCTGTTAAGGTCCCAAGTACAACAGAAACACTGGTACGACAAGACGGCTAGATCACAAAGTTTCAAACCAGGGGACACTTACCATTCTTAGAACTGTTTCACCCGATGGTGGAAAAGCGGGTTAATATTAATGTTGATTCCGTTCTTCTTACGATGTAACAAGTACATCGGGTGTTATGGGAAGTGTTCCCAGTTCCGGTTGACCTAATTTATGCAGCCTAACAATCCTGTAAATTATAGAAATGTGATAATGTGTTGTATGCCAGGTTAAAGAGATGTGTTTTTAGTCTAGATTTAAACCGGCAGAGTGTGTCTGCTTCCCGAACAAGGCTAGGAAGACCGTTCCAGTGTGCTAAATAGGAAAAGGATCTACTTGATTTTGATATTCTAGGTATTATCAACTGGCCAGAATTTCGAGATCGCAATAAACGTGAAGGACTATAATGTGTTAAGAGCTCGCTCAAGTACTGAGGACCTAAACCATTTAGTGCTTTGTAAGTAATTAGCAAAATTTTAAAATTTATGCAATGTTTAATAGGGAGCCAATGCAGTGTTGACAGAACTGGGCTAATATGGTCATACGTCCTGGTTCTAGTAAGAACTTTTTGAGTGCCTCCCTGTAAATCAAATATTTGTGATCAACATCAGTTGACAGTTGACCTTAACGCTTGCCATAGTATGTGAAAAGTTTACCAAAGGACAGTATAACTATGAGTACAAGTATCCTTAAAATCTGTTTCAATGTGTTGTAGTACCATTCTGCTTTAACAAGACCCCTGTGAGAATGCGCTTCAGCAATCTGTCTGTAGCTGTAGTATGTTGATGTTACAGTAAGGGCTTGCCTGACTTTGCTTACCCTTGGAAAGCTTCTTTCTCCCTATGATCCAACATCTGAAGAGATGATACAAACCCCCTGGTAGCCTCAGAGCAGCTGCCTGGCTTAACATTGTCAAAAAGCTTTTTTTACTCCCCCCATCGCTTCAACCTCTGGTGTGTATTTTATTGAGCCGTTCTCATCCCTCCCAACTGCATAAGCTGTGTTCAAAATGTATTTCCCTGCTCATTAAAACAGACAGGCATGCACACTACATAGACACTTTCTTGTTCTGAGATCAGGCTATGAATGTTCTCTGAACTTACTTTTTAAGTTTTCACAGAATGAACTTCATTAATATTCTATAACTTTGATAAGTAAAATTGAAAAAATATTCCATCCGCACTGTTTTTTAAATTATTTGTCTTTGTGCAGGTTCATCAGACAGATGAACTTCTACATAGCCAAACAATTTTAAGATGCTTGAGGTAGTTTGAAACATGCATCTCCAGACCCCTTCTTTCTGTTCTACTCCAGCTGTTTTTTGAACACAAGAACAGCCTCACCTGTCCTCAGTAAGTGTTGCATGTTGCCTTTAATAGCAGTATGGCTACAATGGTAGGGATGTTAAATATGGTTCAGTGGGCATATAATTGTGAGTTGTCTTTTTAATCATTATTCACAGAAAATTAACGTGTTCAATTGATGGCCCTATTAATAATACACTGTATGGATATACAAGAAAGCACAACTATTTAAAAAAAACACACCGTGTAGAAGATTACCTATGTATACTATAGGTTTAAAACCTTAATATACCTAATTTACTAACTAGACATTTTTAAAAACTGTGTGTATATTATAATGTGCATATTATTTTTTATCAATGTTTACAATGGTTCCTAAAATTTATAGCATACAGTAAATACAGTTCCTTTTAGAACCAACTCTATGGAGCATCATCATATCTTGAGATAATTTAGATATGAATTATTTAATATTAATTAATTCAAATTATTCAAATTAAAATTAATTTGTCTCTAGGCATGCACATGCACAGACGAACTTTCTTGAGACTTACAAAGGCTACACTTAAAGCATATCACTTCTGGAATCCCATATGTTCATGCACACCTTAAATGTCTTCACTGATGATGACTTGCTAAATTCACCCTTATGTGTAAAAATGCACCAGCACAAATCTTTCTAACACCAGGCAGACCTTTTCTTCAATGCATTAAGACCAAACTCCCTAAGCGCCCTCACAAGGGTACAGACAGCTCCCAGTACACTTCACGGGCTGTTTTCCTCTTATCTCCCATCATACAGAGCAAATATCAAAAATGTGATTTGAATGTCAGGGAAAATGATCACTGAAGGACAAAGGAAAGAGGTTGGCTACAAAATGACAAAATCTTTCAAAAGCACATTCAGTTTTCTTTTATTGGAATCAAACGAGCCATCTCCCTCTCTCTTTCCAGTCTTCCCTCGTGTAAAGACCCCATGACTGAGAGAGGGAGAGAGATGAAGAGGGAGGGAGGGAGGGAGGGAGGGAGAGAAAGCCCTCGCTTCTCCAGACAGTAGGCTAACAGCCCAGAAGGTTAATTGAAGTCTGGGAGAGTGACTTTGGTTGCCTATCTTTAACAGGATGACCTATAAATGTTTAAATGTTTGATTTCTGCTTAGCTATAGAAAAATGGATCTTGTGATCTTTTTTGCATGGCTAATGTCCTTGGACAAGGACTTTGGACAGGTTATTGAGTTAGTGCACTAGATAAATCTGAACACCAGTCTTACATTACTCAACTAATGAGTTAATGAAATTTGAAAAATCAGTGCACTTCCTTCAGGGGATTGGACAGGAACCGAGACATTAGCAGGTGGCATGAAGATTGTTTGGAACTTTGAAAAATGCCCTGACTTACAGGGGAATCGGTCAACAGCGTTTCATCCATCAATGGGAACCTACAGATATTTCAAAGCCATGAAACTTCAGGCCTATCTGAGAATGAAATCTGCAGAGCATCCTAAATCTTTAAAAACTAATTTAGTTAATGACTTACCGCTGGCGATTAAAAGCTCTGCCTCCAGTTATACTGGCCTACTGATCAAAGTGTTTCATGATTTACTCTGCAGCATTTGTGTGTCCCTGCGTGTTTGAGCGTGCGCAGGCATAATCCTCCTTTTGCATCCTCGTCATTTGCGAGATAACCTTGTCATCGATCCGCAAAAAATGCCTGTAGATGAAACGTGCATTCTTGAGTTCTCTTAATCAAGAAGCTTATTGATTATATGACTAATGATGGGCCATTAAGATATGGCTGAAATGAATGGTCTGTCGTATCATACTGAGCTCTCAGCTAATAGGATGTTTCAATCAAGAGATGTTCATGATATCGCTTCTGTTACAACTGCTCTCTAATTTTATCTGTTCTTTAAGATAAGTTAATGTCCTTGTTATGTCTAGAATGCTATTGATTTGCCACCGCTTGGGTATTACAACACTATTTCATCTCTTTTCCTCTGCACATAAAAGTATGATACGCTCTGGAGGGGGGCAGAAGCAGTGGACAGGTGTGCTAAATGACTGACCGAGCAAATGTTTCACTTCCTGTGTCTTTCATATATTTTACAATGACTTTTCCATTTAGCTTTTATGTATCTTTAAAAGGTAGTGCCAAAGCTAATGGTTTAAAAATGGGGTGTTCAGATTGGTTTGAGGCAAAATAAAAATTTAAGAAAATATATAAAAAAAAATAAAAAAAAATGAATATCTAAAATAATATAGTACAAAATAATAATTAAAAAACAATAAATACAATTATATACATTAAAAGTTTGGGGTCAGTATGAAATTTAAAGAAATTTTATTCAGCAAAGATCCATTAAATTTATCAAAAGTGACAAAGACTTTCACATATAACGGTACACAGATGTCATGGTTCAGTACATATCTCGGTTTGGGGGTCACAGTTCGATACGAGTTAGATGCATTTACATGTGAAAGTGAAAGTGACACGTGATGGCCAAGTATGGTAACCCATACTTGGAATTTGACCTCTGCATTTAACCCATCCAAGTAAGTGCACACACATTAGGAGCAGAGTAGTGAGTAGTTAACACACACACACTGCAAACGTGGATACACACACCCAGAGAAGCGGGCAGCCTTGAGTGGCGCCCGGGGAGCGATTGGGGGTTAGGTGCCTTGCTCAGTCATATTCCTGCCGGTACTGGAATCGAACCAGCAACCTTTGGGTCACCAGTCCAACTCTGTTACCATTAGGCAGTAAATGCAGTCCCCAATAGACTGCATTTATATATTTGCCTCACATTCACCCATTCACAACACCACCCATTAGGTGTCTTGCTCATGGACACCTCGACACTTGGTCAGGTGGAACCGGGGATCGAACCACCAACCTTTTGGTTTGAAGACAACCTACATGAACCACTGAGCCACTGCCGCCGGTTAGGGTTAGGATTATGAATGTATTCGTCATCTGACTGTCTGCACCGAACCGTGACATGTAATATCATGTACAGTTACACCCCTTATATATAAATTAGGAGTGTAATGGTTTAGTTTAGTTTATTTAATTTATTTAACAGGGACCATGCACAACAAATATTGTGCCAGAGTTAGCTAGATAGCTAATTTGCATCTGTGGTCCCTAGGCAGGATATTGTTACATAAAATTACAGCACTCCATTACAATCCAGAAAAAAGAAGAAAATAATAATAATAATAATAAAAAATAATATCACATCACAATATTAATGATTGGGTTAGGAATCAATCATTAATTGATTTTTCTTAAGCAATAATTTAAGTGCAGTTTTAAAAATACCGAATGACGTACACTTTCTAATATTAACAGGCACTGAATTCCATCTTTCTGCTGCTCTAAATGAAAAAGCTCATTGTCCAAAGACAGTTTTCTTAAATTTAACTGAACAGTTGCCTCTAACGGATGCCCTGGTTTCCCTAGAATTGTCCTTACAGAAAGTCACACATTGTTTAAGAGGTGGTGGCACAAAATCATGGATTGCTCAAGGTTCGATTCGTATCACGGTTTTAGGTTCACGGTTTCGATACGGTTCAGTATGTGCAATGTTCAGGGTGAAAAGGATTACTAATTATATATATAAAATTACCAAATACCAGATGGTAGGGATGCACAGATACCACTTTTTCCAGAACGAGTCCGATACTGATACCTATATTTTTACTAAATTTATTAAAAAAAATATATATATATATATATTGGGTAAAAAAAAAAAAAGAATATGATTCATATTAGTTGGCTTAATTTGTTTAGTATTTTTTTTTTCAGTTATTTTCATGCTTAAGTAAGTTAAAATCTATTGTATGAGCTTCTGTTACTTTTCCTGTTCATTCTATTGCTCTGTAATATTTGATCTATCATTTAATTGCACAGCACATATTTAGAGCTGCTCCAGCAGGGTTCAGTGGTGAGGATTGGGTCAGTGGTTAAAATGTTTAGACACCAGTGAAATATCACAATTCTCTATTCCAATTTTGATACTACAGGAATACAAGCCTAATTAATGTAAATTTAAAACATTATAAAATACAAGTAAGCAGTCAGTAATAAAATAAGAACAAATAATCAAAATTACAAATAGCACAAACAAATACAATAGAACAAAGTAAGGCTACAAATGAAATAAACTGTTTTGGCGGGGGGGTTCAGGTAGGTCTAACAGTAGTTTTCAGGTAGGCTAAATAATTTAAATAAAGTAATCAAATGTGAAATAATATTGCATATTCATCACTGTATAAATTAAATATAGATGAATATTTAAAGTTACAAAAGTAATTCAGTCAACAGCAGTGAGTGATACTTGTAAGGTTTTTTAGGCTGCTGTCCCTTTAAGACCGAATACACGGATGCAATATAGCCTGCCTTATTGCACATGCGTTCTCTTTGTTTACGTTCATAAAGATATAACCGACTATGTTTACCAGGACACTCGCCAAGATGGACGTTTTACACAATTTTGTGTGAATTTGTCTGTTCAAGCGCAAGACGTGAAAGAGAATTAAATTCAATTTGCGCGCAGTCTGAGACAGCTTTCAGGGTGTGCACTTCGGATGTTTGCGTTCATTAAACTTCTTGACCTGCAAATGTCTTGTAATAATGTAGGAAACCACTCGTTATACATAAATCACGCAAAAGTTTATGTTTACTTACATATATGATTTAGTTTTTAGTTGCTGAGTAAACGATCAGCAATCAAGAGCATGCAACAGAAGTTTTCTCTCTCTCTGTCTCTGTCTCTCTATCTGTTTCTCTCTCTGTCTCTCGCTCTGTCTCTCGCTCTGTCTCTCGCTCGGTCTCTCGCTCGGTCTCTCGCTCGGTCTCTCGCTCGGTCTCTCGCTCGGTCTCTCTTTCTCTCTCTCTCTCTCTCTCTCGTCAGTTAACTCTAGTGATACATGCCTTGTTTAACTTTTTTTTCCATTTTCATTTCCTAACGAACTACAAACTTTCCACTGATGTCTGTGAAAAAGGGATGTGCTCGACAAGCTCAATCCACTGCCTGTTTTCGCTTATCAGCTTGCGCAAAATAGCTACAGGAGTTACTATATTTTGTTTATTATATCACTAATTAGATACATTTACTTATTAGACAGCCTTCTCTTTTATCCCCCATTATACTCCCTGTTGTCAGTGTTCCTTTGCCTGGACACAAACAGTGTACACACGCTGCGTGGTATTGGTTGTTGGCATTGGAGCATTTTTATGAGTACGAGTACATGAGCGCAGTATCGGGCACGATACCGATACGTGCATCCCTACCAGATGGCAAGACTTTGTTGACTTCTGCACTGGTGTGTTTGTGCAGAACGCCAGCCCTCCAGAGTGGTGTTGTGTTTCACAATACACAAAGGCCATAAGTGGTGTAAGCTTTGTTTAACGGAGAAGATTCAATAGCTTGAAGACGGGGTTCAGCTACATCCCCGACCAGAAGGGAAGCACGACAGACATCCCAGGGGCATGCGTGTAACCTTCACTACTGAAGGGGCCACTGACAGTTTCCACATGGTGTGAGCGGGTGTGCATGAAGCCGGTGAATGAAGACCACTACAAAGATGATACCAGATGCACTGCAGACCAGGTGTCAAACAGCGAGTACCCAGAACACACCCCTGCATGTCAGGGGACATCTATAGACTAGGAAGAGGTGTTCAAATGAGTGTAAATCCATCTCTATGAGACAGACCTGACTCCTATGATGGAGGTCGATCATCTGAAGCATAGACTGAGATTTGTTGTACGTTTGATCTTGAACGAGTAATGAAACGAACAGAAAGAATAATGTTGAAAATGTCCATCCCGTGTTCCCGAACAATTCCTGACTCAGTGCATGTGTGCTAGAGTGCATCACCTTTCTGGGCTTCAGCTCAGCTGTCTATTCTGTCTGAATCTCTGCCACGTCCTTGTCTGCTACATCTCCCTCCCCGATCTTGGGTTCAGCGGCTATAATGGCAGGCGCATAAACAGAGTGTGCAGCTTGTCAGACCTAATGGTGCAATGTTAAAACATGAGGCCTCTTGGGGTCCATATAGCGCCGCACCCACAGACCATATAACCCCCTGCCCTCAGCCAGCATTATGATCAAAAGCTTCACCTTGCAGCCGAAGGTGGAGAGAGGCAGAGGAGGGATGAGGAAGAGTCCTCATTATGGCTCTGAGACATCCATTTGGGCATTTTTAATATGTGTATCCTATTAAGCTCTTTAAGTGCTTTTTGATAATTGTGCTTTGTACTTTTACAGCACTCCAGTCTATTCCCAGTTCAATTTCCTCTTTTATCGGACGTTTGAAATATTGATCTCTGACAGATAAAAGCAAACACTATAATCTTGCTCCTGAGAGAGAGAAAGCGAGAGAAGGAGAGAGCGAGGCAGCGCTGTAGGAATGCACTGGGGACGTCTTTTCCTTCCAAACCCTCTTTGTTTTATTGCGTTTCTTTGTCAACAGAATTTGCTTACTGCTTACCGAGATGCTTATGTAAAGCACCTGCTCGCTGATGGTTCGTTGATATGACTGTCTCCCTCGGTCTCATTTACCTCTATCTGACTCTCTCTCTCACGCTCTCCATCTCCCTTCATCCGCCCCCTCCCTCGTCCCCCATCAAATCCCACACACCCCCCTCGACATTTTGCGGAGCGGAGCGGAGGGGCGGCAGAGGTGCTTTCGATGATTGCCACAGCTTAAACGGCTGTCACGCCAGCCTGAATAAGCATGATTTATCCCCGTAGTGCTTTATGGAAGTTAGTGTTTTCTGTTAACCTGAGCTCTCAAATGCAGCTTGCTGCTGCCTGGCCGTCACATTAACCTGAATCAATCACATCTTGATTTTTCCATAAAAGAAAAGCCAGCTGTAAATAACTGGGTGGACGCCGTGCGAGGATGAATGTGCGGTGCGGCGTATGGCCACCAGCGCTCCAGCGGGGACTTATTACAGCACTGCTGTTTCTCCACCGGGTCTTTTCTCGAGGCTCGGAGACACGCTGTTGGGGTCTCTTACTTACACATTTCACATTCACTCAGTAACTGTAAGGATGGTGTGTTTCTGTCTCACTCCTCAGAGCATCATTCTTATGTGAGCGTCTGTGAGCTGAGGCTCACAACCCTTCTGACGACTCAGGGATCTCAGACTTTTGCATTTCTGTCAGTTTTTTTTATTAGGTAGACAGCAGAGAAAGAAAAACCTAAAGCAGCTCTTCCATTTTTCTGCTGCCGTTTTCAGGCTTTTTAGCTTTCACAGACACTATTTAAGATTTACTGCAAACATTTGAGCATCCAACCCACTGTATTGACTCCATTTGACAAGCGTAATCCTTCTTCTCTTCCCCGTCGTTTCCATCCCAAGATCAATCACCTCATCAATGCTGCCTGACTGCTATGAAGTGCAGGCAGGAGGTTCGATTCCTGCTCAGCACCCTTACGGACTTGCTATAATATAGAAATTGATTCATCTTCAAAGTTTTCTTAAGTGCTTGCCCTAGTGTTGGGGGATGTCACGGGTTTTGTGGAAACCAAAGTGAAACTTCTAAGAAAATAGCCCACACAAATGGATCACAACAACAACTAAAAGCTTCTCTGTAGCTGTGAGGTTTTTCTTAGTTTGAAGTAATTAAATAATTTCACCAGCCATGATATCAACATATATGACAGACAGTTGCTATACGGTAGTGTGGAGCAAGTATGAACTAAATACATCTTACAACATGGAATTGGATATATTTAAATAGGCATCCAGCAAAACAAGAAGATAATGAAATGAAAATATCTATATTACAACATAATCGCAATATACAGTATCTGAATAATAAATAAAACAAATAATATATTGAATAATTTCATTTAAATTTAAAACATGTAAAAATAAATCTCACATTCAAAAATAGAAGCAATGAATCTGAATAGAATGGAAAAAAAAAAATATATATATATATATATATATATATATATAAATAATTATGTGGGTATTAGTCTGTGCAAAAGAGGGAGAGAAAAGGGGGGGTAGAAACAGAGAGAACGAGACACCAGACACACTTTTGGTCAATCATTTTCTTCAATTCTACTCGGTCCAGACAATAACTTATAGCTTTTCAAAATGCCTCTGACATATTCATAGACCCACAGCTCAACCAGGAGAATCGAGACTGTCAATTTTACTTTAGTCCCCTCTTTCATTCAAAGCTCTCTCTCTCTCTCTCTCTCTCTCTCTCTCTCTCTCTCTCTCTCTCTCTCTCTCTCTCTCTCTCCTCTCTCTCTCTCTCTCTCTCTCCTCTCTCTCTCTCTCTCTCTCTCTCTCTCTCTCTCTCTCCTCTCTCTCCTCTCTCTCTCTCTCTCCTCTCTCTCTCTCTCTCTCTCTCTCTCACACACACACACACCTTGGGCCCAGTTGATGAGTACACATGTTCCTTATAAAGCAATCTCCACGTGTGTAGACTGAGTCATATATTCACAGTATAGCCACATTGTGGACTCTAGTTCTTGCTAATATGCCTAGTTTAGCATTTGGAGAGCGAGTGTAGGGGTAGAGCTGCTGGTGCTAGTGTTTTGGGAAGTGTAGTAATTACTGTTCGGATGGTGTCAGCGACCTCCAGATTGCAGGATCTTGTCTCTTTTGTCTTGGCTGTGCCACTCTCTACACCGGCTGAAATTGTATCTATTCACTTTGGCTCTGTTAAAAAAATGCTGGTAGTATTGGGAGCCAGTGAGCCGTGATGGTAAGGGCTTCTTCTCTCACCCAGTAAACACACATACACATCCACACACACACACACACACACACACTTAAATGTGAGGTCCGTACAGAGCAGCTGGGCCACAGGGTATCCGAGGTTATTGAAGTGTGTGTGTGTAGAAAGCTAGGGAGAAGTGAGGAAAAGGAAGAGAAAGCATGAAAGGATAGGAAACAGAAAGCAGCATGCTGTGTGTATAATTTGATGATTATCAGGTGAATGCCATGTCCCACCCGGACTATTGACAGGTGTCAGGTGACATGTAGACCGTGGCAGTATTTGTCAGCTGTCTCTCTGAGTATCTCTGGAGTCTTGAGTCATGCATGCACACACACACACACACACACACACACACACACACACACACATCACGCAAACATATTTAATTCAATCAGTCACTGTGTTTGCACTTCCCCCCTAAAATTTCACACTCTACATCCTCACTGTTTTCCTTAACACAACAAGTCTGTACTGCCGCTGCTTGTCTGTGGGACCCATTAAGATGCTTCCAGCCTGATACACCCCAGCACTTTGGCCAAAGTTAGCATGAGCGGTTAGCGTCAACATGCTAATTGGTATTCTGCAGCGTGGTGGGAGGCTGTTCAGGATGTGGGAGAGTGAACCAGTGTTCGATCCTATAAGAACAAACACTATGTTCCCTGCTCTGCTGTCAGAGCATGGCGACACGAAGGAGAACAGGACCTGACATTGCATACACACGATACAGAATAGCTCAAACACACATCTACACCGTGGGATTTAAAATGCATGCTGCAATTTATCTCATTGGATAGTACATTGATTACTATTTCATAATAGATTTTTCTAAACCTTTCTCATTACACTGTTGGCCTGTTTGTATATTATTACGGAATGAAATGTTAAATTCACTACTAAGTCTGTTAATTTTGTTTTCTGTTTGACCGGTTCAAAGCTATTTGTCACTCTCAAATAGTATTTTATAAGCAATGGTGACCATGAAGCACAGCACAAATTCTGAAATAATCCTTTAACCTTTTACAGGGACCGTAAATATGCATGGCACAAATCAATATCATTAGCTGCAACAAAATACATAAAATAAAATCAATGCTAATAAAGTGACATCAGTCATATACTCTGCTTCATTTCCACCCTTAGCCTATTGCACCACGATTCCCATAATTCTTTGCGCTACCATATGCTACGGCAGGGATCTTTTTCATTACAAGTGAGGTCGGGTCAATTAACAGAGCTGTTAACACACTTTAGCTTAAGTTCACACACCAGCCAGCTGTTATTACCATCCTATTCTTAAGTAAAAGGGTCCGGCCCTTTAATCTACTCTGTGTGAAGAGACAAACTCATAAAAAAAAAAAAAAAACTGTATAATGCTTCTCTTTTTAGAGAGGATGACCAAACAATATATGATTTAAATTAGATTTTATAATGTGCCACACTACAACAGTAAAATATCATACACAAAACAGTAACAACATCTGTAAATCATTTAAAAATACATTTAAGCTCATCCTCCATGTGAAGAAATTTCCCAAAAAAACTGGGAGAAAAATATGGGTAAAATATGTCATTGGTTCAAATGTGTTCAAATGTTCCTGTAATGATCTTGTCAAGACATTTCTGCATTGTGTGTTTTTCGTTTATGTTTGTGAGTGTATGCGAGAGTCTGTGTTTGTGAGTAAGGCAGTGTGCTTGTAGACCCTCATACCTGTGGGAACCCTGTGGAGCCCAGCGTGTTTCCTGCTCTTGAGTTTGAAGTGCTCTCCAGCTCAACCGTGGCCTCCGAAAATCATTAATACACGCCTTTGTTTCCCAGCGTCATCCTGCAAAAATAGAGAATGAGAGTGAGAGCAGGTTTTTAAAAATATATAAAAGCAAGCCAAATGAGTAGATGCTAGATGTTAAAGTGTTTAAATTCATGCCCTCTAAAGTAATAATTTAACAGGATATGATTTTAATTCCTTAATAGTTTTTAATACTTTATATAAATATTGCTGCATCATGCTCTGTGGAAATGACATTTCAAAAAAGTAAATTACACTTTTTATAAATCCAGATCATTTAAAATAAGTATGCATGTTATATTTTCTTATGTTTTTTAGCTTAAACACATTTCATTACACAAAATTTGATTTAAGCTCGTAGAAACATCCGAGGCCAAGGTGCATGGCATGGCATTAAAATAAATGCAAAGACTGAATTTAAAGCAGTCGTGGATTTATTATAGAGAGAGGGGTTAAAAGTGCTGCACTGTTAAATTTATTTTGTAAATAAATAAAGGTTTAATCGATTTTTATCATACTTACATTTCTTACTTCTTATTTAACCCTTTTTGATGAGAATAACTTCAATAACTTGTTTTGGTTTGTGAACCGAGAGAGATATTTACGGTAAAGACCCTCCTCTTTTTGACGACATTTAAGCAGAAAAACTTGCACAACACACACACACACACACACACACACACACACACACACACACACACACACACACAAATGGACTCTAGAGGTTTTGTACCCATCATGCCAGTCTTGCATAAACATGCATACACTTTGGGAGTCATGTAAATTGCCCTAGAAGGGAGGTCAACTAAGTGTAATTGTGCTGAAATTGGCCATGTATCCGCCCTGCCATTCCTCTGCCATTACTCCATTCACTACCTCTAAAATAAAAACTCCCACAAACCTAGGTAAAGGAACACAGTAAAGAATCAATAATAAATAAATAAAAATTACAAATTAGTTTGTTTTTTTATAAATATATTTTTTGGGATTTATTTAATTGTGCAATTTTCATTTCATGTCTTTTGCATTATATTATGCAGTTTATATGCTATTAGCTTTAAATACCTACGTTATATTAAGCAAAAGACATAATGACCATAGTCTTTTTTTGCATTTCTTATACATTTCATATTAAATGTATTCTTTTTTTTTTATTACTGTAAATGTACATTTGACCAATAATCATCTTTTAGTCAATTTACAAAAAAAAAAAAAAAATTTTAAATTAAAACATATTAAAACAAATTAACAAATTAAAACAATATTGTGATGCATGCATTTTTTAAAAATACACAAATAGGCAATATATAATTTTGGTTTTCACCCAGAAAACTGAAGCCGAATAAAATCAGAATGAAAATCAGCACAGGTGAACTGAAACTGAATTACTGATTGTCCTACAAACCCAGATATTTCACTCACTGTGCAGAATAACCCTTTATTTGATTTAAAGTGATATGTTATTTGTCTTCTCTCCAAGTTAAGCACATTCCCATCTGACAATGACATCTGTATGCACTGCAGATTTAAAATGACATTAGCTGTATCCTCTCAGCTATGTGCGATTGGACACACGGCCGATAGACAGAACCCTCTCCTGACATTAAAGCTCTTTGTTTAAAAATAATAATAAAAAATACATAGCCTACATAATTCTATGTCACAAGCAAGTCTCACTCGACATTTGAGCGTGCATGTGTGTGAAACCTAAAAAAAAAAAAACACGCTGTTGAATTCGTACTGTTAAAGTTATGCCGTGGACTGGAGTGCAACGCCTCCTAGTGGCTGCACATGGGAGCACGACTCGTTTCTCCAGCCGTTCACGTGCGCGTTCGAAAAGACCGAGATCAAGAGCGAATTTCCATAAAGGCACGAGAGATCCCCGGTGCCGTTCATCTTTTGACCAGCTATATGACTGATGCTCAGTTAATTCAAATATAACGCCCGGGGAGAAAGCTTCATTAATGTGCGTGTGTGTGTGTTTGTGTGAAGGAGAGATGCTGGAATGCAGATGTGAGAGGAATAGCAGGTAATTAGTAGATAAGAGTTCTCATTTGAGTGCAATACACACATCATACATAATAAAACGACTCGTGTTATTATTTTTTTTAATATTTTTTTTTACATAGAATAGGCCTACCCAACAGAATATAGCCTAAATAGTAAGACCAAAAATAAACATTGTGTGAGGTTTAACGAGCTGAATAAAACTCACTATGTAAGCTGGAATGAGATGTGTAGGTTTAACAAATGCTTGTTGCGCGAGAACAAGAGCTGAAAAAAATGAGATGAGCTGCAGATAATGATGCTGTGGTATATAAATGTATAATCGTTCATAAATATGTAAATTAATTTTAAAAGAAGTTGCCAATTTTGACACTCCTACTAAATCACATCCAGAGAATCTTAGGAGTGTAGCAATACAACCTTACTCTTCTAAGCAAGATTATAAATAAGATAATAATAAAATTGTTATAAGGTGTTTTTACACAAGTGACTTGCTCTGAACAGACTCTACCCTGGCTATTGAGCTATATTATGTTTTACTAGCCCTGAATCTGATTTATTTTCATGTGTGCACTGCAGCAATTTTAAATGCAATTCTAATTTATTTAATTTAATTTTGACTTTCATGAATAATGATTGCTGAAGTTTTAAGAATTATCAAACACTTTTGCATAAAGTATACCATCTCCTTAAGGCAGGTCATTTTCTGCTTTGGTTCTGTGTAAATATCATGCAGTAATAATTAAAAAAAAATGAATTTTTATTGATAAATTCATGTTCTCATTAATTGTTTAATAATTTAATCATTAATATTCCTAATTAAAACACATTCATTTCTACATTTGTAATTCCTGTGTAAATGCATTTGTCAACTTTGTCAGATACAGATACAACTTTGCAGTTTAAAGGTGACAAAAGCTTGTTGCTTTTATTGAGAATTAATGACAATGGCAACACACACACACACACACACGCACGTAGGCACGCATCACTCTCACCGCATATGAGACAGAACTAGAACATTTTCATGATAAAAAATCAACTGGACAGTCTAATTATTAAGCACAAAAAAAGTTCAAACATTTCACAAAAGCCACAACTAAATGGAGTAAATGAGAATGTTGTCTGTCCCTAAATAGAGAATTAAAACTGTCAGAATTCCTGAAAAGAAAAAGAAAAGTCCTGACAATGTACAGAGTCAGCAAATGCTTCCTTGCCGTAGAGACACAGACAGACCTGGTTACTGCATACTCAACTACACATTACAAAACCATTTTCAGTTTATATCCATTACCTTTGATTAAAGTATCAATTAATTAATCATTATATGTTTTCTAATTTCTAGCTATGAACCCCTATGTTTATCATTCCTAATAAAACTTATTTAAATCATAATAAAAGGACGACTGTTGTTATTGTCAGTGGACACACTGTTTGCTGTTCCTCTTTATTACTTTTTGCTACCCCCTTCCCCCTCTCAGTCATTCTCAGACACTTTTAAGTCTTTCACACACACTTAGTTACACATACGTACACACATATTCACACTGTCTGTTTCACACACTTGTTAGCTGGATAAGTTATTTGAACACTGCACTAGGACCTGTTGACTGGAAGTGTGTAACTTTAACCCCTACTCACTCAAAACAAACACACACACACACACACACACACACACACTAAAGTGTCATCCCACTCACCGCGGTGGTCCACATGCTGTTGAGAGAGCACTGCAGAACCACTCCTGACACACACACACACTCACTCACGCTCTCTATCACTCTCTTGTAGCAAAGGGGGTGTTAGTAGAGCTGTAAGAAAATGAGAGAGATGTAGCAAAGATGATGTGTGTTTGTTTATGGATTAAAAGGATATTGTGGCAAACTCAGTGTGCTGTACATCATTATAATGAAGGGAGAGAAAATAGTCTATGAGTGTGTTATTCTGGAAAGGTGACAGCGGTGAGGAAAAAACTTAATTAGTTCCCAAAGCAGCAGAGGGGTTTAGACCAGGAACACACGCTGCTGGACAGTACAATAGCACACATATGCACTTGGAAAAAAAATACAGTATTTGTATCCTTTAGGAATGTCCAAGTTATTTTGTGTGTTACTAAATGTTCTTACTATATGTGTTAAAAAAAAAAAGACCTTTTACATTTGGTGTAATCTGGATGTCTTGTTCTCTCTTTTAGACCTCGGTCTATAAGAGCAAATTTAGTCTCAATTGTGTGTGTGTGTGTGTGTGTGTGTGTGTGTGTGTGTGTGTGTGTGTGTGTGTGTGTGTGTGTGTGTGTGTGTGTGTGTGTGTGTGTGTTTTCCTCAGAAAGTATGTTTGCAAGCACTTTAAAGGTTTGAGTTCAGTCGAACGTAAGCAATAATTTGTCATGATTTAACTAACCTGTATACAACGATAGGAAAAACTGTTCTTGAAATTCAAAATAAGCAACACGCGCGTCTTTAGGTTTAACAGTATATGCAGACACCCATCTATACAAGAATACTAAAATTGCTTCATACTTTCAAAAGGGAGTTTAAAAGTATTTTAGCATGTCCTGAGCATTAATGAGAATGCAAAAAGGACCAAATATATTAGTTATAACTAAAAAATATATCATGTTAACATGTAATACATGTTTGGCATTTATTTGCATGTATTTGATGAAAATACAGTAAAAGTAGTATTGTGAAAGTATTATTACAATTTAAAATAACTAATTTATTGCTGTAATCATTAATATGCAGATATCAATGCTGATTTTGTGCTCAAGAAACATGTCTTGTTATTTTTAATGTTGAAAACTTTATGTGCTTATATTTTTGTGGAAACTATGATACTTTTTAAAGATGTTTGATGAATAGAAAGTTCAAAAGAACAGAATTTATTTATATAGAAATCTTTTGTAAGACTATAAATGTCTTTACTGTCACTTTTGATCAATTTAATGCGTCCTTGCTGAATTATTATTATTATTTTTTAAATCGTACATTACAACACTAGTGTATATTCAATTTATACACACACATAACTTTTTGCGTTATAGTAAAATACTGTTCTGTCAGACTTTCAAAAGGTCTACCATTGTCATCCGTGTCTATGTGTGTGCGTACAAGTATTTGTACCTTTCTGTCTATCAAAGAAAGGGCTGTGCCACTTTGTGTATTAGTTTGTCAAAGAGTGTTTATCTGTCCATAGAAATGTTTGGTTAATGCTACCTTTTTTCAGCCCCCCTCTCTTGCTCTCTGTCTCCCTGTCTTATTGAATGCATTACCAATGTTTGTCTTCAAACATCATTCATTCTGGCTCAGGATTAGAGATGTTCTCCATATTAGTGATAATAGGCAAATAGTTAAGAGGAAAACAAAGAGGGTGAAACTCAAGATTGCAAGTGCGAAGTGAACTGACTCACTGTGGGCAATAATTGGCCAAAGTTAGGAGGAATGCCTAGTGTGGTTTTCATGGATGCACTGAAATAAAAATAAAATAAAAATTATTCAATGTTATTAAATATTACTATTAAGATAATATTATAAACTATTAAATAAAACAGTCATTCAGTCTGTATTTGTGGAGATGCAGGTGCTCTTCTGCTCAGCCCTGTGCAAGGGTCTCCAGATGGAGGTGGGGTAAAGCTGGTAGGGGTCACCAGGTAGAACAAGGCTAAAATCTAGTCAGGAGCCCTGTGGTTGTCATTTAACCCCAATCCAGCACCTCACACACATACACCGTGTCCCCCGGTCTGAGGCCAGGAGAGACGGGCTATTGATCGTTAGCAATGAGAGAGCCAGCTGCCATTACACCATTACAGCTCTGACAGAAGAACTGCACTGCATCGATCTGCAGGCCAAGGCCCTCCTGCTGGTATTTATAGAGGTAGAGCGAGAAACATCCTTACCCCATCCTTCTTTATCTTTCTCTCACTTGCTCATCCGCCCTCTTTTCTTTCTCTCTCTCTCTCTGATGAGGTGTAATTGATTGTAAATGAGAATGTGTTTCCTACCTGACCCCAGTGCACTGTGGGTAAGATTGATTACATCTAGCACAATTATGATTGATATGATTCAGTTGCTGAACACAACATGTGTTTACGTTTATAACCGGGCATTAAGTACTAAGTAATTAATATTTATTTTGCGTCACCTCTGTGTTTTGGAGCAAGTGCACAATACCAGTTGTAGTTTGATTATTAATGTAAACATGATGAACAAAGTTGTGTTACAATCACATTATCTGGGTGGTTGTGCTGGTAAGATTACAGTCGGACTAAAGCATTTCGAGCTAGGCGATGACCAGGGGCGTGGCTAGACCCTTTTAACTGGGCCACAAGCCCCATTAAAGTTTTGTTGTGCCCCAGTAAAAATTTTCCTGATAAATCATTGTCTGATGAGGTAGATATGTCTAAAAACAGGCTTTCCTATTCATTATAATTTACATAATTTGAATAATTCAAACCTTGAAGACTGAAAACCTTAACACCAGCTGAGGCGAAAATATCAGTCAGACAGACGATTATTCATAATACAATGTTGAACAGTAGCTGAGGAGTGGTAACACTTATCGCTATTATAATGAGTAGTAACGCTATGATAATAATTTGTATTATTTAGTTGAATGAGGACATCCCGTTTTACATATCTAATATACTTGGCTCAGATTTGATCGATAACATTAGCTTGTTAACTGCTAAAAGAATGTTTGCTTTTCTCTTCTAATTTGGCATTGTTTGCGGTGTGATTTAAGGCAAACCACAAAAAAAAGATAAAAGGCAAACCACAAAAAAAGATAGTCGGGCCAATTTTGGGCAAATTCTCCCCTTCCAATAATCCTAGGTAAAGTTCAGATTATCTTGATGGTTCTACAGATTATTTGATCACATTTTCTCATCAGATTTTGTTGTGATGTGTGTTAAAGGTATAGTTTCCCCAAAATGAAAATTATGTCATTATTTACCAGTTGTTCCAAACTTGTATGAATTTCTTTCTTCTGCTGAACACAAAATAAGATATTTTGAATGTCGGTAACCAAACTGTTGATGGGCCCCATTGACTTGCATAGTATTTTTTTCCCCATACTATGGAAATTAATGGTACCCATCAACTGTTTGGTGGAGCAGAAACCTCTTATATCCATATTTCGTCTGGTTTCTGTCATTTACTGTAGTTTTCATCACGCTGGTGTAATTTCAAGTGTTTGTTTTTAAAATAAGTTTGTTTTTAGTTAGTTATTTGATGCTATAAAAACGGCGCTGTGGCGTACATGATTGACAGCTGTGATTGACAGGTTCTCTGAGCAAAGTAGTCACTGAAGCAACAACGGACTTTTTTTCGTGATCTTTGGAGGACTGAGATTGGAGCTTTAAATTTAATATCTAAATTTCTATAATTAATTATTTCACACCGACAAAATGGTTTGTTCTGCAGCAGAGGCGCGTGCTTACGATTGATTCAGCGAGAGTGAGGGCGGGACCAGAGCAGGACGTTGATTTCGCGGCTTTACTTCCTGCTCACTACTGCGCAAGTCTGCTCCCGAAATCGCAACTGCGCAGATTCAAGTCCCAAGATGTCAGCGCCATATCGGGACAATGGCGGCTTCACTTCTCGCTAATGGAAGATAACGAAGGGGCCTCGGCCATCTTTTTACAGTCTATGGTAGCAGCACTTCATCCTTTTATAACATGAGTGTGGCGAGCAGGACGAAGTCGAGGGACGTGAGAGAACGGTGCAAGGCCGGTGGCGTGATTAATGACAAACGACACCCGTGAGACTCACCGGACTCGTATCTCCCACGGAGGAGCGGAAGCATAAAAGGAGGAGCGACGACTGTGAAGATCGAGAGAGGAACAGGCCTGAACCTGTGTTTTGTTTCTGTTTTGTGTGGCCAGCAGTCGTCTGTGAGGGTCTGCTGGCTTTTACTTTTGTTTTTGTATTTGTTTATTTATTTTATTAAAGGGTAACTAAACACTAAAACAACTTTTTTTTAGTTAATGATCTGTAAGAATGGAGCTTCATAAATGCTGTTCATTGATTCAAGTACATTTTTTTGACATTTGGGTTTAAAGTGTTTTAATTCTACAATGTATGGTGTAAAAACATCTGAGTGCTGCCCTCTTCAGGTTGAACGGTGGCTACTGCAGTTGAATTTTCCTATTGGAAGTTGTGGTGGCGTGTGACATCAGAACCACGCCCTTGCCTACAGTGAGATGCATCTCAGGTGCACGCCCCCCCCCCCCCCCCTCCGCTGGGCTCTGCCCACTTTTCCAGCATTTTTCAAATATTGCCAGTGTGTGGAGTCAGGCTCTGACCAGGGGTTTAGTTACCCTTTAAAAGTGTTGAATGTTCGCCGGTTCCCGCCTCCACCTTCCCATAACATCTAAACCTTGTTACAATGAGTTTTTGGCCAAATGACAGAAAAAACTAAACACCCACATAGCTACAACTAGAATAAACTTCATAACCTGTAAGTTGATGAAAACTTAAAGGTAGGGTAGGCTATTTCCAGAAAGGCTAGCAATAGCGAGCATTCAGTCTTAAAGGGACAGCAGCTTAATAAACCTGCTGCTGTGTTTTTAATGTTAATCAAACAACAAAGGACAAAGAAATCACTCACTTCTCTTGACTGAACGACTTATGAAACTTTAATAAAGATTAATCTATATTTAATTTATACAGTCAAGACTATGCAGTGCTATTTTACATTTTGATTACTTTATTCAAATTCTGTACCTGAAAACTGTTAAACCACCCCAAAAACCTGAAAAGCACTGCTTATTTCATTTGTATCTTTGTTCTATTGTATTTATTTGTGCTATTTGTAATTCGATTATTTGTTCTTATTTGATCACTTACTGTTTACCTGTCTTTAGTAATGTTTTAATTTACATTAATTAGGCTAGTAGTTTTTGATGTAGTATCAAAATTGTAATCGAGAATTGTGGTATTTCACTGGTACCTAAACATTTGAACCACTGACCCAACCAGGCCAGTAGAAAAAATCCTTAGCACTGAGCCCTTCTAAAGCAGCTCTAAATAAAGATAAAATAGTATAGAGAAAAAGAAAGAACAGTGAAAGTAACAAAGGCTTGTACAATACATTTTAACGATCATAATTAAGCGTGAAAATAACTAAAGGGAAAATTTGAAATGTAATCAACGAATATGTTTCATATTCTTTTGGTTTCTCTGCCTAGTATATTTAAAAATTACAAATGCAGTGAAAATACAGGTATTGGTATCGGCGAGTACCAAAAATCAATGTATCGTACAAGGAAAAGGGGTATCAGTGTAGTTTTGGAACTACAGTATGTATGTATCATTATAGTTATCATCCTAGGTGTGAACGGCCTTAATGCTGTGTTCCATTAACAATTTAGGAGCTGGGAATGATGTCACACACCCAAGGTGACTGCATTCCAGTGCAGAGGTCGAAAAGCTATGGACGCATTCAGACAAACCTTTGTTGTGCTTGCTTTTTCAGAATACAAACACATAAAAAAGCAGTATTTTGCACAGATAATGCCGAATATGTCCACAAATAGAGGTTAGATAGTACTGTGTGCACAACTGTGTGAGTTACAGATAAACAGAAGTGCTAATAAACAATATTTTACAACTGTTTCACTATGGTTGATGTGCTGAGCAGCCAAATTGGATTCTGAAATCAGGGTTCTTTCACTTCACCAGAGTTTCCCAGTCGCAAATCCTACTTGAGGGGCGATTCCAGTTAAAAGTTCCTACTGGGGCCTAAATGAAACACACCATAAAAGATTGATTCTTGTGATTAGAATAAACCTGGTGTCCTTCATGATTCCTATTCTTTCCAAAAACAAAGCACTTGACCGTGACAAGCTCATTCTTCACAAGTGGGAAGAATGAAATTTCCGATAGCATGTGAAGGCAGCATTAAGAATCGATCAAAATGAGAATCGATTAAAATAAGATCAAATATTTTCAACCCAGCCCTACTTTACATGATATTTTAAAAAAGCTGAATTATAGCTTTAATCCAACTAAGATCAAAGTTTTAAAGAGCATCCTCTAAATGCCTGTGTATTTGTGATCCATTTCCCACAGATCCATGAAAAGTTTACACATTCAAAGTTTGTACATCCACTAAAGAAACCAATTATGAAAAAACGGAGGTCTAAAATATCACTTAATAAATCTCACCTCTCTCTTTCTCTCTCTTTCTTTCTTTCCTTCTTTTTTCTTTCTTTTCCTTTTCACCCAGTGATATAGCACATAATCATCTCTTCTTTGCCAGTGTTGTGACAGCACACTGTGCCACGGTGAATATTTCAGTATGTGTAAAAGTTGAAGCAATCAGCACCGGTCTTATACTGCTTGCTTAGCAGGAGGTGTTAAAAAGTATTGGCAGCTGACATAGCCTGACTTAATATCCAGCTAAGTGATTTAATAGCTTCTGTTGGATGCGTAACTGCTGTTTTTTCTTGTATTGATTTATGAGCTCCTCAAATGTACAATGACTTTTCACCCACCATGGGAGCTATTGAACCCACCACTTGATATTTCATATCAGCTCAATACAGTAATTACGCACAATTTGGCAATATTTCCATCTGAGAATATAAGGTGTGGAGACATCACAGCAAGAATGTGAGTCAGTGAGAGATGTTTGTTCTATTTTGGATGCTTGAGAACATGCAAACGCATGTATGTGTCTGGTTGCTTCTATATCTATTTTAACTGAAAGTTATTTTGCTGTATGTAAATCCATCATAATTAGTACTCATGGGTGCTTCTCACTTTAGCCAAAATAGTGCGTACATGTTGAGCATTAGGTAAATAACATCAGTGTGTCCAAGAATCCCAAGAACTACCATATCTTTCCCTGTCAATAACCAACATACTGCTCCCCATCAATCCATCTCTCCATCTTTTTATCTGTTGGAGTTTTGTCCTCCATAATTCAGTTATCGTGGGAAACCATAATGAAATTTCTGCATTGTTTGTTATTCTCTCACAGTCTGTAATTCATCCCATCATACAACTAAATTGAAGTGTCCTTCTGCCTGTTAAATGCAGAGAAAGAGTCCCTTTATATGGCCCGTTATATTTCAGACCTCTCTGGGCAGCCTGTCTCTCTGAGGGGAATTAAGTTAAGCATGTGGTTGAAATGGTTGGTTATGAGTGGAAGCATTACAGCAACAGGCTTTTAAAATCCATTTGGCTGTCTCTGATTAGATTTGGTGTTATCATCACTGCAGTGCTGAAATGACAGTAGCTTGTTCATATTTCTGAAGAAAAGCATAAATCCAGATAATTGTGGCCTGTCTGCTCCAGTTAAGGCTGATGAAGAAATATTTCCCGCAAAAACCACAAGTCACTTACGTCTCCTTTTAAGGCTGCGCCTGGGGTCTCTCTGTTTCTTGCTTACCCTCATCCATCCATCCATAGTACTATAACCTATCTAAACTGCTGTTTGAGGTCAGTAAGGTTATTTGTTCATTTATTTATTTTACTTGTTTTATTTAACACATTAAATTGATCAAGAGGGACAGTAAAGATCTTTTTAATGTTACAGTCGATTTTTATTTAAAAAAAATGCTTGTTCTTTTGCATTTGCATCTATTCATCAAAAGATCCTGAAAAAAATATGTATCACAGTTTCCTCAAAAATAATAAGCAACACATCTGTTTTCAACAATGATAACAAGAAGAAATGATTCTTGAGCACAAAATCAGCCTACTTGAAAGATCACATTTCTGAAAGATTATGTGACACTGAAGACTGGAGTAATGATGCTGAAAATTCAGCTTTGCCATCACATGATTAGAATAACTAAAAATGGAAAAACAGTCATTTTTAAATTGTAATAATATTTTACAACAATATTTTACTGTATATTTTGTCAAATAAGACAGTGTTTTATAGCATGTCTAAAAATAGCATGACATTTTGGTAGTATTTTTAGGACTGCCAAATTTCATAAACATTCAGAGCCAAAATGCTGGAAGTGAAGTCAAATAACAAACAAGTCTCTCACAACATTTACAAAGTTAAATCCTTTTCCTCAGGGTTACATAACCCTCATGGCAAAGTGTAAAGCAACCAGCTGTGTAAATCTATACTAATCTTGCAACACTATTGCAGTTAACCAACACTACAAAACTGGCAATCACTAAGTATGGGATGCCATTCACTTTGAGTGTGAGCAAAGCTAAAACTCCGCTTTTGCCAGAGTTCCTAGCACCTGCAGAGCGGTGGAGTGTGTTGTAATGGCAGTTGTATAATGGCCTGTTTAACACTATGAATAGGAACAGCGCACCTGATGAAAACAATGAGCAAACCCAAGAGATTGAGTGTCTGCCAACACTAAACCCAACCATTCAAACTGAACACAGATAAAGTTACAGTTCACTACTCTGGACTGCATTAAACTAATGGCGTTCATTGATATGGCTCAAAATGGAGTTGTTTTTCAAAATATTCTTTAGAATAAGGAATGGCTTGAGTGCTTAACATATGGCTCAGCAGATTACTAATTGAATATTCCATCTCTTATTTTGTGTATCACCTTTCGTCAAGGCAGCATACAACCTCTCACATATTGCATATGTTATTTCGTCCATAAATTACATGTGGCGTCACATGATATTATCAGCTGTAATCATGAATAGGGAGGCAGTTGGCCATTAGTGTGGGAGGATGAAGATGAGTAGATTAACTCATTGCTTATCACATTTTGCTGGACAGCATGTGAAATCTATACAATACACACCATATTTAGATTGAAAACGATCTCTGTAATATATATGGACATTTTGGGGAAAAGTTAAAAGCACTTCTAATTATGACATGCACTATTCTGTTAGAATGTTTGGGGTCAGTAAAGTTTTTTTTATTATAAATTAATATTTTTATTCAGCTAGGATGCATTAAATTGATCAAGAGTGACAATAAAGACACATGTTTTATTTCAAATAAATGCTGTTTTTTAACTTGCTGATCTTTTGAACTCTGAACTGCAGCACAACATTTATAGTAATAAGAAATGTGTCTTTAACAACAAATCAGCATATTAGAATGATTTCTGAAGGACCATGTGACACTGAAAACTGGAGATATGGCTGCTGAAAATTCAAATTGTTATAATAGTTCACAATATTACCGTTTTATTGTATTTTTGATTAAATAAATACTGCCTTGATAAGCAGACTTCTTTCAAAAACATATATACACATACAGTAGGCCTGTGTGTGTGTGTGTGTGTGTGTGTGTGTGTGTGTGTGTGTGTGTGTGTGTGTGTGTGTGTGTGTGTGTGTGTGTGTGTGCGTGTGTGTGTGTGCGTTTATTTTTTTGATATTTCATTATAAGAGAAGCAGTGCAGTGATAATGTTTGGGTTGGTTTTTAAAGGTACAGCAGAAGCCAAGAGATTTCTATTCACCCCCCTTTTTTTCTGAGATTCTGTTTGAATGGTTTGTTCAGATTAACATATGTTAAAAGAGGGAGCAATAAATGATTTTAGTTTGCTTTTAATGCAAGGACTGTAGCCTTAACCATAACTCTGACACAAGCCCACTGTCTAGGGCTGTTTTATGATTACATCACAATGGTAAAGTTATGGTATGGCTGTATTGTTTTGGATCAGTGGTATATTGCTTTTGATATCTGTGCTTTTATAATAAGTACAGGCTCCATTTGGGTCATTATGTTCTCTCTAATGCCTGTTCCTTTTGTCAAAATGTTCTACAATATATCTAGCAAGGCATGCTTTGTGTGAATAATTGAAGATATCAGAATTTTAGAAGTTAATAAGCTCAGCGTTCAGCCATGTTAGAGGCGTACTTTGACAAATGTATTATATTTCCTCCTCCCTGATGCACTTACTATCTGTTACAGCTAATATAAATATGCAAATCTGCCTGTTGAACTTTACTGGGGCTGCTGTGATTCGTCTCTTTAAGATATTCATTTGCATGACTGAAGCACCCATGCATCATGCCAGTGTCATTCTGAAAGCAAATATTAATCAATTTTGCATGATGTACCCCATCCCCCAGAAATCCCTGTTTCTTTGTTTGACTGTAACATTCACTTTTTTAACGTTTACTTGCTTTACAATTTAAGAATGGTCTTTGTGCATGACCCAGCTATTGTTGTATCTGCCCCTTGTACAATAGTGAACAGAGATGGTGGCATAATGAAATTGATTCATCTGTGTGAATTACATATGAATTTAATTAGATTGAGTTATGTCCAATATCATCACAAAGGCTCTCTTTGAACTTTAAACCAATATTTCCATGAGCGGGTGATGTTCTTCGGTTCTGATTGACAGTGGTGTGGTTTACGTGTGGTCGGGTGTCCATTTCTACAACACTAAAAAGAAGAATTCAGTGACTCCAGGATAAAACCAGAACCTGAAATCCATGAATGCAATTAGAATAATAAAACATTATAGGGGTATTGCCAATCAAATAGGTTAATTATCTTTGCACTGCAGAGGTGGCACAGAAGCTGCATCTGAAGTGGCATTTAGCTGTATTTTCACAGACTGTTTAATGCTGCTCAGAGATGCCATGAATGCATATACACCGCAGTTACAATAAATAATGTTAAGAGATTAATGTTTTAAACATAAACTATATTGAAGATAGTCATATGAAATATTTGAGAAAACAATGTATACTTTAAATTTGAAACTAAAACCGGTCCCACTTTATAATAAGTGGCTTTAAGTACTATGTACTTACATTGAAATTAATAATTTGATACAATAGACTTATTGTGTACATACATGTTTTTACATTGTAATTATATTTTAAAAATACCTGCATGTAATTACAGCTATAATTAATGTATGCAATTACATTTGTAACTACATTGTTGACCCTTCCCTTACACCTTAACCCACCCTTAAACCTACCCAAACCACCACACCTGACCCTAACCTTACCCGTATCTCACCTCAATAGCAGCAAAGGTGTTTTACAATACAACATGAACACAATAAGTACATTGTACTTATTTTTTGATATAGTACATAGTATTTAACGCCACTTAATATAAAGTGGGACCCTAAAACCGCTTGTGGGTGGCGTCAAATCACTGTCAAATCATGTCGTTCATTCAACCAATTAGCTCAAAACTTCATGAATGGGTCTTTGAATCATTGACTGAATCATTTGAATCATTAAAAAATGCTGAATCATTCAGGAACGAAACACCGTTGTGTTGATTGGAGACACAACGGTTCTGATATGATTCAATTCTACTGTGATTGGCAAAATAGAGCAAAAACAGAGGATACTGACAATAATGCGTCTAAAATGTACTGTAAAAATTAAATCAGTAAAATAACAGAAAAGGTACTGGCAGCTTATTACCCGGACATTATCCAGTAATTTTAAGGACATTTCCATTAACCCTAAAACATATTGCAATGAAGTTCAAAATTAAAAATACAGGTAAAACATATGGAAAATGCTGTCAAATTAATACAGTACGTTGTGCTCTATTTTTACGGAGTGTATGTGACTTAATATTAACTGAAACATTGCCGATTTTAATTAATTAATTATACCACTGAATAACGTATGAAACAGAGATGATCTCAAGGCTGTGCCGGTAGGCAGAGATGACATTTCAAAACTGGACTATCCAACCTAAAACTGGAGAGTTGGCCGCCCTAGGTAGGCATTGCAGTATCTGCATGAACCCATCTGGATTAATGCATACAAACCCTACATTTACACATACCAACTACAGTAAATGTTTTATTCTAAACTCTGTCATGCTCAGGAACATTTAAGGAAACACAGATATGGGTCTGACTCACTCCCTGAATTAAAGGTGCTCTAAGCGATGTCACACGTTTTTTAGGCCAAAACATTTTTTGTCACATACAGCAAACATCTCCTCCGCTGGCTGCCTGTCCCCTGAACACACTGTAAAAAATGCGGTCTCTGCTGACACCCTATGCTCCAAAAACGGCAACAAAAACAAACTAGGCTAACCCGCACCATGAAACATAACAAACTGTTCCAGCCAATAACCGACAAGAAGGATTTGGGGGTGGGTTTTGGGGGGCTAGTGCGCGGATGAGGAGAAGGGAGGGTCTAGCTATAGCCTCAGTTTTGTTTGATAATACTTCGAACGTCAACAAGAAGTGACGTCACCCAACATCGCTTAGAGCACCTTTAAGTTTCTATCATGATTCTTTCATAGCAGAGAACATCAGAACTCCAACAGCCTGCTACAGTCAAACAGAGAATGGGATAGGAGCACAAAGTCAGCATGCTTTCTTCTCTGTGTACTCTCTCATCCTCTCCAGCAGAGTTAAGAGCATTGAACTGCACACATTCATAACACAAGTAAACTAGATGTTAGATAAATAGCCAGTTATTTGCAGCATAGCTGGAAATCAAAAGCCCAAGACTTGAAATAAAATACAAACCTATCCAGAGGGCCAGCTCTTTGTCTGTCTCTCTCTCTCTCTCTCTCTCTCTCTCTCTCTCTCACACACACACACAGACACAGCCCCGGTGGGATCCCCAGTCAGACAAACAATGATAAAGTAGTGCTCTTATGCCTTTGACACTCTGAGGAGATGCAGACCTCAAAACGTCTAACTAATAAACCCTGTCTGACTGCCACAAACCTGTGTACACAGATATCAAATGTAATGTTAGTGTTTCTTGAAGAATATTGTTTATTAAGGTATTGCACATGTTCCCCAATCCAATTGGAAAAGGTCAATGTAAGGTAAAAATAAAGTAAATCAGGCCACTTTTTGTCGCTGAGGAGATTTTTTTTCTCTTTCAGAATTCAGTCTAATAGCCGCTGAAAAAGACAACATGTGGTCCAGATGAGCAATCTTGCCTAAAGCCTGGCTCAGACTACAGGAGTTTTTATATCTTAACGATTGTGAAATCTGGTTGCATCACGCACATAAGGAGAATCTTTACAGATTTTCTTCTTTCAAATGACAAACCTGCACACGCTAAGATTTAAAAATCGTGGCGCACCACACACACCACAAGATATTCTTAAGATTATCATGCCAGACTTAGAACCTCACGTGATCTCATGGGGAAGCGGATGTAAATGAAATGGATACTGTGTTGCGGCAACTGACGCGTTGTTGCCACACTTCGTCCAGGCGTTCCTCCATCTCCGTTGTCCACCGGAACCGTACAGCTGCTTGTTGTTTTGCGGTCGCCATTTTAAAAGTTCCGTCACTTCCGTCTTCCGTTTGTAGACTTGTTTCTCATTGGCTATTGTGGAAGTACTGACATAATCATAGTAGCAATCATTCCAATTAAAAATCCTAAATATCAAACATGTTTGATATTGTCGGGGCAGATCGGGAGGTGTAAGATTTGAACGCCTCGCATTACTAGATTACTAGGCCGAACATCGGAGCCAACCAATGCCCTGGACGTGATTTTTTTCTCCAAAAGTCGGGAGGGGTAAATCGAACATAAATCGACCTGAAACTCCTGTACTCTGAGCCGGCTTAAGTGAACAAAACAAACCGACTGGGTTTCATCTGGGTCCCGCTGAAGTAAAAAGGCACACGAGGAGAGCAAAAAGTTTGATTGTGCGCAAGACCCCCGAAGTAACGGAGGGAGGACGGATGAGTGGATGGGTGGGGGTGCGGTTGCCGAAAGGTCAAGCATGTAATATAAGAGCAGGAGCTTGGCCATCTCCGTCAGACAAAAGCCTCCCACGGCAGACACTCCTCTGTTCTCTCTCTTCTCTTAATTACAGTCATATCACCCTGCCACCGCCGCTTGTCCTTAACATATTCCTCTTTATTTGGAGTCCTTTTTTCTCAGCTAATGGAATGTCAGCTCTCTGCTATTCCCTCTCCTCATCTCGCACCGATCAAAGTGACCTCTGCCTCTCCGCCAGCGCGCAAATCAATACGCACACTGACAGAAAACCACACAACATATAATAAATGACAATCTGCGCACACACGCACATGGGCCGTCCTGTGGCACATCTGACAAAAGCCTTTCATAGCAGTCATTCTGGCACGATGGCAGTGAGTTATGTTTAAGAGAGGATTGGCGGAGCGCTCAGGTCTGCGCAGGTGTGGATATTACAGGGCAGGTTCGGTTAAAACATCTCTCCTCGGTGTGTGAGAACGCCTGTCCCGGCCCGGGGCTGACAGCACCAATGCCATTACAGTTGTAGCTGTTTATTGTGGTTGTCTTGCTGGGAGAGGTTCTATCCAAAGCAATTTTCCTCTTAAGGGGGCAAATTGCTGGCGGAAAATTGTATGTGCTGTCGCTCAGCCATGATTGGCAGGGAGGCTGAGTTTGGCAACAGCGAATAAAGGAGAATGAAAGGATTTCATACTCAGAGCCGAGAGCAAGTGAGCAATGGAGGGATGGAAGAAGGAATGAGAAAAAGCACAGTGCATATTAAAATGTGTTGTGAAAAACGGGTGTGAAATTTCACACAATTCTGAAAACGACTGCTGTTCTTCCAGGTGGAGAGAGAGAAGCCAGGTGTTTGTGAAGACCTCATAGAACTAGTAAATCTCTCCCTCTATCTTTTTTTCCATCGGTGTGTGCTAGCTTTGTAAAGGATCAGGAGGATTTGTAACAGCTGGCATTCTTCCAGTCACTTGAAACAAAGAGAGAGAGAGGAGGAAAAAAGTGAGGTGATGGAGAGAACGGCAGACGCTTGCATTCAGCCAACTTTGATAGCAGTTATTATCTGCAGGCACTCTAATTGAAATAAAGGGGTGAAGTGCTGTGAACTAGTTGAGTTGTCTAAACTCTTTCGTTCTTTGTTTCTATTGCATTAACAGTGTGGGCAGCCTCTCTCTTTGTGTTCTGTCTGGTTTGCTTTTTTCATGTTCATAAACAAATACGAAATATTCTCTTTCTTTCTTTCTTTCTTTCTTTCTTTCTTTCTTTCTTTCTTTCTTTCTTTCTTTCTTTCTTTCTTTCTTTCTTTCTTTCTTTGCTGTCCAAACTTCCTTATTTTCTGTCCATGCTTCTTTCTTTTCCTTCCTCCCATCCCTCCCTCGGTTCTTACTATCTCCCTCCCTCCCATCCTCTTTCTTTCTTTCTCCCTTTCTTTCTTTCTTTCTTTCCTGTTCATCCTTTTCTTTCTTTCTGTTTTTCCTGTTTATCATTTTCTTTCTTTCTTTCTTTCTTTCTTTCTTTCTTTCCCAAACTTCCTTATTTTCGGTCCATGCTTCTCTCTTTTCCTTTATCCTATCCCTCCTTCCCTCAGATCATTCTTTCTTTCCTGTCCATCTTTCTTTCTTTCTTTCTTTCTTTCTTTCTTTCTTTCTTTCTCCTTCCCTCCCTCAACCTTCCATTGTTTTTTTCTTTCTTTCTCCCTCCCTCCACCTTCCATCGTTTTTTCTTTCTTTTTGTCTTTCTTTCTTTCTCCCTCTACCTTGCATCCTTCCCTCCTTACTTTCATTCTTCCTTTCTTTGCTGTCCAAACTTCCTTATTTTCTGTCCATGCTTATTTCTTTTTCATCCTCCTATCCATACCTCCCTCCCTCAGATCATTCTTTCTTTCCTGTCCATCCTTCTTTCTTTCATTCCTGTCCATCCATCCATCCATCTATCCTTCTTTCTTTCAGTCTTCCTTTCTTTCGTTCCTCATCATCCTTTTCTTTCTTTCTTTCTTTCTTTCTTTCTTTCTTTCTCCCTCCCATCCTTCCATCGTTTTTTCTTTCTTTCTTTCATTCTTTCTTTCTCTCTCATTTTTCTTTCTCCCTCCCTCTACCTTGCATCCTTCCTTCCTTCCCTCTCATCTTGCTCTATCTCTCCTCCCTCTGCAGATGGCGATTCAGCCTCATCCATTAACTGTTATTGTTTTTCCTGAACATGACATTGATTCAATTTAACACCAATCAATTTCAAACGCTTCTGACATTCAGATCTGACCTTAAGGCAAACGACTCATGAACTATGATCAGAATTAAACTTTTGCTAACGAGGTGATCTCTCAGCCTTGCCCAACAGCAATGTTCGCTAAAAATTAGATCAATTATTATAAGGCAAACAGACCCTAAGTTGATTACCCTGCCCTCACTAATTTGTGTAATTAATAACCAGGCCTGGACTAGAATAAGAAGTTTATTAATCCATATCTACAAGCCGGTAATGAAATTGCATGGGCAGGTCATCTATTTAGATGGTAATGTCATAATCAATGCTGCCACACCATACATGTTAATGAGCATTGTTATGAATTGTTACAGTTAGAGCTGTGTGTATGGAGACGTCTGCCTTTTTATGTTGATATGTATGGCAATCAGACGTGTGAAAATGGCAAATCTAATTAGGAATTCCGACTGGAGCGGCTGGAACACAGAGAGCAGTAGACGGTATCGGAGCTGACAGCTGCCAGCCGGAACGCCGAGTGTCGGAACAAAACCAGCATTCTGCACCACAACGGGAATGACAGGAAAAAAGGATGTATCACAAACGAATAATTGCACTCTGCGTGGCCTCTTGCCATATAGCACAATAGAACTGCCAGCACAGGAAGAAGATGCTATTGTGTGTGTACAAGCACTCTTTATGAGTTTTACCTTAGAGTCGAGGGATAGACTCGTGTCATCTGCATGGCGATGAGGCTCCTGTTCTCACATTCAGTCTTCCTCTGCAGGCCCTGTCTGGTCCTCCTCTTCTGCATGCTAGATACTGCACTGCATTCATCTGCTAAATTCACACATATAGAGAACTCATTCTAGTTATACGATTCATACATAAAGGGTTTACACTAATTCATAATATAAGGTTTCCTTATATTATGAATTAGTGTGTTAAAGTTTTATTGTGATGCAAGGGCCTTAAAGATTTGCCATGAGAAAAGTCTGCCACATTGGGGCCATTGGATCCCTTTGAAATTAAATATTCTATACATACACTACCGTTTAAAAGTTTGGGGTCGATACGATTTTTCATGTGGTTTGAAACAAAGTCTCTTCTGCTCTGATTTCGATTAAACCCCTCTTTCTGAAATATGAAATGAGCGGTGATTGGTGAGCTGGCCCAGTGTGTTGTGATTGGCAGCGCTTAGCGTGTGTTCTGGAAATGTCCCGTCTCTCCATAACTGCGAGTTCTTCTCTAGTGTAAATATTAAGGTTATTTCAAACCAATCTGAGCCTGATTTAGATCCTGACAATATTAATGAACAAAAGGGCCGTGCAGAACGTATTTAATGCACAGACTTTGCAAGCACGGATTTCACAGGACATTTCAGAGTGATTTTTTTTTTGTAATTTTATTATACATTATAGATACAATGTCATCCACCATTTAATCGTGATATTTGTCGGAAAACTAAGGTAATACAAACAGTAATCGATCACAAAACCATGGTTAACCAGCGGTGAACCGTCTTACAAAAGCGAGAGCTTACAAAAGCAACAGAAAACAAGCTGTTCTCCACAGAATGTGCAGTGCACTGATAAACGTTGGGGTTATAATGTTTAGGAACACTGTTTAAAATAAACTTTAACCACTCTAAGTTCGTCAGCCAAACAAATGAGTTTTGGAAACGTGGAAAAAAACAGTGTCTCTTTGATATAGTGACAACACTTTCTTCTCTAATGCAGCTCAACCAGGCATTGTCCACTTTTTTTGCGTATTCCGTGAGCACGGATTATTTAAATTAGTAACATTGTGACTTCATATTCAAATCGCGTTGTAGTCCAAACGAGCCATTTGTTGTAGTTCTTGAAAAGGGGATTCTGTTAAATAACACTCTTTGGAGTGGATCTTTTTTATGCTCAAACAGCAACATTACACACAAACTAAAGTTGAAAAAAGTGGAAAAGCGGAAAAGCATAATAGGACCCCATTAAAAAGGAAGTCTATATGTGGGGTATACATAGAGATATGCCATTCACTCACATCGATTCACAATTTACTACTAGTAAATAAACACTAGCAGCTGGAAGTATATATTTGATGAAACCTGAATTTACTGTAAGTGTACTGTAAGTAACACAGTCCTTGTGTCCTAGTAAGCACCTGTAAATAATGCAGCGTTAGAGACAGATGAAAGGAAAGAAGAGAAAATGAAAAGTGCACAGGTGTGCAGTCAAACACACCCGTCCTGCCACAAGTTGCACACCGATGCTAACTGCTTTTAGCACCTTACACAAGCCAGTGCGTGATGCCTGTTATGAGCTTAAATATTTTACACATGCAGGCTGCATATGTAGCTCTGCAACACCTGTTCTTCAGAGCCAACTGCAGCATCTGCTACACAGCTCATTAATGACTACACAGATACACATCAACATGTATTTCAACAATGTGTATTTTTCTCCTATCTCTCACACCTTTCGTTCGTATTAAACCTCTATAAATTTCCCTTTGATTAGTGAAGACTGTATTTTACAACTAAAATGACAAAGTCTGGTCTAAGTTTGATCACAGGCATCAAGATGATCATTAAGAGCTTGAGATGAAACTTAATCAAAGAGATTGTTTAAAGAAGGGTGAATAAGAAGAGGTAATGCTATCATCAGTCATCATCCCAGCATTACCTGCTCTAGTTTTTGAGCTTTGAAGACGGCCAATAAAAGCTGCTGTTAGGATGAAGTTAAAGTGATTCTCTGGGTTTATATTGGGTTAGTACTGATTGGCTTTAAATTGCTCTGTCTCGAGATTCCCTTTCATCTTTACTGCTGGAAATCACTGTTTTCCTGTTGTCTGAGTAGGTTTAAACATTTACTTTCTCTCTCTCTCACCAGTTTGCATGGATGTTTTCCCTTGGGAAAAGGAGGAACAGCTCAAGGAGTGAATTACAAATAACTAGCAGTAAAGGTAAAGAACAAGACACATTGAATCAGTAAACAATTGTCAAATCACAGCCAATGTTTGTATATTTCCATGCTGAGTGCACAGATTATAGGTATGTGCACTATGGAAAACCAGATATAGGCAAAGCTGAAGGCCAACCTCTGTGAAAGATGCATATTCACACGCAGTTTTAAGAAAGACATGTGATATTTGCTTCTTGAATCTCTTTTCATTCATTTTCAACATACTTTATCTTTGTGTCAAGAAGGCAGTGGCTCCGAAGCTTCAAAGCACTAATGCTACAGCTACGGACTCAAAAATATTTTCGGCTGAACTCATTTTAAACGTAGTACATGTTCTAAATTTCTTAACATGAAATTGCCATGTCAACTCAACTTCAAAAGTTTGTATCTGAAGCTGAATTGAGTATGAATCAATTATCAAAGCAATTCAAATAAAGTAGAATAGCATACACTTAAACACTGATAAACATGTTTTTACAGTAGGCCTATATGGTTGCAGTTACAGACTATGCACTCCTACTGTCTACATATTTCCACTAAAATGTCATTACTACACGAACATCTATTCTAGCAAACTGTGGTCTAGCAAACTCTTCCTGTCATATTTCTAATAACTGTCAATCACAACTAATTATGTTTATCATTATTTTGATTAGTTGACAAACCTTGTAAGGTGTAAATATTTTCCAGTAAAAACACAGCTATGAAATAGTTCCAGGTCTGTTGAGCGATTACAGTTCCAGATCACTTTGGCAAATTATTTAATTTATTTTATCGGTTCTTGCAGACTACAACAGCAAAAGAACCCAGGGGGTGAAAAAACACTGGCCAAGTTACTAGCTCTTAACCAATGTTTTGGAATTAGCAACAGTGGCTTGGGATAATTCTACACACACACAAGCACTTTAAGGACAAAAACCTGGCAACTGTCTTGAAATAAAACATGTGAACAATGTCTTAAGGTAGCTTTTGTATAAGTAGAATAATTGATTCTGGTCTGTTAAATTATTGAAAAATAATGCAAAGCTAACCCACGTCAATATTTTTTTTTTCCTTATAGGCCTATATTCAATATTCTTTATTAGAGTAAGCATAACATTATAATATACTGATACTGTATCAATATATTAAAATGTTATGCTTACTCTAATAAATAACAATTTATTAGAGTAAGCATAACATTTTAATGTATCAATGATACATTAATGATACATGTATCAAAGCCTGGTTGTATCGATTATGCATACGATTTTGAATACCTTTAGCGTGAAGGTCGATCGTCTTAATGTTGTGTTGTCCTGTTGTGGGACACTTCCTCAAGATTTAATTTTGTGGGTAATGTTCGCATAATTTCCATACACTGCGCTGCACCAGAAGTTGTGGTGGCAACTGAGGCTAAATGCAATAACATTGTGCCGCTCATTAGAAAACGCAAAATACACTACAGTCACCAGCTCTCACTATTCAGCATTATGGTTACTGCCAAAACGTACTCAAAAACATAAAATAAGACTTAACTTCAACATGTACTCTCCCATTCATTCCCATGCAAAGCATGCTGGAAATGAGAAATCCTCTGGCCATTTTCAGTTAATTGCAACATTTTTAAATCCAACATAAAGGAATTAACCCCTTAACCCGAAGTGTTACTCTCCTAAGTGCGGAATTGCAGATAAATAAACTTAAAAAAATCCTTTTTTGTACTACAGCCTATGTCAACATCATAGGCTACAGCTCAGATAGTCATTTGAAAGGTCTCACGGAGTAGAATACAAAAAGCATAATTGTTTGGGGCTTAGACTAAACTTGAGCGAGTTTTTGTACGTGAAGCTCGCAAACCCCATATGTAGGCCTAAATAATATACTGATGCGAAATTTGTCACGTTTTCGTTCGTAACTTCATGATCGTGGAAAATAACACAATATTATTTACAGCAGATTCTCATGATACAACACATAAAACTCCACAGGTGCTAACTAAAAACAAATATGTAGCTTTCACATGGCGCTTTTGCTCGTAACTTCATTAAACATGTACAGATAGTAGAAATTGGCACATTACAGTGGATGCTCCCAACTGAAATGAGTCCAAAATCAACATAATCCGTCGATAACGAGGAACTACCATTTTAAAAAAATTGGCTAAATGGCTATGGCTAAACACAAAGGTTCCAAATGCTGTAACTTTTGATTACTTAAAGGTGCACTGTGTAACATTTAGGAGGATCTGTTGACAGAAATGCAATATCATATACATAACTATGTTTTCAGTGGTGTATAAAGACCTACATAATGAACCGTTGTTTTTATTACCTTAGAATGAGTCAATTCTATCAATATACACAGCGGGTCCCCTTACATTGAAATAGCCATTTTGCGCCAGCATGTTTCTACAGTAGCCCTAATGTTGTTCTTCGTGCAAAGAAGCTAGCTAAAGTCAGCGAATAAAACACTGACACAATAATGAACAAGTAACAATAATATTCGCAATAACATATCGTTTTACTGAATAATCAAGTAAACCTAATTTCTTATTTTATCTTTGTAAAGAAACCTTATTGGTTAACTGGCTATGCCAGTTTTTTTTTTTTTTTATCACTTTTTATGTGTTTTATCAGCAGTTTCTCAGCATGAGAATCTCCAAATGTAATGAGTTTTTTTCTAAAAATCGAAAAAGTTTTCTATCAAACAATACCTACCTTTTGACTCCTTGCTATAGTTTTGGAGTTATGAGTCTACTTTTGTGTATGTTACAAAAGCAACTCTAAAAATGTCTTCAGGGCTTAGGTAAACTTCTGTTTTACAAATGTAAGTGGATTGCACACAATAAAGTTAAGTTAAATAAAATGTTCAAGAATTGAGTTCTGTTAGCTTAAGCAGCAAAATAATTTTTTGAGTCCGCAAAGCAAAAGCACACGTTAAAACCAATCGTTATATTCCTGAACTATCATCGGGAGTGTACACCTCTAACAACAGCAGATCTTCTGTTTGTCAGAATCAAAGTTGACAGAGAAGAAAACCATATGCTTTGATTTTATTTGACATTCACCCCCCAAGGCGATAGTCTAATGGTGAGAATGGCAATACTGTTCTCCATCTGGTCAGGTAGCGCCAACGTAGGTTAAATTAGCACGTGGCACACAGCAGGCATATGCCACAGCATAAAGCTACAAGAGAGCATTGTGAGCCAGCTGTTGTGACGACAAATACTAGCATGACAATTGTGCAGTTCGCAGGCTTGCAATGGACGTGATACAACAAGACTAAAAGGCAGAGTTGTGTTTGAGTTGCTTAAGTGGAGTGTACAATTTTATTTGTAAGAAACAATTTATAAAACTCCAACAGACTTAATTATGAGTTTCCAAATGCACAGTTGACGAAAAACACTTTATTTTAATGTGTCCTTGTTACACGTTACATTACTATTGTAACAAGAGTAAATTATCGATATTTACTAGCCGCTAACCAACCCCTAAACCTAAAGTAAGTGCATGCTGTTAATTATTACTCAGTACTTATTTGTGTAATTACACCATAACAAAGACACATTAAAATAACCCAGAAATTGATATGGCTACATCTACAGGTACAACTGAACATGTAATAGCCATGACCATACGAGGTCATCAGGGGCGGGGACTCAATGTGGGGTGTGTGTGTGTGTGTGTCTCCAGTTGCTGAGCCTTCACTACACATCAACCCCATCTGTCCAGCATTGGTGTGTTTGCTTCCGAGACCACATCATGCCCCGGCCGTGTCACCATGTTAATGAGATCCACCGAGGTGACAGGTGAAAGCAGCAGCACCGCTGGCAGTAGACAAATCCCCACACAAACACTCGCAGACTTATGACAACACTGAAGGCAATGGACATCCAAACACACCTCGCCCGTCTGCCTGCTGAAGACAGTCTACAAACACACTTTCACACACGTGGCAGATGAAAACACTGTTGGCATCAAAGCACAAATTCTGCACACATCTCAGTGACATGCGAAGACAGAGATTCTCACAGCTTGGTGGCACATCTGTCAACTTTTCAAGGTAAATATCCATTGCACATACATACACAAACTGCACTCCTTCCTCTTGCTTGTCTTCACTTCTATTTAAAAAAAAAAACACATTTTACCAGACATAATCCCAAATGAGCAAATCAAAAGCAGTGCAGCCATTACCACAAAAAGCTGTTTTCAAAATGGCGTTTTAATTTAGTTAACATTTAGGAGAACAGCACAGAGATAATAAAGTCCACCTGGCTTCATTTTACACAAGTACACCAGTCGTCATCCTTTCTCCCATTACAGCCGCTCACGGAGAATCTCTCCCATAGTGTACGGTTACATTAGCAGAGATTAAAAAACAATCCCAGTGCATGTTTCTTTTCATAGCTCTTCAGTTATAACCAGGCTGTGTAAACAATCCAGTAACCCATAGGTAAAGTGTGCATGGTACATCAAACCAGTATTTCGATGAACAGTGTTACTGCAAATTAGCCAACAGTGCTGCAGTATAGAGTGAGACAGCTCTTGCCCCTTCAACCTCAGCAGTGAACACTCAAACCAGAGCATGTCATTTACAAACAGGAAGTTGAATCTGCTTTAAAACATGAACATGTCCTTGACTGCAAAACTCTAACTTTTTGAATATCATAATGTTATCATAATACTTGCAAAAATTTACTTGTATCTGTAACAAGTAACTTACTGATATTTTTACCACTTCGAGAGCATGGCCTGGGGAGCTGATATTATTTTTTGATATTTAAAAAAAAACAACATAATATCTATATTTATATAAAAAAATAATTATAATAAAATGAAATAAGTCCTAATTCCACAAGAAAAAGCTCAATTATATTATTCTTCATGTCAACAAAAATTGTGTGCTTAATCACCTCATTCGTCGGACCAGTGCATGGCAGTCGAGGGCTTTATGTATGTGAGCACACCTGACAAAGACTTCACAGCAAAATATAAAGGCAAAAAACAGGGACTACACACAGTCCGTCTGAACTATGATTAATGCTGGATGCTGCAGTGCATTAAAATGGGTCGTTGATGAGTGGAAGCATTCAGACGGAAGGGAAACATCTCGTTTTGGTCCTTCATCCCAGGCTTCATTTACAGTGGTAGAGTATGTTGCCGTATGGAGTGGTCAGTTCTGGCGGAAGGAGGAGAATGTTAAGCCATCAGGTGAGTGAGTGTCTGCGATTTGCTGGAAATTCTCTCCATGTAGCAAAAACGCCACTCCGAACTCTCAAGAGTTTGAGCTCAGTCAAAGACGGCACAAATCAGAGAAAACAACAACACTTCAACAAACACACAAACACATACACTCCCACACAGTGCAAATAGGCTTTTTCCTTCATTCTCTTGATCTCGCCTTCGCTCATATGGCCGTATTTACCCTGCGGTATGTACAGAGATGCAGAAGAGAGGATGAGGCAACTGGACATGGGATAATCAATCTTGAGTGCGTCTTCCTGGGCACTTTTCTTCTTTTTTTTTTCTTCCTCATTCTCTCTTCACCACAGCCCCTCTGTTCCCTCGTTCCATAATCTCTCTCCTTCTCGGCCATTTTCTTTCCTACCTTTCCGTCCGTCTTTATTTCTCCCTCTCTATTTATAGAGGCTCATGGTAGGACTCTGGTACATGCACATATAGGCGTCACAGAGAAGTCTGCGTGCATAGCCCTGGATGTTCTTGGGGTCCAGCGCGTGGAGTTCCTCTGGGGTCATCTTCAGGTAGGCCCCTACTTCTGGGCACGGAGACACCTGTGGGATGTTAAACCCGTTCTGACCACCTGACACCAAAAACAGAGAAAATGAGTTAGAAAAAAAAAGAAAAAAAAAAAAAACAGTTAGCGACAGTAAATTCAATAAAAGGTAAGAATGGTACGTCATTCAAAGTTCAAATGAAATCAAAAAACAATAACACAAAAAAGGTTTATAAGTCCTCTGTACCGTCGCGGTCAGCCATACTATCGAAGAACAGCCAGGCCGAGTCTGCGGATCCGTATTTGACAAAGGCGACATAGTGGCTTGTCTCAATGCAGAGCACGGCAAACAGCTCCATCTGCTGGTGAGGGTAAGATCCCTGCCTCCACACTGACTCCTGCAGCTCTTTAGGGACAGATAACTTAACATACCGATGAGACTTACGCCGTGGGTGCAGATGTACCTAAAAGTCCAGGAAGTGAACACATATTCAGTGTCAAATATTTGAGAAAAGCAGATACACACAAATATGCACATTAATCTATGCTCAACTACTGTAAGGAACTGTTATAGTTGTCTGAACTTAGGTAAATGCTTTTGAACAATGATTTATTTGGAAAAGCCTCCATCTAGTGTATATCAAAGGTATTGCAGACACGATGAGAGCCAGAAGAGCACCTTTTTGCTTAAATGTGCATATGTCTGTGTGTGTGTCCTACCTGTGTATTGCACTTTTCACAGAACTGCTTTATCTTTCCTGGTGTGATGTCACAATCTTCGTAGCACTCTCTGCACTCGTAAAGAGCCAAACAACCACAGATTCGACATTCTCTAGGGGCTGACAGAAACATTTGTTATACCATTTTCCTTTAAATACTGAAAACGCAGAGCACAGCTAGAATGATACATTACTATAAAATGAGTTCTTTATCTCAAACACAGATTCATTACTTTGGTATGTGGAATTTTATTCAAATAACTGCAATCCATTCAGTTATGGAACTGACTCACTGTCATCTAATAGATCTGTGATGTCAAGCTCCAAAGAAGGGAAGATCTTATTAAACATCTTAAAGTCCTTCCCAAAGCGAGGCATCTGAATTATAAGGCAAGAAGGGGCCTGGACAGAAACAAACAGACAAGAACATGACAGTCCCCTTCATTTGTCCTAAGTAACAATATTTGGATGTGTAAATTCTCCTCTGAATGCATCTTTCTCTTTTAATGTTGTGATTGTTTTATGTACTTATTTGGAGAAATTCAACATCTAATTTATAAAATAATAATAATAATAATAATAATAGTAGTAGTAGTAGTAGTAGTAGTAGTAGTAGTAGTAGTAGTAGTAGTAGTCATATAATGTGCAGTATAAATGTAAAAGTTGAGAAATAGTACCTCAAATTGATTTAACTCTACCATTCAAAAGTTTGGGGTCAGTAGGATTTTTTTTTTTAAATGATCATTTTATTTAGCAAGGTCCAAAATTGATTAAAAGTAACAATAAAGACATTTATAATGTAACAAAAGATTTATATTTTTTAAATAAATGCTGTTTTTTTTTTTTTTTTACTTTCTATTTATCAAAGAATCCACAAAAAAAAAAATCATGGTTCAAATCTGATAATAAGAAGACTTTTTTTGCACCAAATCAGCATATTAGATTAATTTCTAAAGAATCATGTGACACTGAAGACTGGAAGACACCGCTTTACCATCACAGGAAAAAAAATACACTTTAAAATATACTCAAATAGAAAACTTTCAAAATATTATTGTTTTTACTGTATTTTTGATCCAATAAATGCATCCTTTGTGAGCATAAGAAAGTTCTTTCAAAAACGTTTTACACATTTTACTGACCTCAAACCTTTTAAGTGAGTTTATATATTACAAAATGTAAAAGATTTTTATTAAGATATTGTAAAGAACAATAAAATATGGAAGTAAAAGTGGCCTCTCCACTAACTACAGTCAAACCAAAATTTATTCAGACACCTTCAACATTTCTCACATTATCACATTTTATTCGCTATAGTTTCGAAAATGGTAATAAAATCTGACAAGAACTCAGAGTTATCAAATCAGTTGATATTTCACTGGTTTTGGCCATCCTTCTGTTAGACTGTCTCACAAATGAATTAGATTGAATAGCTGTCAACTGTCATCTGTTAAATTTGAGTACACAATTAGAAAATACCAATTTAGTTCAACCAATTACCAAGCAATGCTTAATTTTGTTCAGTCTGTGGTATCAAAAGGTCGCATTAGCAATTAAAGAAAAAACACTTAAGCAAAACACGGTCAGGTCAAAGTGTCTGAATAATTTTTGGTCCCAAATTTGTTTAAATTTTACTCGTAGTCCACTGTATGAAGAAATTTTGGGTATACTATGTCACAGTTTACTTTATTTTGCTATCCTCACTTACAGTACATAAATGAACTATAGTATCCTGCACCCACTAGTAAAAAAATATCAGAAATTATATCTGGTGTCTGAATAATTTTTGATTTGACTGTATATGGTTATCAATGATACAGAGCATGCCTTGTGTACATACCTCTGCAAATTTGAGATCACTGTTGATGAAGGACCACTCCAGAAGTTGCTGGCTGGTTGGCACCATAACTTTATCTTTCTTGTCCATAAAGATTTGATAGAAGTAACAGTCCTGAACCTTCTGCCCTGCAGACCTGCAAAAGATAAGATAAAAGATAAAAACACAAATTTTAAATACTAGCTTTGTTGAGTTCCCAAATATGCTGGTTCTAGCATGGAGATGAAGGGTGTGTGAGAGGCGCACCGAAGTTTGAGAAGAGGGTCGACTCTCAGGATGTGATGAAACAGGATGTTGAGGAACTCCTCAGGATCTGAACAGGGATAATAAATCAAAACGCAAAATAACTTAAAACAATTCATCTATTAATTTGTTTATTAGTTAATTTTTAGTTAATACACAAACCTTAATAAAAGAAATGTAAGTTTGTTCTAGGTGTTTAATATATATATCCCATTGAGGTCCCACATAATTGAAACATACAGTAAAATAAATATTTATAATTTAATACATATTTGGTGCTATATAGATCATGTGTGTTTTGATGAACAACTAGGTTTTGAAAACAAACAAAAAAAATAGCATCCTTATAATTAATTACTTTATCTGTAACTTTTTTTTTGTTTTAGTTTTTTTGCTCTGGTTGTACAAAGAATGTAATGTTCTGTGTGTCATAACAGGGCTGTGTGTGATAGCTTCATAAAAGCACAAAGTGGACACGTGTTTCAGTATGGAAGCACAATGTTCCCAAAAAACAGCAGGATGTACTCAAAATAAAAGTAAATGGGAAAAATCCATTCCCAAACCACTTGGTATAATAATAACAGTTTTTGAGGGGCTACTATAGTATGTTTTATGTTTTAACGTCTAAAGGTGATGATACACAGGGCAACTTTTTGAGCAATGTTGCTGGGCAATGTTGCCGTCAACGGTCAACCAGATGAGACACAGGGTCCACGACCGATCTAAATTATCCAGATAGAAATGTATTGCCCATTTTCAATGGGAAAGTGCCCAAGCAACAATCACTCTGCAAGATTGCCCGGCAACATTGCTCAAAATGTTGCCCTGTGTATCATCACCTTAAGAACAAGATCTCATATAACAATAACAATATTATGACAGGTCTGATATAGTTTTGCAGTCGTATTGTGTAACTGACAACATTTTGTCTTCATATTTCATAGTATAGAGTACTGTTTTCCAAACAATACAATGTAGAATCAACATTTCCTGTAAAAAATCATGTGGATAAACCTCTAATAATGAATTCTCTATTTGTGCTGTTCCTCAATATTGCAGATGCTCAAAATGAAATTTTTAGAGTGAAAATAATTTTCTGTTTGCACCTGCAGAGGGCAGTATCGATGCATTTCTGATACAGTGACATGAAACATGAGACTTTTCTCACCCTTCTCTTCTGAAGTGAATCCTGACGCCGCCTCCACTTTCTCCAAAATCCTCCTAAGTTTCATGATTTTAGTGGCGCATACGTAGCCATGTCTAAAAAATACACATGAACACAGATTAATAAAAGATTATAACCAGGCCCGTCAGAGAATAGGTAAAAGAGAATTTGGATGAATATTTAGATGCACAATATTATATTGGCTAATAGAGATAAAGCAGCCAAATAATGTGTGGTAATAAACTGTGTTTCACTCACATTCGTAGTGGGTTGACTATCTCTGTGCGCAGTAACTCTTGAGTCTCTTTGTAATATTCTACATCAGTCTTGGATCTTGGCCTTAAGAGTACTGTATCCAACACAGAACTAAAAGAGAATAAACTGACATACAGAGAGAGACAGAGAAATACATATTTACAAATGTAACATTACATATTAGTTTATAATCTGTTAAGCATCTTCTATGCATTGCATTTAAAACAAATGTAATATGTAATGTGTAAGGTAATATACTTTTAAGTCTCTGTGTAGATATCATGGAGATACAAAGATATTAAACACTTGTATGTAAGTCAGTATGTGTGTGTGTGTGTGTGTGTGTGTGTGTGTGTGTGTGTGTGTGTGTGTGTGTGTGTAGTGTACTGATTTGACCTACATTATGAGGACCATCCTTATATTGTAGTGTGTATTCAGGTTTCAGGCCACAGCCCCTACATTATAAGGACATGTCGATGTCCTCGTAATTCAAAAAGCTAAATAAACATTCTAAATAATTATTTATTAAAAGCGTAAAAATGCAGAAAGTTTTTAGGGTAGGTTTAGGGTTAGGGGCTAGGAAATGTCATTAGCTCAGTATAAAAACCATTACACCGTAAATGTTATGACTGTCCTCATTGGACTACCAATGTGTGTGTGTGTGTGTGTGTGTGTGTGTGTGTGTGTGTGTGTGTGTGTGTGTGTGTGTGTGTGTGTGTAAAACTTGAGATTCCCTACTTTCCGAGGACTTTTTGCTGGTTAATAAACGTAAAACTGATTAATAAACGTAAAAAATGTGTGTGTGTGTGTGTGTGTTTGATTTGGGGGGGGGGGGGGGGGTTATGTAAAAATACAGAAAGTTTTGTGTGATGGGTAGGTTTAGGGGTAGGGTTAGTGTAAGGGGACAGAATATAAAGTTTGTACAGTATAAAAACCATTACGTCTATGGAGGTCCTCACAAGTATAGGTGTGTGTGTGTGTGTGTGTGTGTGTGTGTGTGTGTGTGTGTGTGTGTGTGTGTGTGTGTGTGTGTGTGTGTGTGTGTGTGTGTGTGTGTGTGTGTCTGTGTCTGTGTCTGTGTCTGTGTCTGTGTCTGTGTGTGTGTGTGTGTGTGTGTGTGGGTGTGTGTGTGTGTGTGGGTGTGTGTGTGTGTGGGTGTGGGTGGGTGGGTGGGTGTGTGGGTGGGTGTGTGTGTTCACCAGAACAGCGTAGAGTCCAGATAGCAGGAGTTATAATGTCCTTGAATTCCTTTCTTCTTCCCCACCATCACCTCCAAACCGTCATTCTCTGTCCGAGGAGGAGTGTTCTCATTAACCACTTCACTCAGATAACCCCCAAAAGCTGCAGCAAAACATACTGAGTCACATCAATCAAGTACTTTAAAAAATGGGTTTCACATCAATACATGTTAAGCTACTACTTCATTTGTGGCATAAAGTTAATTACTACATATACTACAAAAGTCAACTTCAACTTTCAGTTAGCAAATTTAACAAAACAAAATATAAGAACATGCTATTTTCAGAGTATAGTCACAAAACGGTTTTATTCTACATGTTAACATAAAAAAAGCGACAGAATCACTACTCTTATCTGTGCGCAGTTTTATTCAAATTGTTTTGTCATGGAGAAGTAAGCTTATGCATGATTCACAAAAGATACCAGAAAAGGATGTGATATACACCTATCAATAAACCACTTTAATCTTCAATGCAAACTTCACCCACACGTCTGTAACACATAACCGGTAAGTAAAAATATTTGCACAAAAGAACTGTATATTTCCCTTGCCTGCATTCGGCTCCAGCCCGCAAAGTCTTCGTAATGTAATTTTCATCATCAGCAAATAATTTTAGCGCTCAAACACAAAGGTCCACTAGGTAGTGTGCACGCGCCAAATACGTCTAAACATGTTCAGGGTCAATAGAGTATACTTTTAAGGGCTTGTGCTCTCAATAATGTGCTAGATGTGCAATATCTGCTCTAGATCAGGCCCTTCTTATCGGAGCATGCGACAACTCCTTGTCCAAGCTCTTGTTCGATCCAGACGGGACTAATGTAATGCTCTCTTAGCAGGCCTTCCAGCATGCACTGTCAAATCTCTGCAACTGATCCAGAATGCTGCAGCAAGAGTGATCTTTAACAAGCCGAAGAGAGTGTACTGTATGTCACACCTCTCCTCATCAATTTGCACGGGTTACCTATAGCCGCTAACATCAAATTCAAGGCACGGTCATTTGCCTATAGAACGACCACTGGCTCTGCACCCCTGTACCTAATCTCACCACTTCAGACGTATATGCCCCCGGAAGCTTGCGCTCTGTAAGTAAACGGTGTCTTGTGGTGCCATCCCAAAGAGGCACAAAATCACTTTCACTGATCTTTACCTGGAGTGTTCCCTGCTGGTGGAATGACCTGCCTAACTCAACGGCTAAAGCTGTGTCCATCATCTAAGGAAGACCATCATCTATTTCGTCAATACTTGACCAATAACTACTAACACTAACTATACTATTCTGTACATCTATTTATTTTTTATTTGTTAAAAAAAAAAAAAACTGTGCTAGACTAACTGGGATTAGTCACAGCACTTACATATAGTTGCCCTATTGTTGGATATTCCTTTGGATAAAAGCGTCTGCTAAATGATTAAATGTAAAAGTAAACAATACTGTAGGCTTATCATAACCGTATGCACTGACACATCTCTGACACTTGAAGTGTGTTTATTACCTATGGAGTTGCATCGTTCTATGGGGTTGGGTGAATGATGTAAGGATGGGAATCGTGAGTCGGGCCTGCAACACTTCAGTTTGACAAACAGAGCTTTCTTTGGTGGACACGTGAAATAACGAATCCCTTTAAATGTGCCATCAGTGCAGCCCACACACTCCTCCTCCTAAACACACACATTAGAAACAAACAGTTTATAATATAGCAAATGTAAATACACTAATATACACTACCTTTCAACAATTTGGGATTGGTAAGTATTTTTTTTATCTTTTGGGAAATAAATCTTTTGGGAAATATGCTCACCAAGACTGCATTCATTTGATCAAAAATACAATGAAAAATATAATATTGTGAAACATTATTACAATTTAAAATAACTGTTTTATTTTTAATATATTTTAAAATTATAATTTATTGTTATTGATTCCTGTGATGGCTGAATTTTCAGCAGCCATATCTCCAGTTTTCAGTGTCACATGATCCCTCAGAAATCATTATAATATGCTGAATTGCTGCTGAAGAAACATTTCTTATTATTATCAATGTTGAACAGAGATTTAACTCATCCTTGCAACGTATTAATCTCTTCAGAAAAAAAAAATCAAACTGACCCAAAACGTTTGAATGCTAGTGTTTTTATATTCACTTCATAATATTGTTACAGTACAGCAAACATGCATGAATCTACTGACCAGCTCTAGACCAGCTAGTGGCTCTTGTAGTCCTGGAGGTAGACCAACCCAACGGATGACCCCACACAGCGGTGGGTTCTCTTTGACCTCCACCATTGACCCGACCTCTAACCCTGGCTGGCCTTGTGGTGGTGATGGAGGCCTCTGGACAGGCGTGGTAGCAGGTGGCAGGACCTCCTGCTGCTCTCCCATCACTGAGCCAGCAGACAGGGAGAGGGGGCCGTGGCTCATACTCCCATTGGGGCCAACTTTGCGGCTCAAGCTGAAGGGCAGGGAGTGGAACTTGTTATCAATGGACACCGAAGGGGTTGTGGGTGGAGCTCGAGAGGGGGACGAGCTTGGGTTGAAGTCTGGGGGCATGTCCGTCAGGGATTTGGCCGGGTCCTCACCGACTATCAAGAAACAAAGCCAAAGAAATGAGAGTCTGTACCAAGAGGTCATAACAACCAGAAAATGCATCAGTGTGAAGGACCAGGAACTGATCAGTCAATATAAGCCATCAGATGACATCACAGCTAATGTTATGAAATTACAATAAATGGTTCAAATGGCTTAAATGAAACAGTTATCTGTCATTAAAGAGATTTACATTTATACACTGCCGTTCAAAAGTTTAAAGGGGTCATATTCTAAATCAACTAATCAAGACTTCGTAAAAGGGCATAATATGTTTTCAAGCTTGATTGTTCAAAAAAAAAAAACATTATTTTTCAAAATTTTTTACATTATTACAGCCTCTCTCCCCAGTCTGGCTCGAACACGCTGATTTCGATAAAACCCCTTCTTCCGAAATATGAAATGTGCGGTGATTGGTGAGCTGGCCCAGTGTGTTGTGATTGGCAGCACTTAGCGTGTGTTAGCATCTCTCCATAACTGTGAGTTATTCTCTATTGTAAATATTAAGGTTATTTAAATTTTAAAATTAAGTTTAAAATTTAAACCAATCCGAGACTGATTCAGATCCTGACAATGTTAATGAACAAGAGGATCGTGCAGAACGGATTTCATTTACAGACTTTGCAAGCACGGATTTCACAGGTGTCAGAGTTGTATTTTTTTATTATCATTTTTTATTATACATTATGGATAGGATGTTATTCACCATTTAATAGTGATATTTGTCGGAAAACTAAGGTAATACAAACAGTAATTGATCACAAAACCATGGTTAATTTTCCTAAGGAAAGACAGTGAACCGTCTTACAAAAGCGAGAGCTTAAAAAGAGAAACAGATAAAAAACAAGCTGTTCTCCATTAAATGTGCCGCGCACTGATAAACGCTTGGATTATAATTTTTAGGAACAGTGTTTAAAGTAAATTAAGCACTCTAAATTCGTCAGCCTTAAGCTGGTGCGATTTTTGCTGTCGTGCTGCCAAATCATACACAACCACGCCATATAGGCTAAATTGATTAATTTTATAAGGCTATAGCTCAGTGGCTGCAACCATACAGCGTGTGCATACACACACACACACTCTCTTTATCTCTCCCTAGTTGTTTCTGTTGAAAGGAATGGCTGCTGTTCTCTGCTTTTCATAAAAATCATTTGCAATCAAATCCTGTTTTTTTTTATTTATTTTTTTTATCCGAAGCTATAGCAGCAACATTGAAAGCTCCAGTCTCTGTGTTTAGCGCGAAAGTTCATGCGATTGCCGGCGGCTCGCCGTGCAGCACATTCGTGTCGTGTACCAGCTGCTTTGATGCGATTATTAGGTTAACTGACTCGTAAAGTGTGCAATATCTCAAGACCTCCCAAAGGTCCGAACTTGCACAGTGTACGCCCGCCTTTAGGGACGTTGCGGAAAAAACAGTGTCTCTTTGACATAGCGACATCACTGTCTTCTCTAATGCAGCTCAACCAGGACCTTTTTTTGCGTATTCCATGGGCGCGGATTATTTAAATGAATAACGTTGTGACTTCATAAGATCCGGAAAAATCATGTTGTAGTCCAAACAAGTTGTTCGTTGTAGTTCTTGAAAAGGGGATTCTGTAAAATAAAATATCTCTTTGGAGTGGACTTTGAGCTTTGTAAACTTGCAGATCTTTTTTATGCTCAAACAGCAACATTACACACTAACTAAAAGCATAATAGGACCCCTTTAAGGTTGGAAAGATTAATAAATAAGTTTGGTAATATTTTTGTAAGAAGTCTGTTATGCTCACTTAAATGCATTTATTTGATAAAATACAGTAAATAGTAACAGTAATAGTAACTAGTAATATTGAGAAATATTAATAATAATATAATTCAATTGTTTTCTAATTTAAATTTTTTTTTTTTTTTTAATCTGTGATGGCAAAGCTGAATTTTCAGCATCATTACTCCAGTCTTCAGTCACATGATCCCCCAGAAATCATTCTAATATGATGATTTGGTGCTCAATAAACATTTCTTATTATTATTAATGTTGAAAACATGATTAAAAAATCAGTATTCTTTGATGAATAGAATGTAAAAAGAAGCTGTTCTTTTTTACTTTCAATTCATCAAACACTGGAAAAATGTATTATGTTTTCAACATTTATAACAAGAAATGTTTCTTTGAAATAGAAAACATTTGTCACATTATAAAAGCCATTACTGTCTTTTGATCATTTAAAGTATACTTTAAAATTATGAATAAAAGGATGAAGAATAAAAGGATGAATTTCATTTAATAAAAATCTTACTGACCCAAACTTTTGAACAGTAAGGTAGTGTATACTAAACCACAGCTTAGCCAAAATATGATGTCCTCTCAGAGCTGATCAGTGCTGGTTATTTTCTCCTCACTGAAGCACATACCAACACATAAAATATGAAGATATTGGTAAACATTGTTATGCGTTGCAGGAAGAAGTCACTATAGGAATCAAGCATAAGAATTGTGGTGAACAGACAGCCTGGTGAAGGAGAACAAAAGCAGCACAGGCCACAAACACAACATAAAACCCATAACCAATAACAAGCCACCCCTCCAATGTCCTCCAATAGTGCATGTTATTATAGTGTGACATGAAATATGAAATAGTTACACAGATGAAAGCAATGTTATAAGGAATACAATGTCCCAATATGGTCAACGCCAAATACGCATACACACATATACAAATCACAAACATTTACACAATGACTTGATTGTACCAGCAATACCAAATATAAAAGGCTTTGACAAATCATACAAACATAAAACTAGTCACAAATAATAAATATGCCATATATGCTGCAACTAACAAATTAACGCAGTTTACAAAAAAAATACTAACAAAAATAAAAATAAATATATATATATTTTGTTTTTTGTAAACTGCGTTAATTTGTTAAAATAAATAAATACTTAATTAAACTTTTTTTAATTAATTAATTTTGTATTGCCTTATAGCTAAATTTAGTTGAAAACTGAATATGAAATGCAAGCACAAATGTCTGTAGTACAGAACATTCAGAAAAACACCTGAGATGTTAATTTTCTGATCAACGATGTCATGCTATGAGGTCGCATGCCACTCACGTCACAGTGAACCAGACTCCCAATAAAAAATCTCAGCAGCAAGTTGCTTGTAAAATCCCAACTGATGTATTCAAAGGCATTGATTAACATGTGGTGACTTATTCATGACAAGATTATTAAAGGAACCTAAAGTGAAGTGAGCTCTAATTTTAGGCTAGATATCTGAAGGACGGCACCTTGCTGTTAAGATGTTTATCATTAGAGCTCAGCAGTTTTCCATTTGTATTGATTATTGATTACCTTCATCTATGTACCATGTGCTTTTGGCTTTGGACTGGGCAGGGTGATCGACCGAGCTGCCATTTAGTGTATAATAAAACTCAGACTTGCTCCTGCTGCCAGGCTGCAGGCCTAACCCTGAATAAGAGTCACGATAGGAAGATAGACAGTAAATAGTGTGTGTGTGTGTGTGTGTGTGTGTGTGTGAGAGAGAGAGAGAGAGAGAGAGAGAGAGAGAGAGAGAGAGAGAGAGAGAGAGACTCCAAAGCGAGTCATACAGTGTTCAGCAAAGCTTATGTCATATCCAGTTCATGTTAAGATAATAGAATATGGTTCTAGAGAGGGATAAAAAAAAAAAAAAAAAAACATTTCCTTAAAAAGGTCATGACATGGATTTTTTAAAATTATTTTAATATGTTTCTTTAGGTTTACTTATAATGTTTACAAAGTTTTTTGCTCACAAAACAAACAAATATATATGCAGAGAAATTATTTTCAACCTTCATTCTGACCCGCTGTCTGAAATCATCCAGTTTTATAGAGGCAGCTCCTTTAAAGGCCATGTTGCAGGTTAACCACCACTGTTGATTAATGGGTACATAAATCACTCAAGATATGTGTATCATTTTTAAAATGTCTCAAAAATGGTCTTAAAGACCATTTTTTTACGTTTCTGGTATAATTTTTTTTTTTACGCAACTCTGTGATGACGTCACATTGGGGAGAAGCGGAGGAAAGGGTGCCTCAGCCTAGTATTAGAGCTATGGCGACTGACTGGGATGAGGAAGAGTTGGCAAGAAGAACTAACATGTATTATGGCCCGCAGCCGTATAATTTTGAACCTGCTAGACGTGAGAGGGCAAATGAAGAATTGCCAAGAACTGATGGCCGTCAAAGCCAATTGAATGCATGGTCCAAGGAGAATGAGTGGAGAGTTGGTGAAGTGTCCCGGTGAGTTGCTATCATTTAGCAACGCAGAAATGAACACTGGAGCTAGTCTACAAGCTATGGCAAGCCGTTTTAACTTACGAGCAGCAGTGCACAATAACGACACATATATTTTTTTTACGGTCATTGAATAGCACCGAGTGAAAAATCAACGTTTTCTTTATATCTAGTGGCAGTATATGATCATGACGTTAGTTCAGATAAGTATCGGTAACCTTTGTCATAGTGTCGTAGTACTGGTAATGTTTGTCTTTGTCATCTAGAAATAGAGAGCATCATGCTAGCTATTAGGGTTGGAATTATACATGTATTCGTAGTGTGTGTGAGTGTTAGAGAGAGAGGCGCGATCGAACAGTGGAAAGATAAAAACATCGTCATTTTGTTCATACAGGATATTGTTCAAACTGCAAAGTGTTTACTTATATTTGTGTACACTCGCAATAAAACACAACACTGTGCTTCTGTCACACTCAAAACTCGTGTCAAACTGTAAATTACAACTGTATACATTTTGCGTAGCGGATACGCATTTTGACCTCAAAGTACGGTGGTACGATTTGTCACTCTAAACTACGCAAAAACCCAATAATAACCAACTGCAGAACCGCAGAACCATCACGTCATAACAGTCTGAGGACCACAGCGCCAGCCCGACTGTCTGAGGGCGGAAGTGGGCGGGGTTGCAGTCCGATGTCGGAAGTGTACGGAGTTCATGTTTAAACATGTGTTTAGACTAGACAGTTAAAGATTTTTAGACAGTAAAAGATAGACAGTAAAAGGTTTAACTATGGCGGAGCACACTGTAGAACAAGGAAAAGAAGAAGAGAAAGGGGTAAAAAGAAGTTATATATTTGATGGATGCAACATACTTAACATTATAACGTTACGCTTATACAAAACGGCTCTGTAGGCTACTGAAATGTTTTTTTTGAAAGGAAGTATTTTGAAAGGAAGTATTTTATAAGTTAATATTTAACAATATCCCAGTATCACTTTGTTGGATTACATATTCATGGTTTGTGATTTAATTTGTTGTTGGCGTTGTATTTTACAGCATTTGTTAAATTTTCTGACCATGACAATTGCATTAATTGTATTTGATTTCACCTATAGAAACACATATCGATTCAGAGAGGGTCAGCACTACCACTTCTGATCCAATGCACAACATGTTGCAGAAATTTTCACTGCCCATTTTGTGATGCCAGCATCTTTAAACCAACAAGATGGAACAAATTGACCAGTCATATGAAAATCCACTTCAAAAAGGCTGTTGTTCAAAAATTATTTTCAATTGAATAAAATGTTCAAACTCTCAAGCTTTGTTTTCATTGTATTATTTATTTTTAATTGTATGCTTTGTTTAATGTATAATATTGTTAATCAATCTTAAATATACATTTTCAATTAAATCGTCTAACCTGATGACGCTTCTGTGCACGCGCAGTCCTCAAATCAACCAACAGCAAAAGAAGCGGAGTTCGACCAATCATAGCGCTGGGTTCATTCCCCAAATAGCAAGCGGGGATGATTGACAGATGCGTAAGGCCTATCAAATTAAAAAGAATTAAAAAAATCGACAGCAATAAAGAATCCCGCTCGATCCTCTTCCACTCCCGCGGCCCAACGTCTGATTGAGTTCATAAGTGAGGACAGTAGTCACAGCACTTCTGACTCCTGAAGGTAAACGGACTGGGGTGGATGTGGAAAGTTGAAATATTGTTTTTAGTTAACTTAATCTGGATTCAATGATCACGCGGGAGTGATCGCATGGATTATTATAAAATACTCCGTCATTCATGGTCACTCAGATTAGAGGAAAACGTCATTCAGCCATGCAAATTATAAAATGCTTAAGTATTGATGAACAATAAATCTAAATAAAATTAAAATCGCTGTGGCTTAGTGATTATGAAAGTTCTGTGATAAATTGTGGATTACTGATAAACCTGGAGAAACAGGCGTTTATTTATTCATTCTTAGTGTTGAGAAACGTAGTCTGCATGTTATGTTAATGTGTTAATAATAACTAAAGTAGCCTACCTAATTATGTTACATAATTATTTTGTATGAAAACTAGCGTATTAGTTACTTATGGATTAAAAAGTACCGTTGTATCAGTGCTGCGCGAGCTCTCTCTCACAAACACAGACCGCGCGCACACAGAGAGAGAAGATAATTGTAAATTGACGGGCTAAGTTTAAATTTTGTTTTGGTTGTGTTTTTTTCTGTCAAAATGACTGAAAGCATTTTGTATTATCCATCCATGTTTTTAAAATTCGTTAAAAGACAGACGTTTTACTGTTAACACAGCCCCATATTTCGGATTCATCTAAACTTATATTCTACTTGATCATTCTTTTTAGAATAAGTGATTCGTTTTGCTATTATTGGTCATGTGACAGGACTCCTGTCTATTGTCAACTATTTTCTATAAATATGTTTGTATTGGCTAACGTTTATTCAGCTAATGCGTGTCCTGTTTAAAATGTGCAATGTTCAAATGCAAAGACAGCACGTCATAAATAAAAGTCCTTTTTTCTGTGTGATTTAGTATCATATTTGGATATTGGAATAATAAATTAAGTAGCCTATCTTAAATGTACACATTTTTTTTTTTTTTTCTTTTTACTGTTTTCTAGTTTTTTTTTAATTTATTTTAGACTAGTTGTTGACCAGCACACATTACACATTACATGCTTTTTTATGCAATGCAATATTGCAATGCAATATTAATCATGAATAAAAAATGGTTTTGAGCAGTATATAGAATTTTTGGACTTTCACTGCAATAGCTAAATTGCTAGCTAAAACTTTAGAAGTCAAAATTAGAATTATGAAGATAGGCATGTGTTTGTGTGTGTCTTGCATTGTCTCAAAAAATGACAACAATCCCTAAACGTGAAACTACTCATTATGCAAAATGGTCCTATATGAAGAGTTATAATTATATAAATGATTGGAATTTTATTGCTTGATGTTGTAACGTAGAGTTATATGCTTTAACACTGTGTCTACACCGGACGTGGCCGTTGTTGCTCGCTTCGCAACAGCTGTTTACCCTGGACGTGGCAAAGCGCCCGTTACAAAGCATTTGTCCTTCGCGTCAGTAAGTCATAAACAGAATTAGGCATCAGTTTACTGTCGGAGATTTGTCGCTCACGTCACGCCGCATCCAGTGTAGACAACATCACAGATTATAATGGTTTCAACTGTCTTTTGACGCATTTCGCCGCTCGCGTCCGGTGTCTTGTTTAGGCAGCAGCAGACAAGCGGTGTCTTAACGGTAAGTTGCTAACTAGTTACCAGTGTGAGTCTGTTGAACGGTGATTTAACGCTACGTTGTCACGTGGTGAGACGCAACGCTATAAAGTAAATAAAAAATGTTCCCGTCTACTCTCACAACGAGCTTATCATACTCGTTTGCTACATTAGCTAGCTAGCCATGTTTCATACCTTGTCAGTGGAGTGGAAGCTAATGTGTGCGCATCTTACACCTTATCTGTAGAAAAGACCTCCTTTTACTGAAGTGAAAGGGTTGTCTGGTGTTACACACCAGTTACACAATTTACAAGCATTTTATCCACATTCTAAGTTCTGTAAAAAAAAAAGTTCATATCGGCGGCACATCTGCGTCATATACGCCGATACCGATATATCTGCGACAGGCTCATATTGCCCAATAAAATCGGCAGACCGATAAATCGGTCGGGCACTAGTTTAAACTGGACACGTCAAAGTGAAAATTATTTCATTCTTACATTTGTACTGTTGGCGACAGACTCAAGTTCGTGGAGTTTGTCAGAAACTGAATGCGCATCTGTATACTGTATCCAGTGTAGACGGCGTCAGTGATTATAATGGGTTCTATTTGCTTTTGATGTGACGTGATGATCGCATCAAAGCCCCTTTCACACAGAGATTCCGGAAAATACACGGATAAAGTGACCTGGGATTTGACCCGGGTTCGTTTGACTTTGGTTCATTCACACTGCCAGCGATTATCCGGAATCAGAGAGTGCGTTCACACACAACCCGTAAAAATCCCGTAAAGACACGTGACATCGATGTGACATGTTATGTCTCAGCAGCGTCTATAGTTTGCTTATGAGCTGCGATTTCTCTCGAGAGAAATCACGCTTGTGCATTTTTTTCTCTGATTCGATCATAAACTAGCGCATTACGTACCGTTTCACGCTGGCGAACGATCCCGGCTTCAGAGCCATCATTACAACACGGCATTGATTACGGCTTTTGTTCACTAAGCGCGCGTTCCGGGACTGAACACGGCAATGTTACTAGGTCCCCAACCCGGGATTGATGCCGGGATCAATGCCGGGTTGGGGACCTAGTAACATTGCCGTGTTCAGCCCCGGAACGCGCGCTTGGTGAACAAATGAACGGGATGTTTGCGTTCACAAAGAAGGTGTTCCGGCAATTTCACGGGATCAACACGCTGTGTGAAAGGAGCTCTAGTGTAGGCAAATGCAATGAATGAAAGTGGGTGGGGCCTATGGTGCAATGAAGTATAACTCTGGAGGTAGTCATATAAAAATGTATTTTTTGTGATGTCACAGATCCCGCAATATCAAACTTAGTCCTTTTTGGAGCTTGATCAAATAAATGCTTTGTTTATAATGAGGAGGATGTTTTAAGCCCTGAAACTTGCAGGATGTTTTAATGGTACAAGACCTCTTATATGTCAAGAGATCAAGGCAAATTTGATTTCTCATGTCATGACCACTTTAAAGGATGTCCATCAGTACCAAAGAATGACGGTTTTCTGCTTTCTTTTTTGTTAACATTTCTTTCAAACAAGCAGTTTTCAAAACCACGGACTTTCATCATATCAAGTAAATAAAATCCAACAATTTTAACAACAGACGTATGATCTTTATGTCAGGTATTCCTAATATAATAGCACTGTCAATACTAGTGATACCTATGAAGAAGAATCCAACAGAAATTGCACTACACAATTCTAAAAACGGTATATAAAAAAGTGTCAAATTTCACCGAAATAATAGATAATGCATAATAAATGCATACTATAACATAAAGTGTCTGACAGGCGGCTTCCAGTGCATGCTCTGAGACAGAGCGGGATGAGGACAGGTAAAGTATTCTTTGGGCTTAAAGGCCATTTCACATGGGACACGGCAGTGGTGAGTGTCTAGTTTATTTTTCAAAGGAGACGTGTGGAAAGGGGCAAGATGTAGGCAGTTTTTCTGATTGCACCAGTGAAATCTTGCCTGGTGAAATCTTGCCTAGTCAATCCTTGCTAGTCATTTGGGCTCATGACTAAATGGTCAAATACTCACAAAAATATGTCAAAATCTCCATCTTGAAGAGCATACACGTAAAAAACTGTTGATTATGTCTTAAGTGAATGTAAACAGTTGGGAGAAAATCACATTGTATATCAATAATATATATGATCCGTGCATTAGGTCTGAAAGTGATATTAGCCTGCTGCTGTCTATGCCTTTAAATCACACAGCTCTTGACTGAATAACTGTTTACTTATATTCAATAATTACTTAAGATCTTTTTATTTACTTTGGCTATGCTAGTATTAGTCTTTGATGTGGTCTCGAATTGAAAAAATTCATTAGCATCTAAAAATGTTATGTTGTAAAAGCATACAGACTACATTCAGATATAACAGGACAATTACCTTTGCTCTTTGGTTTGCTCTGGCTGCCAGGTTTGTCGCTGCCGCCCCTGCAGGCAAAGACTTTGGTCAGCCTCTGATCCTGCATGGAGTATTCTGTAAGCAAATACAGACACACAAACTGCTCACATATTCTATAAACATTTAATCATGTCATTCAAAATCCATAAGATTATCTTCCTTACATGGGACAAAGGAGATATTTTTCTCACTTAAATATATATTTTTTAAAAGTTATTGGATTTATCCAATAACATTAATAATGTAATAATCTGAACTTTCGGTTTGATTCCAAAAATGTCCACATACAGCGCAAGTTGATATTGTTGATATTGCGTTGATATTGTTGATAAGTTGATATTCTGATCATATTTTTTTTTCCCCAAGCACATTTTACCAATTCCAAACCACATCAATCTTAATAACTACAATTAATTTTGTATTTAATCATTTATAAGTGATATATAATTGTTAAGGAAAGCTGGAAGTGAAAAACGCCTTAAATTCGGGTGTTAAGCAGGTTCCCTTTCGAGAGGTCTCTCCTATTGCGTAAGTAGCTTACGCTATGGGAAAACTCCTTTTCTCGAGAATATTGAAGTCTTTATGTAAAACGCATTGCAGCTGCACAGCTGACAGCAATGAACGAAGGAACTCGGTCATTGGCTGTGCTGCGGCAACTTGCTTGAACCAATGACGGGGCGACTCTGTATGCGCGACCAATGAGCGCGCTTCACGCCTGCGCGCGTCAGAGCCCGCCAAGATGGGCGTGGCCAAGCTATATATTGGGCGCCCCGTCATGAGAGTTCTTTAGATTTAATCTCCTTCAGCGAACACCTTCTTCGCTGGATCCTCCGGATTATTGGAAGCCTTCGCCGCCGTGGAAAAGCATACCAGCGGGATTGCTACGAGGACGTCGGCACCTTCAGCCGCCTTCAAGCACCTCCTACTGAGCCATCCGGCGCGCCATATACGCAAGTATTTTACATCTGTCCGCCCCGCGACATTTGTGAAAGAGCAAATTTCCATTAAGGCGTTGTTTCAAATGCCTTCCTGCGCGTCGTGCAGAGACCTTCTCCCGGACGGGGATCGTCACATCATCTGCGCTCGCTGCCTGGGCCGTGACCACGCAGAAGCTGCATTGACCAAGGGCGGATGCCCGGAATGTGATGACCTGGGTCTCTCCGCACTACGGGCTCGCCTCGCCGCTTTCGCCGTGAGCGAGCCCATCGCCACCCCTCTGTTTGAGCCGCGCACTAAGAAAAAGCGCCACTCACAGAGGCTTCCTGAACCTGAGCTCAGTGACGTCACGCCGAGCCAGTCTCCGCGTGCTTCACCGCCGCTCTTGCCTTCCCCACCGCCGGTTCAGTTCACCCAGCCGGACCCACACCCCTCTGGCAGAGCGGTGGGCCTAGTGACTTTCGGCGCGTCCGAGGACGACGGGGGAATGGACGACAGCTTGTCCATCGACGCTGCATCGGACGACTGGCCGGGCTCCACTCTCGACCCCGCCCCGTCGACGCTAGCTAGCACGAGCGGGGGCTCCACTATGGATACTGAGATTATCCGTGTCCTCTCTAAGGCCGTGGAAGACCTCGGGCTCGATTGGTCTTCTCCCGAAGAGCCAACCCGGAGCCGACTGGATGAGTGGTTTCTGCAGGGGCGCCAGCAGGCCCCTCGGCAAAGGCCTTCTCCCTTCTTCCCGGAAGTTCACGACGAACTCACCAAGTCGTGGAAAGCCCCCCACTCTGCGCGCCTAAAGCCTTCTTTTTCTTCTTCGCTCTCCTCAGTGGACGGCGCGAAGGAAAGAGGCTACGAGGGAACGCCGCCCCTCGAGGAGGCCGTGGCCAATCATCTCTGCCCGCCCTCCACCTCCGGATGGAAAGCCAAAGCTTCCCACCCCTCGAAACCCTGCCGCACTACCTCTGCTCTCGCCGGTCGCGCCTACGCCGCCGCCGGCCAAGCTGCATCAGCGCTTCACTCAATGGCGGTACTTCAAGTGTTCCAAGCCAAGCTTCTCCGCTCTATGGACGAGTCTGGCCCCGAACCCGAAGCCTTCAGGGACTTACGCAGCGCGACTGATATAGCTCTGCGAGCCACGAAGGCCACCGCCCAGTCCATCGGCCGTGCTATGGCTAATTTGACTGTTCTCGAGCGCCATCTGTGGCTGACTCTGACTGAAATGAAGGACGCGGATAAGGCGCCATTTCTCGATGCGCCTATCTCCACCAGCGGGCTGTTTGGACCGGCGGTTAAAGGTTTCGCCGAACGCTTCACTGAGGCCCAGAACGCTTCACAAGCTATGCGTCATTTCCTGCCAAAGCGCTCCAGCTCATCGCAGAGCAGACAGAGACCGCCGCAGCCGCAGCGGGCTAGAACAGCCCCCACCGCCTCTCAGCCCGCACCTCAGGCTGACGCTCGACGCCGCTCGCGCTCTCACAACCGCAAGCCGCCTCCTGAGCGACGGGGTCCTCGGCCCAAGATTGTGCTGAACCCTGAGCCTCGAAAGCCGTCCTAGCCACAGAAATGAGAAGAGAGAGTACGTGTCTCGCAAAAGCCGGACCACTCTCTCCGCAAAAGCTCAAACATTACCCAGTCCCCTTACAGGCGGTTGGATATGTCCATACAGCAGTCAATGGGCCAGTCACAGAGCTCGCTCACCTGCAAACAAACGCCGTTTTTACGGCGACGCACAGAAAACACAAAAAGAGTCTTTTTCTGCCTGCATCACTAAGGGTTCACATGTCCACAAAGTGTGCATTCCCAGATACTGTCAAAACAGTGCCAAATTCATTCCCAGCTCAGGCTGCGCTTCCCATGAATGTAGATCACGTGCCTACGGTCATGTACGCACCACTACACACAAGCACTGTTCACACAGTTATAAATTCATCCCCAGTAAAAGCGGGAAACATTATAAAAGTGACGCGTGTGCCTACCACTGTTTATGCACCCCCACTTATAAACACTGCCCTTACAGTGTCAAACAAAACCTCAGCTCAGGCTGCGAGTTTTACAAACACAGCGCGCACTGTTGTAATCACGCACGCGCCCATTCACTCAGCTGCTCAGCGCGCGCCCGCGCCCCTGAGAGCTATGAGCTCAGGCGATTCGCTAGCCGGGTCCCTACGTCACAGCGGCCCGCCCCTAGCCTGTATTCAGCCCATATCTGTACACGCAGCGGCATGGGAAAACATTCCAGATATGCCGAAATGGGTATTAAATATAGTAAAGCACGGATACTCGCTCCAGTTCGCTCGCAGGCCACCACGTTTTACGACTGTGGTCGAGACGAAAGTGAGAAAAGAGTGTTCACATGTTCTACGCACCGAGGTGCGCAAACTAATAGAAAAGGGCGCTGTGGAAACTGTTTCCCCCTCTCTGAGCGGGACAGGTTTTTACAGCCGCTATTTTCTCGTCCCGAAAAAGGATGGCGGTCTCCGCCCCATCCTAGATCTCAGACACCTGAACAAAGCACTAATGATTCGCTCGTTCAGAATGTTAACAACCAAGCATATCCTCGCGCAAGTGCGCCCAGGAGATTGGTTTCTCTCAGTGGATCTGAAAGATGCTTACCATCACATTCCAATAGCGCCTCATCACAGGCCGTTTCTGAGATTCGCTTTCGAGGGACAGTCATACCAGTACACAGTACTCCCGTTCGGCCTGTCCCTGGCTCCCCGTACATTCACGAAATGTATGGATGCAGCACTTTCCCCCCTAAGACAAAGGGGAGTGCGAATACTGAATTATCTCGACGATTGGCTGGTTCTAGCACAATCAGAGAGTCAGCTAATAACACACAGATCTTGGATTATCAGCCATTTAGAATGCCTGGGTCTAAGAATCAATTTTGCAAAAAGCATACTATCTCCCAGCCAGAGAATTTCTTTCCTGGGAATAGTTCTAGACTCGATGCAAATGACAGCGCGTCTCTCATCGGAGCGCGCGCTCACCATCCGGCGCCTTGCAACATCATTCAGAGCGGGCGCGCGCGCCCCCGTCAAACGGTTTCAGAGGATGCTCGGTCTCATGGCCTCAGCATCGGCCGTACTCCAGCTAGGATTGTTGCATATGCGCCCTCTCCAAAGCTGGCTCAAGAGCCGCGTCCCTACTCACGCGTGGCGTTCGGGCCACTTTTTAATCAGAGCGAACCACGGCTGTATAAAAGCCCTGACGCACTGGAAAGCCGCCGACTGGTACCAGTCAGGCGTGAGTCTGGGTGTGAACACAAGGAGAAAGATGATAACGACAGATGCCTCCAAAATAGGTTGGGGGGCCCTTTACGAGGGCAGGCCTGTCTCCGGCTTTTGGTCAAACCCGGAGAAGCGCCTACACATAAACTGTCTGGAAATGAAAGCGGTCGCTTTGGCTCTCAGAGCCCTGCTCCCACATCTAAAAAACGAACACGTCCTGGTCCGAACGGACAACATGACGGTAGTGTCGTACATAAATCGCCAGGGTGGACTCAGGTCGAGCTCCATGCATTCAATGGCCAGGAGACTCATTTTATGGTCCCAGCACAACTTGCGCTCGCTGAGAGCAGCGCATGTGCCAGGCGCCCTGAACCAGGGGGCAGACATGTTATCCAGAGACAAGATTCTCCCAGGAGAATGGGCTCTCAACCCTCTGACGATTCAGTGGTTATGGAAAACCTTTGGCAAAGCGGAGATCGACCTCTTCGCCTCCAAGGAGAACGCGCACTGCTCTCTTTTCTTCACGAAAAGCACGGACGCGCTCGCCCAGAGCTGGCCGAGCCGCCCCTTATATGCCTTTCCCCCGATCGCGATGCTGCCACAGGTCATCAGTCGGGTCAGAGAGGAGGGAAACGCAGTGCTGCTGATAGCCCCACTCTGGAAGAACCAAACATGGTTTCCAGATCTGATGCAAATGCAATCTGCACCACGGCCGATTCCACTGAGGCCAGACCTCCTCAGTCAGGCCAGCGGGATGATATTTCATCCCCGCCCCGATCTGTGGGCCCTTCATGCATGGCCCCTCAACGGGTTCCCAGGAACCTCGCGAGCGGAGCACTAAAAACCATCGCTGAGGCGCGGGCGCCCTCCACGAGACGCTTATATGCCCAGAAATGGAAAGTGTTCGGTGACTGGTGTAATACCAAGGGCCTGAACCCTGTAACATGCGAGATTATGAGTGTACTCGTTTTCCTACAAGGGCTTCTGGAGGCGGGCCGCACCCCCTCCACGCTCAAAGTATATGTGGCTGCCATCACAGCGTCACACGACCTTGTAATGGAACGTCCATTGGGAAGAAACGACCTAATTATTCGTTTCCTAAGGGGCGCCAGGAGGATGAACCCTTCACGCCCCCCCTCAGTGCCGATCTGGGACCTAGCTACGGTCCTAGACGCTCTTAAAGGGCCCCCGTTCGAACCACTCTGAACCGTGCACCTTAAACAGCTCTCGCTCAAGACGGCGCTCTTGCTGGCACTCGCCTCGGTCAAGAGAGTGGGCGACCTGCACGCGCTTTCAACAAGCGCTGCCTGCCTAGAATTCGGACCTAACGACTGCAGGGTCGTCCTTAGACCGAAACATGGGTATATTCCTAAAGTGCTCACCACTCCCTTCAGAGCACAGGTTATCTCCCTAACTGCGCTTTCGTCTTCAGCAGACGAACACGACGCTAATCTACTCTGCCCCGTTAGGGCTCTCAGAGTGTATTTGGAGCGTTCTGCCCTATTCAGACAGACAGAACAACTGTTTGTATGCTTTGGCGGCCGTACGAAAGGTTCCGCCGTTTCAAAGCAGAGAATCTCTCACTGGATAGTCGAAGCTATAGCTCTGGCTTATGAAGCTAAGGGACTTCAATGCCCCTGGGGAGTCAAAGCACACTCCACCAGGAGTGTGGCTTCTTCCTGGGCATGGTCGAGCGGGATACCGATCGAGGATATTTGTGCGGCGGCAGGCTGGGCCTCACCGTCCACATTTATCAGATTCTACAACCTACAGGTCCCGACATTGCATTCCAATGTGCTATCAGCATAATGCTAGTTGAACTGCGAGTTCGTATCTAGATTATGTATGTGCTTGTGTCACACTGAGCGCCTTCTAGCCGCTCTGTATTTTTTCCCACATATAAAGCTCGCCTCTGCCGGCTAGTTGGATGATAACTTTGCTTTTTAGCTCAGGCACCTGCCTCTGGCTATCATAAGGCGAAGTTCAGCACGCACGGCGTTTTGCATGGTGTTCCCATAGCGTAAGCTACTTACGCAATAGGAGAGACCTCTCGAAAGGGAACGACTCGGTTACTAACGTAACCTCGGTTCCCTGAGAGGAGGGAACGAGTATTGCGTAAGCTGCCGTGCTTGTGCTTGGTTAGTTCGCTTCAGTCGTTTTAACCTAAAGAACTCTCATGACGGGGCGCCCAATATATAGCTTGGCCACGCCCATCTTGGCGGGCTCTGACGCGCGCAGGCGCGAAGCGCGCTCATTGGTCGCGCATTCAGAGTCGCCCCGTCATTGGTTCAAGCAAGTTGCCGCAGCACAGCCAATGACCGAGTTCCTTCGTTCATTGCTGTCAGCTGTGCAGCTGCAATGCGTTTTACATAAAGACTTCAATATTCTCGAGAAAAGGAGTTTTCCCATAGCGTAAGCTACTTACGCAATACTCGTTCCCTCCTCTCAGGGAACCGAGGTTACGTTAGTAACCGAGTCGTTTTCTTTTACAGGTAAAATGTGCCAAAAGAGATTTTTTAATAAAAAAATATTTCACATCACTTCAGCCTGTGATTCTTATTAAAGCAACACCAAGGAACTTTTCCTCTGTGGTCGCCCTACAGGTTGGAAGCGGAATTGTCCATTACCGCTGTTGTAAATAATTTAGCCTACCGCAGCCTACTGTCGCACGCGCACGCTCGCTGTTTATCCAGCACCGGCTTTGGAATCAACAATGGGCACAGACAAGGTAGAGTATGATGCATGATTTTATGAAAGACATCACAAACGAAGAAAAACTATGTATGCCGTAAAGCAGTCGAATTTTTTAGTTCTTTTTGTGCTCCGGTTACTACCCGAAACCCGAAGTTACATAGTGCCAGTAAAAGCGATACAGACCACGTCAGGCTATGGCAGATGTGTCATTTAACCTATTGTAAGTCGATGTACCATCACAAGGGTATTGGAAATATATTATGAAGGTTGAAAAACTACATGGTGTTACTTTAAGTGAGGGTCATATTTCAGGATTCTTTACCATAGCAATGTCTCTGAGATCCTGACACATTGTACTTCTGGAGACTCCAGATAGGTTGCTGTTGGCAACTGGAGACTAAAGGGTTCCTGATAGTTTCACATCTAATTCTTCACCTTAATTCCCCTTTTTTTTTCAGTTAAGGTGTATTTTCTTTTTGGTCTGTTATGACCCTGCTGAACCAATGAGCTTTTTGCTGTCCATTGGTTACGCCTTAATTTAGTAATTTCTACTATTGCATTGGTATTGCATTCTTCTCATGAGCATTTCATATTTATTTACTTTTTAGCGCGAGTTAAATCTCTTTTTTGGCCCATTTTTACTGAAAAGGAAAACCTGCTTAATAATTATGCACACCTGAATATAAGGTGAAAATTTATAGTAGTTATTAAGATTAATGTGGTTTTGAATTGGTAAAATGTGCATGAAAAAAATATGATCAGAATATCAACTTGCATAATAATTATATTACAGTATAACAGTAATACAGCATACAGTATCACACATAGAGCAGCAGGCTATACCCTAGTAACTGCGTTAAATATCCCTTTAGTTTCACAGATTGAATAAGGAAGAGTGGTAGCTTTAACACATTAACAACCAAGACATTTTGCCCACACATATACACATGCACACAAACAAACAAATCATTAAATAGAGAGAACAAAGAGGGCTCCACACACTCCACTCACAAAAACAAGACCTTTAGACAAAAGAGCTTCTGTTTCCTGCGAGTTAACATGACTCACACACACACACACACACACTTTCTGACAACAAATATTTAGCCTACACCCTGACTTGAAGTCTAAAACACACAATGAAATATCTATATCTATAAACAATAACTCAATAGAAAAGCATTTTAATAAACTATAGGCTACATTTTTAAATAAATGTAATGAATGTTTTTTTCCGTTTTAAATGAATTTGATATTTCATAAAAACGTTCTTGTCCTATGATTTTTAAATTCTTTTGTAACATCCAAGGTACTTATTGTAAAACTTTGCATCTGAGGTGCTCAAACTCAATCTAGAAACAAAAAGTACAACTAAAACCAGGTTTCTGGCAATAAGTAACCACACTAAAAGCCAGAATAAAATCCAATACAGAAGTATGAAGTGAGAACCCTTACCTGGCATCACATCACAGATCGGGACGAGACGGGTGTGTTCAAGACTAGCAAAATTACACAGCTGTTTACCATCGATGATCCCATCCCAGTCTCCAATGGGATTGTCCTGAGGGCGAGAGGTACAGCACCCTATTACTGCACCTGACCTAGATCATCTCATAAGCATTCACATCTACAACACTGTAATTTCCACCTCAAAATAAACACTTTTCAAACAAAAGTTGGCCTGTCTCTATCTTCAACTGCGTTCCTGTTCTAACCCAGACAGGACCCATTTCACTAACTGAGAGCTGTAATTCTCTAATGGCTGCACTACACAACCTACACTATCATCAGAATGACTGATGTATCTGGACTCTAAACCCACACCCTTCACATGCCTGTTTTTAATTTATATTTCTAATGTATAGCCCTTTCCTTGATACTATTTTATGTTATCTACTCAACCAAATAAAGACAAACTTTTCATCAAATCTTATTCAAATACAGCACTTAACTTACAAAATAGACACAAACATATCAAATCTAATCTATACAATCTATTATTAAAGACCAATAGCAAACTAAAAGTAATAAAACTCCTCAAAATCTAAATGCTATTCACATCATTTAGATCTCAGTGATAGCAAGTCCAGCTGAGCTCTGCTGAAAGAGCAGTAAGAGCTTAACAGAAGAGAGAGAAACAAAGGGTGAAAAGAGGAGAACAGTGGAATGGCGTGTGTTGGTTGTGTCTTGTGTGAGCATTTGGCATTGCGCCATCATGGTGGTCACACAGAGCAAACTGAGCTGTCTCTACATTTCTCCTTCAATCCATCCCTCCACTCTGACGTTTTTTATGTTATAAAGTCTCTAATACTCTGCATTTTGTTTATCAAAATTATAATAAACACAGTTACATGGTGAAATATTATTCGATTTTTAAATAACTTTTTCATTGTAATATATTTTAAAATGTTGATTTATTCTTGTTATGGAAAAGCTGAGATCTCAGCCGTCTTTACTTCAGTCTTCAGTATCACATGATCCTTCAGAATCATTCTTATTAGCTGATTTTGTGCTCAGGAAACATTTGTTTTCCAAGATTCTTTAAAAAAAAGAAAAACAGCATTATTTTGAAATAGAAATCTTTTGTAACATTAAAAATGTGTTTACAGTCGCTTTTCATCAATTTAATGTGTCCTTGCTGAATAAAAGTATTATTGCTTCCGGAATTTTTTTTATTACCAACACTAAACTTTTGCGTACGGTACAGTATGGCATACGGTGGCGTATTTTATCATGTATTTTATATTTTTATAGGCTGACATTACAGTTTGTTTGTTTGTTTTTGTTTTGTTTTGTTTATTTGTTTTGGGGGGGCGGTCTGCATCAGTTGACAGTGGATATTTATTTGTTCATGCTCATTTCTCAAATTTTTAGGTTAATCTTTAAACACACTAATACATTAATAAAAATGTTAAATGTAATCTTTATCAAAATGAACATCCATTTTCTGTACATTATAATGTGATGCCTGTAGCATGTAACATTTAAAATGACTGAGTTTAGCTTTCAGGGATTGATTGATTGATTGATTTATTTATTTAGACAAAATAGAATATAATTTATCAGTTATCAGACAAAATGTATTGCATAAGCCAGAATTTGTTTTCTTTGTATTTTCATAATAATAATAATAATAATAATAAACTTCGCATAAAAAGCACCTTCTAAAATATCTGATCTACCTGAAAAAATACATATCTTAATGCAAATGCTAATATTAAACTTTGCTGCTAAGAACAGTTATTCACCATCTGAACAGTCTAATTAATTTACCATATCAACACCAACGTAGTATCCCAGACTCTCGTTGCCAGGCAGCAAGTCACAGAAGATAACAGTGCCCCGTTCCGGGCCGTCCCGTGTCTGCACCAACACTCGAGAGTTGATCTCCAGTGGTGGTACTTCGCCTTCCACTTCCGGGTCATTATCCTCTAGCGTCACACGATCCACCTCCAGCTCCTCATCTTCCCAGAGCTCAAGTTTATCCAGTGCAACGAAGACACCGCATTCATCTTCACAACGAAACAGCTGCTGACCCTGATAAGAGCCCTCTGTGAAACCTTGACCCCGGCCCTCCTCCTGAAAGACAGAAAGGTGTATGCAATGCAAAAAGACATTGCATACACCAATCCAGTCATAAGAACTCACATAAATAACGTCACAAATTTGCCATATGAACAAAGGTTATTGTTGATGTGTGATGTTTGAGTTTGGCCTTCACCCACACAACAGCCTACAGGCTATAGTTATGTTCCTTCAAATCTTCCAGTTGAGCCCTGGAGACAAATGCAGCTTTGTCCTGTAATGATCACACACTCGAGGGCTGGGTGAACCCAAAACCAGACAAACAACGCAAACAAGACAAACAGCATTGCTCACCAGTAATTCAACACCAAACCAGATACCGCTCAGTGCCCGGTCAGGCAGCAGAGCTCCTTTAAAGCGGACCACGCCTGGAAGGGGCTCGTCCCCGGACCTCAGCTGCACTCGGACTTTTGATCCACAGTTGATGTCATGGGCCCTGTCCAGGCGTGCTCTGTTGCACAGCAGACTGTAACGCTCTTCGCAGTTTGTGATGGGGAACAGCAGCTCAGCCAGTTTCTCCTCCAGCTCCATCACGTCCCGTTCATCCACGCTCACCACCACATTGGTCTGGTCCAGGATGCGTAGGCTGCGCTTACCCTTGCTAGGAGGGATCGTGCGACCAAGGCTGTTACGTTCCTGGCAGGCCTGACCAAGGCTGCCGCGTGGGATGCGCTGAGTCTTTTGACCCGGCTTTTCCACGTTGCACTCCTTCACCACAATGTAGAAACGCCAGTCGTCCCGGAAACTGCCAGCAGGCTTCTCCTGGCTCCATAGCGCAGAGCTCATGGCTGCATAGCAGGAGTGGGTTGAAGATGACAGGAACACACGTCGAAGGTCAGAGGGTTGTGAGGGGTCAGTGGGACCAGGAAGAGGGAGCTTTCATGACCTTTTCAATGGGAAAGGGATAGATGGATTGAACGGACATAAAGAGCTGTAAAAAGAGAGAAAGTATAGAGGTTTAAGAATGAGGTTGGTCTTGTTTTTCTTTTTTTTTTTTTGCCTGTTTCAGATTTTGAGTAAGTTTTAGGATGCTCCCGACGGAATATTTTCTAGTCGACTAGTAAAGCTGCACGATTCAAACACACACACAATCGTATTCCTAAATGATAAAATGACAGTTTTATTGCTATGTCTAACATTTGAAAAGTACGATCACAGTGAAACAGTGTTGCCGTTGCTGCTGACTCAGAGAGAGCAGTTGTCATGTACAGGTATGAAACAGCTCCAGAAACAGTCTTTTCAACCACACAGTATAATTATTTCTCTGTTACAAATAGTTCAAATTATCACAAAAGTCCTGGAATAAAAGTTTATACTAGTTCAGATACAAACAATTATGTCTACAGTAGTGATCAAAATAGAGTAAATCACCTTTTGAAAGTAACTTGATGCTTCAAATAAAGATTGTATTGTTTCCATCGTTACACCCGTAGTTGGTGACAAGTGACTGTTAATAAAATATATTTGTCACTGAATCATTAATTCAAGAGATTCCTTCAAAAACACTGATTCATCCAGTAATGAATGAAACAAGTGAAGTCTTTCTGAGTGAGTCAATGAATCATTAATTTAAAAAACATTAACTCAATATATTTTTTAAATAGACTGCAGCAAATAACATTTCGTCAGAACCTCTAGAAAATTATGTTATTTTGTTCAGTTGTCTATTCAGAATTGTGGGAGTTGTGATCTCTATTTAAAACAAAAAGAATTGTGATTCTCAATTTATCCTGAATTATGCAGCTCTATCGACTAGTAGTAGTTCATCTAAGCAGCAAATTAGAAAGAATATTATATATAACATTGCTAACCTGTTGTACATTACAGAGAAATACTAAACCATAATAATGAGCCTTTAAAATATAGGAATTAAGGGCTTAAGCGCACATAAATCTTGCCACAAAAGTAATGAGTATGAATGTGTCGGGAAAAAAACAGAAAGGAGACTGTCTAAACATTTTAATAATTTATTAATGAACTAGTGTTTCCTGAATCAGTGTCAGCTGCAATTTAAAGTTGACGATGCTGACTCGTCATCTCCACAGTATAGTGGATGCGACTACAGAAAGAAATGCAAAACATACAAAAAATTTATAACAGCTTAATAGTAATCTGGTTTGACTGCCTTCACCTGAAAAATGTGAGCTCGCCATGGTGGGAGTTTTTTTGGATTCCGTAATAAAGATGTGGTGTTAACACCACAGTCAGCAAGAAGTGCTGATCAACAGCAAGTTCTTTTTGTATGCATTTGTACAGTTCGGATAGCTAACAGATCAGAGAAACGGATAGCTAACAGATCAGAGAAACGGATAGCTAACAGATCAGAGAAAATGCATGAAGTGACCAAGTGTAAATAGAGCCTTTCGTCTAGAACAATTAGCTTTTTTTAATTAGCTTGATCAGCCAGAAATACATAGGGGTTTTTTCTTCTTCAGTTTTTGCACGATTTGAGCTAAAGAAGTCAATTTATGATACCATTGTTATAAGACTGTATTCCTGATTTCAAATATGTTATTGAGATACAATGTTGACAAACAGTTATGTCGATTTTGTCTTTCTCAAACTTGGGATAAATAGGAACGGTAATTGCATGCTGGAAATAGCTGTCTGGGGATGTTACAATTATGGCCGCCGAGTGAACTCTCTTGCCTTAAAGCGGCTTTGGTACCCTTTGTGTTGCCACCTAAAATTACCAGCTCTGACCAATCCTTCCTGCTCCCCTCTAAGGAACTTGCAGTGGCCCACTAGCATTTGCCATATTATTAACATAATTAGCAACTGCAAGGCCATGGCTGGGGACATTCGTCTACTGCCAGATTCGTCTACTGCAGATATGCCTAAACAAGGTTCAAATTCAGTCGTTTAACATGAGGTTAAAGAATATGAGAACTGCTCAATATCAAATGTTGTCGACATCTTTTAGGAAAATGATGCTAAACAATGTCATCGGTTTCACTTTATTAATGTTCCCATGTTTTAAATAAGAAAATAAAAGCAGATAATACACAGATGACTTAGGACAACTATTTTCAATTTAATTTATGCAAATGAAATGAATTGTGTAAAATGTAATACACATACCCATTCAGAGTACTTTGACCATGGTTCTGTTCTTAACTAAGCTAAGTCTCTCATACACTACATCATCGGCTACAACCAGCTACAGATACTGATGATTGGTCAGTAACTTACAATCATGTACTAAGTCATGTATTGCATTAAATTGTATTCGCATGCAGCTGAACATCCCCATAAAACCGCTAATCAGAATCACTGATTATAATGGATTCAATGAGCTTTTGTTGCGATGTGTCGTGCCTTTCGCATCCAGTGTAGACAGAGTGTAACCTGCCAGTTTACACCAATGAGACTAGAATCAACAGTGTATCATTTCCATATCAATGGGTGCTTTTCCTTTCTAATTTTCATCTAATTGCATCTCAGCTCCACCCCCCATAGGATGCGAGGAATCGAGGAAATTCTGAGTTGTACATTTGAATATTCTTGATCACTCAGTCACTTCACACCGTCATCAGCTGCGCTCAGAGGATCTGCTGTTATGTTGTTGAAGTTTAGTTATTTAATAAATTCATAAATAATATTAATAAAGCATAAATTAAAATAATTGTGACAGACGTGAAGGAGGAGGAGAATTTACACGTGCATCAGGTTTTTTTACTTCCACATAGGATACACCTGTGCATCCTCGCTCATAGCTCCTCTGGAAGCTTCCTCAATCCTCGCTCCTCGATTCCTCATGGTGCAATTAGAGAATTGAGATGTCCTTTAAGATGGCTAACTTTGATCAGTTTCCGGGTCACAGGCTGGAGGAGGGAGGAGGGAGGAAATGGCGAAGCATTAATTTGAGTATTGAGAATCACACAATGACTTTTTACTTCAGTGTTTCTGTAGTGCAGCTGCCGGACTACCAGTGAAAACAACTTCTGCGTTTAGCATTCAGACACAATATAACACAATATGCTTTTTTTCTTGTTCTTGTTTTCTATTGTAAAATTAATATAAATGCTAGCTTCTTGTTTGCTGATGGGCTACAGTTTGATAATCTACATAATTAAAGTTTCAATGGCAAATTTCTAAAGCGTTTATTTAACACTCATAAGTATAGTTGCAAAAGATTGCGATCTCGATTCAAACACCCAAGCGATCTCATTCCTAAATGACAACGATTCGCTTGTGTCTATTAAACCTTTAACAAAATCACACCGGAACATTCAAATCTGTGTTGGCACAGCCGCTGAGCCAGAGAGAGCAGTTATCATGTACTTTATGAAACAGCTTCAGGAACCACACAGTTTCGTTATTTCTGTGATACTGGCCTGCCTGGGATAAAAGTTATAGTTTGGATATTTCAGATGTCTACGGTAGCGATCAAAATAGAGCAAATCACTTTTTGAAAGTAACTTGGCACTTCATATAAATACTAGATTCCTGCAAAACCGGAGGCTGCAGTTTCAGGGCATTTCTATGACCCTAGTTGTTTGTGACAGCGCCACCTAGCCAATGCTACTTCAAAAAGAGGAGACCTGATTAAAACTTTTAAACTTTTAAAACTTTTTAATCTTTCCACCTTTCCATTTTTAACTTAGGAGCTGGCGCAGCCATTTTAAACTTGAAAGTGTGATGCTTTTGGTGCCAGCAGTCTCGAGTTATTATTTAGCTGGGCAAAAACAGTTCATTGTACTGCTGGAGGTATTTGTTTTTAAATTATTTTAAATTATTAACATACTAATTAACACACCAATTAGTAGCGCTTAACACAATTGTTTTACCGTTTACTGTTAAATGGGGTCACACATCAGACGTGAAGCGCCACACTGTGGCGGCGCACACAGACACAATATAGGCCTAGTCTTTCTTTCTAAGAAAACTGAATTTAAAACCAGAATATAGGTCCTCATATATTGAAACAAATTAGTTTAAATATTTCAAGAGGGTTACCAATGGGTTGGTTAGGACAATATATCAATAAACTGTATACAATTAAACAACTAGGCCTAATTCATTCCTGAAAAATAATAATATAAACACAGAATTAAATAGTAATTGCTGTAGAATAGTATAAACTCCTATGTATACAAAAAAAACTAGGGTCCAAGAAATGCAGGAATACCCTACTCCTTCAAATAATGATTGTACAGATTACATTGTTATGCCACCAGGTGGCGACAAGTGACTGTAAAAAATGTATTTGTAATTGAATCATTCACTCAAGAGATTCATTCAAAAACGCTAATTCATCCAGTAATGCCTGCAACAGACTGTAAAATTTCGACAATCATATAAGATCATACAAATCGCACTATACGACATGCATCCAATAAACTTGGGTACAACATGAATGTAGACTGTATGATGATGACACCAATTGAATCGTAGGCTACAACGCAAAGTTAGTATACAAGAATAAAATGTCATCAGCATGTGCTACAAGTAGAGCAAGATGAATCGCACTTGTGGCAATTGTGGTTTTTATAGGCTATGCGCTGAAAAATAGATGAGAAAGCAAAAGATGAGAATATGGACGCGGTCATGGCTAGGGAAAAGATGCCAACTTGGCTGTCATGCCAATTTTGCAAATGGAGCATGAGGTAAGTCATTTTAAGCTTTAGCGCCATGTCCCGTTGATCATTACACCATTTCATGTTGAATTTTTATTGGCTAGTCAGTAGATGTACAGTAGGTCATAGGTCGTAGCAGCAAACACACTGTGAGATGATCATGCAAAATTTCTGATACTGTCAGAAAATTATCGCAGGATATCTTTGGTCGCAAGAGAGTGACAACAGCCGTCTTTGAACCTCTCTCACTGTACAACGCAGGACAACTGTTTAGGAGCAACAACCACAGAAATTGCCACAATTGGTCATCTTTCGTCTGGGACACACCAAAATCATACAATGTGTATGAGATATAATGAAACAAGTGAAGACTTTATGAGTGAGTCATTGAATCATTCATTCAAACTGTTTTCTAAAATAATTCATTCCGATTAATTAAAGATTTTAAATAGGCTAGACTGCAGCAATTAACATTTTGTCAGAAAATTACATGTTATTTTGTTTAGTTGTCTGTTCAGAATCGTGGAGAATCGTGATCTGTTTGAAACAACAACAAAAAAATTGTGATTTTCAATTTAACCAGAATCGCGCAGCTCTACTCATAAATATTATTTCTATTCACAAGGCTTTTTGTTGCTCCTTGGAAAACTAACGATAATGATATTTCAACTATCCAGTCAAATCAAATCTGAAATTTGGTTTTCAATGACATGCTTTTTAAATTAGGCCTATATATAAGTGAATAATAGTAATAATGATGATTATTATTATTATTATACACCTATATTATAAATATATATATATATATATATATATATATATATATATATATATATATATATATATACGATAAGGTTTTTAAAAGATTTTGAAAGTAGTCTCTTATGCTCACCACGACTGTTCAAAAATACAGAAAAACAGTAATATTGTATAAAATTGTATAATTGTATAAAATGTCTTCTTTTTTTTCCTGTTACTCCAGTCTTCTTTAGTGTCACAAGACCATTCAGTGCTCATGCTAATATGCAAGTGCTCAAGAAATATTTCTGATTATTATTATTAGCTGAAAATGATTGTGCTACTTATAAAAATGTGGAATGTGAGGTGTTTTTTAATCAGAATTTTTAATGAACTGAAAGATTGAAATAGAAATATGAAATGATAAATAGAAATGTGATTTACTTTAAATTATTTAAAACAGAATTATTTATTAACATTATAAATGTCTTTATTAACAAAAAAATTTACTGCACATTTTGCACATTTAAAAAGCAAGACAGAGAGCAAAAGACACACCCCACTTACAAACATCCACAAAAAAGTAAGATTTAAAAAAGAATGGACACATGACTTTAACAAATATGTAAATCAGGCAATAAGGAATAAGGCAGCACTAAACTGGGGATTCAATCTATTTTTCCAAAACAGTATATCTTCTAATGGAGGGATAAATGAGATTATTTTTCACAAGAATTCAATTAAAATTCAATTAAAAACATTCCTAGATAATGGGTAGGGGGCTCTGGCCCAAAAAACGCTGAGAACCACTGATCTAGGCCTTCACGGGTTTAGTCTAGTTAACTTTTTAGGAAGAAATGGTGCTGAAAAATGGCACAACATATTTAGAATCATATTTTAAATGAGTGTATCTCAACTGGTGGGTCGCAGCCCAAAAATAGGTCACACTTCTGTTTTGACAGGGTTTCGGAGAACAGGGGAAAATGGCACAATGCGAAATGTAAATAAAATGCATCAACTTGTGCATAGTTATAGTCATAGTAGAAAGTAATACGTCTATTAGTCTACCTTTTCGAAGGAAGGAGAAAAATGCTTCCCATATTTTTGTTCCTGACAAAAAAATGCAGTGCATCCAAACAAAAGGTATTTTGGTGAAAATTCATCTGTCATTTATAGAAGCTTGCCAAAATGGACCGGCTGACATGCCCTTAACCAAACATCTCAGGGTAAAGAAAATATGACCCAGATTACATAATATGGGATCACTTAGAACGAGAATAAACGTGGGTTTGTGGTAACCAAAACATCCGACAGTTGACAGTTTCATGTGATTAATTATCGGCTGTCAAGAGCACAAAACTATCAAAATCAATTTGTATAAAAAATAAAAAATATAGATCACACTTCTTCTGTTTGTGTATTAAACATTTTTTGATTTTCAACAAAATTATATGGTAATAACTTTTTTGGTCCTGTGTGTGCAGTACAGTGTTTTTGTTTAACCCTTTCAAGCAAGAATTATGACAAAGTGAGTCAGGATTTTCCCTGTGTTTTTAATGCTCTTATGGGGCATGAAAAACAAGATTTTACTCTTTTTTTCAAACACATTTTCAAAGAGATTTTCAGATGTCTATGCAATTTTGGTTGTAACTGAAGAGATACTTTATTAAACAAAATAGAGTAATAACACAGCAATACTGTGTGAATTAAACAAACCAATGAATAAAATTATATCAAATCATGTGAAAACTATGAAATACAAAAAATATAAACGCAAAATATTGCAAACGCAATTGAGTTTGTTCCTTTTCGACCAGCAGACAGAGAACTAATTCAACAAGTTGAAATTCTCGTGTCTTTGGCTACGTTCACACTGCAGCCTGAAACAACCCAATTCCGATTTGTTGCCCCTATGCGACCTGTATCTGATCTTTTCATGACAGTCTGAACGACACAGATCCCATCTTTTCAAATGCGACCCAGGCCACTTGGGTATGTGGTCCAAATCCGATATGTATCCGATCTTTTGAAATGCGACTTCAATCTGAACGGCCAGGTCACATGTATCCGACCCGCACGTCATTGATATGCGACAAACGTCATAATTCTGCGTTGAAGTAGGCGGGAATGAGAAGATAAACAACAACTGGCGGACGATGCTGAGACCAGGCAATGGAAGGGAAGCGAGGTTTCTGATTTAATTAATATTTGGACGTCGTTAACCGTTGAGTACTCTTCTGCGCATGCGGGTCACTTCTGGGTCATTTCACATTCACGTTCTCGTTCACACAGGAGATCACAAAAGGTCGCATTTAATTGGAAATGTGAACGGCCTAGCAAAAAAATCTATTTTTTTTCAAAAAATCGGAATTGAGCATTAAGCCCCTGCAGTGTGAACGAGGCCTATGATCTCAGAACATGAGGACATGATTCCATCTTAGATCTCTACAACCGGTGAAGGTACAAGTGGAACCCAACTTTAGATTATGTAGGCTAGATAACGCTGACGCTCCATCCAGTCTATTTACTGGTTTGTCGATTTACCATTATTAGCTAATAATTCTGATGATGTTCAAGATGGACACATTTCTAGCTCTCCTCTCTGAGAAAACCTCAGACTGAAATCTACATTGATCTATTGATGTTTTCCTTTGTGTTTTTCAATCTAATCTGAAATGAGCAGTGTCAGGGGTAACGGTAACGGATTACAAGTAACATGCATAATGTAATCAGATTACTTTTTGATGTACTGAGTAAAGTAACGCACAACAAGTATAACATGCATTACGTAATCAGATTACTTGTTTGATGTAACGAGTAAAGCATTATAAGTAACATGTATTACGTAATCAGATTAATTTTCTGATGTAACGAGTGCATTAGAAGTAATGCTCATTACGTAATCACATTACTTTTTTGTTGAAAATGTCAATTAAATTATAATAACACAAATACATTTATTTACACCAACAAAGTTACTGCAGATGAAGTATTTTCAAGAACATCAGTCACAATAATAGCATGAATTGTAGCTCAAATATAGTTAATGATGTATGATGTCCAATTTACTGGACAGATGAATAATCATAATTTCCTCCCAATCTAAAATGAATACTTGGAAAATGTAACAATGTCAATGACTCCTTAGATGTTGTTGCTTGATGCTACAACAATTTTTTGCAAGAGTCTCCTAGGACAGAAGGAATGGATGGACATTCCGGAGCAATTTGGCATTTCTGACTGGCCTTTGGCCATCTTGGTTTGGAGAAAAAAATGTGACATACAGTACAACGGCTTGCCATTTGGTGGCAGTGTATAGGATGATGCATATGGGTCCACTGTAGAGGCTGATGTGCAGCTATGTCATCAATACCCATGCATATGCAATAAAATGCTTTTTGAATAGCTCACCTCTATGTGTGAAAGGGTTAACAACCATTTTGCTTACTTATACTTGTGTATGAAAAATTCTGCTACTCTGTTGGGTTACCACTTGGTGTTCAATTTAAAATGTGGGTCATTAAAGGGATAGTACTTGTTCATCCAAATTCTGTCATCATTTACTCACCATCATTCTTCTGTGGAAGTTGGAACAGAAAATATTTTGAAAAAGTCTGTCTTTTGTTCATACAATGAAAGATATGGAAAAAAGACAATTTTTCGAATATCCTCTTTTGTGATCTATAGAAGAAAGGGTGTGTAATATGAGGGTGAGTAAATGATGACAGAATCATAATGTATGGGTGAAATATTCCTTTAAGCAACCACTGACTTGGCTAACTGGCATACCTCATCAATGACCACGATATTAGAATAACCAGCCGAACACACTTGCACCAACAGAGTCTGTGTGACTGGTTGGTTTTTCCCCCAGCAGCAGGGGAATTCACACAGCGAATTAAATCTCACTCTGAGCTTCCTGTATGCACAATAATAGTGCACACATACCACTACTGCATAATGACTAATAGCAAGAATAAAAGACGAGACAGGGAATGCTCTACTGCATGACCTTTTACTGATATTGCACGTGTCATCTACTTCTGTCTGAAATGTAAGATGTAGCAGTGAAGAAAGATCCTGCAGTTTAGGTGGTTCGGCAGTGATTTAGCCCATCCTAAAAATGACAGTACGGTTTTGATTAACGTCTACAGCCTAGCCTATCCACACAGAGATCAGTGTTCTGGTAAATATTAGTACTCTCTAGGCAAACACGTCAAAGGGTGCCAATTCTTAGGGGTCGTCAAGCTAGCTTAATTCCATGTGAATGGATCAAGGAGGGCTAATAATGCCAAAGCCAAGTGTAAGCATTCCCATTCATCTCAATGCCACTTGTTTGGCTTTTGTTGTTGTTGTTTATAGCTGTTAAGCATATGACATGTATAACAGGGCAAACCTAAGAAAAAAAGTTGAGAACCACAGCTCTAAACAATACTCATGATCACTTTGAGGGACTCTCAAGCTTTGAGCAACAATATTCATGCTGACTGTCTGTCCCTCCACAGCCATTGATATTCAACAGACAGTGATCTGTGAAGTTGATGCTTTGTCAACATAGGACGCATGCAGAGCCAGGAACACCCACCTGTAATGCCAATGTATTAGCAATATGTACAGGCTTTTGTAAGTCTAATCACTGTATCAATGATGTGTTGTAATACACCCAATGTAAATATCACATCAGCGTTATGCACTTTCTCTAGACTGTGACTGCCGGATGAAAACGATGCAGTAGAGATGGACAGGCCTTACACTAAATGACAATGACCAGGTACAGAAGGCAAACTATCAGCTTCTCTGTTAACGGTTATTCCCACTCATAGAGCTCGGTTTGGAGATAATGTCATCGCTGCATAACCCTGTGTTGTCATGTATAATCAGCGGGTCTGGTTACAGTTACGGATCTAAAGCTAGTCATGTGTCAGAGTCAGTCTGTAGAGGTAAACAGGTGACATCAGCATGAGCGGATCAGACTCCTCTTACCTGACGTTTAAATATCCCGGTATTCACCCGTCCGCCTTCGATGGCATTTGAGATTATTCCAGTGGAACTCTCGTGGCGCTGTTAGTAATGATGATGGTGTTTATTTGACATTGTCGGATGGGCTCAGCTGAAGCCAGCGCTGACTCCACTCCGTAATACTACCGGTTAATGGAGGGACAGTCGCCTCCTCCGTGCACTTTAAACCCACTGGTAATAATCCCGGGTGAAACGATGAGGGAAACTCGAATAAAATCCGGTAATATTGGTAAAGCCGAGGCCGTTGTTTCATTTGAAATCAGTGCGAGTATTATTTACAGTGTGGTTGTGTATGTGACGGTTAAACCAAACATGCTGCGTTATTGGAGAGAAACTTGATCTCCTATTGGACAGTGAGTGACAGCTAAAATCTGATTGGTCATTTCGGTTGTTCTTTACTTAGCCCCGCCTTTTGGGGTTTTCCAGTAGTTTGGCTGAAGAGTTTTTAAGGAACTGGCTGGGTGACAGGTTGTACACTGCAGTTTATTTCCTTTCTGTTCTTCCAAGCATATAAATAAAATGCTTACTTTTACAGCATGTTTCACATAGATCCTAGATGAAGCTCTTGTAAACTTTTATCAGTAAACAACTGTTTCATGAATTTTGTGTGAGAAAGAATAAACAAATAAATCTATGGTTTTCATGAAATATAAGTCATAGAAGATGTAATTAAAGGGATTTAAAACATCATAACAAACCCTGACAATCTGTGTTGCAAGTAACAGACATATAGACCATGAATATACAATACAAAAATGTAACTCCCATGTAAAAAAAAGACTAATGCAAACTAAGGATGTGTCAACGGATAAAGTCAGACAAATGTTGTGTATGCTCCTGATGTTCTGTGTAGAAGTTCAGTTTGTGTACTGGTTTGGCCGTTTACATCTTATTATTAAGGTTTTCCTCTACAAATAGTACATATTTGACAGTCTCCATGGAGCAAGCTGGGGCACATTCACGTCACAAAACAATGGTAACAGAGAATCCAGTCATTCTCCGGCCACATCTGACGCTCTGATTGGACCCTGGATATTTAGCTTTTAAGCTACCTCTACTCCAGTCCAGATCAGCCATTTACAAGACAGGCACTTTGACTAGCTATGGCTTCCTGCTTGTGTGCAAGTTTTGTTTTTTTCAAGAAAATGATGAGCATTGGATTTGGGAGTTTGGTGGCAGGCTTTACAGAGCCTTCTTGCCCTCAGAAGGTCAATCTGGTTTCTTGCTTGCTCAGCTCCTCTTCTTCCTCTGGGCTCAGATTATTTCGTCTCAGCCTTTAAGAGTACAAAGCAAAGAGCCTTTGTATTAAGGACATTAATTTTATTCACAGCACAAACATTCACCGGGCATGGGTATTAATGTAATAAAGTATAGTACAATTGATATTATGTTTGCACTAAGATTAATCAAGTCTCAAAGTAGTTGCATGATAACTGCTAATCATTACATAGTGGGGCACGTTGTCACATTAAATGAGGTAAGTTTTCACCATGGAACCTGCCAGTAAACACAGGCCTTTGAGCAAAATTTAAACAGTTGAACAACTATGAACAATTCATTACACAGCAAAAATCTAACTATTGTTTTGGCAAAAACAAAAAAAATTGTAATTAATAAATAGTATGCAAATTTATAACTTAAAAAAACATGCCCCACATTTGTCCTGAGAACACAGTTTAACCCTAATTCTGTTAACACTTCTGTTGATTCTTGACTGCATGTATGCTATGGTTTTATTGGTTTCACTTGTTGACAGTTATGAGAAATTTTAAATTTGGCAGACAGAATTCATAAAAAAATATATTCTAAAGGGTATTTAGGTATTTACAACCAACATACAAAACCACTGCTAAAGAAAACACATGAACATTTATTGAGTAAAACGTACTCGGTTACTAACGTAACCTTGGTTCTCTCTAGAGAGGGAACGAGTACTGCGTAATATCTTACGCTATGGGGAAAACCTCTTTTCCACGAGATATTGAAGCCAAAAATTATCCTTAATTTTGAATTAATGCAAAACGCTGTGCAGCAGCATGCAGACATAGGCAAGACGGCTTGCGTGCCTATTGGCTGCCCTGCGGCAACAGCAGCAGCCTATCGAGAGTGGCCCTGCGTGACACATACCCAATGGGGGCACTTCGCGCCCATTTCGTCACGTCCCGCCAGAAAGGGCGTGGTCCCGCCCTTATAAATACGGCTCGATTAGGCTGGTATACTGGTTTTCATCGCCGAAGCGAACCAGAGCTGTGTATGCACGGCAAGATACGCAGTACTCGTTCCCTCTCTAGAGAGAACCGAGGTTACGTTAGTAACCGAGTACGTTCTCTTACGAGAGTATCTCTCGTACTGCGTAATATCTTACGCTATGGGGAACACAATGCAAAACGCCGTGCGTACTGGGATCCGACACCAAAGTCCCAAGGGCAGTAGCCCGGGGCTCATATAGTGCATAATCACCATAGACTCACAGAGAGTCGGAGAAGAGAGGCTGCAAGCATCATTCCCCATAAAATAGCATCCTACAGGAGCTAATTATGTTAACAGTGTTTCACGCAGACAGGGTGAACGTGTTCAGCCTGAACTGGGTAATAGTACGGGTTATTCAACACCCAAGGGGCAGTTTCTATCGCTCAGTGAGCGATGCACAGGCAAACTCAGCATCTGGGCCGCACTGCGGGGCAGATAGCACTGAATTCTAAACCGACAGAAGCTTGGCTTGTAAGGCGGGAACCTCTAGGTTATAAAACCTTATAAATGTAGACGGCGAGGCCCAGCCCGCGGCCGTACAGATATCTTGCAAGGTAACCCCACTATACCACGCCCACGACGAGGCCACGCCTCTTGTGGAGTGCGCTCTGACACCCAAAGGACACTGCAGGCCCTTAGAAGTGTAAGCCAGTGCTATGGCGTCGACTACCCATCTGGATAGGCTCTGTTTTGATGCGGCCAGGCCCTTGGAGCGTCCGCCAAACAAAACAAAGAGCTGCTCGGTCTGTCTGAAGACAGACGAGCGGGACACATAAGCTCTCAGTGCCCTGACAGGGCAAAGGAGACTAGCATCTTTCTCCTCATCATGAACCGAGAGAGCGCACAGGGAAATGACCTGGGCCCTGAACGGTGTGTTGAGGGATTTGGGCACGTACCCGTGCCTTGGTTTGAGTATGACCTTAGAGTCATTAGGCCCAAACTCCATACATGACGCGCTTACCGAAAGCGCTTGTAAGTCCCCTATGCGCTTCACTGAAGCGAGAGCCAAAAGGAACACCGTTTTGAAAGACAGATGCTTCATGTCTGACAAATGGAGTGGCTCGAACGGGGCACCTTTCATGGCTTCCAAAACCGTAGAAAGGTCCCACACCGGGACTGAAGGAGGTCTGGGAGGGTTCAGCCTCCGAGCTCCCTTGAGGAATCGCACGACTAGGTCGTTCTTCCCCAGTGACTGGCCAGACACAGGTTTTATAAACGCTGCTATGGCCGCCACGTACACTTTGAGCGTGGATGGGGACCTGCCCTTATCCAGCAGCTCTTGAAGGAAGGAGAGTACTTCCGTGACCCCGCAGTCTACAGGTGAAAAGCGCTGAGCTTGACACCAAGCAGAGAACACAGACCATTTCGAGGAATAGAGCCGTCTAGTAGACAGGGCCCTTGCCTGCGTGATCGTGTTTAGCACTCCCTCCGGGAGGCTAGCGGGTACCCGTTGATGGCCCATGCATGTAGGGACCATAGTTCCGGGCGAGGATGCCAAATCGAGCCCACGGCCTGAGAGAGGAGGTCTTTCCTCAACGGTACTGGCCACGGGGCAGTGCTGGTCAGCCGCATCAGGACTGGGAACCAAGTCTGGTTTGTCCAGAGCGGAGCCACAAGCAGCACTGGGCATCCATTTTCCCTGATTCGTTCCAGCACTTGAGGCAGGAGCGAGACGGGGGGAAAAGCATAGAGGGGACAGCGGGGCCAGACGTGGGCCAGCGCGTCCTTGCTCTTGGAGAAATATTTCGGACAGTGAGCGTTCTCGTGGGACGCGAACAGGTCCACTTGCGCTCTGCCGAATGTCTCCCACAGCAGTTGGATCGTCTGCGGGTGCAGCGACCATTCCCCTGCTGGGACATTGTTTCTGGACAGTCTGTCTGGTCCCAGATTCAGGTGACCAGGCACGTGCGCCGCTCTCAGTGAAAGCAGGTTGTGCTGAGCCCAGACCAGGAGGCGTTCCGTTAGCCTGTAAAGGTTTCGGGACTTGGTGCCGCCCTGGCGATTTATGTATGCCACCACTGACATGTTGTCCGACCGGACCAAGACGTGGTGGCCCATTATCTGGGGACAGAAGCGCCGTAGCGCGTTGTCGACTGCCATCATTTCCAGACAGTTTATGTGTAGGAGCTTTTCCTGTTCTGACCACTGGCCAAAGAACGGTCTGCCCTCGAGCAGCGCTCCCCATCCCGAGGTGGAGGCGTCCGTGGACACCACCTTCACACTCGAGGGAGTCCCCAGACTCACACCTGACTGATACCAGTCGGTTATCTTCCAAGGTTCCAGAGCTGAAACGCATTTCAGATCGACCCGGAGGCGAAACCGACCAGCGGTCCATGCCCTGGGAGGAACTCGCGCTTTCAGCCACAGCTGCAGTGGGCGCATGCGAAGCAGACCCAGCTGGAGCACTGAAGCTGCTGAGGCCATGAGGCCCAGCATTTTCTGAAACCTTTTGAGCTGGACAACCGAGCCGCGGCGGAAGGATTTCGCGGCGCTCTGAATGTCCCGTTCGCGCTCTGGCGTCAGACGCGCTGTCATGGATAGCGAGTCCAGCACTGTTCCCAGAAAAGAAATTTTCTGGCTGGGAAACAGCGAGCTCTTCGCCCAATTGACTGTGAGACCCAGATTCTCGAGATGCTCGAGTAATGTGGCCCTGTGTTCTATGAGCTCTGATCGTGATCGAGCTAGAATCAGCCAATCGTCCAAGTAGTTCAAAATTCGCATGCCCTGGAGTCTCAGGGGTGCGAGAGCCGCGTCCATGCACTTCGTAAATGTACGGGGTGCCAGGGACAGGCCGAACGGCAGGACTTTGTATTGGTATGCCTGGCCCTCGAAGGCGAATCTCAAGAATTGCCTGTGACGTGACGCTATTTGTATTTGAAAATAGGCGTCTTTCAGATCTATTGACATAAACCAGTCTTCCCGGCGAACTTGCGCGAGGATTTTCCTGGTTGTAATCATTCTGAACTGGCGCTTCGCGAGCGCTCTGTTCAGCTGTCGCAGATCTAGAATGGGTCTGAGACCCCCGTCTTTTTTGGGTACCAGAAAATACCTGCTGTATAAACCCCCTTCGCTCTGAGCCTGAGATAAAGGTTCTATCGCCCCTTTGCTCAGTAGTTTCGCTATCTCGGCTCGAAGTAGATGAGATACTTCGTTTTTTACCGTCGTTTCGACTCGCGCCGCACAACGGCGGGGGCGTCGAGCGAACTGCAGCGAATAGCCTCTTTTTATAGTGTTCAGCACCCATTCTGATACCCCGGGAAGCTTTGCCCACGCATGTGCGTGAATAGCTAGAGGTAGAATGAAATCTGGGCTCTGGCCGCGGCATAGCGGCGGCCGGAGAGCTCCGGTGTGCTGAGAAACAAACACTGTGTTTGCAATGCGCGAGGCGGGGGGTGCGCTGATCACAGCGGGCAGCCCGACCGCGCTCGGCTTCTCTCTGACAGATTGTGGAGAGAAGGCGAGCGGGACGAACCCCGTGGGCTTCGGCATGTCTGTGAGGGAATGTGGGCGCGGGATAGCGGGCACACTCACTGCACTGAGAACACTGTCGGCTCGCGCCGACTGAAAATGTGTTGGTTTCGTTTTTACAGAAACCGTGGGACATGCTTCGTGTAGTGTTTGTGGGCACTGTGTCGTGGGCACGTACACTACATTCATTGCACAATCGACATGAGTCGATTTTATTCGTGCTAGCCCTGTATTGTGGTGGGCTGTGTCTGCGTGTGGGAATGGGCACTGAGACGTGGGCATTCTTACAACACTCATAACACCATCGGCCGTGGCCGGAACACCAGAAAATACACTCTTTATTGGATTTATCTGGGTAGCCGTAAAAACGGCTTTTGTGTGCAGGCAAGCGGGCAAATGGACCGGCTTGTTGACTGCTAAGTGCACTGGAACAGTCACATTGCATGGGACTGGACGAGCGAAACGTTTCGGTGAAAATCCGGCCGCAGCGGGATTTGAACACCGTCGCTTTCCTAGCACGGCTAGGAAGGCTTTGAGACCTCGGGCTTGATCTCGATCCTCGGCCGGGGCCCGCGCTGAGGGGGGCGGCGTCCAGCAGAGCGAGAGCGCGGTCTCTGTTCTCGGGCCTGGCGGCGTTGAGAAGCAGCGGCGGCGGGTGGTGTATGCTGCGGCTGGGAGCTTCGAGCAGGCGGCTGTTTAGAGCGACCTGCTGCGGAACTCGAGCGCTTCGGGAGGAAGTGCTTCATCGCCTGCGATGTCTTTTGAACCTCTTGAAATCTGTCCGCGAAATCCTTGACGGCAGATCCGAAGAGGCCAGCTGACGAAATGGGCGCGTCCAGGAATACAGAGCGCTCCGCCTCAGTCATTTCAGACAGCGTTAACCACAGGTGTCTCTCAGCCACGGTGAGAGAGGCCATGTTCCGCCCAATGGCCTGTGCAGCGGACTTTGTAGCGCGTAGAGCCAGGTCCGTAGCGCTCCTTAAATCCGCGACGCTGATCGATTCCGCGCCTTCCTCGTCCATTTTTCGGAGAAGGTCGGCCTGGAAGATCTGCAGAATGGCCATAGTGTGTAAGGCTGACGCGGCTTGCCCGGCGGCGGTGTATGCGCGACCGTGCATGGCTGACGTCACTCGGCAGGCTTTAGATGGTAGTGTTGTCTGCGCTCGCCGTCCAGCAGAGGGCGGGCAGAGATGAGAAGCTACCGCTGCTTCCACTGGGGGAAGAGAAAGGTACCCTTTGTCTTTCGCACCGTCCACAGTGGAGAATGCAGCTGAGACAGAAGTACGCACCCTGGCCGAGAGGGGGGCGCCCCAGGACCTCGCGACTTCTTCGTGAAGCTCAGGAAGAAAAGGCGCGGGCCTGGATTGTGACGGCGCGTGGTCCTTCTTGAGGAAGCATCCGTCCAGTCGGTTGCGCGCGGGCTGCGCGGGCGCCTCCCAGTCGAGGCCGAGGTTGTCGACGGCTTGAGAGAGCAGACGCATCAGCTCTGATTCAATGCCGGCTCGTTTTCCTGAAGGCTCGCGGATAGCAGAGGGGAGGTCCACAGAGCTCGCCCAATCCTCACTATCTGATGCCAGGAGAGAACAGGCCTCGGCTGTTTCGTCGACCTCTATGGCGGAAGCGGCGGCGAGCGGCGGCCGCTGTCCGTCGGGGAGGGACTCGAGCGACGCCGGCGAAGCTGGCGGGCGAACCGGCGAGCTTTCGCGGGCAGGAGAAGGCTCGGGGCCGCGCTGGGCACGGCGCTTCTTGCGGCGCGGCGCTACAGCGGGCTGAAGTGCAGGCTCTGAGAAGGATGCCAGGCGAGTCCTCAGAGTCACCATAGGCAGTAGCTCACAGTGATGGCATCCGCCGTCGACGAGAGCGAGAGCCGCATGATCCTCACCCAGGCAGGAAACGCAGATGACATGGCGATCCTCCTCACTGAGTGTGGCTCGACACGAGCCGCAGGACCTATGCATCTTGAAAAAGACGCAGCTCTTTTAGGAGAGAGAGAGAGACAGTGAAAAAATGTGTGTCGCAGCGGCGAACACACACACACACTTGCAATAAAGGATATGACGCCGGAAAGCGTAGCAGGTACGGCGGCTAAAGGCGGCGATGCCAGCGACTTCAGACTCAAAGGCTCGTCCCGCTGTGTGCTTATCTCAACGGCGCGGCTTCTCACTCCGGATCCAGCGATGCGTGATGCTTCGCTGAAGAGATGAAAATCAGTATACCAGCCTAATCGAGCCGTATTTATAAGGGCGGGACCACGCCCTTTCTGGCGGGACGTGACGAAATGGGCGCGAAGTGCCCCCATTGGGTATGTGTCACGCAGGGCCACTCTCGATAGGCTGCTGCTGTTGCCGCAGGGCAGCCAATAGGCACGCAAGCCGTCTTGCCTATGTCTGCATGCTGCTGCACAGCGTTTTGCATTAATTCAAAATTAAGGATAATTTTTGGCTTCAATATCTCGTGGAAAAGAGGTTTTCCCCATAGCGTAAGATATTACGCAGTACGAGAGATACTCTCGTAAGAGAACTAGCACACACAGTCAGCTAAAATACTGGAAAATTACCTTACCAGACTTCCTTAACACTATAGTTCATTTTCAGTGCCTCTATCAGACACTCAACTCCGTCCCTGCTGATGCAGTTTTTGCTCAGCCTGAGTGAGAGAGATAGAAAGCATGTAATTCTGACATTTAAAAAAAAGAATTTAAACAAAGTGGTTTAAATAAGTCACACTCACCACAGTTCCCCCAAAGTTTTGCTCTGAGTGACGAGTTTAGCCAGAGCGCATGCACCTGCACTGCCCACACCATTATCCACCAGACTGAAACAAACCAATGCAAACATTATTATTACACACAAAAAGAAACACATGCTGCATAGAGTAGCTCAGTGCTCTGCAAATTTAGTTTGATCTGACTGGGCAACCTTTCCATTTCCACTGTTTTGCATTAGCTAGCTGCAAGGTTTTTTTTTTTGTTTTGTTTTGTTTTTTATAGCCATAGAAAGTAGAATTAATTAATTGCAGAATTAATACAGGATTTTACAGGATTACCTTAACCATATTAGCGATGTGCTATTCTTCAGCGCAGTTGCCAATGCCTCCGCTCCCCTGTCCCCAATTTTATTACCCCATAATCTGAAAATAAGAAGTCAGAATGGAAATATAATTTAATAAAGGCACAGTATTGGAACATTAGAGCACAGTATTCTTTCTCATCATTGACCTCACCCCAAATACTGCAAAGACTGGTTGTATCTAAGGCCTTCTGCAAGCTGCTCTGCTCCAAGGCATGTGATGTTATTATTTCCAAGCCTACAAAGCAATTATATATTTTGAATGATTAGAATGATCAGCATCCCATAGGCCAGAACTAGAACAAAATAACCTTAGATAAAGTAAGCGCTGACCTCAAAGATAGGAAATTCTGCTTTGCTTTTAGCAGCCAAGCAAAGTGTTGGGTGCAAACATCTGTGAGCTTGTTGTTGAAAAGCCTGAGGAAATGATGAGGTTGTAATAAAACTTGGTTGTATAAGTAAAACAATGAAATATACATTATCATTATTCACAAAATTCAGAATTTAGGTGTTTGATATTCTCACGCTATTTTTTGGAAGCTTTCGCACTTCATTCCTTTTTCCAGAAGTTTCCGGATTCCTTCATCTGATATGTTATTGTTCCTTAAACTGCAAAATTCAGAAGTTTTAGAAAATCATGTATTTATCCTCACATCTTCCAAAATTGCATTACCCTGTTTCTCCTGCAGAACAGAAAGGAAGATATTTTGAGGTTCAAACAACACTGGGCCTCATTGTTTTTTTTTTTTGTTTTTTTAAATATCTTATTTTGTGTTCCACAATGCATACAGGTTTGGAAAGGGAAAAAAATGTTGAGTAAGTAGATTTTTGAATTTTAATTTTTGGGTGAACTATCCCTTTAAATTAAGAAAAAAAGAAAGCTTAAACAACAATTCAAACACAACCATAAATTAATCTCTCATCTTACTAAAGGGAGTGACAAATATGTAGACACGGTAGAAGCTGCTCCACGCCCACATCTCCTACTGAATTGTTGTCCAACTGAAGCCCAACAGGATTCCGCAGGTACTTCAGCACGTATGCCAGCGCAGTACATTCCAACGGTCCAATGTTACAATAGGTGAGCTTCAGGTGTTCAACGTCCAACTTAGCCACGGCATCTTGAGCAATACTGTTGTCTTGCATTTCATATATGCACTTAATTAGCCAAACAAAACTTGGCATGGCATGCATGCTCTTCTTTTCCCCTTCTACAGGACGAGGAATGGACTTGAAATGTCTCTGCATCCCTTTAGACAATGACTTCACTACCTGCTTGAACTTGCGTTCACGCACAGCAGTAGGACAGCAGTCCAGGAGGAGATTATGGTGCCGCTGAGAAAAAAGTCCTGACACAAACTGAGCTGTAATCTGGAGGTTTGGTGTCTCTGCCACATGCGTCTTAACCTCCTCAACTGAAGGATCAATACAGTGTCCAAGACACCTTTGAGACAGGCACAACAACTGCCTGTACTGAGGCTGAAAGAGTCTGGAGATAGCAGAGCGATTGTTGTTACGATTCAGAACAACATACAGAGCAGCGAAGAAGCATTGTAAGGTGATGTGCAGAAACTCATAGTGTTTGTAATCTGTCACAGATAGGTCATTGCAGTAAATGAGGAAACCCATGCTAACATCCTGTTCTGTGAGCCCATTTCTTTGCAGCTCATATCCTGAGAACACATAACAAGAGACTTCCAGGCCTTCCAATGCCAACTGTCCAAGTTTTAACACTGTGTCCAAATGTTCCTCCAACCAGGCCTTTCCCAGGACTCCTTGGGGCTGAGATGACTTTCGCTGGAAGAAATGCTGTAAGACCAGGAGGTAGACATCAGTGATGGTCTGAGGAATACCATCTTGACCACCCAGAAGCTCCTGGTGGCACTTGGTCACAATCCAGCAGAAGACTGGGATGTGGCAAAGACCTAGTAATACTGTGTTACTCTGGAGGGACTCTATGACACGTCTAGCCATAGCAGAGTCGCAATGATGTTTCTTTATAAAGCAGTTGATACCTCTAGGAGAAAAACCCTTTAGGTGCACTTCTTTGCGGAGATAGCGCTTCAGCGATGGGCCCACAGCCTGTGGCCTGCTGGTGACCACCTTCAAAACACCCTTCATTAGCGTACCCTGCAAGAGATTGAAAAGCAATACTGGTATAGGCACTTGCTTTGTGGGGCAGCAGTGACGTTCTTCATCTGTGAAACCCTGTTTAAACTCATCAAGCCCATCAAAAGTAAAGAGGACCATATGAGGGTGGTCTAGGATGTACTGGAACACCTCATCCTGACTTCGATCAGGCCAGCAGCAGTGCAGGAAGAGGAGCTCTTTCAGAGACAGCTCTCTGTGCTCTGCATTCAGTTTGCGGCAACTGAAAGGGAACAGCAGAAAAGTGTTTGTGAGCAAAGCTTCTCTTGCCCAGAGCAAGTGCAGTCGCTGAAGCAGTGTGCTTTTGCCACTTCCTGCCTCCCCAGACAGAAGAATGGTGTCAGCATCTTCATTTAGAGTCCCTATGGGACCCACCACATCCTCCAGCCCTAATGTAGTAGTTTCACCAGAACCATCCATCACTTCAAGAAGTCCATCAGTGTAAATATCATCCAAGGAGAAACGTCCTGTCCCACCGTAGGTGCTAAGAAAGAGGGACTGTGCCGCAACAGAGCTTCGCAGCTTCTTCTGGTACAGCAGACAATCTGGAGAAACAATGTAAAGTAGAAGACAAAGTGTATTGACAATTACATTTGTGTTTTTGATAAGATAACTTATTAGTAATAAAGAAAAAAAAATGTAAAAATGATTGTATTGTCTTGTATTCATTATTGTTTTATTTATATTTCTAAATGTATTTATATTTATTTTACATTTACATTTATCTATTTAATAGTCAACATTTATTCAAATAAATAAAAGTGACATCATAATTATGCCCATTTCTTGCATCTTATGCAACATCAAAGACAAAGACGTGAAAAAAGACATCCTGTTCATACAACTGAGAAATGTCTTATACCAGCAGAGAGGTGACTTTCTTTATCTTCAGGGTTTGGTCTAGTTGGCTCTGTTTGTTCTAGATACTGTAGTAAGGTCTTTGCAGCAGTTTCCCCTTTAAACTTTACTTGGTCTAACAGCCTCCGAACCTGCAACAATCCAACAAGATCGCTAGATATGCATTCATTAAGCAAGTAAAGGACATTACTGTGAACAGGCTTGGAAGAAAGAAATATGTCATATGTCAAACTAATTTAACTAAAACTAATACTATAGGAAAATAACTCAATTTCTAAAGCATGTATGAGAGATATATCACAATGTGACAATTTTCATTTGGCAATTGTCTGAAAATTGTTTGGCAATTTAACAGTCACTGACAATGAATTTAGTCATGGGGCAAGCTATATGATAGTTCACGAGTTCACACTTACATGTAATTAAGTGGAGTAAAGGTTATGCATATTTGGCTTGTTGTCCGAGGGGAGGGCTCCGAGCTCGGAATTTGGCCCGAACCCAGAGTACTTCCCCCGGTTGTTGTAAGAGTGCTTAGGACTAGAAGTGAGGAGAAGGGGTGGTGGAGGGATGTTGTTAAACTGTAAGGTAAGTCTTACTGTATATATACCTCTTATTTTGGCAATTGGTTGATTAACTGAATGCGCTCCTCTCGTGTTAATTTAGGTTAATTATCTGAACGTGCTGCTCCGGAACTTTGTTAATAAAACACAATTTAGTCATGGGGCACATTCAATTTTAAGGATTTCTTAATACAATGAAAGTAAACTAATTTATGGGTAAAAGCGGTATTTAATCAAGTTACCTGTTGTGACGGCGTGTATACAGGTAGTTGCACACAATCACAATCTTTGATGGTGAAGCAGCCAGTTGTGAGTAAAACATTCAAAGCTCCGTCAATATTATCTCTGAGCTTTGTCACTAACACTGGCCTGTCTGCCAATAACGTTAAAGTTGCAGTGTCTGGTCTGTTCTTGCCCACCACAGCACATCCTTTCCCAAAACACAGCCCAGCCTTCTGCTCCTCTGGTAAGATCTGGTTAATTGCAGCCAAAAAATGGCTACATGCATTTTCTCCTTTATCATACATCAAATCTAAAAGTTGCCTGACATTAGAACATAAGGATTTCTCCGCCACTCGTATGTTTAGGTAATCCTCCCAGACAAGAACCTCCCAAGCCAGGAGTAAGTCCAGAACACAGTCCAGAGGTTCAGCACTGCCCCCACCACATAGGACTGCCAGAAGCTCTGCTCGCTGTTTTAGGATCAACTGAGTGCTCATAGTGGAACTCAGCCTTGTCTCAAAGTCAACAGTCAAAATCAGAACCCAACTAAAGGGATGAGACATAGAAGACCAACATCACAAAGAGATATAGAATATTGGCACAAGTTCCTGTTAACGGCAAGAGTAAATTTGAGCACTCGTTTCCTCATTTTTACCAAAAGCAGATAAAACATACAGTAACCTAGTATATTATTATTTTTAATGATGTCTATAGTGAATGATGGTTGTGAATTTAGTTTAAATAGGAACAGTACAACGCAAATGGCTTTGAATAAATCTACCTCGCAATGCATTAACAACGGCAACAAAAACAAACAAACAAAAAAAACTTACCAGACAAGGTCCAAAATAACTCCTGAACATCATGCTCCCCCTACAAAGGCGAATTAAACGTTTCATTCATAATCATACACATATGCGCAGCGTAGCCTATAGCCTAATTTAAGAACAAATGCATCTCTGTCTCATTTGAAACTTTCGAAATTAATAGCCTAGATCCCAAACGAAACACGCCTACAAACGTCTGTCTACTAAATATTCCATAGCCTGTGATTCTTCATTGACAATCTAGACTAAGCTGGAATATGAAAACACCGAACACAGGCTTATCTGTCAATATAGCCTACTCTGTTTGGTCACTTTATCGTGACCAAACAGATCGTCCGAACTGAAAGTGAAAGAGGAGGCGCTGCTCTCCTTCAGGAAGTTATCCTACTTAAGTCGGTGAGACATAAAGCCGTCTGTGTAGGCTATAGGGAAACCATTGTGGTTTTGTGTTAAAAACTTTAAGTTTTAAATGTAGTTTAAAATATATGCTGCTTATAGCCTACTGCGTAAATTGAGTGTCAGGTACAAAGAGTGCTGTTCTTTTTTATTGGGGATGGAATCATATTGTGTTTTTACTGTGTTCTAGGGCTGGGCGGTATATCGAGTTTGTACAATAGGGGAGAGCCGGGACGATTGAAACGCGGGACGGATGAAACATTGAGATTTCCTTGAAAACCACTCACGTTATGTACGTCAAATTTCGTCAGCACGTACAGCACGCAATGCCTATCAGACCCGCGAAAACATTTCTTCTTTACGTCTTGCCGTTTTAAAGTTAGAGCCGGAAAGCTGTTTTTGAGTGTGGTTAGTGAAATCTTTCCTGCGGTACTTTTTTTGACTGACAAGTTGTATTTATTGTTTCATGTGCCATTGTAATAATAATACGGCAGGTGTATTAGTACTGCATCACACCCTTAAGTGTATAATATCAGAGTTTTTTAGTTTACGGACAAAACAGGTTTAAATGGCTGGAGGCGCTGTCGGGACGGTTGAAACAGCGACTCGTGCCAGTTAAACCTGGTCATAGGAAAACACTCAATATGACTAAATCACTCAATATGACTCAAGGAATAAATGTAAGAATTAATTGTAAACGGATTTGTCTGTCTTCTTCAAAATAGCCTATTAGAAAGATTACGCAAAATGCGCAAAGGCTTATAGCCGATTGTTTATTGGGCGACAGAACAAAAATGTTAATATGAACCTTAAAATGAAAATAAATGACAAAATATGTTTTTAACAATATGTACATAAGTTACTTGTCAGGTATTGTTCATAAAAACAAGAATTAGATGAATAGTTACCGTTTAAACTGTTATGTTTCATCCGTCCCACCCCTGTGTTTCAATCGTCCCGCTCTGGAGGGACGATTGAAACAAAGCCCAACTCCCATTCAAAGTAAATTTTTACTTAAATCATTCTATGTTTCTACCGAATAACACATGATACTAAGAGAACACATGTGTGAGTTGTTGATCACACACACACAAAAAATCTATCTGTAACCTTATCTTAGAAAACGACGTTTATCTGAAAAGTGTTTCAACCGTCCCGGCTCTCCCCTATATCGATATTTTTTATCCCCACGATATGGAATGAGGCAATACCGTTTATATCGATACAGTAGTTTGATACGAGCACATCTGAAAAATAGCGGAGGACGCAGTGTGAGCTCCTGCAGTGAAAGTAGGCTACATGGTAGCCTACAATTTGTCCTAAACATGACACAAGCTTATATTAAGCGCTTTAAAATAACTGGTAAGATATAGTTAACGAGTTTAAAGCAGCTTGCCCTGTCAGATGCTCTGACATATACTGTTGCTGACTGACAGATAAATACTTGCGCTGTTTAATGCGTTTGAGACGTGGTGCTTTCCTCAGTGCTTAACTTACATTTCACAGGTATATTCTCCATCTGTAAATGTTAGAAAATCAAACAAATATGTCCATTTCACTGTCAGGAGAGGACGAGCTTCTGCAAGTGAATCTCCGCTAAAATTCAAGCTTCCGTTAATGAGCGCCGCCGCGCGCATGCGCGCCAAACAGACGAGCACAATAGAATAGTAGCGCAATAATTCTGACTAAAATATATATAGGCTGTTGCTAAAATATTTGTTGTTGGAGACAATAAATGTGCCATATGTGGAATTTTAAACCTACAAGTATATTTTTATGAAAGTGACCATTATAATGAGGTAGGCTAATCAAATGGAGGCTAATTAGTTTGTGCTTTTGTTTTTATTTTCATTTTTAGTTTAGCCTTAAGTCATTTTAAAAACAAAAGAATTATATTTGTTTTTAGTTTGTAATGTTACAATGTAATGTGATTTTAACCACCTTTTTGCTCATAATATATTACAGCCTACATTACATGATTCACTATATTTGTTTCCATATCCTTCAATATCAACATTGTTTGGAAATCATTGAGCAGGATGTGAAATAATTTTTTTTTAAATAAATACAGATTTTCTTTATCCAAATAGAAAAACGTAGAAAGTACCGAGGTATATATCGTATAGGCCTATCGCCATTTAACCAAAAAATACCGAGATATGATTTTTTGGCCATATCGCCCAGCCCTACTGTGTTCTTCTTCTTACATTTTCTTCCCATAAAAGTGTAGGGCTATAGGCGTCAGACTTTTTTTTTATCCTGTAAAACCTCCTTTTACTCAATACAAAGATTAGGCTACAAATTCTAAACACACTAGGGTGATGCTCATGTGGTCCAACGCTCCCTGGGTCTGCCCTGGTCATATGGCAAGCCGTTTTAACATTTAATCATTTAAACCTACTAGTCTCTATGTAGGCCTAACGGAGTTAAAAATGCACTTTAATAATCCTTATTTTCAAATTAGCATCTGTGAATTTTATTTATCATTTAATGATTTTATTGAATATCTGTGAATTTTATCTCATTGAGTTATTTTTATTCATCTTTATTTTTGCGAATGTTTTCTGTGAAAATTACCCTACCTGCACACTATCCCCTCTGTACCTCCTTCCGTAGCGCTCTGTCTCCCTCAGTCTCGTTTTGCACTGCTGAGGGTAATTTGTGTGGAAATGTGCTGCTGGGTTAATGTACTGTTTTCTTTGGAAATTGAATCATTTAAGCTATAACTTTCAATGCACATTGTCTGATGTTAATACAATAATGCTATGTAGCAGTCTTGTGTTAGTTTGACCGCTAAAATAAGTTTTACCAGTGTTTTCATATTCACTTTCTAGCCGCCATTTTCCCACGGCATGCGGGCCGTGTCATGTGAACAATGTAGCTCGTCGGAGATTTCAGCGTTCCTTTTGTGTAGAGTAAATGCTGTATTTTTGTATGTTTAGGAAGCAGAGGTGCAGTAAGAGGAAGCCAGAAGGCATTTAATGTGCATTGTGTTCTACAGGTATGTGTTTTCCTTTTGTTTATTAATGTAATTTTCGTTGTCTCTGTTACCACACACACTTTTTATTCAGCCCACATGGTGTTGCTGTTATGCTATTTTATTTAAGGAAACATATGTACTGTGTTCATGGATTTGCTGCATTTAATGCTTAATATTTTCTGGACAGTGTTAATGGCTTTCTATGAGCAGTGTGCACTCTGGGCAAAATACCTCATGTAATGTTGAAGTAATGTATTTGTAATGTATTTTAAGGGCAATTCTTAGACTATGGGCACTTTGTCCTTTGATCATATTTTATAAAAAAACATTTAATTTTGAAAAATTCACACTTTCATAGTTAACTTTACAATGAAAGTACTTTAGGAACTTTTTAGCGATAGTCTACGATGATTTTTTCACCTTTTTAAACATCATCATAGATGCGAATATTGCTGTTTTGTGCTTGTCCCACACCCAGACTTCTGATCTTCAATAATGAAAAAGAAGTGTAAAATTTATCTATTTTTTTTTATATTACTGTATACAGTATCAGTAAAATAATCAAAACATAATTGTGGTATTTAAGGTCAGACAACTATTAATGTGATTTTATATACAAAATGTAGTAGTCCCACAGTATTGCCGTCATTTCCACCACAACGCTGTAATGTCCCTTTTAAAAGTTTTTTTGAAAGATTGTTTGGGTAGTTTTTATGGAGATGAACAATGACATCACAGCAGATGTCTGACATGGAGGAGACTTTTAATTTCTTCACCAACTTGGAGAAGAAAACTAAATATAGCTTGAAATGAAAATATTTTTATTGTTTGTCATTTCCAAACATGGCGTAACATCAATTGAGTTTGTAAATAAATAGATTTTTTAACATAAATAGATGTATTTTGCATGCATGCAATGCTAGCTACCAATTCATAGCTAATCTGTAATACTAGCTTGGATTTTTTTACAAAATACTGCAGAATTGTAATTTCCACCACCATCATTTCCAACACATACCCTCTTGGGTGGAAATGACGAAGGCGAGGTGGAAATGACATTTATGCTTACAAGGTGCAATTCATTGTGTGGCTACATATGTATATTTTATTTATTGAAATGTACAATGCTAATGTATTTATTCAAATATATATTTGTTGAAATGCCTTTTCATCTATTTTTAAGATGCCGCGGAAGTCAACTGCAGAAAGGTCTCAGTCCTATATCAAAACAGAACCAAACAAACTAATGACTAATGAGATTAATGATTTGTTAAATGGAATTGTCTGTTTCAGAAAGTTTCAAATAAATGTCTTCTGTTTTTCTACATGGACATCCATGCATTGTCATTTCCACAACACCCAGTCATTTCCACCCTCTCATAACTTTTTAAAAAATATTTACAAAATTCTAATCACTCATTAAAAATTTCTGCATAGTTTATGGGATAGTGGTCCACTTAATGTAATAACACAAGTAGTTATTTTTCTTGAATGTTTCTAACCATTCCAATATTATATTTCAGGTTGTGGTGGATGCAGGGGCGCCACTAAGGGGGGAAAAGTTAGGACGATTCTCAGGGCCCACACACTTTTGAGGCCCCCAGAGATCGATTTTATTAATGGAATGGGTGCGGTAGGGGGCCCAACCTCATATTCTTTCATAGGGCACAAAATTTCTAACGGTGCCCCTGGGTGGATGTAAGCTTTGTGTTTGGGCCTCATGACAATTAATTTACTTAATCCACAAATCTATGTGAAAACTATGTGACTGTGACAATTTTGATTTGAACACTTTTTTCCCCCTCAAGTTCACAAGCCCAAAAGTGCCTGTAGTTGAAGAACCACCCTTAAATACATGAAGTGCTCAGTCTCTTTAACTTTTGAACTGCTGAGGGAAGCAGAGGTGCAGTAAGAGGAAGCCAGAAGGCAATTAATGTGCATTGTGTTATACAGGAGCCAATAAATGGTGAAAAAGAAGTCATCTCATGAGTCGTCCTTCACATAACCTAACCACACCCGTTACATCTATTTTCATGCTACTACAAATATTTTCATGCTACTATTTTTTATATACTAGTATCTATTCCATTAAGCACTAGTACTGATTCATTAGTGCTTATTATTTAGGTAGTGCCTTTTCTTTAGATATTGATTCTTTAGAAATGTGTTACTAACAAAAGAATAGTTACTTGTCACTATCGAAATAAGTACTAGTATCTAATGAATAAGTACTATTATCTATTTAATACTCTAATTAATAAGTTCTAGTATCTATTTAATAAGTACTAGTATCTAATGAATAAGTAGGCTACTAGTATATATAGGTACTATCTAATGAATAAGTAATAGTATCTATCTAATAATAAGTACTAGTAACTAATGAATAAGTACTAGTATCTAATGAATAAGTAGTCTACTACCAATTTAATTGGCACTAGAATCTAATGAATAAGTACTAGTAACTAATGAATAAGCACTATTATCTAATAAATAAGGACTTGTATCTAATGAATAAGTACTAGTATCTTTAAAAGGGTACCTAAAGAATAAGCACTAGTATCTAAAGAAAAGGTACCTAAATAATAAGCACTAGTAGCTAATGAATAAGTAATATTACTGAATGGAATAGATAGTAGTATCTAAAAAACACTAGTAGCATGAAAATGAAGACTAGTAGGTTAAATGATTAAATGTTAAAACGGCTTGCCATAAGCACACTGCAGAGTTTCGGGAGTGACAACAACAAAAATGATCGGAATGATGGCTCGATGACTGACAAAATTGAATCGCGACTATAAGAAACATGTTTTGCCACATCTTTTAGTAATAAAAAGGCATGCAGAACCACATTTCAAACTCAAGAGGGAACCCTAGCATCATGAAAATTTTAGCCTAGCCTATTACTTTATATCTGTGATGAAGTTCGGCTGGATTGCCCTCTAGTGTCACGAGAGGGCGCTCCACTTCTGCACTGGCTTCCCTTGGACTGTTTTCGCACACTCCCTGAACTGATTGCGCACACACCTGTTTCCACTGATCATTCTCACACCTGCATCAAGTTCCTCACGCAGCTCCACACTCATTTATACCCCACTCTCACTATCACTGATTGCTAAGTCTTGTTTCACTGTTGTGTACATCTCCGAGCGTTTCTTTGTCTAGTCTGTGCATCTGACCCATCGCCTGTTTCCCGGATTCCGTCTCGTCTGCCGCCTGCCTCTGAATTCCCGCCTGGTTATCGGACTCTGAGTATTGCCTTTTCTCCTATACTGTGTTTGCTGTCTGTGACCATTGCCTGTCTGACTACCCTGTGAATAAACTCACGCTGCATTTGGATCTAACCTTGTCTGGTTGTTCATGACAATATAACCAAGCAAACTTTGTCTTTTTTTTCCTTTTCCTTTTTTTACAGTAAATTATAAGTTTTTAAAGTTCATAAATAATAGTTTTGTTTATAGTCTTTTTCTTGTTTGTTTTTGTAAATACTATCTGTGCATATGTTTCTATAATTTATCAATAATGTTTAAGAAACATTTTCAGTCAGTTACAACAAATGGTTAAGCCTAAATACTGTTTGATTTGCATAGTCGGCTCAACAGCTTCTGGCCTTAAAGGTGCCTTATGTCAAAAAATCAATTCATACTCCACATATTCCATACCAGATGGGGGCAGTATACCTCCAGAAAGTTGGCCTACTCTAGTCTGTTTTTTAGTTTCAGGTTGTTAATCTTCTAAAACCGTCAAATAGTCCGCTTTGTCCCGCCAAAGCCTATTTTGATCGGTGAGGGATATAGAATGACTGCTGCCGCTGCGCTTGACAGGGCGCATTACGAGCAGAGAGAGAGAGAGAGAGAGCTCGGCCGCGCGCGCGCACTCTCACGTCTACAAACAACACGAGCGCGGTCCTGCTCTCTCTCCCTCGCGCATATTAATCAAATCAATTGACAATATAGTAAGACGCAGTTTCACGTGGAGCATTTGGAGATTTTTAGAGATTAAAGAGATACAAGCCGTGCGAGTTATTCGTGTGTTGCAGTTTGGCTGGTGGTTATGTATGTTGCCCGCATACCGCCTCCCATGGCCGAAACTGGTATTAGACACCGGCCGGGCCGGGGCTAGTAATTTAGCATGCTAATTCAGGTTTATATCTCGGCAGCACTATAACTTGTCATTTTTTTAATGACATCATTGCACTTATTTCTTCTCATTCTTTTGATACGTGTAGCTCATTTTTTGGATGTTTTTACCTCAATTTTTACATATGGCACCTTTAAGGCAGTATTGAGGGAATTATGTTCCTAGACTCAGTACACAATATTGATCAGTTATTGCCTTTATGCACTATTTATGTAGTCTGCAACAGTGTCATTTAGAGTGTTAGCAATATCCTAAATGTTATTTTCTGATGATGAGACACAGGAGTCAACTGGGCAGTGGAAGCTGCTGTGCGGGTTTGGTGTTCATCCCTTGTGGGTGGGCTGTCTGGCTTTGATGAGCCCAGAGCTGATCAGCGTGATGTCTCCATCCCTCTGTCATCCACAGTGTAAAAGACAGAGCCTATTTAAAAACTTTGTTTTTCTCATTAAAAATACAGTTACATGAATTCCTTTGCATTTCAATTCATTTGAATTCTACCTCCATAAATTCAAATTTGAACAGCAGTTTTGCATTCGGTTTTCTTACTTCAATTTGAACTGGAACTAGAATTTAAAAGGCATTCTCAATTCTTTTCTGAATGATGCGAAACCCTGGTAGGTAGAATTTGAGATCATAAACAATTTTGAACAACAGTAATGGGCATTTTCTTCCACCAAATTAACTGACTGACTTACTCTCCTTAGTAGGCTATCTCTCAATGAACTTGTCTATCATGCTGGTGCATTTCTGGCATTGCACTGGACACAGAAGAACAGTCATGCAGTGGCCAGCTGACATGTGCTGACAGTGACAACACAATTAGCCAGTGTCTCAGCAGAGAAACAGAGCAGCATGACAGAAGCTGAAAACAGATTGCCTTCAATTCTTATACTCTGCGTTTTTATCTTGGAAGTTGCTCTGTTACATGCTCAAAATTCTTGTCAGAAAAAAATTCAGGATTTTAGTCATGAAAACAGAGTTAGACACCCTGGTCAAATCAGGCTTATTGGCATAATATCCAAACAGTTGAAAGCAATGCAAAAACATCTTTATACCTAAAGTGTGTGTGAGATAAGATATGTGGCTTCTCCAATCTGCCTTTGTCTTTGATCTAATGAAAACATGAGAAAGAGAGTTGTTTTGTTCCTTTATTGCCTGTTGTATTGTCATGATTGCTTTATCTCATATTTCCTAATGTGTGCTGATGAGTTCGTCATCTTTCTTATCAGTGTAGAATATAAAGCTGAGATGGGTTTAACAATGACAGATGTAATGATGACAAACAGTGAGGTGTGGTTTGTCATGTTGATTTTCCACAAAGACTGGGGAACAGAGAGGAGAGTGCTGACAGAAATGCTAATATCCTAATAAGAGAAGAATTGAGCTCCCTTTGCATAAATGTTCTTGTCATTTCAGATTTTGTAAGACTGGCTTGCTCACAAATTGTAAATATTGGAGGACAAAAAGAGATGCAGGTTTTTACAGTCCCTTCAGCATGATGGGGTGACCTTATAATATACATTTGTGGGAGATACATGTATGAATGGACGTATACAAGTGAAGAAGCACACAATCAGTGTTTCGTATATATAGCTACTAGGGATCTTAATTTACATAAAATTACATAAAAAACTCATTGTCATATGGACAATCAGTCAGTAATTATTGGCACAAAACATCCTTCATTTCGATACCGACATAAAATAAACTAATGATAGTTTGCAGTTCAGTGAGTGAGTCAAATGTTGACTGTGATGGCCAGTATTTAAGCCACACAAGTTTTATCTATTCAAATTTGCATTTGATCTATAAATAAAAGGACATTACTATGGTTTGGTTTAAGATCTTTATTTGCCATAGTCAGTGCACGGGCTTTGTTATTTGGCTCAAGGTTAAAACATTAAAACCAGCTAAAATTCCTCTTTGGCTAAAATGTGATTTATAAAAACAGCTCAAATTATTAGTTCATTTTGTAATTAAGATGACTTGAAATGTTTAGTACTTGATGTGTTGTGGTATGGACCAGCCTAGTGACAAAGAGATTCAAACAGGAAGTTGATCTGTTTTATGGAAATTCTAAAGGAAATGAAACTGTACCAACTTTGATGTATTAGAGGGGACATAGGAAAATGTGATGTCTTGATCAATGTGATGTTTGTTTAATAGGATTCTTTTGCATTAACTAAAATTTATCCATGGCTCTAAATTTAGTTAAGTGTATTGTCTTCATTCCAGGGTTTGTGTTGTTATTGTTGTGAAAATTTGTATGGTTATGTTTCCCCTTCTTTGTTTCCATGGTGCTGGCCACCTCTTATAAATTCAGTGTATGTTTTGTCTAGAGAGAGTTGTTACTTATTGTATCCTGGGAAAGGTGGTGTTGAATTTTGTCCTCTGTCAGTTTGAGAGGCTCAAGCCCAATTATGTCCTTTTTGAATACTGGATATTTCCTGTGATGTAATCTGAATGGAATACAATTTTTGGACCTTCTTGTTTTTAACTGTTACATTTTTTTCGCCTTTTTCCTCTCTAATGAGGCTTGATCACTTTTTATCTTGTGTAAGCAAGATTTAATAAAACATCACAATTGAAGACTACTTTGCTCCCTGTTTTGTGGCGATGGACTAATTGATGGACACATGGCAGATCCATCACATTGACTCATAATGTTCTGATGAATTGTGACTGAATTATTAAGAAGGATTCTTAAGACTGATTTAAACAACAAGTCTAAATCGTCTGTTTGACCAGCTCATAAGAGAAATTAGTTTGGGATTCAGAAAACACTTACACTCAGTGTTTTTGATTATCTAAAAATTGTTCATAAGAGGCATTCGTTTAGGAATCAAACTACACTGGTCGTGCTAAATGTTTTTGATTCACTAAAAATAACTGTTCATATGAAACATTAGTTCAGGAATCAGACTACACTGGGCTCTATATTTTTGATTCATTAAAAGAACCAGATAAGAGTAATTTGTATGTAAACCGGACAACACTGCCACGTTGTATGTTTGTTTATGCATGCAGCACCAAGGACAATTCAATAATAAGACGTTGCCATTATTCCATGGTACACAATATTTTTTATTGCATCACATTCAGTGCAGACAGTGAATTCACATTCACAACTCCAGTAAAATATCATTTCTTTTATATTGCACAGAAGAAGCAGCAGCGGGGAGCATCACTGAAAAACACTACAGGACACAATGGTACACAAGTAATGTCTCTGACAGGTTTGGTACTCCTATCACAAAGTATTTAATTAATAACTTCTTGACGGTTCTGAATGCTAGCTTGATTTTCAGTAAGGGTCTTATTTGACCACAGGCAGGCATGTGCACTTGTCACAGAGTGGTTATGGCTGATTGGAAGGGCAGCACACCAGGGAACTTTGGGTAAGGGGGGTTCATACCACACTTACCCCAGAGAACATGAAATGAATATCCACTTTTCACAACTCTAAAATAGCCTATCTATATAGACAAACACTAGATCTTTAAAGCTGTATCCTCGTCTGCCCTCAAAGTGTTAGACTGTGTTCTCTTGGTTGAAATATTTAGGCTACATTATTAAAGAAGTGGTTTGTTGAATGCAGTGATCTATTTCATCACATGAAAATGGTAACAATCGCCATAAATTCATATTTCTGTCTGGCACACTGTAGCAATGTTCAGGGAAGAAGGAGGCGGAACCGGCGAACAATCAATATACTTTATTAAAATAAAACAAACAAACAAACCAAAAATACCGCCAGCAGCCCCTCGCGGACGACTGCTGGCGACCCAAAATAAAATACAAAAACCAAACACAACTAAAACACAGGCCTGTTCCTCTCTCGATCATCAACGTCGTCGCTCCTCCTTTATGCTTCCGCTCCTCCGTGAGAGATGCGAGACCGATGTGCTTCACAGGTGCTGCTCATTAGCAATCGCATCACTGGCCTCGCGCCATTCTCTCACGTCCCTCGGCCGTCCTGTTCGCCACACACACCTTCATGACAACACAATTTATAATGTCTGGTTTTATTAAATGATCAATTAAAATACATTGTCTCTCTCTAACAAGTTTGTTCTTCTGTTTGATCAGCCTTCAGTTTCATTCAGCCTAACAACACTTCATCACACATCCATTGCAGGACATTTCCAGTTTGCACTCTTTTTCTGAAATAGCATATCAAAGAAACAGGTGATTTGACACTGTTTGAGAGTGATGTAAAACTCTGTCAGCACAGCGGTGGACAATGGCTTCAAAAAGACAGAAGAAGCAAGCTGGTAAGCGATGTCCTAATTGAGTCGAGTCGAGTGAAATTGAAAGCCAATTAGTGCTGAGCTTAGAGAGACATGCTCTGTCAAAAAGAAAGAGATCAAATGTCTTTCAGAGAGAGAGAGAATGGAATAGAAGAAGTGCCAGAGCTTGTTGCTGCGCATCTGCGACCGCAGTCGCAGGCACAGGCACGCGCCTTTATCTGTGTTTGTGCGGTTGCTTTTGTATTGAGTTTTAATTGACAAGAAGATTAAAGCTCTCTTCTCTAGAGTTTTCAGCGGACGGCTAAAAAGAGAGAGCGAGGGAGTGAGCGATAGTAGTTAGAGGAGGAGTGTGGGGCGTTGTGTGCGTCGTTGAAGGTTAGCTCTGGCTCCCGCTGCGTGAGCACTGCCTGAGATGGGCTACTTGTTGGACATTCATTATCAAACCCTGTTTGGTCCTTTCATCTGCTGCTCTGCAGAGCCCTCCTCGCAAACTACAGAGGCACCTTGCAGCTTGACATCTTTCCATTCACTCTGTACCTTAAACAGCATGCTGCCACATCAAAGCAGACACAAGCCCTTTGATGTTGCAAAAATAAAGAGCCCCAATGATCTACTCAAAACCAATGGAACTTTTGGTGCCTCTCTCTCCCGTACGCTCTCCCTCTCTTTTTCTCATTTTGTTGGCCTCTGATAGACTTCATCAAGGTTTGAGGAAGATAACCAGGGCTAACTCTGATAACAACGGCCCGTTTGCACCTTTGAAAAAATGTGAACAGCATGTATGCATGGAATTTAACATATCAAGGGCTATACGTAACGTCAGATGCAGATAAGTAAAATAATTGGAATGTAATTCAATTAAACTCACACTGTGTAAATGCCATGCACCCACCCTGAGTGTTCTTAGTGGAAAACATCTACAGCATCCTGCCAATGGATCGTGTCAGTAAAATGAGAAAAATTGGGGGGAAAAAATTTGGCAGGAAATAAATGCCTTGCTCATCCATCTTATTTTTCAACACGAAAGTAAGCTATTTTCTGTGAATGTGCAAGACATCCGATTCATTAGCCGCTATAGGTAAAAATAACAAAATGCTGTAAATGGTAAAACTATTTGCACTACACAATCTAGTGTGTTTATGATTGCATTATAATCATCATAACAGACTGTTTTGTACAGCTAAAATAACTAGATGTAGCTGACACCGGAAACCTTGAGAATAAGAAGAACCTCATTGGTTCCCTATCAGTCGGTCACTCTCTACGTACGTCGTGACCGACGAATAGGAATCTCGCTGGAGAGGCCAATCTACTTCGAGTGAAACTAAACAAGCCAATGCACATTGGCATGCAATCATTTGCATCAGCTGTTCAGCCTTAAAGCGTGGGTACATAGTGAGCAGAATGTGCGATTGATTCAGCTTTTTGCTTCGGAGCCAAGCACTTCAATGCTTTCTACTAAAAGTGAAACCAGAAGCTTTCCTGTACCTCTCCATCCTGGTCCGGGAGTGAGAGCACAGCAGCGCAAGTTGTCTTTTTTCTCTCTCTCTCTCCTTTCTATTTCCTTTGTTTTTTTGAGCAAACAAAAAGCTGGTAAGCTGGTAAGGTGCACCGGTGAGAGCGCTCAAAAGCTGTTTTTACAGCTTGTAAGACCCTACCAGTGAGAGAGAGACAGCGCACAGACAGGTGCACATTCCTGTCTGTGTTCGCGGTGGCCGTTCCCCTGCATGCTTCAGCACCAGTGAGAGCAATCCCTAAAAGAGCTTATACAGATAGATCGCATCTTTTTAAAGATGACTTTCTATCTGTGTGTTTCTGGAAGCGGCCGTTACCTGGGGTCACGGGATGGTCACGATCGCTGCCTCGTGTGTCTGGGCCTCAAACACGCTGAGGCAGCTTTTGTGGATGAGTCATGCTTTGTGGGAAGATGACCATTGCGGAGCTGCGGTCGAGACTCTCGTTCCTGCAAAGGGGCGGGGTCCCCGTGCCTCTGGCTTGATCCAACCCTCCCCAGAAGGTTGCTTTAGGCAGTGACACGGGAGACCTGAGGATTACGGTGAGCGCGCTTCCTACGGTGAACCAACCCCCTAGGAACCCTCATCCCCCTCATGCACCGCAGCCAGTTGAGCCACCAACGGAACGTGCTGGACCATCCTCGAGGTGTGTACCAGTGATGCGCGGGTTGATCCAAAATGAGCGGGTGCCTGCGGTCACCCGCGGTTACCCGCGGTTACGAGTCATCCAAATATATTTTTAATGATATTCGGGTCACGGTCGGTCGGGTCGTTTGAAATAAAGATGCCAATTAAACCTTTAAACGCGGGACAAAATGCCCGATTTGCCAACACGTTGAACTGAGCAATGCTAGACCATCACTACCATTTTAATAAGCTACTTTTAAACGCATATAGCTCAGTAATGTCAGTTTTATTTATTTTCTGAGAGGGGGCGGGATTTTTGTTGGGAAAGTCGGGGGAGAGACGCACACTTCGATTAGACTGGATAAACACATGCAGCATCTTAATTGTTAAGAAAATAAAACGAAATAAATTAATAAATCAAGCCTTTATATAACACTAGGCTATATCATACAGCATTCACAAAAAGAACAGTTTGCGCTCCTAAGGGCTTCAACCCGGGTGCGGGTTGTTTATACATTGACCCGCGCATCACTGGTGTGTACCAGTCATTTCCTTTGGTGCTCCCTGCGACGATCAGGTGTCAATCACTGCATTGGAGGGTGGGTCAGACCTCTCCATGGACGACGACTTGGTGCCGCTGCTTCCTTTGGGTGTGCCAGCGGTACCCGAGTCAGACCCAGAGATGATTGCCATGCTTTCCCGGGCCTCCAACAGGATCGGGCTCGTGTGGAACCCTCCGCAGTGTCCCGAGCCCTCAAGGCTGGATGATTGGTATCTCGGGGTGGCGCGTGCTGGTTCTCAGCAACCCACCCCAGTGCCATTCTTCCCGGAAGTGCACGAGGAGCTCACAGGGACGTGGATGGCACCTTTTACTGCCAGAAACCGTCCCGGTGGCTCCTCCTCCCTCACCACCCTTGATGGCAGGGCAACTAAGGGATACACGCGTATCCCGTCAGTGGAGCGGCCCGTTGCTGTGCAGCTGTGCCCTAACTCCACTTGGCGCGGAGAACCGTGTCTTCCTTCCCGGGTCTGTAGGTACTCGTCGGACCTATCTGGCAAGGCTCAAGGCCTGTGGGGAAGCTGCCTCTGCCATGCACGCCATGGCGATGCTGCAGGTCCATCAGGCCAAGGCACTGAGGACCTGCACGAGGGTGGTCACGATCCACAGGTTGTCCAAGAACTTCGTACCGCAATGGACCTCGCGCTTCGTGCGACGAAGGTCACAGCGCAGTCAGTGGGTTGTGCGATGTTCACCTTGGTGGTCCAGGAACCATCTCTGGCTGTGTCTGGCCAACATGAGGGAGACTGACAAGCTCCGGTTCCTTATCTCCCCGGTGTCCCAGACCGGCCTCTTCGGCGACACAGTCGAAAACTTCGCCCAGCAGTTCTCGGCTGTACAAAAGCAGACAGAGTTGCAGGCAGGCCGCCCCACCCGTCCAGGCCCCTGCCTGGAAGGGCGGCAAAGCCAGGGGTAAGCGGCCCTAGGACGAGCTACCCAGAGATGGATGGGACTGCTCTCCTCCCTCCCCCGAAAGAGAGCCGGGTGGAAAATATTTTATTCCCTTTTATTTGTGTTTCGCCGCTGGCCTTAAAACCAATGGTACCCAAATTTTAATGGGATGAGAGGGACGAGAGGGATGAGAGAACAGGGCGTTCGCATCCTCAACCATCTCAAAGACTTGCTCATACTAGCACACTCTCGAGATCAGTTATGCGAACACAGGGACCTCGTGCTCAGGTACCTCAGCCAGTTGGGTCTTCAGGCCAACTAGGGTAAAGAGCAAACTCTTCTCTGTGCAGAGGATCTATTTTCTCGGTATGAAGTTGGATTCGGTCGCACAGACAGCACGCCTCACAGAGGAACGTGCTCAGTCGGTGCTGAACTGCTTGAACACATTCAAAGGCAGGACGGCGGTCCCACTGAAGTTCTTTCAGAGGCTCATGGGGTAATGGCAGCGGCAGCAGCGGTAACCCCGCTCAGGTTGCTTCATATGAGACCGCTTCAGCACTGGCTTCACGGCCGAGTCCCGAGATGGGCGTGCATTGCCCCAACTGCGTTGGCACATCAACTGCCTCGAGTTGCTAGCAGTACGTCTCACTCTGTGCCGCTTGAAAAGGCCGCTACAGGGCAGGGACGTGCTGGTCCGTACGGACAACATTTCGACCATTGCGTACCGATAAGGTGGTCTAAGCTCCCGTCACATGTCGCAACTCGCCCGCCATCTCCACCTCTGGAGTCAGAAGCATTTGAGGTCGCTTCGAGCCATATATGTTCCCGGTGTGCTCAACCGTGTGGCCAACGAGCTATCACGAGCTGTGCTCCCGGGAGAATGGCGACTCCACCCCCAGGCGGTTCAGCTGATCTGGAGAGAGTTCAGGGAGCCTCAGGTAGACCTGTTTGCCTCCTCAGAGATCTCCCAGTGCCAGCTGTTTTACTCCCTGACCGAGGGAACACTCGGCACGGACGCACTGGCACACAGCTGGCCCTGGGGCCTCCGCAAATATGCGTTTTTCCCAGTGAGCCTACACAGACCCTGTGCAAAGTCAGGGAGGATGAGGAGCAGGTCCTTCTGCTGGCTTCCCAATTGGCCCACCCAGACTTGGTTCCCAGAACTCATGCTCCTCGTGACAGTCCCTACCTGGCCCATTCCTCTGAGGAAGGATTTTCTAACTCAGAGACGGGCACCCTATGGCACCCGCGTCTGGACCTCTGGAAACTCCATATCTGGTCCCTGGATGGGACGCGGAGGTTCTAGGTGACTTACCTCCAGAGGTACTTAACACCATCACTTCTGCACGGGCACCATCCACGAGACGTGTGTGTATGCCTTGAAGTGGAACCTGTTCATCGAGTGGTTTTCTTCTCGCCGAGAAGACCCCTGAAGATGTTCGATAGGGTCCGTGCTTTCCTTCTTGCAGCAAGGGTTGGAGCGAAGGCTGTCTGCCTCCACCCTCAAAGTACATACTGCCGCTATTTCAGCATATCACGACCACATAGATGGCAAAACAGTAGGAAAGCACGACCTGGTCGTCAGGTTCCTTAAGGGGGCGAGACGATTAAATCCTCCTCGACCCCACTCCATACCCTCTTGGGACCTTTCCCTGGTGCTTCGAGCACTTCAGGATGCTCCCTTTGAGCTTTTACAATCAGCAGACTTAAAGCTTCTCTCCATGAAGACTTTGCTGCTGGTTGCACTGGTCTCTGTCAAGAGGGTAGGGGACCTGCAGGCATTTCTGCAGGCATTTTCGTTCGACGAATCGTGCCTTGAGTTCGGGCCCGGTGACAACCATGTTGTACTGAGAACCTGGCCTGGCTTTGTGCCCAAGGTTCCTACCACTCCCTTCAGGGACCAGGTAGTGAACCTGCAAGCGCTGCCTCTGGAGGAGGCAGACCCAGCCCTGGCTTTGCTCTGTCCCATTCGCGCTGTGTGTTTATACGTGAACAGAACTCAAAGTCTCAGGACTTCAGACCAGCTCTTTGTCTGTTACGGAGGCCAGCAGAAGGGAAAGGCTGTCTCCAAGCAGAGGATGGCCCACTGGATAGTGGATGTCATCGCCTTGGCTTACCAAGCACAAGGTGTGCCCTGCCCGCTCAGGTTGCATGCTCACTCCACGAGAGGTGTTGCATCCTCCTGGGCACTGGCACATGGCTCCGCGCTAACAGATATCTGTACTGCCCTACAAAGGCAAAAGACCTTAACTCGCTAGAGTGTGGAACTGAGAGAAATGACTTTAAAGATTTTTAGTTGTCCCGCCAAATTAATTATAGGTAGAACACTGGAAATCTGGCAAGTAGATGTTTTAGTAATGAAAATGATCTACATAAAAAAATATTGAGCTCAAACTTGACTTTTGATCACTATTTTAAAGTTACTGTACTCTGCCTTTGTATTGTCAGCAAAAAGCAAGAAGTCATGCCAAGGCAAAAGGCAGTAACTTCCACATGATCAATATTTGGTTGCTGATCACCATTAGCAAAATCATTATAGTAACACCTGTATAAAATCTAGTGATCATGGCATTTATTTTGTATGATTTACAATTACTTATAGACATCTACTTATTGCTATCCTGTGCTTTGGTTGCATTCTGGTGGCATTATTAATACATTAGACATGACAAAATACCTCCATAGCGATAAAGAGTATATTCAATTGGTACCAAGTGGCGTAAGACTTGCTAAACGCGCGTTCAAAATGATCACGATAAAACAGATCCTCACGCACATTCGACCCGGGGACTGGAATATAGTAGCTATTCATGTTCGAAGGTGTCACGCTCCTTGTACGTTCACGAAAAGTAGCCTGAAGTACGAACGCAGTCCTTTCCCCATTGAGACTCAATGGGGAGCGCGTTCTGGACTGCCTAGACGACTAATGCATTTATAGCACAACCTTCTGTGTTCTGCGTCTTTTCAGTATGCGATGGTTTCAGCTGTCTGCCCTATTATTGTGCTTATGCACTTCGCTCGTTATTGTATAACCCGCTTGTAACAACTGGTCTGATGTTGTATGCACCAGCACTTCTAGCTTCATTATGTTGTATGCACCAATATACCCTTGTTCTGTCAACTCTGCATATATCCTTCGCGATCGATATCGCACGCAGAAGTTACATTGACTGATGGCAGCTGGACAAAGTACACAGGCTACACCGTAATTTCAATTTTAATGGAGAGTAAAACAAAAACACCGTACAATCTGATAGGTAGCATTATTTGATAGAACGCCCACACAGTAACTTCATATTGACGCACGGCTAAACAAAGGCAGAGTACCATAACTCAAAATGAGCGTTTCAAAACAAAGCCAAAGAGCAGTAACTGGTGTTACAGTGTTCTGTCTTGGTTTCCCATGGGCTTTTGGAAGTTACTGTTTAGACAGCCCATTATTTTCTTGAAAAAACAACGGAATTGACTCAAGATACTTATCCACATGATAAAGGAGGTCTTGAATGTGCCAAAAATATCAATATCTCATTTTCGACCAAAAACGAAGTTACGGTCTTTTGCCTTTGCCCGGCAGTTTAGAGCTGCGGGCTGGGCGACACTTAACGCGTTCGCTAGATTTTATAGCCTATGTGTAGAGCCAGTCTCCTCCCGTGTTCTCACCCTAAACGGGTAGAAGCACTGAGAGGTCCGGCTCTGTTGGCTTGCTGCACCCTACTGTGCACCCCTATTGCTCCAGAGTGAAAAACCTGTTGAGTCCTCCAACACCCTCTGCCCGTACATGGCGGAGCGTCTGGCGCCAGGCCTTTATCCGCTGAATCCTTGAGAACCAGGTCTAGGCTGGGTCCCATATGTGTGACCCTTCCGGGATCCCATATGTGTATATTTTCTCCACGGCTGCTCCTAACGGAAGCCCGGATCTTTACCTTGGGCTAAGTCACCCGGTATTTCATATGTAGTACAACCTTCGAGCTACTCCATATGTATTCCCCATAATACTCCTTTGAAGAAAGTGGCTTCCGCAGCGTTCTCCTTCCTAACAGAAAGGGCACGCTTTCCCAGTGTTATCCAATAATTATCACGTGACAGATACACTCTCCTATCGTCCTTCCAGGCAAGAAGGAGTAGAGGCTTGTACAGGACACTGGATGGGGTGCAGCAGCTGTGGCGCTTTGGTAGGGATTCCTATTCGTCGGTCACGACGTGCGCCGAGAGTGACCGACTGATAGGGATACGTACGTCCCGTTGCCACATCTGCTGCTGCCAGCCAGGGTGGCCAGATTTTCAGGCTTGGCTCCTCAGCAAAAAACTGAAGTGCAATCGCACCTGCTGCTCATTATATACCCGCGCTGCGTGGCTGAACAGCTGATGGGTGGTTGACGTGAACTCAAATCCAAAGTGGAAAAAAATATATTTCTAAAATGCATGTCAAATGACATATTGCTTAATATGTGAAAAACTCAAAACTGAATGTGTCCCGTTCTAATTCCTTATTTATTAAGCATTTTATTAACTTTTTTTGTGTGGTAGTCCCACATATTGTCCACTGGTGTGACAACATTTTTAATGTTAATATTTAATTCAGAGATTGTGTGACAGATAAGACAAATATGCACAATCCTTATCAATTTGTCCTAACTATATTCCCACATCAAAAGTAACCTATACAAATTCACAATCATGTTATTATCCTACTATAAGATGTACACATAGGGACTTTACCCAAACGTCTGGATTATATTCATTATAATTAGTATAAAACCTAATGAAGCTTCATTTCATTCTTATATGTACATAGTGATGATATCATTATTATACTATTCAACACTTTTTACATTAATTTGTGCATTGAAATGCCTTTTCCACTTATAATTCAGTTTGTCACACCACAGGACACTCTGTCACACTATTGGACAACAAGAATTGTTTCCTTTTTAAAAAAATATATATATACATAAAAAGGCAGGAAAAATGGTCTGTGCTACCTTTATAGTCTTTATTCTAAAATATTAAAACCACTTTGCAGTCTAAAAACATAAAATTATAAGATTAAATGGCTCTGAAGGAAAGAAATGTCGGATACGTTTTGAAGTAACACCACAGATGTAATATTGCATAAAGGTTTAATAAAAGTTTGAGCAAAAGAATGAAATTCATCATGAGCAGGATTACAAGAAGTAATTGCTCTGATAAAAGAACATTTAGACAAAAACTGCATTAACAAATATAATTAAAGCAACCTGTTTCTCACTCTCTCAAAAATTGTCTGCACAATGGATTGTATTGCAATCACAATGTTTGAATCTGTTTCAATAAAGATCTGAAAATCTATAAAAAAATCAGAAAATCTTTCAACAACAAAAAATTCAGAACATCTTCAGTGAATAAATAATGTATCCACAAACCTATTTAATACAAAACATAAAAAAAAAAAAAATCAGTACATCTTCAGTGAATAAATCTCTCTCTGCTTTCTTGCCCTGTATTCTGCCTTATATATTCTCCAGTTCTTCCTTGCTGCTCTCTTTCCCCTCTCTGGGAGATATGTTTTTTAAATAGGTCTGTTGTTTCTTTTGAAGGAACTCTGCTCTTCGAACTGGGTCTGCATCTCTGTGCTGTCTATAAAGCACTATATAATATTTTTAACCAAAAAAAGTGGTTATGTTGTGAATATAGATTTTATTTAACATGTACAATTTTATTAAATTGTTTTAAAAAATACATATTTTGTAATATCTAAGAAAAACGTCTCGGTTACGTATGTAACCCTCGTTCCCTGAGTAGGGAACGGAGACGTTACGTCGGATGACGACGAAATGGGGTTTCGCTTAGAAAGCCTATCAACTTCGAGTATTACAAAACGAGCCAATGGCAAAGAAATGCCATGGGTCTGCGGAATTTGCATGACGTAACTCCGCCCCACCTCGTGGGTATAAAAGGAGGAAGTCTGCAACAGCAGTTTATGTTTCTTCACTGAGGAGCCAAGACTGAGCTCAGGCGATCCCCGCGGTACAGCGGAAAGTGGCAGGAAGACGTAACGTCTCCGTTCCCTACTCAGGGAACGAGGGTTACATACGTAACCGAGACGTTCCCTTTCGTTGTCACTCCGAGTTACGTCGGATGACGACGAAATGGGGTTACCAGTCTAATCACGCCACCTTCTCAGCTGTCTTCCAGTGCCCTGCGTAAATCTGAGATCCCTGTCGTGAGACTAGCACGGACGAAGGACTCCTATTTAGCACAGGAATACCAATGTACACTGGGGAGCATATCCCACAATTTTAGAGGAAATATGCAATTATTGCCAACCCAGAGGGGGGGACTTAGAGAATACACATATGACCCGAAGGATGCATATGGAGAACACTGGGGTGTCCAGCCGCAGGTGGAATATTTCAACCCCAGGGGTGGCAAGGTGGCTTGCCAAGGGAAAGACACATGCTCGAGAGAGGCTTACAGTGGAAATACACATGTGGCGGTCGTTTAGGGGAGGGACCATGCACACGGGAGGCACCTAGCCGGCGCGCAGGCAATAGACACTGGCAGCGACGTCAGAAGTGCTGGAGGAACTCAGGGCTTTCGGAGAAGCTCACCTGAGGGGAATATCGCACATATCCAGTCCGTGGAGTGGAATGGCGAGCAAGCGAAGACACCTGAGCGGGTCCAGTACTAGCTAGTTGAAGCGAGTACATGAGAGGACACAGGCTCCACTCGGAGATTGTAAAATCTGGCGAATGTGTTCGGTGTCGCCCAGCCTGCAGCTCTGCAGATGTCTGTTAGCGAGGCGCCATGCGCTAGAGCCCAAGAGGACGCCACACTCCGGGTGGAGTGGGCAGTCACACCAAGGGGGCACGGTCGACCTTGCTGCTGGTAGCCAAAGCAATGGCGTCCACTATCCAGTGAGACAACCTTTGCTTGGAGAGAGCCTTTCCCTTCAGCTTCCCACCATAACAGACAAAGAGCTGGTCTGAGGTCCTGAAACACTGGGTTCTGTCCACATAGGTGCGGAGAGCACGTACTGGACAGAGCAGTGCCAAGGCTGGGTCTGCCTCCTCCAGGGGTAGCACTTGCAGGTTCACCACCTGGTCCCGGAAGGGAGTGGTAGGAACCTTGGGCACATATCCAGGCCGGGGTCTCAGGATCACGTGAGAGTAAGCCGGCCCGAATTCCAGGCACGCTTCGTCAACGGAGAATGCGTGCAGGTCCCCTACCCTCTTGATGGAGGCCAGTGCAACCAGAAGCGCTGTCTTCATTGACAGGAACTTAAGCTCCACTGACTGCAGAGGCTCAAAGGGAGCACTCCGCAGGGCAGTTAGCACCACTGCGAGGTCCCAAGAGGGAACGAGAGGAGGGCGAGGAGGATTCAGTCTCTTCGCTCCTCTCAGGAACCTGACGATCAGGTCGTGCTTCCCCAAAGACTTACCTTCAACAAGGTCATGCTGTGCGGCAATGGCGGCGACATAGACCTTTAGGGTGGAGGGAGACAGCCTTCGCTCCAACCCATCTTGTAGGAAGGAAAGCACGACACTAATCGAACATCTCCGGGGGTCTTCTCGGTGAGAAGAGCACCAGCTGACGAAGAGGTTCCACTTCAACGCATAGAGATGTCTCGTGGACGAAGCTCTAGCGGAAGTGATGGTAGCCACCACCGGTGGTGGTAGGGTACTCAAACCTGCCTCGTCCCGTCCAGGAGCCACACGTGCAGGCTCCAAAGATCGGGACGAGGGTGCCATAGGGTGCCCCGTCCCTGAGAAAGGAGGTCCTTCCTCAGAGGTATGGGCCAGGGAGGTGCTGTCGCGAGGAGAACTAGTTCGGAGAACCAGGTCCTGGTGGGCCAGTACGGCGCAACCAGCATGACCTGCTCCTCGTCCTCCCTGACCTTGCGCAAGGTCTGCGCAAGAAGGCTCACTGGGGAAACGCATACTTGCGGCCCTGCGGCCAGCTGTGCGCCAGAGCATCCATGCCGAGCGTGCCCTCGGTCAGGGAATAATACTGGGCGTAATGGGTCGAGTCGTGGGAGGCAAACAGATCTATCTGAGCGTCCCCGAACTGGTCCCAAATCAGCTGAACCGACCGGGGATGGAGCCGCCATTCTCCCGGGAGGAGCTGAAACCGTGAGAGCTCGTCGGCTACACAGTTCAGAGCTCCGGGGATATAAATGGCACGAAGCGACCTCAGATGCTTCTGGCTCCATAAGAGGAGGTGGCGGGCGAGTTGTGACATACGGCGGGAGCGTAGACCACCTTGACGGTTGATGTACGCTACAGTGGCGGTATTGTCTGATCGGACTAGTACGTGTTGGCCCTTGAGCACGGCCATTGCACATGGCGCCCCAGCCCGTGGAAGAGGCATCTGTCGATACAACAACATCCCGCGAAGCTCGTTCCAGGGGCACTCCGGCCCGTAAAAAGCTGAGGTTCGCCCACGGGGTGAAGGTCTGACGGCAGATCGGAGTAACTGGTACTCGGAGGGTGCCGTGTTGCCATGCCCACCTCGGGACTCGGTCGTGAAGCCAAAGCTGAAGCGGTCTCATATGAAGCAATCCGAGCGGCGTTGCCGCGGCTGCAGATGCCATATGCCCCAGGAGCCTCTGAAAAAGCTTCAGTGGAACCGCACTCTTGCCCTAGAACTGTCTCAGGCAAGTCAGCAGTGACTGCGCGCGCTCGCTCGTAAGCTGCGCGGACATGGCGACCGAGTCGATTTCCATACCGAGAAAAGAGATCCTCTGCACGGGGCAAAGTTTGCTCTTCTCCCAGTTGACCCGAAGGCCCAGACGAGCTAGGTGCCGGAGCACTAGGTCCCTGTGTTCGCAAACCTGATCTCGAGAGTGAGCTAGGATCAGCCAGTCGTCGATGTAACTCAGGATGCGAACCCCGTGCTCCTGCGAGGAGACAGGGCCAGCCCGAAAGGGAGGACCGCGTACTGGTATGCCTGCCCCTCGAAAGCAAACCGTAGGAACGGTCTGTGGCGAGGAAGAATGGAGACATGGAAGTAGGCGTCCTTCAGGTCGATCGCTGCAAACCAATCCTGGGGCCGCACGCATTCGAAAACGCGTTTGGCGGTGAGCATCTTGAACGGCAGCCTGTGAAGGGAGCGGTTCAGCACGCGCAAGTCCAGGATTGGCCGTAACCCACCGGTTTTCTTGGGGACAATGAAGTAAGGGCTGTAGAAGCCGGACCTCATCTCGGCTGGAGGGACAGTCTCGATTGCACCCTTCGCCAGCAAGGTGGCAATCTCTGCTCTCATGATGGGGGCATTGCCACCGACCAAAGTGGAGCGGACTCCCCTGAAGCGGGGAGGAGACCGTGCGAACTGAATCGCATAGCCGAGCCTGACGGTACGCGTGATCCAGCGGGACAGACGGGGAAACTCTAACCAGGCTCCCAGGAACTGAACCAGCGGGATCATGCGGGCGACAGGCGTCCCCCCGGAGGGGCAGCGAAGCGGAGTAACTGGCCCAGACGTGGACGGCATAGCGGCCCGGTGTGGGGGCACAGTTAGCAACCGCGCCCTGGCAGAGGGGGCCAGGGGAGGACCAGGCTGGTCGTCCCGCGGGGGCCTGCTCTGCCAGGGGTCTGGCGACAGAGGGGGACAGGGGCGAAGCGGTCCGTGGACGGCACGCCGTGTCAACCACCTCTGGGACAGAGGGGGACGAGGAGAGCACGGCTTGTGGGCGGCGCTCTGTGTCGTCCCGAACTCTGTGTGCTCAGAGACGGGAGAGTCAGTTCTGGAGAATAGGGATTCTTTCCCGGCCCTCCACCGGGGAAAGGAGTGGTCCTGCTACCAACTCCTGGAAAGAACTGAGTCCCATCTCTGGGGAGCCCCTCTCAAGAGCGCCGCTCCTCGGCGGTGGGCAGACCGAGGGACCTGAGTGGACGGCGGGGCCGTCGGGACAGAGTCAACCTCAGCCCGCTCCATCCCCGAGGAACCCGTCTCAGGAGCGCCGCTTAACCCGGCGTGTAGCGGGGGACGGGGCTAGAGAGGGCTGTGGCGTCCGCCCGCGGGCCCCCAGAGCCGGCCCGGGTGAACGGGCAGGGGGAGGGCGCCTTCGCCGGTGGGCAGACCGAGGGATCTGAGCAGACGGCGGGGCCATCGGGACAGAATCAACGTCAGTCTGCGCATGGGCGGTTGAGAACTGTTGGGCGAAGTTCTCAACCGCACCGCCGAAGAGGCCGACCTGGGATATGGGAACGTCGGACAGTTGGGGCCACGCGACATTCAGCACATCAGACAGGTTCAGCCACAGAATGGTAGGCATCACCTGACCCAGGGAGCGTACGGCCACTTTCGTCGCTCGGAGAGCAAGGTCAGTGGCGGCGCGCGACTCAGTGAAGAGCCCTGGGTCAGTCCCGCCCTCGTGCAAGTCCATGAGCATCTGGGTCGGGGACCAGCAGAATGGCCATGGCCTGCAGAGAGGCGGCTGCCAGTCCCGTGGTACTATAGGATCTCGCCACAAGTGTAGACGAAAACTATAGACCATGGGCGGGTGCTTAGGATTGCGCCGAGAAGAAGCACTCTGAGGACACATAGCATCGCAACAGGGCGTTCAGCCGGGGAACCCCAGTGTACCCATGGCAGCGGCCCCATCGAGGGGGGAAAGGCGGATGAGATCAGCGAGCGGTCCCAAGAAAACCAGGGGGTCTTCTGGGACTTCGAGATCTCATCATGCACGTCCGGGAGGGAAGGTATCGGGGTTTGCCGTGGACGAGGGTCGGCGGCCTTACCCAAAAACCAATCGTCCCAGGAAAGCATGGCCGTCATCTCTGGATCAGACTCAGGCACAGCCGTATGCACACCAGAAGGTGGCAGCTGTGACGAGTCGTCACTTCCCAGAGAATCAAACCCACCTTGTGAAGCTGCTACACACATAGTATCATCCTCTGTAGCTTTAAATGAAACACACGGGCCACCAGAGGGTAGACTCGTGGGAATCACCTATTCACTAGCGGGCACCGCCGTTGAGGGGAGGCTGGGGTCACGGACACGGAGTCGGCGCCTTGTTCCAGACCAACACCCTCAGGTCACCCTGGCCACCAGCCGAAGATCGGGGGGTGGATGAGGGGACTCTCACTCTTGCGAGTTCACCGAGTCTCGACCTATATGACGCGATGATCATGTTCCCACAGAGAGAACATGAGTCATCCACGAGCGCTGCTCTAGCATGATCAAGCCCAAACATACCAGACAACGCTCGTGCCCATCAGAGTCCGATACCAAGCTGCCGCAACCATTCGTTTTTTTTTTTTTTTTTTTAATGCACGGGCGAGCCGTCTTTAAAAAGACGTGTCGCGTGCGAGCTCTTTTAGTGAGAGAAAACTCAAGTGTTGAAGCACCCGGGGAGACACGCACCGACTGGCAGACCACTGCAACAGATCAGCAGGAAGCACGCGCTAGATCGCCGTCACACCAACACTCGAGGTACTCGTTTGTAAAGCTGACAATTCAGAGATGGCTTGTGGAGAGAAGAATACACTTGGCTCCGAAGCGAAAACATAAACTGCTGTTGCAGACTTCCTCCTTTTATACCCACGAGGTGGGGCGGAGTTACGTCATGCAAATTCCGCAGACCCATGGCATTTCTTTGCCATTGGCTCGTTTTGTAATACTCGAAGTTGATAGGCTTTCTAAGCGAAACCCCATTTCGTCGTCATCCGACGTAACTCGGAGTGACAACGAAAGGGAAAGTAGTGTTCCCCAAATTCATGTCTGTGGTGTTACATCAATGGATGTCGCCCCTTGAAGAACAGGGGAAAATCTGTTTGGACTATATGCTTTTCATCTGGCCATACCTGACAAGAGAGATACATTTATATGATTACTGATGTCCTATGTGTTTTATTAAAAATATAACATTACTGGTATATTGTCTGTGGAGTTACTATAGAGTCTGTGGTGTTACCAGGAAAGACAGTAACAACACAGACAAATTAGCCTAAATCCAGACTTTTCTAAAATGGAGGCTGCCATCATGATGATTTCAAGATCAGGGGATATTATGGAAATATTAATAAGTATGCATTTATCTAAATTTTTATTAAAATATGTAAAATCTGCAAGTTATCAACATAACATGCAGACACTAATAATGTGCGACACATGAAATTGTCAGGAATTTAGCTAACTTTAAGAAATTGAATAATGTACTCCCCATGCACCCCTCAGATCAACCAGCACCTGCAATGACCTTTACACAAAATCATGATGTCTATCATGGAATCTATATTCACCACTTTTTTTTTGTTAAAAATGTTATGTAATTACATTCCATGATATCTCTCTGAGGTATGGTGGGAACATGCAATTTTGTTACAAATGCAATCTCTCAAAATCAATTAAATATGTATTTTAAAACTAAAGTTTATCTATTAATAGTGCACAAATTGTGTTTATCCTACAGAATACAAAAATGCAAACATTTTAGAATTGATTTGTATTTAAAGGGATAGTTCACCCAAAAATGAAAATTCTGTCAGTATTGACTCACCCTCATGTTGTTCCAACCCCGTAAGACCTTCGTTCATCTTCGGGACACGAATTAAGATATTTTTGATGAAATCTGAGAGTTGGATCACTCCTCCATAGGCTTCTAAGGGATTGAAACTTGCCGGCCTCGAAAAGTTATTAAAGACATCGTTAAAATAGTCCAAGTGACTACAGTGGCTCAATCTTAAGTTTATTAAGCGACGAGAATACTTTTTGTGCGCAAAAACAAACAAAAATAACAACTTTATTTCAACTATTCATCTCCTTCTCTGTGGGCCTCGAGTCAGTTAAACTAGTGTGATTGCGTAGAGCTACGTCACACGTAGGCTCACTATTGGCCGGCGCTGGTCATGTGTGTGATGCGTGTGACGTACAACAACAGAAGTGTACGCTTAATACTGCGTAAATACTGACAGAATTTTTATTTTTGGGTGAACTAACCCTTTAAAGTTAATTTAAACTGTTGTAAAGTAGAGGGACACCACTTGCCACCACAAATGAAGAATGACCCACCCCTTGATAGAGCCTACATCCACTGGTGTGACAGCCATTTCCATCATTGTGACGCTGATTTCATGTCATACTATAGACAGTGCTGTCACACCAGTGGACGTTTTCAAGATCAAGGCCAGTTTGCGGCCTAGCTATATGAGAGACAGTCTTTAATCCTGACTAACAGTGTTACGGTTTACATTATTTTCAATAGTCAATCAATATAAATTGATGAAAATTTTCAGATCAATACTTATAACGTCACACCAAAGGACTGCATAATGGATCCCATTTCCAGCAGTGCACAGAAATAGCAATATTATCAAAATATTTGAGACAGAACTCACCTTGTGTGCAGTCCATGTGCTCCAGTGAGGTCTACTGTACTTCATGGATGAAGAAGGGCCCCTCTCAGTAATAGGGTGCCCAAATTAATGCCTGTTTTAGATCTACAGAATGGCGTCACACCAGGTGGACACCAGTTTTGCGGACAAAATGTAATGTGTCATAATTATTCTAAATGGGGACCTTAAGACTTATAACCTTTAGTTTCATTAAGTTAACACTACTATAATATCTATTCAAGTATTTTAATGTATTTAGACTTATTTTTCATTTAATTAAAGTAGGTTTAAGATAAGGAACGCTAACCCGGACAGTCACGCCAGTGGACAAATGTCATATTTAAAACAAAATATTTACATATTTGAATTATAATGCTCATTAATTACAGATGTATTAGTTCTGGAAGATTAAACTGTATATAAAAACTGATATTTTAATAAAATATTATACATTTTTATTTATATTTGTCACTATGGACACAAAAATGGAGCGTCACGTCAACCACCCTGATGCAAATGGTTGCACGCCAATGTGCATTGGCTTGTTTAGTTTCACTCGAAGTCTCTCTAGCGAGATTCCTATTCGCCGGTCACAACGTACCATATGTAACCGAGACTTGAGTGCTTGAGTTTTGTTTTACCACAACTGATGTGTGAGTTGATTAATGTTTATATGTGAATAAAAGACTAAATTCAATCTGTTCATCATATAAAGTGATCAAGTCTCTTCAGAAAATTTGGACTAAACTGCTCAATTGATATCGATTAGTTTTAGGATCTCTTTATGAATATTTGGAAGCGTCAAAGTGTCAGTTCCATAGCTGTCTATGGAGGGACAGAAATCTCTCAGATTTTCATTTTTTGGTCAACTAACCCTTTAAATAAAAGACTCCTCTATCCAGTGCTGTGTGAGCATGCTGTTAGCATGTTAATACCCCAAAGGGGAAATCTACTGAACCGCAGTAGATTTAAAGTTACAATATGGATTTTTTTTTCGCCGCTAGGGGTCGCTAACCTCTTACAATAACAAAGGTGCAGGTTTATGACGCAGTGATAAGCTGAATGATGGGACTTGCTGTCAAGCTGATGGATCTAATGATGTTTATGGATGAGTGAAAACATTCATGTTTTTTAACATTACAGTGGTATGAAGCAGGTCGTGATTGCTAATAAGAGACAGATATCACATGCAAGTCTTGCGGATATAAAGGAATAAGGACATTTAAATCTACCGAACTACTCGCAAGTGCTGGATTACTAGCCTACTCACACAGGTCAGTTTATTAGACGAATTAAACTTGTGAGGTAACGCAGCTAGGAATGGGAACCGAGAACCGGTTCTTCTTCAGAACCGGTGCCCAGTGAATCAATTCCTTGGAACCGTTAATATGCCTGCTTAACAATTCCGCTTATCGGTTCCGCTCGTTGCAAATGCATCATGGCGTCACACACGCGCTAAGTTGTTTTGGTTCAGAACACAGCAAACATGGCATCGAGGCAGAAGCGCTCTAAAGTTTGGTTATATTTCATGGGAAAAGACGACAATACGGTCACTTGCAACACTTGTAAAATTTCCATTTCAGAGAGCAAAGGGGGGAACTACTTCCAATATGCAGAAACATTTGGCCACACAGCATGCAATTCATTTGCAGGACTGTCGCGTGTTTGATACACTACTAGCGACACAAGTGAGTCAAGCAGCAGCGGAGCTAACGGGACGCCATCTGTTATTAATGCCGAAGGTAACTTTAAACTCTCCAGGCAGGACAGGCCCTGTCTAGTTAATGTGAGTGCCATTTCATTGTGTAAACTTTTACTATACGGATAATCTCCATTATCATTGTCCATCAAATTTAGATGATGATGATGATGATGACGGCCAGAGTCTGGCTGGCTCGGAGGCTGGCTCTCACACTGGCTTTTAGGCTGCAGCAAATCTCGTATCCTTCCTGAGAGGGCAAACATTTTCTGCACAAAAATTGCAAATTTGCCTAAGTTGATAGTTGTGGTCTTTACAGAAGACTTCTTTGTTTTTTTTTTGTCAGTTGAATTTTGTTTCAGGTTGAATCCAAATGAGCACTGTTAATATTCCAAAAGGCACAAGCTCTTCCTTGACTGTTTTCAGTCTGTGTTTTTTGTTTTTATGGCACATAAATGGCAGTTTTATTTATTTTTTTGTTTGGACCAATGAATGTGAAAATGAACAATTTCTTAATCCTAAGGCACTCTTCTTGATGATCTTTCAAGGCACACATTAGCGTGCCATGGCATACTGGTTGAGAAACACTGCCCTAGGCTATGGGTCCCTGGACTTTACTTTGAGAAGCAGCTCACCTACTTTTAGGTTTGTTCTGAGGTTGCTACACATAATTTGTGTATACTCTGTGCTGTGTCTTCTGATCAGATATTAAAGCGAGTTAATACATACAAACAAATTTGTACTTATTCCCTCACCCAATGAGAATCGATAAGAGAATCGATAAGGAATCGGATCGATAAGCAATATCGATAATGGAATCGTTAAATCGTTGAATCGTTAAATTCTTATCAATTCCCATCACTAAACGCAGCGCTGTTTCACTTGGTCTAACGTTACACTATCACACTAAATAGCATTTAAATGTGTGTTGAAAGTATGTTATTCTATGTGTTATTTCGTTTGCTATATGAAACTAGCAGTAAGCTAGATCAACATTAGAATAACATACTGATCATATTCTAACATTTCATCATCTTGAGCTATATAACATTGATTTGTTTTATGTACATTTGCTCACCTGTCTAATAAAGTATGTGCAAGAGCGGTGTCGCTATCAAGTCGTGACTCGTGAAGCTCTGTCAAGTCCAAGTTAGTTGCGGACGTGAAGCTCTCGGCATCTCAAAAACGCCACGCCGATATTGATCCTCATTTTAGTTCTCCTTTTTTTTGTCCCAAAGTCTGCTTGCCATGGTCTATAATGTTTGAACGAAACAAGAACAGCGTGCCGCTAAACGTTATGCACTACGCAGTTGTCCATGTCTGTCGCCATGGTTACGTCATGGCCAATGTTCCCTCTAATTTTTTTTCTTGCTGAGCAAAACTTTTTTCTATTGGGCGGACATTTTTCGCCACCTGAGCAAAACGACTCGGTTACTAACGTAACCTCGGTTCCCTGAGAGGAGGGAACGAGTATTGCGTAAGTAGCTTACGCTATGGGAAAACTCCTTTTCTCGAGAATATTGAAGTCTTTATGTAAAACGCATTGCGGCTGCACAGCTGACAGCAATGAACGAAGGAGCTCGGTCATTGGCTGTGCTGCGGCAACTTGCTCGAACCAATGACGGGGCGACTCTGAATGCGCGACCAATGAGCGCGCTTCGCGCCCGCGCGCGTCAGAGCCCGCCAAGATGGGCGTGGCCAAGAGCTATATATTGGGCGCCCCGTCATGAGAGTTCTTTAGGTTAAAACGACTGAAGCGAACTAACCAAGCACAAGCACGGCAGCTTACGCAATACTCGTTCCCTCCTCTCAGGGAACCGAGGTTACGTTAGTAACCGAGTCGTTCCCTTTCGAGAGGTCTCTCCTATTGCGTAAGTATCTTACGCTATGGGAACACCATGCAAAACGCTGTGCGTGCTGAACTTCGCCTTATAATAGCCAGAGGCAGGTGCCTAAGCTGAAAAGCAAAGTTATCATCCAACTAGCCGGCAGAGGCGAGCTTTATATGTGGGAAAAAATACAGAGCGGCTAGAAGGCGCTCAGTGTGACACAAGCACATACATAATCTAGATACGAACTCGCAGTTCAACTAGCATTATGCTGATAGCACATTGGAATGCAATGTCGGGACCTGTAGGTTGTAGAATCTGATAAATGTGGACGGTGAGGCCCAGCCTGCCGCCGCACAAATATCCTCGATCGGTATCCCGCTCGACCATGCCCAGGAAGAAGCCACACTCCTGGTGGAGTGTGCTTTGACTCCCCAGGGGCATTGAAGTCCCTTAGCTTCATAAGCCAGCGCTATAGCTTCGACTATCCAGTGAGAGATTCTCTGCTTTGAAACGGCGGAACCTTTCGTACGGCTGCCAAAGCATACAAACAGTTGTTCTGTCTGTCTGAATAGGGCAGAACGCTCCAAATACACTCTGAGAGCCCTAACGGGGCAGAGTAGATTAGCGTTGTGTTCGTCTGCTGGAGACGAAAGCGCAGTTAGGGAGATGTGCTCTGAAGGGAGTGGTGAGCACTTTAGGAATATACCCATGTTTCGGTCTAAGGACGACCCTGCAGTCGTTAGGTCCGAATTCTAGGCAGGCAGTGCTTGTTGAAAGCGCGTGCAGGTCGCCCACTCTCTTGACCGAGGCGAGTTCCAGCAAGAGCGCCGTCTTGAGCGAGAGCTGTTTAAGGTAAACGGTTCGGAGTGGTTCGAACGGGGGCCCTTTAAGAGCGTCTAGGACCGTAGCTAGGTCCCAGATCGGCACTGAGGGGGGCGTGAAGGGTTCATCCTCCTGGCGCCCCTTAGGAAACGAATAATTAGGTCGTTTGTTCCCAATGGACGTTCCATTACAAGGTCGTGTGACGCTGTGATGGCAGCCACATATACTATGAGCGTGGAGGGGGTGCGGCCCGCCTCCAGAAGCCCTTGTAGGAAAACGAGTACACTCGTAATCTCGCATGTTACAGGGTTCAGGCCCTTGGTATTACACCAGTCACTGAACACTTTCCATTTCTGGGCATATAAGCGTCTCGTGGAGGGCGCCCGCGCCTCAGCGATGGTTTTTAGTGCTCCGCTCGCGAGGTTCCTGGGAACCCGTTGAGGGGCCATGCATGAAGGGCCCACAGATCGGGGCGGGGATGAAATATCATCCCGCTGGCCTGACTGAGGAGGTCTGGCCTCAGTGGAATCGGCCGTGGTCCAGATTGCATTTGCATCAGATCTGGAAACCATGTTTGGTTCTTCCAGAGTGGGGCTATCAGCAGCACTGCGTTTTCCTCTTCTCTGACCCGACTGATGACCTGTGGCAGCATCGCGATCGGGGGAAAGGCATATAAGGGGTGGCTCGGCCAGCTCTGGGCGAGCGCGTCCGTGCTTTTCGTGAAGAAAAGAGAGCAGAGAGCTCACTCTCCTTGGAGGCGAAGAGGTCGATCTCCGCTTTGCCAAAGGTTTTCCATAACCACTGAATCGTCAGCGGGTTGAGAGCCCATTCTCCTGGGAGAATCTTGTCTCTGGATAGCATGTCTGCCCCCTGGTTCAGGGCGCCTGGCACATGCGCTGCTCTCAGCGAGCTCAAGTTGTGCTGGGACCATAAAATGAGTCTCCTGGCCATTGAATGCATGGAGCTCGACCTGAGTCCACCCTGGTGATTTATGTACGACACTACCGTCATGTTGTCCGTTCGGACCAGGACGCGTTCGTTTTTTAGATGTGGGAGCAGGGCTCTGAGAGCCAAAGCGACCGCTTTCATTTCCAGACAGTTTATGTGTAGGCGCTTCTCCGGGTTTGACCAAAAGCCAGAGACAGGCCTGCCCTCGTAAAGGGCCCCCCAACCTATTTTGGAGGCATCTGTCGTTATCATCTTTCTCCTTGTGTTCACACCCAGACTCACGCCTGACTGGTACCAGTCGGCGGCTTTCCAGTGCGTCAGGGCTTTTATACAGCCGTGGTTCGCTCTGATTAAAAAGTGGCCCGAACGCCACGCGTGAGTAGGGACGCGGCTCTTGAGCCAGCGTTGGAGAGGGCGCATATGCAACAATCCTAGCTGGAGTACGGCCGATGCTGAGGCCATGAGACCGAGCATCCTCTGAAACCGTTTGACGGGGGCGCGCGCGCCCGCCCTGAATGATGTTGCAAGGTGCCGGATGGTGAGCGTGCGCTCCGATGAGAGACGCGCTGTCATTTGCATCGAGTCTAGAACTATTCCCAGGAAAGAAATCCTCTGGCTGGGAGATAGTATGCTTTTTGCTAAATTGATTCTTAGACCCAGGCATTCTAAATGGCTGATAATCCAAGATCTGTGTGTTATTAGCTGACTCTCTGATTGTGCTAGAACCAGCCAATCGTCGAGATAATTCAGTATTCGCACTCCCCTTCGTCTTACGGGGGAAAGTGCTGCATCCATACATTTCGTGAATGTACGGGGAGCCAGGGACAGGCCGAACAGGAGTACTGTGTACTGGTATGACTGTCCCTCGAAAGCGAATCTCAGAAACGGCATGTGATGAGGCGCTATTGGAATTTGAAAGTAAGCATCTTTCAGATCCACTGAGAGAAACCAATCTCCTGGGCGCACTTGCGCGAGGATATGCTTGGTTGTTAACATTCTGAACGAGCGAATCATTAGTGCTTTGTTCAGGTGTCTGAGATCTAGGATGGGGCGGAGACCGCCATCCTTTTTCGGGACGAGAAAATAGCGGCTGTAAAAACCTGTCCCGCTCAGAGAGGGGGAAACAGTTTCCACAGCGCCCTTTTCTATTAGTTTGCGCACCTCGGTGCGTAGAACATGTGAACACTCTTTTCTCACTTTCGTCTCGACCACAGTCGTAAAACGTGGTGGTCTGCGAGCGAACTGGAGCGAGTATCCGTGCTTTACTATATTCAATACCCATTTCGGCATATCTGGAATGTTTTCCCATGCCGCTGCGTGTACAGATATGGGCTGAATACAGGCTAGGGGCGGGCCGCTGTGACGTAGGGACCCGGCCAGCGAATCGCCTGAGCTCGTAGCTCTCAGAGGCGCGGGCGCGCGCTGAGCAGCTGAGTGAATGGGCGCGTGTGTGATTACAACAGCGCGCGCTGTGTTTGTAAAACTCGCAGCCTGAGCTGAGGTTGTGTTTGACACTGTAAGGGCAGTGTTTATAAGTGGGGTGCATAAACAGTGGTATGCACACGCGTCACTTTTATAATGTTTCCCGCTTTTACTGGGGATGAATTTATAACTGTGTGAACAGTGCTTGTGTGTAGTGGTGCGTACATGACCGTAGGCACGTGATCTACATTCATGGGAAGCGCAGCCTGAGCTGGGAATGAATTTGGCACTGTTTTGACAGTATCTGGGAATGCACACTTTGTGGACATGTGAACCCTTAGTGATGCAGGCAGAAAAAGACTCTTTTTGTGTTTTCTGTGCGTCGCCGTAAAAACGGCGTTTGTTTGCAGGTGAGCGAGCTCTGTGACTGGCCCATTGACTGCTGTATGGACATATTTTTTTATTTTTTTTTTATTTTTTTATTTATTTAACATGGACATACAATTACATTGGACGAACCATATGCATTTGTTTAAGTGTTTTAGCACAAATGCTAATTTACAACACCTGTCCACGGGAGGCTTTTGGAAATAAAATACAATAACAAGACTAGTATGCAAAATAATACTAAAACTACTAACAGAGAAGAATAACTGAAAATATACCATATAATTACAGACAAAGAAAAAACAAATTGCATACATAAATTATAAAGCAGAAGCATCAGAGTCAGAGATTTGTTATTCGTGCGAGCACTGCTGTTTAGTTCCCTTTCGAGGGAACTCGAACTGCGTCGGTGACGACACTAGGGGAACGCCCTTCAGCGTAGCGCGTCTGAATTTATGAATGAAACCGAATCCAATCCTATTGGCGTTGCGTGATGACGTAGCGTGTGACGGCATAAGCGGATGTATACAAAAGCACGCCGGCACACAGAAATGTCAGCTTTTTGCTATTCAGCAAGCGCTCTGTGTATGTGTGAACAAGTCTGTCCTATTTGGTGTTGTATGTCCTGTTAAAGTATTTTGCAATAAGATTCTGTGGCTGGAATCTCGCGTTTGCCGAGGCAGCGCGTAGGTTTAAGGTTTGCCTTGCAGTTGCAATACAGAATCTAGTAGCTCGGATCTCGCGTTTGCCGAGGCAGCGCTTAGATTACGAGTGTATTTTGCAATAAGATTCTGTGGCTGGAATCTCGCGTTTGCCGAGGCAGCGCGTAGGTTTAAGGTTTGCCTTGCAGTTGCAATACAGAATCTAGTAGCTCGGATCTCGCGTTTGCCGAGGCAGCGCTTAGATTACGAGTGTATTTTGCAATAAGAGTCTGTGGCTGGAATCTCGCGTTTGCCGAGGCAGCGCGTAGATTTAAGGTTGCCTTGCAGTTGCAATACAGAATCTAGTAGCTCGGATCTCGCGTTTGCCGAGGCAGCGCTTAGATTACGAGTGTATTTTGCAATAAGATTCTGTGGCTGGAATCTCGCGTTTGCCGAGGCAGCGCGTAGATTTAAGGTTGCCTTGCAGTTGCAATACAGAATCTAGTAGCTCGGATCTCGTGTTTGCCGAGGCAGCATGTAGGTTACGAGTCTACTTTGCAGTTTGCTGTGTGAGTACGAGGCATGAACAGTCAGCTCCTGAGGGTGCTGGCTGTGTTCATTGAGAAATAACTCGCCGCACACGTGCGTTTCGGGTATCTCAGCCTCGCGCCTGTTGACTTTCTTCTCGAGAGATGAAAGCCAAATATCTTGTGTACTACTCGAATCTCGCGTTTGTTAAGGCAACGCGTTACGGGTCTGCAATAAAAGGGACACACGCGATCTGATAAATAATACTGTTTAGGTGCGAGGCATTCACAGTCAGCTCCTGAGGGTGCTGGCTGTGTTCATTGAGAAATATCTTGACGCGTACAGCCGTGCGCTGTCAGGTGTTTCAGTCTCGCGCCTGTTGACTTTCTTCTCCAAGGATGAAAGCCAAATTATAACGGCTCGAATCTCACGTTTGCCGAGGCAGCGTGTAGGTTACGGGATCGTATAATTAAATATAAAACAGTATTCCAGTGTTATGGCTGTATTTAATTCCGAGGAGTTAAAGTAATTAAAAATTGTATCTGACTTAGAACTTGGTTAGATATTTTAATTCAGCCTACCATCTGAAGGGGAGTATCGCTTCTAGAGGTCCCCCTCAAAAAAAAAAAAAAAAAAGCTGAGCTTGGGACTCTAGGCGGCGCTCTCGCCCAAAGCCTTTCAGGCCAGGAAGGCGAAAGGGAAGAGGTCCTAACTCCTGTGAGACCTCCAAGGGCCGCCCCCCCGGAGAGAGAGCGATCGAGGTCCCCTCTCTCCTCGGGCCCTCAGGATGCTGGCGTCGGTTTCCCGCCGTCTCTGACGCTTCGGGTCACGCCAGCTTCCAGCGAGCACACGCTGCTCTTTCTGCCCCGAAGGCCTGCAGTCAAACAGCGTTTGGGTTCGCACACGGTGGGTCGTTGTCGGTTTTCCCCTGCCGGTCATCCGCTTCAGGGTGCCGTCAAGGACTCGCACAAAACACTGGACACCAGCCCCGAGGGGCTGGTTCCTTTGGTGAATTTCGTGGAGGCATGGCAAAACCTCACGAATATTTCTCCATGGGTCCTGCGCACTGTAGAAATTGGGTACAGACTGCAGTTCCGGGTCCGCCCACCAAAATTCAACGGGGTGGTTCGGACGGCAGTGCACCCAGAGCAGGGTCTGGTGTTGGAACAGGAGGTCAACTCGCTGCTGGAAAAAGGGGCCATAGAGCATGTTCCCCCACCAGTCAGGGAGTCCGGGTTCTACAGCCGGTACTTCACAGTTCCAAAAAAGGATGGAGGGTTGCGTCCAATTTTAGATCTGAGGCATCTGAATCGGTCTCTGAGGAGGTTCAGGTTCAAGATGCTCACTATTCCCACCATCGTGAGTCAGATCCAATCCGAGGATTGGTTTGTCACGATAGATCTAAAAGACGCCTATTTTCACATCTCCATCCTTCCATCGCACAGGAAGTTCCTGAGGTTTGCTTTCGGGGGCGAAGCTTACCAATATCGGGTTCTTCCATTCGGCCTAGCACTCTCCCCTCGCACGTTCACCAAGTGTATGGATGCAGCTCTGGCCCCACTGAGGCTCCAGGGCATCCGCGTGCTGAATTATATCGACGACTGGCTCATACTGGCCCAGTCTCGAGAGTTGGCAGTTCGGCATCGAGATGTCGTCCTTGGCCACATTCAGCGCTTGGGGTTGAGGCTCAACACAAAGAAGAGCGTGTTGACACCCGCCCAACGAACTACGTTCCTGGGGGTGGTATGGGACTCAATGACGATGCAGGCACACATGTCTCCCGCACGCATCGAGTCCATTCTAACCACACTAACCAGGGTGAAGCTAGGCCATACCATCACAGTAAAACACTTCCAGAGGGTGTTAGGTCTCATGGCAGCAGCGTCCAGCGTCATACCTTCTGGCCTGCTACACATGAGAGCCCTGCAGTGGTGGTTGAAAGCCAAGGGGTTTTCCCCAAGGGGAAATCCGTTCCGCTTGATAAGGGTTACGCGCAGGTGCCTTCGTTCCCTTTCAATGTGGAAGAAACCTTGGTTCCTGTCCCAAGGTCCCAAGTTGGGAGCATTATGTCGCCGAGTATCCGTTTCGACAGATGCCTCCCTCACGGGCTGGGGCGCGGTCATGGACGGCCGCTTTATGAGAGGTCTCTGGCAGGACCATCATTCCTCTTGGCACATAAATTGCCTAGAAATGTTGGCGGTGTTCCGGGCTCTGAGGAGCTTTCTGCCAGACCTCCATGGTCGCCATGTCCTAGTAAGATCCGACAACATGTCGGTGGTATCTTACCTAAACCGTCAGGGGGGTCTGAGGTCGCGCCCTCTGTGCAGACTGGCACATCAGATCCTCCTGTGGTCCCAGCGGAGACTGTCGTCTCTCAGGGCGATGTATGTCCCGGGGGACCAGAACCAGGGAGCAGACATGCTGTCGAGGCAGGGGCTGAGGCCCGGGGAATGGAGACTCCACCCCGAGGTGGTGGAGTAAATATGCGAGAGGTTTGGCCCAGTGGAAGTGGACCTATTTGCGTCTCGAGAGACGACACACTGTCCACTGTGGTTTTCCCTTTCTCATCCAGCCCCGCTGGGGTTGGATGCTATCGTGCAGACGTGGCCGAGGCTGCGTCTGTACGCCTTTCCCCCAATCGCTCTGCTCCCAGCAGTTCTGGAAAGGGTCCGTCGGGACGGGGTCAGCCTACTATTAGTAGCCCCGTGTTGGCCGGCCCGAGTATGGTTTTCGGACATCATCCTGCTTCTGGCAGGCCCGCCATGGCAGATCCCTCTGAGGAGGGACCTGTTGTCTCAGGCAGAGGGCTCAGTTCTCCACCCTCGGCCCGAGCTGTGGAAACTGTGGGTCTGGCCCCTGAGGGGGCACAGTACCTAGAAGCCGGCCTGTCAGCAGAAGTGGTTGAAACTATACTCACTTCCAGAGCTCCCTCCACGAGGAAGTTATACGGCCTTAAGTGGAATGTTTTTTCCATTTGGTGCAGAGAGCGTGTTTTGGACCCAGTTCACTGCCCAGTGGCTTCAGTGCTGGAGTTTCTCCAAGACCGCTTTTCTGCCGGGCTTACCCCGCTCACACTCAAGGTTTATGTGGCTGCCATTGCGGCTTTCCACGCTCCTCTGAGTGATGGTCCCCTGGGGAGGCATCACCTGGTCGTACGTTTCCTCCGTGGAGCCTGGAGGATGAGACCTGCGACTCGCACCAGGGTTCCCTCTTGGGACCTGGCGGTGGTTCTCGAAGGGCTGGCCGAGGCCCCCTTCGAACCATTGGAGTCGGCTGAGGCCAAGAACCTTTCGTTTAAGGTGGTCTTTTTGTTGGCCATTACTTCTCTGAGGAGGGTAGGAGATCTTCAGGCGCTCTCTATTTCCAATGGGTGCTTGGAGTTTGCTCCAGGCAACATTAAGGTCATCTTACACCCCAGGCCCGGCTATTTGCCCAAGGTACCATCTAATGTGGCACGGCCTATGGTTCTGCAGGCATTTCATCCTCCGCCTCATGTGACGGCGGATGAGGAGAGACTTCACCTGCTCTGCCCTGTCAGAGCGCTGCGATGTTATATCCTGAGGTCCTCCTCATGGCGGAAGTCGGACCAGTTGCTGGTGTGTTTCGGGTCACCCAAGAAAGGGCTTCCCGCCTCTAAGCAGACCATCAGCAACTGGATCGTTCAGACTATTTCCCTGGCCTATCAGGTGCGCAATTTGCCTTCACCTATGGCCGTGAGGGCTCACTCCACCAGAGGCATAGCTTCCTCTAGAGCTCTCCTTTCAGGGGTTTCTATACATGACATATGTGAGGCGGCTGGCTGGGCCACTCCACACACATTCATGAGGTTTTACAGTCTGGACCTTCCCTCTACACCCGGTGCACGAGTGCTTTCGTCCTAAGTTGTGCCTGAAGACAGCTTCACACTAGGATGAGCGGGGTTCGTTGTGGTATAGTGGGTATCTCGTTCCCCTAGTGTCGTCACCGACGCAGTTCGAGTTCCCTCGAAAGGGAACGTCTCGGGTTACGTATGTAACCCTTGTTCCCTGAGAAAGGGAACGAGACACTGCGTCGGTTCGCCACACCTCACCCCGCTTGGAGCACTTGCTTCATAGCAAAAGCTGACATTTCTGTGTGCCGGCGTGCTTTTGTATACATCCGCTTATGCCGTCACACGCTACGTCATCACGCAACGCCAATAGGATTGGATTCGGTTTCATTCATAAATTCAGACGCGCTACGCTGAAGGGCGTTCCCCTAGTGTCGTCACCGACGCAGTGTCTCGTTCCCTTTCTCAGGGAACAAGGGTTACATACGTAACCCGAGACGTTTTTAGCCATTGTTTAAGTCCTCTGTTAAAAGCTTTGCCATCGGTCTCTAGTTTTAATTCAGAAGGCAAAGCATTCCAGAGTTTTGGCCCCTTTACTGAGAAGGCAGACTGACCAAAGGAGGTCTTACACTTTGGGACTAAACAGTCACCTCTGATAGTTGCTCGTGTGTTCGCCCCCTGAGAACTACTGATTAATCTAGAAAACTGCGGTGAAACATGATTATTTAAACATTTGAAAACCAATTTAGTATAATTAAAATCAATTAAACTGTCAAAGCCAAGAAGCTTATGCTTTCTCAGAACATCACAATGATGCCATCTCATGGGTTTCCGGTCCATGATTTTTATTGCCTGTTTGTAGAGTGAGAAAATCGGTATTAATTTATTTGGTGAGATTTGTGACCATGATGTGACGCAATATGATAGGTGTGAAAATATCATGGCATGCATATATAGTTTTGCAGTGTGTGACAGGGTAAATCCCTTCTTATAAACCGAAAACAATTTATATTTGGTCTGACCTTCTTGCAGATGTACTTAACATGGTTATCAAATTTTAAATTTTTATCCAGGATAATCCCAAGGTACTTGACTTCATTGACTGCTTCTATTGCTTCATTTTTAATTTGTACCTCAAACATATCGCTAACCGGCCTATTTCGTATAGAGAAACACATGGAGACTGTTTTCTTAACATTTAGCGATAGATGAGATAACTCGAGCCAGTTAGAGATATTCTTTAATGCTGTTGTCAGGTGTTCACCTGCCAGACTGGGTGTTTTAGTGGAAACATAGACCACAGTATCGTCTGCATACATCTGACAGTTTACGCCTGGACAGCATTTTGGTAGGTCATTTATATACATTGTGAACAGCAAAGGGGCAAGTACAGACCCTTGCGGTACTCCCATGTTGTTGGCTTGCAGAGGTGACTTCACCCCATTGACTCTTACACATTGCTGTCTCCCGCCCAAATAAGACCTAAACCACTGCAAAGCTTCTGAAGACATTTTAAATTGATTTAACTTATGTAGCAAGATACTATGATTTACCGTGTCAAAGGCCTTCTTTAGGTCCAGGAACACCGCCCCAACAACATTTCCTTTATCCAGTGATTCTTTAATTTTATTGATCAAATAACAGTTAGCTGTTTCGGTGGAATATTTGTCTCTGAATCCAAACTGTAATGGATAAAGCAACTGATTAGACTCTAAATGTTCCGCTAATTGCTCAGCGACAATCTTTTCCAGAACTTTAGAGACTACAGGAAGGATAGCAATAGGCCTGTAGTTGCTTGATATTTCCTTATCCCCCGATTTGTAGACCGGTGCGATTATTGCTGTTTTCCAGCTCTCTGGGAACATATTTGTTTGTATTGATAAATTGACTAAGTAAGTAACTGGCTCTAACAGACAGCTTTCATATCTTTTAATTAATGCAGCATGTATGTTGTATATGTCCTTAGACATAGAGTTACTCATGTTTACAATCACCTTTTTAACTTTATCACAAGATACCGCTTTGATACAGAAGGAGCCTGTATGAGCATTGTCAAGCTCTTCAAGAGATGGTTCGATATATTTAAAATTACTTGCTAATTCTTTAACAGAGTTGATAAAAAAAGTATTAAAAACATTTGCAATAGCCGCATTACTGTGAATCAGATTATGACAAACTTTAAGACCATTTATTTTTGAGTGTTTATATCTACTTGAATTAGTAAGTCTATTTATATGTTGCCACATTTTAGAACTATTGCCACTGGCTTCTTCAATTAGTTTAGAGAAATACTTAGTCTTTGACTTTCGCAGCTCTGATACTACCTTGTTCCTCAAGCCCGTATAAATAAGGTGGTCAGTATTAGTTTTTGTTATTAAGGACTTTTTAAGAGCAATATCTCGCTTTTTAATGATCTGACGGATGTCACTATTAAACCATGGAAGAGAATGTTTCTTAGGTATACTTTTCCAGGTTTTTGTATGTTTACTTATTAGGTCACTTAACACAGAGTTAAAATTGTTTGCGCTATAGTTTAAGTCTGTTTCTCTAATTACCTTTTCCCAGTTAACTTCCTTTAAGTCATATTCAAAATTGGCTTCTTTAGATTTAGGAATCCCTGTTGTTATAATTGAATTTTTTGTATTATTATTGTGAAGTAAGCGTTTTTTAGTTAACTTTCTCACAATCAGTGTCGTATTATGATCTGAGAGGCCAGTAATGAGATTATATGTTTTTGTTACTCTCTCTGGCCTGTTAGTAAAAATCAGATCTATAAGGGTTTCACTTTTTCTAGTGAGTCGAGTGGGTCTATCAATCAGCTGTTTGAATTTAAATTTCTCCATAGTTGACTTTAATTGTAATTTACCACTTTTAACCATCCAGTTAATATTAAAGTCCCCAAATATCATACATTCACAGCCATTGTCAGCAAGAGAAAGAAGGTTCTTCAGTTCATTGTAGAAATTCACATCGTGACATGGAGGATTATAAAGCACGACTATGTTAAATTTCATGTTTGGAGAGAGAATTATATTCAATCCCAAACACTCCATGTTTACATTCAATTCAAGTTCTGAACTTTTAAAATGCTCCCTAATATAGATTAAAACACCCCCTCCCCTTCCTTTGGCCCTATCTCTCCTATAGCAAGTGTATTCTGGTAGGTTAATTAAGTCAGTAGGAACATTATGATTCAACCAAGTCTCCGATATGCACAGAAAATCTAAATTAGAGTCAATAAGTAAATTGTGAATCTGGCCTATTTTTGGCAATACGCTTCTGATATTTATATGTCCTCCCAATATTTCTTTGGGTTTTGTTTCAGAGTTCCAGATGATTCTAGCATGATTAACAGTTTGAAAGAGTCTTGACTTCCACTGTTTCAACATTGCGCGATTTATTGCAGGTGTTTTGTCCCTCGCGGGACTCTGTCTTTGTTGACCTTCATCCACCATCACTGACGGGCCATCATCATATTGACAATTTGTAGCTTGTATACTACATTGATCAGTATGAGGCGCATAACTCACCCCAGTGTCCATGATAGTGGTCCCAGACCGATCAAACTCCACTGCCGCTGTCGCCACTCCCGCCCGACACTCTGGGCCCGGAGCTTGCAACCCCAACCACCGCTCCAGTCCATCATGCTCTCCCAGAGCGCCTGTTCGTTTACTGCCACCCGGCTCCGCGTCTCCACCAGAAACGGCCGGACCGGTCCATCCACCCGACCACGCCTCCCCTCGGGAACCACGCCGACGAAAACCCCCCTCTCCGACAGGCCGACACCCGGGGACAGTGCACACAGCTCCACTGGAAGAAACGCCACCCAGCACCGGAGCCAAGGCGAGTAACGAAGATGTTTTAGATGTTATAACCGGCTGGAGTATCACTGCAGGTGACGCTGACTGCATCTGCATCTGAATGTTTTTATGCGCTGTTGAGTTGGGCTCTGAATGGAAAAGTGGTCCAGGATTCAGATGAACATCTCCCGATAGTAGGAGCAGTAGCAACACTACTTTGGCTGAAGATAAGCTATTCGTGCACCGCATTGTAATTGTGAGTGCTGGCTTAAAGACCTGCGCTCTGCCATCATTCAGAATCCGTGTAAAGGCTGCGGCGTAACCAAATCCAAAAAGGTATAGTTGTGATTTTTCTGATAAAATGCCCAGTGGATCAATGATAAAGGGATGAGTCTTTGGTGGATTACCCGTGAGTAAAACAGGCATCAATACCAAGACGCCACAGGTGATGAAATACATGCCGGCATTACGTTGCGCATGTTTGCTTTTACTCCCACAGCCCCGCTTCACAATTCCATGATGCAAATTGTTTAAAGGCCAGAGAATTACCTTAAAAAGTAATCTGAGAAAACTTAAGATGGCAATTTTAAAATGTTTAAAATGTTTGTAAAATCCTAGCACATGAGTGGAGCCTTCCAAACCACCCAGGGCAGGATCCGCCATCTTTTTCCAGCCGCCTGTAAGGGGACTGGGTAATGTTTGAGCTTTTGCAGAGAGAGTGGTCCGGCTTTTGCGAGACACGCACTCTCTCTTCTCATTTCTGTGGCTAGGACGGCTTTCGAGGCTCAGGGTTCAGCACAATCTTGGGCCGAGGACCCCGTCGCTCAGGAGGTGGCTTGCGGTTGTGAGAGCACGAGCGGCGTCGAGCGTCAGCCTGAGGCGCGGGCTGAGAGGCGGTGGGAGCTGTTTTAGCCCGCTGCGGCTGTGGCGGTCTCTGTCTGCTCTGCGATGAGCTGGAGCGCTTTGGCAGGAAATGACGCATAGCTTGTGAAGCGTTCTGGGCCTCAGTGAAGCGTTCGGCGAAACCTTTAACCGCCGGTCCAAACAGCCCGCTGGTGAAGATAGGCGCATCGAGAAATGGCGCCTTATCCGCGTCCTTCATTTCAGTCAGAGTCAGCCACAGATGGCGCTCGAGAACAGTCAAATTAGCCATAGCACGGCCGATGGACTGGGCGGTGGCCTTCGTGGCTCGCAGAGCTATATCAGTCGCGCTGCGTAGGTCCCTGAAGGCTTCGGGTTCGGGGCCAGACTCGTCCATAGGCGGAGAAGCTTGGCTTGGAACACTTGAAGTACCGCCATTGAGTGAAGCGCTGATGCAGCTTGGCCGGCGGCGGCGTAGGCGCGACCGGCGAGAGCAGAGGTAGTGCGGCAGGGCATCAGAGATGATTGGCCACGGCCTCCTCGAGGGGCGGCGTTCCCTCGTAGCCTCTTTCCTTCGCGCCGTCCACTGAGGAGAGCGAAGAAGAAAAAGAAGGCTTTAGGCGCGCAGAGTGGGGGGCTTTCCACGACTTGGTGAGTTCGTCGTGAACTTCCGGGAAGAAGGGAGAAGGCCTTTGCCGAGGGGCCTGCTGGCGCCCCTGCAGAAACCACTCATCCAGTCGGCTCCGGGTTGGTTCTTCGGGAGAAGACCAATCGAGCCCGAGGTCTTCCACGGCCTTAGAGAGGACACGGATAATCTCAGTATCTATAGTGGAGCCCCCGCTCGTGCTAGCTAGCGTCGACGGGGCGGGGTCGAGAGTGGAGCCCGGCCAGTTGTCCGATGCAGCGTCGATGGACAAGCTGTTGTCCATTCCCCCGTCGTCCTCGGACGCGCCGAAAGTCACAAGGCCCACCGCTCTGCTAGAGGGGTGTGGGTCCGGCTGGGTGAACTGAACCGGCGGTGGGGAAGGCAAGAGCGGCGGTGAAGCACGCGGAGACTGGCTCGGCGTGACGTCACTGAGCTCTGTGAGCGGCGCTTTTTCTTAGTGCGCGGCTCAAACAGAGGGGTGGCGATGGGTTCGCTCACGGCGAAAGCGGCGAGGCGAGCCCGTAGTGCGGAGAGACCCAGGTCATCACATTCCGGGCATCCGCCCTTGGTCAATGCAGCTTCTGCGTGGTCCCGGGCCAGGCAGCGAGCGCAGATGATGTGACGATCCCCGTCCGGGAGAAGGTCTCTGCACGACGCGCAGGAAGGCATTTGAAACAACGCCTTATTGGAAAATTGCTCTTTCACAAATGTCGCGGGGCGGACAGATGTAAAATACTTGCGTATATGGCGCGCCGGATGGCTCAGTAGGAGGTGCTTGAAGGCGGCTGAAGGTGCCGACGTCCTCGTAGCAATCCCGCTGGTATGCTTTTCCACGGCGGCGAAGGCTTCCAATAATCCGGAGGATCCAGCGAAGAAGGTGTTCGCTGAAGGAGATTAAATCTAAAGAACTCTCATGACGGGGCACCCAATATATAGCTCTTGGCCACGCCCATCTTGGCGGGCTCTGACGCGCGCGGGCGCGAAGCGCGCTCATTGGTCGCGCATTCAGAGTCGCCCCGTCATTGGTTCGAGCAAGTTGCCGCAGCACAGCCAATGACCGAGCTCCTTCGTTCATTGCTGTCAGCTGTGCAGCCGCAATGCGTTTTACATAAAGACTTCAATATTCTCGAGAAAAGGAGTTTTCCCATAGCGTAAGCTACTTACGCAATAGGAGAGACCTCTCGAAAGGGAACTACTCTTTATACCTGACCTGTACAGCATACGTAGAAACACAATGGTTTCAACATTCAGTTGTAACTTTTAACTTGAATGTGCCATTTCTATTTTATTTGACCCTTGATGTAACTTCTTGGTATTAAATCATATTTTTGAAAAACAAGCTAATTAAGAAGTCACTATATGAAGCACATTTTAGGTTACCTGATATTTTTTTTACAGTACTGTTAACTGTACAGTCTTTACCAAGAAATCCTATGAAAAATAATTTACAAAATCTTCTGCTGGACAGTTCAATTCTTTACAATAATAGAATATAGTATGAAAGAAAAGTAAGCTGTTACACTGAGATGGTTTGGGAAAACAGTCAGTTAATTGTGTACAGGAAGCATTAAACCATCAAAGTTAATTGATTGTTTATTGCTTATGAATTATTATATAATAAAATATAGGCCTTATATAACCTAAACAATACCCTTGTGAGATTCTTTATTTAGGCTTATAATATAATAAAATATAGGCATAATATAATATAATATAAAAAAAAACGAATTGAAGTATTTGAAGTGATATAATATATCAGTTTAAATGCTTCAATTTGTTTACATATTATATTATTATAATATGAAAACAAACTGAAGCATTTAAATAGATCGAATAGCTAAATATTTTCAAGAAAAGTGAATATGTGAACTCTTTTATAGTAATCTAACCATGCCTGAAACTCCCCCACACACAAAAACATCTATTTAAACTAATGATGATGTATTTTGAATTTGCACGCGGGTGGGTGTGTAATTGTTACCGTTCTGTGTCCATCAACAGTTATTTCCACCACTTTAATCAAACCACTCTTCTTTAAAACATTATGATGTGATTTTATTTCACATGTCTGCGTTTCTCGTTGCCTCTCGTATTGAGCTATTTGGTCCGCAGACAAGACTCACTGCCAATCACACATGGTCACATCATTCTCTTTCTATGAAACCTGTAAACTGCATTCACCAGTTTTCACTCTATAGCGGTTGACCAGAGCACTGAAATTATTTCTCACTTAAACTACAATCAAATGGATTTCCCCACACATTTCGCGTCAGTCCTCTGCGTGGCATTTTATTCTTTTCTGCGCGGCCGCGGCTTCAGAAGTGCGCGGCCTCAGCATCAGAAGTGCGTGGGCTCTAAGCGCCCAGCTTAGAGGGAACATTGGTCATGGCTATGGCAGTAGGAGCGGAAACCGAGAATAGAGCAAGTATTGCGTCATTGACAGGCGACATTTTTTTCCGGGACAGCCAATTATTTAAAATTGGAATTTCTCTGAAATAAAAAATCTTTGGAGACTTTTGGGATATTATAAGTACACAACTGCAGGAAATATATAACACTGTGCAAGTGATCTTTGGATATTTTATTACAAAATTCTTACATATTGTACCTTTAATTAAATTAATCATTGGTTTACAGTATTGTGGAGAATCGAGGTTATTCAAAAAAGTTCATGACAAGTATTCCAAATGCCCAGCAGAAAATGACTGAATGCCAATGGCAACATTTTGTATTTCTTACTTTTACTTTTCTTGATTTCTATCTTTACACACTTGCAGTTTTATATATTATATACTCCTCCTTCTTGTTTCTTTTGTCTATTACTTTGAGATCTTTTCAGCTTCATCTTTATTTCTTATTAATTTATTTGACATTTTCTCTATTTAAAACAACCCTTGGAAGACAGAAACACACCTTTGTAAGTAAAAAAAGTTCATTTCTGTTAGGGCAAAGACAGACAATTTTTGGGTAACACTTTATTTTAATGGTCCCCTTTTTAGACATTCTACTAAGTTACTTTACAACTACATATCAACTTATTCTAACCCAAACGCTAACCTTACGGTCTACTACAGTCCACTAATAGACTAATAAGAGTTAGTTGACATGTTGCAAAGTTACTAATAGTTTGTAGAATTTCTAAAGTGGACCATCCAATTAAAGTGTAACTTTTTATTGAATTGTCCTGTTGTCTGGGATGTCAAACAAAACACTCACATAATGTTGCACATAATGTCATAAGAATATACACATCTGGGACCACCAGTTTAGGTGGACCTAAATCGGTTGATGGGTCAGTCGTAATAAGACTGAAGAGGTGTAAGTTAATGCTTTCATTCTGAGACCTCAAAACTTAACATATCCCACATAAATCTTAACATATCTCACATTGATTCACCATGAAGAGATTCCAGAAGAGCAGGTGACTCAAGAGGGAAATCTGAAGTCACACTGTAAAAAAAAATATGCCTCTCCAACATAAAAATTTCTAGTGACCCGTTGCACCTAAAATTTTTAGTTGGCCCAATTTAAGTATGCGGAAAGAGCAAAATCCCCAGTGTTAAATTAACACTCTGAGTGTGGACTCATAAACACTGAAGCAGTGTTAAAAGTTAATGAGATAATTAAGTGATTAATTGAGTGATGATTGAACACTATTGAAGACACCTGATGATAACAAGCAGAACCACTGAAGGAGAAAAACTTAACTTTAAGTCACTATTATGGAGATCAGTGTTTGCTTTAGTTGGACTCTTGACCCTTAAATGTTTAACTTTACATTTTTTTGGGCTGCTGTACGTGAGTTATAACAGCCGGATGAACAAATAGAAAAGGACATCTGATGGTATTGGTTATGTTTTAACAGAATCATTATTTTGCAACCATTTGACCTGAATCACTGAATTCATGTAGAGCCCAATTTAGGTTTACTTTATTAATTATAGCAGCTCTTTTCTGGTACAGCATAGTGTTTTTAACTTTAACAAAGAAATCCAAAGAAATTTTTATACACAAACATCAATAATCAGCCTGCTAATCTCAACAATGGTGACAATTATAAAGCATGTTGCAGTGCATTCTGGGTGCCACCAATCAAAACTCATTCATGGCTCCCATCATGCATTGCTGCACGAATAGTAAGCTGGTGTTCAGAGGTGATCGGTTTGTCACCATTGCTGAGATTCATACGCTAATTCTTGATGTCTGTGTGTGCCAACATAATTTTTTAAGTTTTATTTTTATTTTCTTGATCATTTGGTTTCATTGAAAAGGCTAAAAAAATGATGCAGTACAAGGACAGTGCTGCTATTATTAATAAAGTAAACCTAACTCAGAAATTGGGCTCTATATGATTTCAGTGATTCAGGTCAAATGATTGTGAAATAATGATTATGTTAAAACACAACCAACACCATCAGATGTCCTTCTCTATTTGTTCATCCGGCTGTTATAACTCATGTACAGCAGCCAAACAAAATTTAAAGTTAAACATTTAATGGTCAAGAGCCCAACTAAAGCAAACACTGATCTCCATAATGGTGACTTACAATTAAGTTCCCTTACGAAGGGAACTCAACGATGCGTCGATCGACGCCATGGGAACGCCCCCAGCGTGACTGCGTCTGAAGCATCTATGTCAACTAGTCCAATGGAAAGAATGAGCGTCACGGGCGGGTGACGTCATGACCAGGAAATGATAAAAGCACATCCGGTGCAAACCGGCATTAGCTTCTGTTGCCTCAGCAAGCGATCTGTGTTATACTGTCTCTGTCTATTTATTGTTGTCTGTTGCAATTTATTCGGAAACGTTATGGCGAAACAAGTGTACAAGCAGTGTGTTCCTCCCTGCCCGCGTTATTTAACGGGTGGGGACACACACGAGCTTTGTGTCATTTGTTTGGGAGTGGAGCATGCGGTCTCAGCCTTCGAGGAGGCTGATCATCCCTGTGATCGGCTTGCTTCGGCAATTTCCGAAGCTAATGCCGGTTTGCACCGGATGTGCTTTTATCATTTCCTGGTCATGACGTCACCCGCCCGTGACGCTCATTCTTTCCATTGGACTAGTTGACATAGATGCTTCAGACGCAGTCACGCTGGGGGCGTTCCCATGGCGTCGATCGACGCATCGTCTCGTTCCCTGTTCTCAGGGAACTAATGTTACAATAGTAACCTGAGACGTTTTTCTCCTTCAGTGATTCTGCTTGTTATCATCAGGTGTCTTCAATAATGCTGGGGATTTTGCTCTATCCGCATACTTAAATTGGGCCAACTAAAAATTTTAGGTGCAACGGGTCACTAGAAATTTTTATGTTGAAGAGGCATATTTTTTTTTACAGTGCACAAGTGAAGCATGCAGCTCTAGAGGAATCACAAGAGGAAACACTGATTCAAGACTATAGGATATGCAGGTGACTCATAAATGATCCAAGCAGACTTTGAGAAAGTAAGCATAGCTTGAGAGGAACAGGGAAAAAAAAGCAGGTGAAACATAATCAGGGACAGAGGGTTCATTTGAATACAATAAACTGATCTGAGAGTTAAGATTTGTACAATAGTCCAGATTTATTGGAGCACTTACTCATATATCGGTAGCTCATTGGTTCAAGCCAAATGAAGAAGAGCTTTAATGTTCATAAAGGCTTGATTATGCTGTGAAAGTGGGATTTACGGCTAATTGGAGAGACATGAGCCGTGGTATCAGCAAAGTAACTATCTCTTCATGATGATACACATCACATTTTGGTTCTCTTTATCAGTGTAAATTTACCATCTAAAATGCTATAATTACAGGGGTCTTGGTTGAAAAACAGTGGCCCTCAGGCATTTTCTCTTTCTTTTCTCTCTCTCCTTCAGAATAATTCACCACAGTTCATTGGCACTTGGGTTCCTGACTTTATTTATTTATTTATATTTACCATTTTTGGTTCCCCAAAGAACATTTCAGTGATCAGTTCTTAAATTAATATTTTTTTTCTAGTGTGAAGAATTTGGGTTCTCATTTTTTAAGTAGTTTTTTTATCTAATATTTAAATTTTATTTAAGCTCTGATTTCATTTTTTATTTCAGCAGTGATTTTTAATAGTTTTAGTTTCAGTTAACAACAATGATCACAGCTAGGAATAAAGAAACGCCATTATTTAAAAGGGACCCCATGAACAATAATATTTATAACAATAACATAATAAAATCAATAACACTGATCCGCAGATATTTTAGATTTTCATAATTGATTTATATTTTTATTTATATTACTACTTAATTATAATATTTTGTAAGACACAGACGTAGCAAGACTTACACTGTGTGCACTCTTACAGAAATGTGCAGCCTGCAACATTCACACCTCCATTTACCATCTCCTTCTCAGCTGTCACACATGCCCTTGTGATTACAACGGGACGCTTTTAATCTCAATGACTGTTATCTCATCATACCCTTAACAGAAGTCGATATGGAGCAAATGTCAACAGGGCACTGAGACCTTGAGTGCTACAAACAAACCTCAAAGACAGATAGAGGGAATTTGAACTTTAGCACTCTGTCAGCATCTCACCTAATTCAATGAACTTGACAGTTAATAAAGTGCTTTATATTCGCCCTTCTTCTCATACATAAAAGCCTACCACACCAATTAGCTTAAATTCGCTTTTTTTCTCCTCTCCCTTTTCTTTTCATGCTCTCGAGCCTGCAGAAAGCGCCATATTCCAATAATTTGCATTATCCAGAGAATCTGCTTTGAAGTTGTGAGATACTGTAAGAAAAAGGGCTCCACTCATCCTGCAGAAAAAAACGTTCAAAGCCTCTAAATACTCTGGAACAGATGTACATTATCATTGGATTTGCGTTTTCGCCTCTTTGCTCCTGTATGGGTAATAGTGTAGCGCGCAGTCGCGTGTCCCTCACATCCTCAGTGTTTAGCATCTCCTCTCAACAGAACCTAGCACCCCACTGGGCCAATCCGCACTTCAAAGCACTGTGTCTATCTACAGGAGACAAAGCACACTCCACACATATGGAAGCAGCCTCCTCACTCACACTCGAGTCAATAGCATCATTTGCTTGCTCTCTCGCTCACTGTCTGTTGGTTTTTCTGACACAGAGATATGGCTCTTTCACACCTACAGCCCTCACCACACAAATCCAGCACCCAATTTGAACCTGGTGTCACTTTCATGTACTTGTGAAAATATTTGTTGAGTTAAGGAGAAAACGAGAGAGAGGAAATTAGGTTCTAGTAGCGTTCTAGTAGGCCTAGCTCAAATGTCTTTCAGAGAGAGAGAGAATGGAATAGAAGAAGTGGCAGAGCGTCCATGCTGAGCATGGCACTAGCAACGCTAAAGGGTCATGGCTTTGATTCACAGGAAACACACATGCTGATAAAAAATGTATACCTTGAATGCACTGTCGCTTAGGCTAAATGTATATTTCTGGTGTAGACAACACTGAAAAAGCTGTTATGTATAACATTAGCCTAAATAAAATTTTTCTGGTCTTTGGTTAGAGATTTTCTTTCTCACATCATGCCTTCACAAAATATTTAAGCTGTAATCGATCCACTCAAACCTTATGCTTCATTATTTAACTTCTGGACGTACTGTACATGTATTCCATTGCTCTGCTACTGCATATTGTATTTATTTATCACAAATTAAATTTCATAATCTACCTTTCCAAAGTGTGGGGCCGGTAAGATTTTATATTTGAAAGAAATTAATATTTTTATTTAGCAAGGATGTATTAAATGATCAAAACGACATTACAAAAGTTTTCGTTTTGTTTAAAAATGCAGTTCTTTTGAACTTCTATTCAACAAATAATCCTTGAAGGATTATATTATGGTTTCTACAAAAATATTTTTTTAACATTGATGATACGAAATGTTTATTGAGTAGCACATTTCAGCAGCACATAATTATGCTGAAAATACAGCCTTGCAATCATAGGGATGAATTACATTTAAAAACAATATTAAAAGAGAAAACAATTATTTGAAATTGTAACAATATTTCACAATATTACTGTTTTTACTGTATTTTTGATCTAATAAATGCGGTGAACTTTTAAACAAATGGAGATGTGTTAGTAGCCAGTTGTAACTTAAAACTTACAACTCAGTACTTTCTTTGGCCATGTTTAAGACTGCAGCTGTGGGAAATATTTGAAGCGAGACATGCAAACAACATAGATATCAGAGAGCATGCAAAAGTATTTGCACTTAAAAGTAGAAAAAGATGGAGTGTACATGCATGCAAAGAAATCATCAGAAGCATTCTCAAAAACAACAGGCATAGAAATCAGGGCCACCCACTCAGTAAGCAACAGTTCAGCTTTTAATGAAATATTTTCTCTTGGCACAGGTCTGCTATTAAATAAATAAAGCAATTATTTCCACCCATCTATATAAACTAAAAAAAAGAAAGAAAAAAACATAAAAATGGTTAGGAAAGTCACAAATTATCTGTAATAGTGTTGAGGTGAGGTATGAAATGCTACCACATTGGGTTATTTATATACAAGCCTCTCCATGAATCACTTTCTTTGAGTCTGAGGGAGTGTGTGTCGTCCTACACACTCAATCACACCAAACAAAAGCACAACAGAAATTGAGAAATGTTATAGGTACAAATGGCACTATAGAAAATAGCCGATCATCCGGATAAATAGCGCAGAGTCTAAAACACTGGTATCACCACAGCGGCCAACTCATGTTGTATTTACAACCATCAGGCCACAACTGATCCTATCTGCTGTTTTTAAATTTTTCATTTACTCATGAAGCCATGGGTTGGTTTTAGCAGCAATAAATGTTTAAGTAATGATCAGAATCATTTAAAATGGCAACATCTCATACTATCTCGCTGTAAAGAGAGAATGAGAAAAATGAGAGGGGGAAATAAGCTCCACAGCACATATTCATTCCCCTGCAAAAGCGAGACTGAGTGAAGGTTACTAGCTGTAATGAGACCACCCTGAAGTTGCAGGTGGGTTTTCCAGAGTCTCCTGTAGTGTGATGCTCTCACATTTCCACCATCCTACTGAGCAGAAGAGTCAACTGATCTAACTCTAAACATATTAGGAAGTTGAACAGGTTCTAACCAAACATAATGAACACATCTCATCACTGACAAAATTCTTAATTTTGTTTGACTGCTGTCCATGTTGAGGCCAAAAATCGAAAGTGCCAAACTGGTACCACATGGAACAAGTTTTTTTTTTTTTTTTTTTTTTTTGCATTTAATGTGTTTCTGTGTTTAAAAATCAAAGAAGAGAGATTAAATCAATAATATCGGACTCACTTGGATTATTAAAACACCTGCTGTGAGTTTCAACACACACACCTGCTTGAGTTTGAGCGAAGGCTTCTGTTTCGTAATCTTTCGTAGGGCTGGTTTCAGATGCACACGCACTCATTAACTCTGTCAGTGGGGTATTGGTGAGTTATGGGAGGACTGGAGACTCCTAGGCGGCGATACTGTCATCCTGCCCCTGAGGAATGAGACAGCTGCCACACACACACACACCCTCTAGGTGACTTGGGATACATCGAACCTAAAATAGATTCATAATGTACTATTTAAATGTTGTTTAAAACTGCTGCAGGGAGCAGATGAACTCCAAATCAACCAGACTTGTTTTCTCACTTCAGCCAATAAGTGAGCACTTCTGAGCTAAAGGCACTACCATACTGTCTACAAGATCCTAATTCAGTCTGAGGACATATTATTGGATTCTGAAAGAAATTAAACAGTCTCAAAGGTAATTCTCGACCAAAAATATCCTTACAGTTCAGTGGTTTACTGCTCCCTTCAAAACAGATTATATCGTCTTGTCAAATCAATGACTCAAACATGAACAAATTAACCTGAGAAATGAAAATACAATTTTTCCTTGGCAGAACAGATTCCTTTACACTTTACAAGGTCAAAATATGACAACTTGAATTATATTATTACTGAACTGATAATAAGGAAGGAAAAGTTGAAACCACAACTAAACAAGCAGAAGATAAAATATTATGTATATATTGGGTAAAACAATATAAACTCTATTCAAAGTTTCCCAATCTTTTGATTTGACTTGCCATAAACATGACAGGAATATGTTTTTCAAATAAATTATTTTTTTTAAACAAATTTCAGAACATTATTATACAATCATCAGAAGATTATTTTAAGATCTCGTATTGTATGAAACACAAAATAACACTATAAACTCTGATACCTAGTGGTCTTACAATGCAATTAGTTATGGGGACAGGAAAACACAAAAAAAGAATAATAAAAAAAATTAATATAAATGTTTCTGTAATAGAGCTTACAATGAATTTAAATCCAATACATCTCAACATAACTGCAGATTGGTGGCATATTAGAACATACAGACAAATAAAAATAAAATCTGAATATTAAAAAATTATATCAATAATACCGATAATCATAATACTAGAGGTAGCAGCTGATTATGATGCTCTGTTTTCTTCATGTAGATTGGTAGAGTGTAGTTCTCATTCTGTCCTTCAACGAAGTCCTCTCTGACGGTTTGAGCGTCTTTACAGGCTCTGTCTGTACATGTGTCCTGTATTGAATTTTTAAAGGTGTTGATTCAGATCTGTTGTTTCGGAGAGAAGCTCTTCATAAATAAAGTGTCTTGAATGCAATGGCACAAGAAGTGCTTTTCAAGTGGTCTTCAGTGAAAAAACAAACAAACAAAAAAACAGGAAAAGTGTAAAAAAAAGACACCTTAGGCACACAAAGAGCAGATCCCCCCCCCCCCACACACACACACACAAACACACTGTAAATTACAAAACCAAGGAATTGTATTCCTTCAAAAGTGGTTTAACTATTTGAGAATTCTTCATTTAACAGGACTGACCACCTTTTCAACCAAACAGACCAATCAGATAAGTATTATGAAAGTGAGATATCGAGGGAGGGAGAGAAAATTAGGAGAAGCAGACAGAGTGAGAGAGAGAGAGAGAGAGAGAGAGAGAGAGAGAGAGAGAGAGAGAGAGAGAGAGAGAGAGAGAGAGAGAGAGAGAGAAGGGAGATATAGAGCACTTATGTAGAACGTAAACCTGTCCTAAACTGACTAGGCCTACATCAACACACATTCAAACCAACACACATGACCTCTCACACACACTTATATATTCAAATGTGAACACACTGTCTGCTGTTCTGGCATGAACATGATGCCTTGTGTCCTTCTCAGCCTCAACGTGACCATAACCAAGAATATTTAAGATCATTTGTTACATGTTCCTTTTGTTTCTTTTTAATTATAAGAGGTTTCACTCTTCAGGACTGATAAAAGTGATGATAGTGATGATGATGTTCATGATGATGATGATGCTCGTGCCGCTGGACCACCTGAGCTAGTCCTCCTTCATACAGCACCAGACTGGGCAGATCCCTCACATGCTCTTTCTCCACTACCGGGCCGGACGTCACGGTCGGCCCCAGAGCACGATAGTGTAGCCCTTCTTTAGGCCTCTGCTTGTGCCGTCGGTACGGGCCTGAGCTTTGGTGCGGAGGGGTCTGCTTGGGGACCGCTGGGGGAGGTGGCGCTCCTCTCCTCATCACCCGACCAGCAGAGGCCTGAGTGGGCGGTGTGCGGTGCGTTTTGGGGGAACGGAGTGCGTGTGTGTGCCGGGTGAGGACGACAGGAGGATCCATAGAGATGGTTTGTGAGCGCCGATGGTGAGCGGGGTAAACATGGCCATTCTCGGGTTCTTGAGATCGTGAGCGTGTCTGATTGGAGGAACGTGTGATGTGGTTGGGTTTTGCTGGTTCTGTGGCAGGAGCTGCTAAAGAAAGCACAAAATAAATATTTTAATTTTTATTATTATAACTATGTTAGGTATTCATCACCACACACAATATATATACAGTACACTACAAATGCTGGATCACACAAGACAGATCCAAACTCCAGGTGTAAGTAGAGCCTAAATGATGAAGATGTATTGGCTCCATTTACTCTAGATCTTACCTGTTCCAAAGCGGGATGTGTAGTTTTCAATGCCGGCCAGGTCAAGGTAATGGTTTCTTCTCTCCAAGTTCTCATCCACACAGTGCCGCTGGCAACCCTGCTGGTTGTGGTGGTCAGCATGGTAACGCCTAAAACAACCAAATTTTGTTGAAATGAATGCAAGTACATTGCTCTGAGATTGTGTACACAAAGCAAGCTTGAACCAATCATTGTCCATTTGTCAATTTCTTTAAAGTTTATATTCTTTGTGTTTTATGTAATTCCAGAAACTAATGTGTAGTGTAATAAGTTCATTTCATAATTACCTAAGAAAAGCTCTTGACTTTTTCTCTGAAGGCTTGGAGTCCTCAATGCACTTTTCTCCCTTGTGCTTGGGATGGGGAGTGTCTGATTGAGAGAGAGAGAGAGAGAGAGAGAGAGAGAGAGAGAGAGAGAGAGAGAGAGAGAGGGGGGGGGGGTTCTTTATCAAAGTGAACGCCGTTGAGTTGCACAGCATCACACACGCGCACATATACTGCAGCAGCTTTAAAGACCAACCAAAATAAGAAAGAAACCTTTGTTCCCTGTTTTCCATTTACTTTGAAGGTTCATAAAAGAAGAAAAAAAAAACAATGCTTCATTTATTCTATTTTGAACCTGAGGCCTCATATAAATCTAAAAAACACACACTTGTGAATTTGCATGAAGACAGCTGCTGTTCAAAGACTCTTCTCTTTCAAATACATGACGGGTATAAATAGCCCAAATGACAGCACTAAACAAACAGAAACACTTCTGTTTCTTCAGAGTACTTTCTGTTCACCATCACATTGTTTTTTACCAAGTTACACAGTAAGAAAGTGGATAAATGTGGATATATTTATTTTTCAAACAGCAAAAGACTTTCAGAGAGGGATAAGGTAGCACTTTCCAAAAGAAATCCAAAAGCTCAGGGCTGCAGAGGTTTGTGTTGTTTCTCCCTCTCGACTTCTGCCTTTTACTATGAACTCATCTTACAAGATATACAATGACATGGAAGACAGGGAAAAGGAGGAAGGCAATAGTGTAGGTGGTAGACAGCCAAAAATTCTGTCATTATCTACTCACCCTCATGTCATTTCATGGTTTTTCTTTTTAAATGGAGCACAGAATTTGGTATTTAGCAACATGTCTAGGCTGCACTGGTCCAAAGAAAATGAGACTGTGAGTCAAGCTCAAAAAAAAAAAAGTAAAACATAAAATTATCATGGCACATTACACACTGCACCTATACATTTCAGTCTGTCCCTTACATAAACCTCTTGCACGGCTTCAGAAGACTCAGAATACAGTCCTATTGACAGAATCAACATTCTGCTAAACCTCTTCTTTTGTACTCCATGTCATGTAGGTTTATAAAAACATGAGGGTGAGTAAATGATGACAATTTCATTTTTGGGTCTCCCTGATTTTGCTCAGGAAAATATCTCTCTGTGTACCTGTGTTGGTCTGGGTAACGTTCCTCCATCTCTGGCTGGAGTCTGGGGCGACGGAGAGTTTCACCCTGAGAGTCTTACTGCTGCTGGGGGAGTGATTCACTGATGAGTCCACCACCTCATATATAGTGTGCAGTAGACTGGTGATGTCCTGGACATAGAGAGATAGAGAGGAAAAAGAAAACACATTTAATTAAGAGATCTTCACTGACACGAGACAGTCGATTAGTCTTTTATATGCTGTGCAAGCCTGTACGTGATATATAAGATACATGCATTATTCATAATTCATACACAGGCATGTCCATAATAACGTGTTAATCAGAATCGCCATAGCCTCAGGCAGGGTAAACAGATGCTGACGGCAGTGGAGAGCACATGTACACGCAAACATGAAACATGCTATACATCTGAGGCTATTTAGCATGTGAAAATGAAATGTAAATGCAGAGCAACTATGAGGCTGAGGGAAAGTGAGAGTAAAAGAAAGTGAAAAGTGAGAGATGCAGAGACAGTGACACGGTGGAAGAAAAAAGACAAAGAGCGCAGAGGTATCGGACGTCTTACCTCTCTGGTGACCTTGCCGTTGTTATCGAAGTCGTAGAGGGTGAAAGTCCACTCCTGCCTGTTATCTTCTTCAACTGATACAGCGCACTCCAACTCCTGATTAATAAACAACAATGATAATCACTGTTTTAGTAACACACACATTTAAATAAAAATTTCAGCATCATTACTCCAGTCTTCAGTGTCACATGTCCCTTCAGAAATCATTCTAATATGCTGATTTGCTGCTCAAAAACATTACTTATTATTATAAAAGGTTGGGCTGCTTAATATTTTTATGGAAATTGTAATAAAAAAAAGATTCTTTATTGAATAGAAAGTTTAAAAGTACAGCATTTATTTGAAACAGAAATCTTTTGTAACATAATAAAATGTCTTTACATGACACTTTACTGCCACTTTTGATTAATGCATTAGTCTTGTGTGTGTGTGATTAATATACATCTTAAAAAAAATTGTTGACTGACCCCACATTTTTAAAAGGTAGTGTATGCCCTACCCAGTATGTATGTGTGGTGTATACTGACCTCAAACTGTAATTGTTTGTGTGGGCCGACGGTGGCAGAGCCTTCAGTGTCCTGCATTCTCTCTTCCACACTGCAGCTGTCAGTCTTCTCAGGGGGCAGAGCCACTGCAGAGGGACACATTCACATAATGTTGAGGAAATCTGAACTCAAGTAAGATATTTCATATGTTTTTTAATTTAGTCAATAATGCAGTCCTCTTGGACCTCTTCTGTGACATCAGAATGACATCTTCTGTATGTAGCATCACACAAAAGCACACATGTGTTCAGTTACAGATACTATTGTAGAAATGTGCAATTCATAATTAGCTATTTGAATAAATTATTCAAAAAGTGAACAATTCCAATAATGGGGTTAAGATAAAGCCAGTAATATTTGGCTGGTCAAGTGATCCAATGGGTTTTCACAGACCACTGATATGTCTTCATCTAATGTGACTGTACATAATTTTAAACATTGTTCAAAAGTGCTATTCATTTCTTAGTGTTTTTTTAAAGAGGAAAAACTGAAATGCACATTTAAAAAAAAGTTATTGTGCATGTATGACAGAAAATAGACAGAAAAGAGAAGGAGTTAAGTGAGAATGCAAGCACCTAGTTATTTTTTAATCCAACCATGTCATCTACTGTAGTCCAGTCACAAACAGTAAAGACAGTCACACAGTTGTATAGTATGGGACATAAAATAAATCACACTTTATACAAAATTTTCTATCTTATCCTCAATGTTAAACTCAGAAGTGCATGTTCCTCTACACACTTTGATAGAGTCTGGGAAGACATTGATTGACATGTGGCACACACGTTGCTCATGCCCAAATCTCAATTCAGTACCATTTTTTGTGCAAAGGCAGTGCTTTCACAATGGATCACCTGAAAGCATCTTTACAAGCGAGCCAACAACAACAACAATGGTGAGGAAAAACTCTCTATGTTTAGGTAAGATGATGAAGAATTGAGAGGAACCAAGACAGCAGATGTAAATGTAAGCAAATGTAAGCAGTTTAAATCAAAACACAATGTGGTAGTTTTGACATCAATTACATTAAACGGCACTGGTTTCTTGCATGTAACTTTGACATGCCAATTTTAAGTACAACTGGGTTCTTTGGCTAAAGGCAAGATTTTCAGTCAATAACCACTTTGAATTTTGGTCTGTAACTATTGTAAAATTTTGAATGTAGTCATATGAGGTTAGGTTTATGGTGCAGTTTTACAGGGGGAAAAACGTCATACAGATTTAACCAAAAGACGTCAGAATTTTTGGGTGAACTCCTTTTAAAGGACAAGTTCGGTATGTTACACTTAAAGCCCTGTTTTAAGATCATTTCTGATGAAATAGAACGGTTAAGATTGAAATTTGGACAAATGCTGCTGTCCCGAGAATTTTTGGTTTCTGTATTAGCACCCCCCCACCTCCACAATGGTTTCATATGGGCACTGGAACAATCATTCATAAAATGCATTAAACTTTAGTTTACAAAGACGTGAAACTCACCGAGTGGTCTGGGGTGTTCACTGATATGCTCACACAAAAATCGCTGCAAAAGATGCTTTCCAACAGGTTTTATCGTAGTTTTTGTCCAACTCCATTGACTTGTATTGGATGTTCTGTGAGGTACGGTACATCTTTTGCAGCGAGCATATCAGTGAAAACCCCAGACCACTCGGTGAGTTTCACGTCTTTGTAAAATAAAGTTTAATGCGTTTTATGAATGATTGTTCCAGCTGCACCTATGCAACCATTGTGGAGGTGGAGGGGTGCTAATACAGAAACCGAAAATTCTCGGGACAGCAGCATTTGTCCAAATTTCAATCTTAACCGTTCTATTTCATCAGAAATGATCTTAAAACAGGGCTTTAAGTGTAAAATACCGAACTTGTCCTTTAAGAGCAGACTTCGGGAAATCAGCTATATGTAAGTATAAATGCTTAAATAGACTAACTTCTGCCATCACAACCTAAGGCCAGACTTCAGAAACATCCCCGATATCCTAATTGTGTCTGAAAACACAAGCTAATTTAAAGTGAGAATGACAGAGTCTAACAGTGGCCAGTTCTGAAGTAGAGAATGTCTGTCAGGATTAATCCTGAACTCAATACCCAAATTTCAGAGGCAGTTTGTCTCTTTGTGTACTGTGGGTAATAATACGGAGATGTTTTAAACGAGAGCAGATCTAACGCAGCTCAGTGAGGACACGGCTCAGCACCAGACTGGGTCCTGCAGGCTAAATCCTCCCCCCTGCCCCAAATCCCTGTGCTTTGAAGTTCCATTCTCAAACCTTTTGGCCCAGGATCAGTCCGTCTGTAAAACAGAATCTCTAATTAATTAAGCAAAGTCAAATCTGAAACAGTGTTTGTTGTACGAGCCAAAAGGATAGGCAGACACAACAGTATCTCTCTCTGTCTTCTCTCTCACTCATTCACTTCTCCTCCGCTGATCCGCTCAGATCAAAGAGGACCTGTCTTGTCCCTCTGCAGCGAGATGCAAGGGAGGATGAAAAAAGAAAAGAAAAGCACCAGAGGATGAGAGCAGTCGTACCCGGGGAGCTTTTACAGGTTTTTTGGAGGGAAACAGCATTAGATCAGGGCTTTTGATCAGGGCCAGAAACTCAAAGGCAACGCTGAGCTCCAGGGCCAAAGCCTGCTTGCCAGCCAGCTCACAATATACAGGAGCTGTTTATCTAGAGGACTAACAAATGGTCAAAAAAAAACTACACACACACCATACACACACACCATACACACAAAGGAAGTGCTAACTCTCACAGCAGTGGTCAAAGTCCTGCCCCACAGAGTGATGAGACAGCCAAACCCGCAACAGAGCACTGGTGACGGAGCTTAAATACAGCGCTATACAACACAGAGGACAGCTTGGCAGTGTCCCAAACGTGGCTTTGAATCTAAAGGTTCACCTGGAGTTCACAATAAACTGTGAGGTGACTGAAGCCGAGTGTGTTTCCTCAGCATGCATGTTTGGTACAGGCAAAAGTGCAGTGAAACTTGAACAAGTTGTTCTCATTTCATGTTGCTTGGTCAAAAATGCTAGGTTAAAAAAAAAACTAAAAAAAACTTGCCTAAACATTAGATAAGAACCTTGATCCCAATCAGATGTTTTCATTACAACAAATGCAGTTGGAATACCTTTTTTTGTTGATCTTATTTTTTTTTACATGTTACTATGAGCTTAATTTGCAAACGATGACATCATGACCAAGGATTGGTCCAGAAGGTTTGGGGGGAAACTACAAAACTACATCACTCCCATTAAAATCAAATAAGCTGTTTATTTATTTATTTTTTTAATCAAGGAAGATTGAAAACTTTCTTTTCCACAAATTTAAACACACTAGTATACAAACTAAACTAATACCTCACTATATCTGTGTGTATGCCATGTGGAGATGTTATAGACACATAAACATATGATTAACAAAAAATTGCATCGCTTTTTGTTTTACATTTTTACAGATCCAATAAAAAAGGTCCCAGATACAATTCCAGAGGTAACAGATCCCGTACAATTTAATTCCTGACTATGAGGGACCATAACACCACAAACACCTTAGCCAATCACATCTCTCCTCGACTCACCTTTGATCCACACAGATATGAGCGGACCACTTACAAGCACACATAAGCTGTAAATGTTGCACAGGAATCTGACCTTGCTGTAGCCTTTTGATCAATCAAATGATTCAGTAAACATTGCAAGAAAAGAATCACTCTGTGCCAACACTGTGACTTCAACCAAACCTTTTCTTCTCACCACCATAGTGATAATATAGTATTTAATCCAGGGGGAGAAATAATGAAACTGCTCTTTATATGCAAGAGAACATCAGTTGTTAAAAGGGTATAGTGAGATAGTTTACCTTCTAAACGATAATGTTCATCGCTGATGCCCTCAGCATAACCTTCATCCAGTGGGTCCTACAGAGACAGAAAGGAAGAGAGCGTTAGGCCTCTTCAAAAAAATAAAATTATAATATGACACTTCTCAGATTAGAAAGAATGCCAAACTAATTCAATTATAGTATTTGAAACAACAAATGAACATATACATATTTTGGTGTTTTTGTGCAATTTGTATTATAAAGACAGGAAATTAATGACAGGACATGATGCAGGCTGGATTTTAATTTGCATCCCCCACACGAGCACCTCAGCATGGGTGCAAACCGCTAAACAACACCTCCAAAGACTAGATGGATGACATCAAAGATAGAGTGAAAAACCTAGAGTAATATTGGAAGTGTCTCATCTAACATATTCAACCATTCTGCCCATACAACACACACACAAGCAGCAGTCTACAACATTTCTGTCATCTTCCAAACCAGCAATCCGTCTAGAAGAAGACTATTGTCTCAACACACCTGCTACCTTTGTCTCATTTTAACACTCCAGCTGTCTGGATACTAACAATTCATTTATCTGGCCCAAAGACTGACCCGACAGCATCCGCTGAAGCTCTGCAGCTGCATGTGTGTACATGCTGTTTTTCTGCCAATGAGGGGATGCTTTGTCTTCATCCACACTAGACAAGCACACTAAATGTCTTGCTGTAGTGCCTCCAGCCATACACTGGCCGCTAGAGACACAAAGCCGCGCACACAAACACACACGTTCACCATAATGCTCGAGAGGTTAGCCAACAGTATGCGAGGGGAATGCGCTAATTATGCGTTGTCTGGATGATGGATGGGATGTATTATAAATATGACTTCTTTTCAGTTGGTTGAAATGAGAACCAGTCAGCAGAATTTCTCCTACTATTTCTCTTTAACATTTTTCTTTCTCTCTATCATTCAAGGTCAAGTTTGGCTAAAGCACTACTTGGCCCTCTCAAATGAGTGTGCTGTGTTTGAGATTGTGGATATGTGTTGTTACGCAGGACATTGAGGGCTGTGAGAAACTCACTAATCCCTGAACTTCACATCTAAGTGGCATTTCGCACAATCACTTTGGCGTCTGTCCGCCCCTCTCAGTCACTCTTAAAAAGCTCTATAGAGCCCACCAGTCTCCATCATATATTAAAACCTCTTTTCTTGTTTCTCTGCTTCTGTTTTCTCACCCCCACCCTACTATAGGTGAAACCATCTTGCACAGCCCTTACAATAATACAAATAATAAAATTTAATTATATTTAACAATAATAACATTTTGGATTTCACAAGCCCAAGGATGTTTCACAATGCATTACAAAAACAATAAAAAAAATATTAGAAACATAACAATGAACAAAATAATGAAAATATTTCATTAGAGTATTAGAAATACAGAGAGATTAATTTCACATAGATATTGGTAAGACCTGACAGTGTGAGTACTAGGGATATATAGGAATGAAAAATAATACAAATAGTAAATAAAATTAAAATTAAAATGCATAATAATAATATATTTTTAATTAATTATTATTAAATAAGTTATGAATAATTATCATTATTGTATATAAAATATTACATACAAATGTTACACTTATTAAAATGTAAAAATTATAATACTACACACACCATGGAATTACCCTGGTACATGTCCATGTTACTTTTTAGATCCAGTCACCTTTCAGGCAAATAGTGGAGTTTGTCACTACATGGCACACGGACACACTGTACTACAGTGACCTTGACCACTGAAACAGTCCTTTTTAAATTACATGTTTTTGTACACTTACCAAATAACATCAGAGGTTAATTGGCTGTGGAGAGTGTAATCAATAGAGGCTGATCTCTCTTCAGCAGTGTAATGAGAGGCTGAAGTGGGATCTGCACACACTCAGTGCGTGTGAGGGTGACCATGTGCTTCAGGTCACTCACTAATGTATGGAGACTAAGTGCCATTTATAGCGCAATTGAAAACTCACTGAGAAAAAAAAAGGGACAGAGTTTGCGTGCGAAGAGTAAGAGAAAGAGGATTTGATTAAAATAATTATCTTGTAATTTCACAGATGAAGTCTTGTGATCAGGGGTGGGCGATCTGACCAAAATCAATATCATGAGTAATTTTAGGTAAAGGTACAAAAGTGATTCAGTCAAGAGCAGTGAGAGATGTTCTGTCTTTAGTTGTTTGATTAACATTAAAGGGCACCTATTATGCAAAATTCACTTTTACATGCTGTTTGAACATAAATGTGTGTTGGCAGTGTGTGAGCAAAACCACCCTAGAATGATAAAAATCCACCCAGTGTTTTTTTTACAATCTCAATAATTCATATGCACTCTCTCAGAATGAGCTGTTCGAAGATTCAGCTTTTTGTGACGTAGAACATGGGAAAGGGGTTTGATTGACAGTGTGGTTGAGGCAGACCCCTCCCTCGGTGATCTGATCCTCCATTGTTGTTTCAACGACAGCCGGACCGCTGTTCTGAAGATTTGTGCTGCCTTCTAGAAAATGCCACAATGTGTTTTGTTGTGGGCTGTAATACTTCGCATAGTTGTTTGCACTTGCTTCCGACATCAGAGCCACTGAAAACGCAGTGGGTGGATTTTATTTATGAAGGAAATGCGCCTCTTACACTCCCGAAGTACGTTTATGTTTGCTTAATATCATTTTGAGAGTGACTGTTTTTTGAACGGCGGTCAATTCAAAGCAGGTCTTGCTACAAAATTAATCCTCAAGGGTGGATCGTTGCCTAGTGTTCGCGATCCAACGACAATTCCTGAAGAAGTAAGTGTATTTTATGATTTCTGAGGTGTTTTCAAACATTTGCGTCAACGTTATCACAGTTTGTGTGTGTCTGTGTGTGTGTTGCACAGCGATGACAACGCAATGAGTTCATAAATGTATCAAATAACCATTCCGAGACATCCTGGTCCATTCTCGATCGTTTTTCTTCAGCCGGAGTCTCTTCGTCATCTGGGTCGGACTCTGGTTCAAACATGTATGGCCGAATGCCATACACAATTGCGGGTCTGTCACTCTCGGCCATTATGGTTCTACCGACTGTTAATTGCCATAGTTATGCAAGTTACACCCACATCCAGCGGCAGGGTGGGGATTAGCAGCTCATTTGCATTTAAGGTCGTCTGCCTCAAAACAGCTTGTTTCAAAACAGGCCCCAAAAATGACACATTCAAATGGTTATAATAAATTAACTGGGGGGTATTTTGTGCTGAAACTTCACAAATACATTCTGGGGACACCCAAGACCAATATTACATCTTGTAAAAAGGGCCATAATAGGTGCCCTTTAAAGGTAGGGTAGGGGATTTTTTTTTTAATGTTATTCTGGTTAAGTCGTTTATGTTCATTATTTTTGTAATGTTATGTGCTTTGAGACATGATGTATTTTATCGTCTCTTATGATGCTTCGCTGAATCTGCTCTGGCTGTGCTTGACCAGCGTTTTCATGTGTTTTGGAGGAGGCGTGGCTTTGGAGATGCTCTGAAGGGAGAATGGGATCTAATGCTTTCAATGCTAGCTTGCTACTGCTAGCTTCTCCTACCCTACCTGTAATAAAGAGACAGCAGAAGGTTTATTATGCTACTGTCACAAGACCGAATGCAAGGATCCAAAATACTTGTGCGTTTTCTTTCTCAACTGTTTACATTCACTGAAGACATAAATTACTTTGTTTATGAGGATACTTGCAAAGGCGGGCAGTTTGACACATTAGCATGTGGCTTTAACTGTTCAAGCCTAATTAGGTGGCAAAAAGAACTGTTCAGTGTCAGTAACCACACGTTCTATGAGCAGCGGCTTCATGTGAACGGCCTCTCAGACAGCGCTCAGAAACCATCTCTCCGACAGCGTGCACATTGGCTATAGCAAAATGAGTCCTCATTCAAATTATAAGCTTTCATGACCGTGCAGCACAGCAATGTCAGGTGAGTGTGTAACCATGATAGAGACAATAGTCTCTATCTCTACCGGTTGACAAATTTCTATGTTTTAATAGTAATAAATCACTATGATTAATAGTGTGTTCCAGTATATTGCCCACCCCTAATTGTGAGAGACATTTTAAACAGAATGAAAAAAAAAATCTGAGAGAACTTGTGTCCTGTGACAAACTCCTGGTGTGAATAGATTCATGATAGATAAATGTTTATAACAGATCATGGAACAATGGCATTTCTGCTGTGGGTATTTTGCCTCAGCAGCATCATGAAAAGGCCTGTGAAACATAAACAAGGGCTTCACTCAATGTGTGCCAGCAACCAGAAACTCTTTCCCAGACACCATGTTTCACACTCTGTGGAAAACCAACTAGATCTTTTTGTTTTAACGCGAGCCAGAACAGGAAAGAAGAGAAGTTTGATTACTTTACTACAAATGGATGGCCACACAACCCAGTGTAACATTACTGTTCCCTTTCGAGAGGTCTCTCCTATTGCGTAAGTAGCTTACGCTATGGGAAAACTCCTTTTCTCGAGAATATTGAAGTCTTTATGTAAAACGCATTGCAGCTGCACAGCTGACAGCAATGAACGAAGGAACTCGGTCATTGGCTGTGCTGCGGAAACTTGCTCGAACCAATGACGGGGCGACTCTGAATGCGCGACCAATGAGCGCGCTTCGCGCCCGCGCGCGTCAGAGCCCGCCAAGATGGGCGTGGCCAAGCTATATATTGGGCGCCCCGTCATGAGAGTTCTTTAGATTTAATCTCCTTCAGCGAACACCTTCTTCGCTGGATCCTCCGGATTATTGGAAGCCTTCGCCGCCGTGGAAAAGCATACCAGCGGGATTGCTACGAGGACGTCGGCACCTTCAGCCGCCTTCAAGCACCTCCTACTGAGCCATCCGGCGCGCCATATACGCAAGTATTTTACATCTGTCCGCCCCGCGACATTTGTGAAAGAGCAAATTTCCAATAAGGCGTTGTTTCAAATGCCTTCCTGCGCGTCGTGCAGAGACCTTCTCCCGGACGGGGATCGTCACATCATCTGCGCTCGCTGCCTGGGCCGTGACCACGCAGAAGCTGCATTGACCAAGGGCGGATGCCCGGAATGTGATGACCTGGGTCTCTCCGCACTACGGGCTCGCCTCGCCGCTTTCGCCGTGAGCGAGCCCATCGCCACCCCTCTGTTTGAGCCGCGCACTAAGAAAAAGCGCCGCTCACAGAGGCTTCCTGAACCTGAGCTCAGTGACGTCATGCCGAGCCAGTCTCCGCGTGCTTCACCGCCGCTCTTGCCTTCCCCACCGCCGGTTCAGTTCACCCAGCCGGACCCACACCCCTCTAGCAGAGCGGTGGGCCTTGTGACTTTCGGCGCGACCGAGGACGACGGGGGAATGGACGACAGCTTGTCCATCGACGCTGCATCGGACGACTGGCCGGGCTCCACTCTCGACCCCGCCCCGTCGACGCTAGCTAGCACGAGCGGGGGCTCCACTATGGATACTGAGATTATCCGTGTCCTCTCTAAGGCCGTGGAAGACCTCGGGCTCGATTGGTCTTCTCCCGAAGAACCAACCCGGAGCCGACTGGATGAGTGGTTTCTGCAGGGGCGCCAGCAGGCCCCTCGGCAAAGGCCTTCTCCCTTCTTCCCGGAAGTTCACGACGAACTCACCAAGTCGTGGAAAGCCCCCCACTCAGTGGACGGCGCGAAGAAAAGATGCTACGAGGGAACGCCGCCCCTCGAGGAGGCCGTGGCCAATCATCTCTGCCCGCCCTCCACCACCGGATGGAAAGCCAAAGCTTCCCACCCCTCGAAGCCCTGCCACACTACCTCTGCTCTCGCCGGTCGCGCCTACGCTGCCGCCGGCCAAGCTGCATCAGCGCTTCACTCAATGGCGGTACTTCAAGTGTTCCAAGCCAAGCTTCTCCGCTCTATGGACGAGTCTGGCCCCGAACCCGAAGCCTTCAGGGACTTACGCAGCTCAACTGATATAGCTCTGCGAGCCACGAAGGCCACCGCCCAGTCCATCGGCCGTGCTATGGCTAATTTGACTGTTCTCGAGCGCCATCTGTGGCTGACTCTGACTGAAATGAAGGACGCGGATAAGGCGCCATTTCTCGACGCGCCTATCTCCACCAGCGGGCTGTTTGGACCGGCGGTTAAAGGTTTCGCCGAACGCTTCACTGAGGCCCAGAACGCTTCACAAGCTATGCGTCATTTCCTGCCAAAGCGCTCCAGCTCATCGCAGAGCAGACAGAGACCGCCACAGCCGCAGCGGGCTAGAACAGCTCCCACCGCCTCTCAGCCCGCGCCTCAGGCTGACGCTCGACGCCGCTCGCGCTCTCACAACCGCAAGCCGCCTCCTGAGCGACGGGGTCCTCGGCCCAAGATTGTGCTGAACCCTGAGCCTCGAAAGCCGTCCTAGCCACAGAAATGAGAATAGAGAGTGCGTGTCTCGCAAAAGCCGGACCACTCTCTCTGCAAAAGCTCAAACATTACCCAGTCCCCTTACAGGCGGCTGGATATGTCCATACAGCAGTCAATGGGCCAGTCACAGAGCTCGCTCACCTGCAAACAAACGCCGTTTTTACGGCGACACACAGAAAACACAAAAAGAGTCTTTTTCTGCCTGCATCACTAAGGGTTCACATGTCCACAAAGTGTGCATTCCCAGATACTGTCAAAACAGTGCCAAATTCATTCCCAGCTCCGGCTGCGCTTCCCATGAATGTAGATCACGTGCCTACGGTCATGTACGCACCACTACACACAAGCACTGTTCACACAGTTATAAATTCATCCCCAGTAAAAGCGGGAAACATTATAAAAGTGACGCGTGTGCCTACCACTGTTTATGCACCCCCACATATAAACACTGCCCTTACAGTGTCAAACAAAACCTCAGCTCAGGCTGCGAGTTTTACAAACACAGCGCGCGCTGTTGTAATCACACACGCCTCTGAGAGCTACGAACTCAGGCGATTCGCTAGCCGGGTCCCTACGTCACAGCGGCCCGCCCCTAGCCTGTATTCAGCCCATATCTGTACACGCAGCGGCATGGGAAAACATTCCAGATATGCCGAAATGGGTATTGAATATAGTAAAGCACGGATACTCGCTCCAGTTCGCTCGCAGACCACCACGTTTTACGACTGTGGTGGAGACGAAAGTGAGAAAAGAGTGTTCACATGTTCTACGCACCGAGGTGCGCAAACTAATAGAAAAGGGCGCTGTGGAAACTGTTTCCCCCTCTCTGAGCGGGACAGGTTTTTACAGCCGCTATTTTCTCGTCCCGAAAAAGGATGGCGGTCTCCGCCCCATCCTAGATCTCAGACACCTGAACAAAGCACTAATGATTCGCTCGTTCAGAATGTTAACAACCAAGCATATCCTCGCGCAAGTGCGCCCAGGAGATTGGTTTCTCTCAGTAGATCTGAAAGATGCTTACTTTCACATTCCAATAGCGCCTCATCACAGGCCGTTTCTGAGATTCGCTTTCGAGGGAACGAGTCATACCAGTACACAGTACTCCCGTTCGGCCTGTCCCTGGCTCCCCGTACATTCACGAAATGTATGGATGCAGCACTTTCCCCCCTAAGACGAAGGGGAGTGCGAATACTGAATTATCTCGACGATTGGCTGGTTCTAGCACAATCAGAGAGTCAGCTAATAACACACAGATCTTGGATTATCAGCCATTTAGAATGCCTGGGTCTAAGAATCAATTTTGCAAAAAGCATACTATCTCCCAGCCAGAGAATTTCTTTCCTGGGAATAGTTCTAGACTCGATGCAAATGACAGCGCGTCTCTCATCGGAGCGCGCGCTCACCATCCGGCGCCTTGCAACATCATTCAGAGCGGGCGCGCGCGCGCCCCCGTCAAACGGTTTCAGAGGATGCTCGGTCTCATGGCCTCAGCATCGGCCGTACTCCAGCTAGGATTGTTGCATATGCGCCCTCTCCAACGCTGGCTCAAGAGCCGCGTCCCTACTCACGCGTGGCGTTCGGGCCACTTTTTAATCAGAGCGAACCACGGCTGTATAAAAGCCCTGACGCACTGGAAAGCCGCCGACTGGTACCAGTCAGGCGTGAGTCTGGGTGTGAACACAAGGAGAAAGATGATAACGACAGATGCCTCCAAAATAGGTTGGGGGGCCCTTTACGAGGGCAGGCCTGTCTCCGGCTTTTGGTCAAACCCGGAGAAGCGCCTACACATAAACTGTCTGGAAATCGGTCGCTTTGGCTCTCAGAGCCCTGCTCCCACATCTAAAAAACGAACACGTCCTGGTCCGAACGGACAACATGACGGTAGTGTCGTACATAAATCGCCAGGGTGGACTCAGGTCGAGCTCCATGCATTCAATGGCCAGGAGACTCATTTTATGGTCCCAGCACAACTTGCGCTCGCTGAGAGCAGCGCATGTGCCAGGCGCCCTGAACCAGGGGGCAGACATGCTATCCAGAGACAAGATTCTCCCAGGAGAATGGGCTCTCAACCCGCTGACGATTCAGTGGTTATGGAAAACCTTTGGCAAAGCGGAGATCGACCTCTTCGCCTCCAAGGAGAACGCGCACTGCTCTCTTTTCTTCACGAAAAAGCACGGACGCGCTCGCCCAGAGCTGGCCGAGCCACCCCTTATATGCCTTTCCCCCGATCGCGATGCTGCCACAGGTCATCAGTCGGGTCAGAGAAGAGGAAAACGCAGTGCTGCTGATAGCCCCACTCTGGAAGAACCAAACATGGTTTCCAGATCTGATGCAAATGCAATCTGCACCACGGCCGATTCCACTGAGGCCAGACCTCCTCAGTCAGGCCAGCGGGATGATATTTCATCCCCGCCCCGATCTGTGGGCCCTTCATGCATGGCCCCTCAACGGGTTCCCAGGAACCTCGCGAGCGGAGCACTAAAAACCATCGCTGAGGCGCGGGCGCCCTCCACGAGACGCTTATATGCCCAGAAATGGAAAGTGTTCAGTGACTGGTGTAATACCAAGGGCCTGAACCCTGTAACATGCGAGATTACGAGTGTACTCGTTTTCCTACAAGGGCTTCTGGAGGCGGGCCGCACCCCCTCCACGCTCAAAGTATATGTGGCTGCCATCACAGCGTCACACGACCTTGTAATGGAACGTCCATTGGGAAGAAACGACCTAATTATTCGTTTCCTAAGGGGCGCCAGGAGGATGAACCCTTCACGCCCCCCCTCAGTGCCGATCTGGGACCTAGCTACGGTCCTAGACGCTCTTAAAGGGCCCCCGTTCGAACCACTCCGAACCGTGCACCTTAAACAGCTCTCGCTCAAGACGGCGCTCTTGCTGGCACTCGCCTCGGTCAAGAGAGTGGGCGACCTGCACGCGCTTTCAACAAGCGCTGCCTGCCTAGAATTCGGACCTAACGACTGCAGGGTCGTCCTTAGACCGAAACATGGGTATATTCCTAAAGTGCTCACCACTCCCTTCAGAGCACAGGTTATCTCCCTAACTGCGCTTTCGTCTCCAGCAGACGAACACGACGCTAATCTACTCTGCCCCGTTAGGGCTCTCAGAGTGTATTTGGAGCGTTCTGCCCTATTCAGACAGACAGAACAACTGTTTGTATGCTTTGGCGGCCGTACGAAAGGTTCCGCCGTTTCAAAGCAGAGAATCTCTCACTGGATAGTCGAAGCTATAGCGCTGGCTTATGAAGCTAAGGGACTTCAATGCCCCTGGGGAGTCAAAGCACACTCCACCAGGAGTGTGGCTTCTTCCTGGGCATGGTCGAGCGGGATACCGATCGAGGATATTTGTGCGGCGGCAGGCTGGGCCTCACCGTCCACATTTATCAGATTCTACAACCTACAGGTCCCGACATTGCATTCCAATGTGCTATCAGCATAATGCTAGTTGAACTGCGAGTTCGTATCTAGATTATGTATGTGCTTGTGTCACACTGAGCGCCTTCTAGCCGCTCTGTATTTTTTCCCACATATAAAGCTCGCCTCTGCCGGCTAGTTGGATGATAACTTTGCTTTTTAGCTCAGGCACCTGCCTCTGGCTATCATAAGGCGAAGTTCAGCACGCACGGTGTTTTGCATGGTGTTCCCATAGCGTAAGCTACTTACGCAATAGGAGAGACCTCTCGAAAGGGAACGACTCGGTTACTAACGTAACCTCGGTTCCCTGAGAGGAGGGAACGAGTATTGCGTAAGCTGCCGTGCTTGTGCTTGGTTAGTTCGCTTCAGTCGTTTTAACCTAAAGAACTCTCATGACGGGGCGCCCAATATATAGCTTGGCCACGCCCATCTTGGCGGGCTCTGACGCGCGCGGGCGCGAAGCGCGCTCATTGGTCGCGCATTCAGAGTCGCCCCGTCATTGGTTCGAGCAAGTTGCCGCAGCACAGCCAATGACCGAGTTCCTTCGTTCATTGCTGTCAGCTGTGCAGCTGCAATGCGTTTTACATAAAGACTTCAATATTCTCGAGAAAAGGAGTTTTCCCATAGCGTAAGCTACTTACACAATACTCGTTCCCTCCTCTCAGGGAACCGAGGTTACGTTAGTAACCGAGTCGATTTGTCATAACACATAAACACATACATCAAGCACTCCATTGCTGTTTTTGTTGGCCCTGTTATCAGTGGAATAAGCCTAAACGAATCTTTCAAAATGAAATTACAAATACAAGAATGAAATAAAGTAAAACTCAAACTGAGATACAGAGTAATGCCCGGTACACATTGTGTGATTTGTACAATCTTTCCCAGCTGAAAGATGACCAATTTCTGTGGTCGTGGCTCCTAAACGGTGGTCCTACGTCATACAGTGAGAGAGGTTCAAAGATGGTCACGGTTTTGTGACCAAAGATATCCTGCGATCATTTTCTGACAGTGAAAAACAATGGACCAATGGGGCCAGATCATTAACTTGAGGGCGTTGAGATACCAATGAGTGTGTATATGTTTAATACTATAGACTTAAAGCTCCTCTAAACAAAAATGTGAATAAATAAAAAGCAGTTCTGAATGACTTAATCCTCAATAAATAAATACATTATTTAACAAATAACTGCATCTTCTTGAGGGTAATTATGTGTGGGTAGCACACAGAAGCACAAAGTAGATGTTGGGTCTTGCCAGGTTAAACCTAGAAACACATTCAAACACTTTGCCAAGTGTCTCTAAGTGTAATGGTCACCCCCAAGTGTCTGGGCTGGCACATTAATATGTAAGGACTATGAAAGAAATACACAGGGAAAACTGCAAAGAGAAAGCCAAGAGATTTCTCACCCAGGTTAAGTATGGGGATATGTGTCTTAATTAGATTACTCATATGAATGTGGCCTTGTTCATTTTGTCATTATGGTATGTGTGTGAATGCATGTGGGTAAGGGAGTGTTTGTGTGTGAGTGTGTGTGTTGTGGAAAGTCCCACACAACTCTGTCTGTATTTTCTGTTTGCTTGCCACGCCACAAGGGCTGATGGACAATTTACAGAGCTGATGACAGTTCTGCATGATCATGGGCCAGACGCACACGCACACATAAAACACACAGACAAGATCAGTCGCCAAGCCTTCACTACGCCATAGCCTTGGAACGTCATCAAACCCAGGAAAACGTAATTAAGACCATCGCCTCTCTCTCTGTCGCCTTCTCACTCCTCTGTCACCTTCGGTTTTCAAACTCACAGACCAGTCCTAATCATATTAAAACCAGGAATAAAAGATGGAAGGTTTCAGCACTGTGAATGGTAGCCAACCAGAACCACTCCATTTTTAAGACAATTTAAGCCATCACAAAGACACATGCACCTACAGGTGCCATATTTCACCAGCGAGACAATCAACCATGAACATTTAGTCACGAGCGCTGACGGAAAAAGACTTGCAACTGAATTCCTGATTAATCTTCTGTGTCTGTTATCTTGCTTAAGTGTATACGGTTACATGCGCAGGATCTCTGGAGAGGGAATGTATATGCTAGCACAGCCCCCGACACCGAGGGCACGGCAAAACCGGCCCTTGCTAGCTACGGGCCAATCCAAAAATGACTCCCTGTGCTCCCCCCAGTACCATACATACTTTCCTAAATGTGAGGATGAAAGCGTCTGGAGTGCAGTGACCTACATAAGCACTTCATACTTTATAATGAGCAGAACAGACAACCCAGACAACCTGAACTACTGACTGGAGTGTCAGTACTGCACTCTTAAAGGGACAGGTCACCCTAAACAAAATATATTCTGTCATCATTGACTCGTTTTTCCAAACCTGTATGAATTTCTTTCTTCTGTCTTTTCGATTTTTTTTTTTTTTTTTTGGAACATGCAATGAAAATAAATGTTTTGAACCCCATTCACTTTCATTGTATGCACAAAAACATCCTTCAAAATATATTTTTTTATGTTCCACAGAAGAAAGAAAGTCATGAGTATGAGTAAATGATGACAGACCCTTAGTTTTTGGGTGATATCCCACACTGACCAATAAATTAGGCAATGTCTTGCTGCTGTTCTTGAAATTTTGTGTGTGTCACACTCACCGATTAAGGCTGGAAAAGAGGTAAACAATGAAACGACTCCCTCTGACACTCCTCTCGGATTCAGTGTCATGCATTGCAATGCCCCATTTTGGCAGCTAATCAATGTGAAGAAATAAGCGCCGTGCAAATGGAGACAATTGAATCAGGATTCAAATCGTGGAGTGACTTCACCCTGTGAATGTGTGTGATATGTAGCCTATTTGTCCCTTCAGGGTTTGCCATAGAAAGTATGTGTTCATGTGCGCCGGGAGCGCTTGTCAGCTTCAGAGAAAAAAAGATTTACATTCTATAAACAGATTGTTGACACAAGTTTCCTTATTTAACTCTTCATTCAAGTTTAAGCGAATGCCAGGAAAGCGCTCAGTTACACAGCGCTTATGACAGACTTGTGTTTGTTAGATTGCAAACATTATAGCTCATCAGTTCTTCAGTGTGATCTGGATGAGAGAAAGAGCATTGTTCACTGCCAATGCCATGATATCCCACCACATCCATAAGAAAGTCAATTGGGCCATTAACTCAGCAGTAGGGCTGCAAGATATTTGAAAAAACTGAAATTGCGCAATTTTTTTTTTCTGCAAAACTGAGACATGAAAAAATAATTTGCACCCTGCCTGTAAATTCTCTACATACATCATGTATATGTACTCTGTTGCTGATGAGAGATGTTGATGATTGCACTATGGTCTCTGTTAAACCGGCACCTTATCATTACTTACCTCTAACTTATAACACTACAGAATTTATTAACTGAAGTCAATATAGACCAAAAAAGTCAATCCATAAATAATGTTTTTTTTTTTATTATGAATGCTTTGACAAAAAAAGGGGGAGGGGAGTCTGCTTTTATGTCCACACCAATATCAAAATCTAACATAAACCCTCAGATTTGGACTAAACACCACAACTGATCTGGTGTAGAGAACGGAGCAGAGTGATTTGCAGCAGATGGACTGTTAAAGATTTTAGCATACCGTCTATGTGTAAAACAGCAGTTGATTCAATGTTTCAAGCATTTTATAGTTATAAATCCTGTTAATCGTATAACCGCCCTGGCACAAAATGCCCATTCCACGCATCCAGAATCCAAACACATCCTGCTAATTTACTGAATCACAGGTTTCTAAATCAATGCAAGATGCGCAACAGAAATGTAGTGGATGGTTGTGTCTGTTCAGATGGTTAGCTTACCTCCACCACAGGATGAAAAACATCACTTTCGTCTCAATACACACCTCTCATCAAACAGCCATAGTCAAAACAAGGGACAGATTAGAGAATACTCATTCAGCAAAGAGGAAGAAAGAGAGAATGAGTGAGAAAGACAGTGACTACTTCAACCAAAACAAAAAAAATTAGAGTCGTAAACATTACTACATAATAGGGTTGGGCAGTATTACCGTAATATCGTATACCGCGGGGTCTTAAAATAGCAACGGTATCAGTTTCAATACCGTCATTACCGGCACTTATATATAATATATAAATATAATTTATTCAATGCCTAAAAATGCTTATGTAGTTGTCATCAAGTGACAGTGTGGAGGAGAAAGAGAGAGAGAGAGAGAGAAGGGAGAGGCGGTAAATACTGACGAGGCAATTTGTAAATGTTGAAATAAAAAATGTGACCGCGAGAGATGGAAACACCTCTAACCTAATGTCGCATCTCCGAAACAACCACCCACTCACTGCTGCGAGGATGCATTTTGCCCCGGTTTCATTAAATAAGCGCATTAGTTTATATTTGTTAAAATATTATAATGTTGTTTTTTTTTACGTTGATAATGAAAAGTGAACAGCACGAGTATGATGGGATGCATCAGGAGTCAGACATTGACCACTTAATTAAGTTTCATTTTGTAAAAGGCCTTTCTTTAAAGTGAATTTCGTTTTGTATAAATTGTATCTTAATTTAAAAAAAAAATTTATCAACCAATTGCCTGGATTTAATAAATAAGAATCAAATATAGCAGACAACATAATCATGACATGATCGTGCGCTGGCGCGCCGCGGTCACTTGCATTGAAATCTCATCATAAATTAACCGAAACTCAGTGTATGCCTCACAGACATGACAGATAGGCCTATATCTAAATAAAGCTTGAAATTTCATTAAACGAAACAATTCAAAACGAAAAGAAATAGGCCACTCGCTGATTATTTAATCCATGATGTGCATTTCTCTCTATGCGTGTTCATACGGAGATGACGATCATCAAATTCATTAAACGAAACAATTCAAAACGAAAAAGAAAAAGGCTAGCCTATACCTTCTGATTATGTAATCCATGATTTGCATTTCTCTCTATATATGCGCGTTCACTAGGAGATGGCGATCGTCAACTTAATCTTTGCAGCAGACACTGACAGAAAAGTATTAATAAAAATAAATGGACGCGTGTCACCGGATTTACAAATGCACTTGTTGCTTGTTAATTTATTTTAAATTAATTAATAAAATGAATACTTTAATTGTCATAATTAAAATAATTAAATATTATTAAGTCTCCCATTTTTGCTCATTTATAAATAGTATTTATATCTACCACCCCCTCAGCACCTGGGTTAAAAAATTATTTGGCGCCAACATATTATAACGGCCCACGTATTAAAAATAGTCTAGTCTAAATAGGGCTCCGGCTCATAATTAATTACATTTAATGCCGTCAGCCGGGATCAGACACAACGTGCACGGGTTGGCCTCGATTTTTGTTTTGATTTTTTTTTGCCCGATCTAGTATTCAGTTTCTGAACGGTGTAGGCACAAGCCAACAGTTTGGTGACGCTGTCTGAGCCTTATGTCATAATTTTTAATTAGTCACGGTAATACCGTATACCCCGGTAAAATAGGGAGGAGGTTTGACGGTATCAAAATTTGGATACCGCCCAAGCCTACTACATAAGCCCACAAATAAACTTGTCATCAGTCATATAACCTTTCAAAACATATATAACATTCCTAGTAATGAAAATAAGCATCTTTCTGTCATCAACAAACTGCTTTTGATGCAATAAACAGAACATGTTTAGATATAAAATGAATAAATATCATAGCAATCACACATCATTTATTTGAAAACTGTAAAAAATGTTTTGTCGGGTAACCTATAAAAATTTGTGTTTACAGTATGCACAACTCGCATATATGCCTTGACTTTTTTTGCACTAAGTATTAGTTGACCCACAATCTGCCGACATTGGCCCGGGATGTTGTTTAACAGTAAAAAAAAAGGAAAACTAAACAACAACAAATATCTGGAGATGCAACAATAGATGCCCATGTTGACAAGCGTTTGTGTGAGGGGGTTAAGAGATTCTCAAAACTCAGCTTAATAAAAGAGTACAAATACATTTGTATTACTTATACCTTCTGTAGACAAATAGCACACTCTGGACAATGATGAAACTTTCTAGTATGCATGCATTGAATGCCTGTGAATGCTCTTAAATGGAGTACACATTGCAATACTATGCATCAGAAAACATAATATTCATAAAGACAAATAAAGTACATGTGTATGTACATCCATGTGTTAATTGTGTGAAGTATGTGTATGCATGTATTACAGCGTAGGTTATAAGGCCATGTAAACAGGTCAGTTGTGTGGGGTTTATAGATGTTGAGTCTGGCTAAGAAAGTGATTGGAAAAACACTGCTCAATACCAGCTACATTTGGCAGTCGCTGTGTTTGGAGTAAGTGTTGTGTCTTGTATCCTCGAAATTGGTGATTAGACCGTAACTTTACATATGCATCTGTACAGTTCATGTTCTCTTTTATATTGTCTTTGCAAGGTGGACACAAATAAATCATTATGGTGTTTGTTTGGGGGGGGGGGGGTTGTCCGTGTCTGTAGAGGCTCCTTAGTAATTTCTCAGATGAGATTAACATTGCAAACATTTCCTCACACATTACCTCATCCACATCAAAGTGCTCTACGCTTATGACACCACACACTTACTGTCCACAGAAACACACACACACACACACACACACACACACACTCTCTCTCTCTCTCTCTCTCTCTCTAGCTTTTCTTACTCATACTTTCTGCCTCTGTAGAGATATGGATATCATATCTACTAGTTACAGAGAGCTTAACAAATGCAGATTTATGAAACTGGATGTAAGCATGATTGTGTTTATCAAGTATCTTTGATCGTGTATTTTGAGCATTAAAGACCATGAAATGGCTTAACAAATGCAGTAGTTCATATTAAAACAAAAAAAGTTGGGGCAGGATGTGAGCAGTTCCTCTTTCTTAATGAAGAATACGGTCAGACATTACAAATACAGCAGCTAGAAGGACACTTTTACATCCCAACACAGACTAGCCTATATGACTAAAACAACAGTCAGTATCACTGAAACACTCAAGAGAAAGAGGTTGTTGGCAGATAGTTAGTGATAGATAAAAGCATCAATCTGATCACTTTGCAGGCAACAACAGGACACTTATTGAGCTAAAATGATCCAAACATATAGTACTGGTGAGGCTATGCTCTCATTTACTAGAGACACCTTAAAAGCATGAAAGCTGCAGAGAGAGCGCGCGCTTTGAAGCACTGAAAATGAAGCAGCGCTCCCCATTTGTTCTACTCTCTCTTCCCCTTAGGTGATCCCTCCTTTACCCTCTCCCCATTTCCCCTCTTCCTTTTCTTTTTAAAGGCAGAGAAAAGGAATAACTAAGCTGCCTCTAAAATACAGAGAAAGAAAGGCTTTTCAAATATTGTTTGAAACTCCAGCCTGTTCCTCTCTGAAGGACTTTAAACACCAGAGTAACATAAAGCTGGAGATTTGTGGAAACAGCAAGTCAGAGATTTATCAAATCCTTAAATATGACCATTTCATAAGTACTCTAAACACAGATAGATAGCAATAAAATTATGAATTAAACATGGTAACAAAACAAAAATCCTGCTATTTCTTATTACTGTCTCTTAAAAAGTGACAAGCTAACAAATACAAAAAAAAATAATCAAAGAAATTTGGGATCTTAATATTCTGAAATCTGAAAACAGTAGTGGTGATATATATATATTTTAAACTGTGATACAGTTTGATGATTTTAAATATGTTTGTAAATATATACATATTAGTAAATGTTTATTTACAGATAGAAAATCAAGTATCTTATTCTTCCCCTTTGAAGTACGGAAGAAACATAAATGTGTCAGGGCAGCTGAATAAATAGGGGTGTTGAAGAGGTTGGAATAACACTGTCCAGAGCTCTGCTGCTTGTGCCTGTGGTTGAGTGTGTGTGTATGTGTGTGTGTATGTGTGTTTAAGGAAATTTTGAAAACACAACCTAATTCTCAGCTGTTAATCCTGGCAACTCAGTCCACACATTCCCACCATGCACTTTGATCTCTAGAGCACATCCGGACAGACGTGCTTTAATGCACAACACACACACACTTTCTCTCTCTCTGATGCACCTAGCCAGGCGCCATCCTAGCCTCCAGCCCACCCCCATGACACACATACCTGAACACTATTTTTACACACATACTTACATACATGCATTACTCATAGTTAAATGGAAAAACACATACAAAACATGTGGGAAACCATGTGTACTTACAAGCCAGCATTGCATGTCTACTAACCAAGAGTAACTGGAGAGGAAAGTCTAGTCACCTCAAAGCTGCCTTTCAAGTTCCACATCTCTTCACAGGTTATCCCAACATAGATGCCATGCACAAGCTGATTTTGCGATGGATACTAAAATTGCGCCAGTACGCTTCTTATTAAGTTTCTTATAAAGTTTCTTACTAACAGACCTAGATAATGTGATTGTAGTTCCACTTCGCCCAGCATTTATACAGTTGGCCTTGACGTTATGAAGTTTGGGGCCACTAAGAATTTTTTAATAATTAATCATTTTATTCAGCAATTCGATCAAATGTGACAGTAAAGACTTTTACAATGCTGCTAAAAAAAATCTTATATTTATACTTTTATATTTTAAATAAATGATGTATCTTTGAACCTTCTATTCATCAAAAAAAAAGAATTCCTGAAAAAATGGGTAAACCTACACATCACAAAAATCTTTCTGTATTTTAACATTTTCAAAAAATTGGGGGGAAAAAAGGATGTTTTCCCCATGAGGACCAAAAAAGATGTCCCTGCAAGGTCAAAAATTACTGGTATTACTATCCTTGTGGGTCCTCTTACCGTAGGTTTACCAGGTACACACACACACACACACAAAATATGTAAAGGAAATGTGCTAAATGTTTTATTTCCTCAGTTCTGAACAGACAGATATGTTTCAGGATGTAAGGAAAATGGAGTGAGTTAAGTCTGTAGCAGTAATGTTAACATCAAACAATGTCAAATACTTGATAGAGTAGATGACAGAGCAGCCACCAGTAGGTCCCTTTACTATTCTGGTCCTGGAAGAACTCTTTTCCCCTCCTCCCTTCTTGTCTCTTATCCTATTTTCCTTTCTCATAGGAGCCCCTCAACAGCCCTACACTGGAGCCAGGTGCTGTCTCACTCCCCGGAGGCACCCTCTTTCCTTTTCTTTCTCTTTTAGACAGAAGAAAAACATGGCTTTTCTCTTCCGCCCCCACACTCTGTCTTTCAATCTCTTTCTGTCATCCTTTCTTAACCAGCCCTGGAGAGACATGGTAAAGCTGACGTCTAGAACAGAAAGAGAAAAAAGTCTAATGGTAAGTGTGTGACAACTACACTTGAAGCTTAAAGTGAAAGAAATACTTTGGATATTGTGAAGGGAATAAAAGAGACAAAGGAATATAGTGCATACACTGTCAGTCTTTGTGCTACAATAAAGAAATCCAAACATTTTCCCCTAAAAGTTCTGAAATTCCTGATGAAATTATTTTTAGAATTACAGTTCTCTGTTTGATCTGGGCTTCAAAGTGTTTGGTCCCTGAGCGATACTACACAGAGTGATACAGAATGCTTTCAAAGTCATGATCAAGCCCGGTTTATAGTTGACCTATTGGCCGCTTTTGACTGTGGCAGAGATTATGTTTAAAGCTGTGATGTCTGGTTTGCCCTAGTTTAGAACTGCTGTGCCAACTGGTTTCAGAGTGGTTTTCAAAAGCCACATTTCAAAGCAGTAACATCGTCTGGTCTTGGCACTTTGATTCTGACTGATTTTAGAGCTATGATGTTGAGTTTCTTCTTTGATAGTGTAATTCGGACAGGTTTTAGCGCTGTGGTGCTAACTTTTTTAAGAAGGTCTGGTCTCTGTTTAAATTATGAATATAGCTGAGATTTACTACAGCTTGGTAATGGGACTAACACACATAAACACGACAGTAACCCCAACAATGATAAAAGCTGCACCACATGACAGAACACCAATCAATCAGTTTTAAAGGAACAAGAGCATCACTGCAATGACTTTAGACCAGAATACAAAAAGTGAAACAGTAGGTCTGAAAAGCTGCATAAAGAGGACAGGAAATGATGCAGCTAGACTTAAATTTACATTCCCACATGAGAACCAGAGCTCAACTTGCTAACAGCTAGGCAACAAATCTGACCCTCACCCCTTTTTGAACAAGACCTTGTAGTGTAATTTACAAAAAGGCACAGGACCAATGCACAGTGGACTGGAAAATGGGCAGTTCTACCTAAGAAAGTTGTGTGTGTGAAGGCTAGTTAACAGCACAACACAAACACACTCATCAAACAGATTCCTGACTCCGACTCCCCACTATCCATACCATCTGAACCACATTAACAACACAGACACACACAACTGTCCATACAGCTGCTATAAATAACTAACTCTCCAGGTAGCCTCTATTAGTCCCAGTATCAGCCTGCTTTTATGAGTGAGGTTTATGCTTTCTTCATGCTCAGGGAGTGAGGTAATTCTTCTTCAACTAGTCCATGGCTTTTCTAAGTAAGAAAGAGAAATCTTATATAAGTAGCTAGATTGTTTAACTTAAGTAATTACTTTTGACATGCTCATATATGTAGTATAAGTATAGTATCAACATCATGCTAAGATATCTCCGATTCAGAAGATCAGGAAATAAGTGGTGGCTACATTAAAGCTCAAGAAAGATTAAGAAAACAAATGAATAAAAAAAATAGGAAAAACACGTTTTCAGTAAAAACTCCACACACTGATCCAATCAACATTTCTCACTAGAATAATAAAAATAATGGTTGAACCATTCTCAAATATTTTTTCTTGCAATCTAAAAAGGGGGAACCAACAAAGGGATGCAAATCCTCCCAGCTAAACCAGCCCCAACTTTCATCACTCCATAAAATATTAAACTGTTCTGGAGATTCTTTGTTACAGGTATGTCAAAACAAAATAAGTATTTCAAAATAAATATTTATAATTTGAAACACCTTCTCGCCTTCTCTCATTCTTTCATTGCAACACTCCATTAAGCTTATGTGATTAAAAAGATTGTTCAAACGTTTGAATTCTTTCAGTAGGGATCCTTTCCCAGCCTGGACAAATCACTTCACACCAACTGGGAAAACACACACTCCTCAGTTCTGCTATTGTTTCTTAAACTCCTCATTAGTACATCGGAAGAAAAACAATCAGGTATTGTTGGACAATCCCTGGTTCATTTGCAGACTATCATATTGATGCAATGAAATGCAAGGCAAATGTTAAAATAGAAAACTGAACGACTGTTTGGGTTTAAAGTTAAGTGTGGTGAAGTCCGAATACCTAAATAAACAACAGGTGAACCAATGAAGTAATTTCAGACTTTGTAACTGTTGTTCAGTGCATTATGATCTCTCCAGCTACAATAAAACCTCCTTCTCACAGTAATAAACATCAAACTGTGTGAACTTTGTGCGTTCCGTGCACCTTAAACTTATTTTCTCCCCTTTAAACCACAAGATCTAAAATCCACACTCCACAATTTTGTTGCAGTCTTTGTTTGCAGTGCAGTATTATGCATGCCATCTTACATGCCAAATCACTGTTTATTGCCATTACTTTCTTATTGATTTAGAAAAGAAATCGAATGCAGCATTTCTCCAGCAACATTCCTGATTCTGAAAGTTTGTGTTGTGTTTGAAAGTCCACATATGAGGATTGGGTTTTAAGAAGCTGTCGCTGTACTCTCCTGCTGTTTAATATTTCCTCTCTCTCTCTCTCTTTCTGTCACTCTCAGCATTTCTCGCTATCTCTCCAACCCTTAAAAAATGTCTTTTGAGACTCCACAACAGCCCTTGACCAAAAGAGGCTTACTCTGAGGTATTTCCAGAGGATTTCTCCTCTCCTAAACGACAGTGCTCTTATGTGTTTACTAGGATGCCAAATCTGAGACAGACTGGCCCTCCCTCCACCCCTCTCTCTACTTCACAATACAGCGCTGTCACCAGCCTGTCAGCCTGCAATGCTTTCAACCCGCCATGATCTATTAGCTACCTACAGAGAGAACTTGCATCTGTTCCTAGCCCTCACACAGTTCTTCCCACCACGTTCAAATAAACCATTTACCCATGTGAGCCGCCAGTGAAAAGTTGACGCGCCTTTTGTCTAAACAGGACTGCTATAACATTTTCCTTGTTGGGCAAATTCAAGGTTCAAACACACAACTTTTTTGCTTGCAATAAAAAGACGTTAATATTCAAATATATACTTTCAAAGACATGTTCTGCCTTTAAGATGCCAAACGTATTTAGGCTATTTATTTAGCCATTGATATTTCCCCTCAAAATGACAGCCTGAACCTGTCTGGGAACCTGACTTTTCCTCTTCCTATCATTCAAAGGAATAACAACACAAAATCTCCTCCTCTGGCTTCAAAGGCAGCAGCTGAAACCGTGGAGAGCGTTTTAACAGACATCATTAAAGGAAACGTGTATTCAGAGAGTGTTTCTCCTTTAATCACGGCTGGTAATAACGCCGTTGGCTTTCATAGTTGGGCTCAAACTACAGAGTGTTTCCAGAGAGTAAACTATTGTTCTTGATGACGTCACAAAACAATGCCAGATCGTTTTCAAAGCGCGTGAATTGGGTGGTCTAGTAGCTAGCGCGTGTGGCCTCGAAACAACACTCACACTTGCAACGCGAGTATCACCTACAGCCGAATACGGATAGCTGTCTTGTATTTCCATTACCTTTTAACTTCGATGCAACATCGACATTCAAAATGTACACTCGCGCAAAGAAAAATTAATTAAAATAATTGTAAGTGGTCTTGTGATATAATAGGCTAAATAGCCTACATTTTAAAATGAAAAATATTCATTTAGTTTCTCAATTAATTTGAGGTCATAAAATTGCACGTGTAGCCCATTACAGCATTGGAATTCTTTGTTTAACATAATTTTAGATAAATTAGCCTATAGCGCGACACATCAAAGGACACCGCTAAAACTGCTCGACATATCAAGTCAACTAGGGTACCCATAATAAATTAATGTATATAAACAGAAAGAAAAATAGTCGTATTGCGACAGTTGTAGCTACGCTATGTTGTCTTTATCACAATCAAAACAAACTTTTTGATCATAAAATACGAACTTTCAACTGCAAACAGCTCCGTTCCTAGCTTAAAAGTGCGCAACATTTCTCCATAAAACTTAATACCCAAACAGTTGATTATCGTGTCTTTAAATGCAATGAAGGGCGAAGGCGAAGCGCAAAGGTCACTTAGTCCAACTTTCTGAAACTCCAAATCTTCACACGTGTGACAAAGAAGTTATTAAAGCCGTTGACGTACCCGTTGAGACAGTCCGCAGGTATTTTTCTGCTGGCAGTCCTGCTGTTGTACACGAGAGTTCGAGCAGTAATACTTCTGCCTAACCATCCAGTCATCCAGTCCTTTCCTCGCCAAACATGCGTTAACTACAAAACTATCGCCTAAACAGCAAGAAAACACAATGTATACATATGTTTACAACTATTACAGTGTAGCCTATGTAGGCAACCAGTTAAACAGTTTTCGTATATAGTTTCTAACGCTTTTCTTTTTGTTTTCGCCAAATGTTTAACGGTGCTGCTTTGTTTTATCAATAAAAATCAATCAAATAAAAGCGTTATTATTTGTATAATGAATAAGTGTACTCACCTTCAGGACTCTCCCTCGCTTTACAAATAGCAGCTTTGAAAAGGAAAAATATGTCGTATAAAATGTAAGCTATTACTCGAAAGAACTATATCACAAGTGCTTTAAAATCAAGACTTGCTCTACAACACCAAAGAGATGCCGTCTTACCATGTTTGGAATGAAGTTTACCCATTTCTCTGCATCGGAGAGCAATTGAGAAACATCAGAAATGAAAAACAATCCAGAAGGAATGCGATATTTGTGAGCGTCCGTAAAGAAGAGCGCGCGGGCTCCGTACACATCCAGCAGCGGCGGACGATCGAGTGATCTGCAGCTCCAGCGGACGAGACGAGAGGCGCACCAGCCACTCAGCGAACGTGATTGACGCCTCGCGCAGGCCGCCTCTCCTTCCGTCTGATTGGACCGATGCGGCACATGAAAGGGAAGCGGGATTCTTTTGGAGTCTCCAAATATAAAAAGAGCAGCGCAAAGCCCCCCGTGGGCGCCATGGGCAGGAAGGACGTCAGCTAAACACGTCCAGCCGAGCGGACACCAAGCGCTGGTTTGCACAAGAGCTGAATAACATTAAAGAGTGAAACACGATTGACTGGATGAACTGTAAATTGGACTCTGGGCACAATTACCTTGAAACTTTACTACAATGTAATGTTTAGGCTAGATGCAGAAAACTCTGAGATAGAAATTATATGACTGAAATGACTGCCAGCAGAAAAATGCATGCGGATAATCTATCTATCTATCTATCTATCTATCTATCTATCTATCTATCTATCTATCTATCTATCTATCTATCTATCTATCTATCTATCTATCTATCTATCTATCTATCTATCTATCTATCTATCTATCTATCTATAAGGGATTAGGCCTATAGCACTAAAATGATCAACACTGATAGAAAATAAGGTCTTTTGGTTAAAATAAAAACTTCAAATGTATTAAAATTCAAATAAAAAAGTAAATATGGAAATTTCGGTGATATATGACATTCAAGGACTATTTGGGACAACTTTAGCTCCTCCAATTCCTAATACTATGACTTTCTCTCTCCACAGCGCATTAAGAAGCCACAGCTTGACACCGGAGCATGCAGGTTACACCACTGAGACCAAGAGAGGGAAGAAAGGAACAGAAGTCATCTCTCATACAAATCAGCATCTAAATCAGTTATACCCATTACAAACGCACAGTATGTATTTGTGGTGAAGCTCACCATGCTTTTGGGAAACTTATTTCTTTGATTCCAACTTGTCTACTGGCAATGGCATCATTTCATTGTTTAAAATGGATGCAGTCTTGAAAAACATCCTGCAATATCTATAAAGAACTTCACTTCACATGCAGTCAAGGTGCAAACAACTGGCCATAAGCAAGCAAAGTGTGACATAAATAAAGTACTAACATTAGGTGGCAGACATAAACAGACATGCCAACTGAACAAAACGTTCTAATGAAATCTGAATGAGGTTTGAGAGGGTCTGAAGAAAGACATTCCATTGGATCACTCTCTACTGTACAAGGAGAGCCTTTTCCAGGACAAGTCGTGCATGTCCGTGGTCTTGGAAAAACTCATCCTGATACAAACATGTGCATATGCCAGAGTGGGGCATCAACACCACAGCAGATTTTACATCCTGTCTCTCAAAGCACAGGATTCTGGTTGGCTTTGAACCGACACACACATATATAGAGTTACAGAGATGAGCATGTTATTACACCCTGCATACACATATTTTTACTCTCTCTCTTGCTCAAACACTAATACACACGCAAGGGCTGGGAACCAGCCGGCTAGTCCCTTTGACACACTTCCTGTGCTTTGAAGCGGCCAGCGGAGAGATGGCTTTTCCCATCATCGCCTTTGAAGCCTGCGTGAGGAGGAGGTTGTGTGTGTACATGACATGGGGGAAGGGAGGTACTGACATTAATTCATTGTAATGGCTCATCAGTTGTTTTTTTGCTAAGAAACGATTAAAGCATTGTGTAGCGGTTTTCTTCAGAAAGTTCTTGTCATTTTCAATATCTGATCTATAAATGATCCAATCTTCCTGTGGCTCTTCTCATGATAGTCCTTCAGTAATTCTGCGTGTACATTCCAAAATGGTCATAGAAACATAATAAACATAATTCATATTCTATAGCTTTAAATCACCTATAAACATTTCAGCAGATAAACAGCAAGAGGAGGACAAGGCCAGCAGCTGAGGAGTGTTCAGAGGACACATGACCGTTGCTTTTTTCTTGTGGGACAAAAGAGCGCTGGGTGTGTGAGAGGGCAGAGGGCAACAGTCCTGCAGTACAGTGCAGAGTCCTGGGACGGCTGCAGAATGGGGCTTTGTAAAGACCCAGCATGCTGTGTGTCAGAAGAAGGGGGACTGAGACAGTTGTGTGTGTTGGGGGAGGGTGGTGAGAGACAGCAGGCTGGCATGTGTGGTGTGTATGCCCACTAGATTAGCACCATGACTGTTGTGCAATGAGTGCAGATACAGTCAGAAGATGGGCTTCTCACGTGATGGGTAATACAAACCACCATGTCTACAGCACTAAATTATTTACTGCATAATTCCTAAATCTAAACAAAACTAATCAAATTTGGTTATCATTTACTCATCTTCATGTCATTCCAAACCTGTACGACTTTCTTCTGTTCAAGATATTTTGAAGAATGTTTTTGTCCATATAATGAAAGTCTGTGGGATCCACTAACTTTCCACAACATTGGACCCCAATAACTTTCATCATATGAACAAAAAACATTTTTCAAAATATCTTCTTTTGTCTTCTGCAGAAATAGTCATACCAGTTTGGAACGACATGGGGTGAGTAATTTATGACAGAATGTTTATTTTGGGGTGACTTATAGCCTTAAGAAAGTCTGAAAACAGCCTAATTTAAATATCAAACTTGCTTAAAATCGCTTAAAGGACAAATCATTAAAGACTCATTGAAGCCCAATAATGTATGCTGTGCTCTAGGAGTAAAGCATCTTACTGGATAAGCTTATTTTTTTTAAAGGTTCATCTTGTAATTAAAAGGATGCTGATGTGGTGTTTTATCTTGTGGGCTCCTGGTATAAAAAGGGGAAACTGTGGTGTCCCACTTAAGAATGCCGTTTTATCTGATGAGGCACACACAAACATCCAGACACATGTAGGGCTCCTCATAATCAGGCATCACAACCAAGAGTGAATAACACCAGACGTTAACTCTGGTTAATGCAGATGCATTTACATGCACTTTAAAAGTACAATTTCAGTTGAACTAAAGGAATAATAAATACTTTAGTCTGACTGAAATCATACCAGTCTGTTTTTTGTCAATTCAGACTAACAGATAATGGGATTTTAATTTGGCTTCATCCATCATGTATAACACGTTAATCGGACAAGAAGTGGCATTTGAGAATGGATAATCTGTCCTTCATGGTTATTGACGCCCTTTTTGTTCATAGGTCGCAGAGATAGATTAGCTTCATTAGCTTTAATCAACACTTTTTTCTGACCTTTGTGTGCACAAAGTAAATATAGCTCTCTCTTACTGATCTAAGAACAATTTTTCAGCCTAATTTCCTAAGCATTACTAGGAAAATCACGAAACCGATTAAACACGGAGGTGTAAAAGTAAAACTTCTCCCAAAGCGGTTATCTGAGTGTGTGTCCCCTCTCTGAGCTATCTGTTCCCTGCACTGGCTGGTTTTGAAGCAGTTGGGGGTTTTTGCCCCATCCAAAATGAGGACACAATTAGAGCGCTGAGCGGAGAACAGTGGGGATCCCTCTTTGAAGTGCGGATCAAATAGAAGAGCCGCATGTTTTGTTCAGAATGACAGAGCTGGCAAACTCACCACAGCACGGCTAATATAGAGAGCGCTTTATGATGCTCGTTATTTATCCTTTCTGTCACAGACCATAGAGAGGAGGAGAGAAAGGAGAAAGGAAGGAAGAGAAGAACAGAGTATGAAAGAAAGCTACTGTAATGGCATTGTGGGTGGATGTAGGTGAGTGGACTGCATGCGGGGAACACTGAGACGGCTGGAGGGAAACTGCATGTGGTGAACAGGAGAAAGACAGACATGATGAGGAAATAAACGTTGGTTAGTAAGAGTTTGAATGAAGCAGATGGTCAGAGAGCTGGATAAAGATGGTAAACCAGAAATAATGTCAACAGGAAGAACTTAACAGGAAGCAAACGTGGAGAGAAGAAACAAAGCAAAGAGAAAGGGAAGCTGGAGATAAACAGTTTCCTGAGATAAGAGGTGCCACCAAGACAAATCCATGCTTGAAAGTGAGATGCTCCCTGGGGGCCGCAGCACGGTAAACCTTTAACCACAGCTTCAGAGAAAAAAATGCTCTTGATCCAAACACTGGCCATCCAAAAACATCCTATCCCCTCTCTCTCTCTCTCTCTCTCTCTCTCTGTTACTCGCTCTCTCTTAGCTTGTTGCTCTCTGAAGTGACAAATCCTTCAACTTAGCAATTTCAACAAGTTAATAAACATTGGCTAATGAGTATTTAAAAAAAAATCCACAGCACAGTTGCTGAAATAAATTGCAAAAAGTTGCACAAAAATTGCTAAAACAAAGAAAATGTTCTGCTTAATGTTCAGCTGCATTAAAGGGATAGTTCGCCCAAAAATGAAAATTCTGTCATTATTTACTCACCCTCATGTTGTTCCAACCCTGTAAGACCTTCGTTCATCTTCGGAACACGAATTAAGATATTTTTGATGAAATCTGAGAGCTGGATCACTCCATAGGCTTCTTCAGGGATTGAAACTTGCCAGCCCCGAAAAGTCATTAAAGACATCGTTAAAATAGTCCAAGTGACTACTATGGCTAAATCTTAAGTTTATCAAGCGACGAGAATACTTTTTGTGCGCAAAACCAAACAAAAATAACAACTTTATTTCAACTATTCATTTCCTTCTCTGTGGGCCTCTAGTCAGTTAACTTAGTGTGATTCCGTAGAGCTACGTCACACGTAGGCTCACTATTGGCCGACGCTGGTCATGTGGGTGATGCGTGTGACGTACAACAACAGAAGCTTACGCTGTTACACTATTGAACTGACTCGAGGCCCAGAGAGAAGGAAATGAATAGTTGAAATAAAGTCGTTATTTTTGTTTGTTTTTGCGCACAAAAAGTATTCTCGTCGTTTGATAAACTTAAGATTGAGCCACTGTAGTCACTTGGACTATTTTAACAATGTCTTTAATGACTTTTCGGGGCTGGCAAGTTTCAATCCCTGAAGAAGCCTATGGACTAGTATGGAGGAGTGATCCAGCTCTCAGATTTCATCAGAAATATCTTAATTCGTGTTCCGAAGATGAACGAAGGTCTTACGGTGTTGGAACAACATGAGGGTGAGTAAATACTGACAGAATTTTCATTTTTGGGTGAAGTATACTTCACTTGTCTTTTTCATCATCAGCACAGTCCGCTGATGTCTGCGCCGTGTGAAGACATGTGCAGTGCATGTGAGAGTGATTTGAGCGTTTGAACAGAATGGTCCACAAAAGCATCTATACGAGCTCACGGTCAAAAGAGTTTACTTTGAAAGGTTTAAGCACTCAACTGTGCGTAAGATGTAGCAGAATGTGGAAAATTAAGTATACCTGGGCTTTAAGAGCAGTTTAAATGGCAGGACACGTTTTTTTTTTTAGTACAATATTTGACCTTTCACCTATTACAACATTGATGGAGCAATGTTGGTGTGGAAGATGCTTTTTTCTCAAAGGAGTCAAACAGAGGTTCAGATGGCAGTCAACGCTGAATATGTAGAGAGAGATGAAGGGTGATAATATGTCCATGTGTACACTGCATTAAATACTCAGTCTGATGATTGTGTGTGTGGAATGTCCTCATAATAAATTCAGCTATAGCATGAAAAGCAAACAGTACAAAAGAGAAACATATTTTAGGGAAATATTTTGACAAGCTCCCATGACACTATACTGAACACATAAATGTGATTTAAAAAAAAGAAAGGATGAAATAAATAACTTAATTCTAAGTTAATGTCTTGAATTAAGTGTTGTAGGGTATGGACCAATCAGACACACACTAATTATTCATTATATACAAAGGTTTATGAAACTCCAAAACTAACAGCCCAAATGAACGAACACAAGGGCAGAAACAGTGTCATGTTACAGAGCTGATAAGGAGATTTTACGACCTCCACAGGAATGTGGCCACGTGCACCAGAGAGAGACAATGGGGAAGACAGAAACCCTCTTTAAAACAGACTTTGCTACATTAATTATAGACTAACTGATTTATAAATGAACATGCATAAAACTGTGAAAGAAACAGTGTAAATGGTTTACTGTCTCGTGTACTATTATGTATATATTATGGTATGTACCCTGGTATACAACCAACTAACGATCAATGTAACCTCACCTGTATCATGCCTACTACCTAATTAATCCTCCTTTAATGACTCACACTTTGATGTACATCACCTTCTTCTAGAATGCAGTGTGGATGTGTTATAGCTATCTGAGCATTAATGAAGGTATAACCACGCTTGGGACAAAGACTTGTAAATCAACTAAGGGCCACTTTCCCTCTCAGACATGTCACCTTTCTTATTGGTCGAGTTCAACCCTTAGGGGTGGAGCTTTTCCAGGCTTTATTAGAGACAGTCCACATGTGACCTCCATCTCTGAGTTCTTTCATCCAGCCGCAACACTGTTCTGGTGATACTGGGGAAACCCTTCCCCCTCCACGGGGGCCCCAGGGCCCAGCAGGCCTCGATCCAACCAGATATGAGCTCTTGCAGGAGAGAGAGAAGACTCTCTCACAAAGAACCAAGGACAACCTCAGGAGTTTTGGAACAAAGACTCCAACCAACAACGACTCCAATCACCCACTCTTCCGACTTCCTCACTTCTCCTGGGTGCTCGGCGTGGCCTCAACAGGGCCCCAGGCTTTGACCAAACTAGCCATGTGTTCCCGGAGAAAGAGAACTCTCAACCAACTTCCACTTGACACTGCCGGAACCATCAACGACTTAAATTTTCAACAACTTCAAGAATTGTTCCCACTACAAATGCAAGTATTCAATTCAATGAAATGTGAAAATGAAATTCTGATGGTTCTTCTCATAGTCCCTTTTTCTGGTTTCCAATTTCATCCTATCACTAACCTATTTCTGTATTTCTGTATATATGTGTGTTTAGTTTATTTATGTTTATGATTTAGTTAATAAAACTTATCACTTTATGTATTTGGTTCTGATTTGCTTGCAATTCGAAGTCCCTTTATGGTTTTTGATCTTGCTACATGCTCAAAACGCTGTACATGCTAAGAAATAATTATTCTTCTGTGGCCAGGGAAGATACCCTTTTCTTAGAATAAATTAATACTCAAAAGAGTTCGTTGGACGAACTGATTAATTGATTGTAATATTAATTTAGCCATGTCAAGTTAATCCAATTAACTGACCCAAATATTCATAATTAATCATAACAAGTTATTATTGATTATTCATATTTCATATAGCTAAGTTCCTTACAGTGTCCATGATCTTATAATCCATGCATGAATTAAACAATATTTACAACTAAGCACAAAGTGACTCTGGAACTTCCTTCTAGAGCTATTTGCAATCTTGACTTGGCAGCATTGTCGCTTTATATGTTAGGCTATATGAACTACAAAAAAACTCACGTGCAAGATGCTATTTCTGCAGGCGGAAGACTACTGCTAGCAGTTAAACACAATGCTTAAAAAAAATTCTATTAAATGTTTTTTTTCTGTTGGTGGTGCGTGTGGATCTATAGATCTGCGATGGAAAAACATTCAGAGAGCAGGCAACAACTTTCGTTTCTACTCTGATTGCCGCAAGACCACGCAGAACGTGGTGAGTGCGTATTAGAAATCAGGAATGGTGAGATAACATTGTGCTTAGTACGTTTTTCGTCATCATGATCAAACCAAATTTAGCTAATCAGCCGACGAAGTTTAAATCCCGTCTGCCTAACGTGCTTCCCATAATGTTTATGTGTTAGTTCAGCAGGCGGAGAAGGCGGTCTCATGTGCTTGTACAAACTCGACGACATTAACATTCACACTATGAATTAAAGGGGTGATTATTATTTCACTTTTCTTACTTCAGTTAGTGTGTAATGTTGCTGCAAAGTTACAACGCTCAAAGTTAGAAGCAAATGGAGATATTTTCTTTTAAAGAAATTGCTTTTTAGGGACTACAACAAACAACTGGTAGGGACTACACAAGCTTCCTCCCGGTTTAGTGACATCAGGAACCCTAAAATTTAAATTTAAAATGCGATTTATAGATTATCTTGACAGAATATGCTAATCAATGACTAGAATAGAACTACACATAAGCTACATAAATTCATCAACTAACCATTCAGAAATCTTGTCTACATTTTGTCACTTCTTCTTGAGTCTCTCCATCATTGTCAGACTCCGGTTTGAACATAAAAGGCTAAAAGTTTTAGAAATTTTCAGTGCATGTCTGTGCGAGGTAATCTAAGGTGTTAACACACGAGATGTTGTAGCTCCGCCCTCTGTGCGGGAGCAGCAGCTCATTTGTATTTAAAGGGACACACACAAAAACGGTGCGTTTTTGCTCACTCTCAAAAAGTAACAATTTTAACATGCTATATACAAATATCTGTTGGGTATTTTGAGTTAAAACTTCACATACACACTCTGGGGACATCAAAGATTTATTTGACATCTTGTGAAAAGGGCATTATACCACCCCTTTAAGCAATCCGTTCGAATGCGTTTTTAACTAGCTCTGGAAGTTGATTGAAAGTGGACGAAATGTTTTAAACTCCGTTTACAGTGTCATCCAGATTGACGAAAATGCTTCTTAATATCAGGCCTAAACAGGGCCTGGGTCATTTATGACTCTAAAGCATTAAAGCTTCATTATTGCAAGTCTTTAAGCCAGAACGTTTAGCATATATGACAACATGTTGTTGTAAATAGATAAAACAATTAGGATAAAATAAATAAAATAAATAAAAATAATAAAAACAAACAGACAGACAAGTGTAATCACAATAATGTATTTAATGCGAAAATGTCAAAAATGCCCGCTCCAGTAATTTTATGTCCCAAACATCTTATATATATTATTCCATTGTTGTCCAGTTGCCAGATCTTGTATGAAACGCATCCTACTCACACAATCAACACATTATACAAATTTCAACCCATTTGTGAGCTCAACCTGGCAACCTACAACCCAGTTGCGCTGTTGATGTTGACGGAAAGTTGAATCGTGTCACTGATAGAAATGGAAGGAGAAGACTCTGTGGTAAATATTTTACGCAATCAGCGCAGCATCCGTTTTTTTCTGTAATCCTTTGGCTGGCATTACATTAAATAATGTGCTCTTATTCATGCAAATGCTTTTAAACCATTCAAGAAAAGACAAATTTAGCACGCTGTCTGGGACACACACACGATGCACAGCAAGACGCGCGCCAGAGTTCTCTTTCTGCTTGAAGTTGAACAAACACTAACATACGCAATTATGCCAAAATGTCAGTTTTGTCGAGTATCCTCATAAGAGCAGACTGAGCAGTCTTAAATTAGTTAAATAAAGTCTTAAATTAACGTAAAGAGTTGTGGGAGAATGAGATCGCGTCTCTGTCAGCAGCGGCAGAACTTAAAGGGACAACAGCCAATGAAGTCAGTAAAGTTAATCAAAGAACAAAGGGAACAGAGAAAATTACTCACTGCTCTTGAATAAATAACTTTTGTAACTTTAATAAGGATTAATCTGTATATATAATTGAAAACTGTTTGCTAACTGTATTCAATTTCTGAAGATTTCCTAATGTTAGACAAATATTTAGAATATACTGTCTTTGTTTCTACATTAATTTGGAGATTAACTGTGAAATTATTTCATTATAAAATATATTAAAAACGTAAGTTTTTTTAATGGTGATTAATCGTGATTAATCACAAAAAAAAGTGTGATTAATCTAGTTCATTTTTGCAATCGATAAAAAATAAATAAAAAATAAACATGAATAAGTCTTATGTCACATAGACGTATTCATGGAAATTATTCATGGCACAAATTAATAGGGAATTAATGTGTATTTAGCCTGCCTCTGCCATCCAGCACCCCCTATAATCGCCCCCCAAAACACCCCACTTTCTCACTTTTTTTGAGAAAGTATATTATTAGGTTAGACAAAAGAGATCATGGAGTGACAGGAGAAACGTCAAACTAGTACAGCTATGCAGGAAATTAGTTGCATGTGGAAACGCTCTGGGAAAAACTTGGGAAAACAAAACTTTTTGACCACAGAATGTTGTATGTTGTATTCAGATACAACAGCTGTATTTTTTCTATATATTCCCATATCAAATTGTCATCTCTTTCTATAAGGTTTGAATTGTTCACCTTTTCTGTCTATACTCTCTTCTCTCTATAGTCAGAACCAATTTGAAGGTTTAAGCTGAAGAGGACAAAGCAATCGTGTATGCTTAGTTTTGTGTGTGTGTTGATCTGGGACCTTGTCCTTTGCAAGAGGAAGTTACAATTTCCTCTAGGATTTAATCAAAATGCCTGGCAGGATCTCTCACCTCTATCCAGAATCCCAGCTCCCCCTGACACATTCAGCAGATGTGTGTTTTCCTTTGCATGCGTGTGGACTCACCTTCCCTTTTAATAAACCACTTGACTTTAGTGTGACTGTCTGTGAGCACGTACGTGCACATGCTCTACTGTCATGGCCTGCCATTGGCCTGTGAGTGTTCAGAGGACCTTGAGGAAGAAAAACATGCTTTAGTCTCACGCACAGGCAGCCTGGGTCAGCTCTACTGTACTGAATGCATGGGCACATTCAGCTCTTCTACTTTAAATAGCATTACAGTGCAAAGAATGTTTGTAGAACAATCTGTGTGCATGTTTCAAATTGCCTAACCTGTTCACCACTACGTATATAGAAATCATTTTGCTCAAAACTAATCGGCCAAACCTTAACCCAGCACATTGAAACAGGAAACATCTATCTATCTATCTATCTATCTATCTATCTATCTATCTATCTATCTATCTATCTATCTATCTATCTATCTATCTATCTATCTATCATTAAATATCTCAGTTTGGCAAATTTGTAAGAGTATATCTGTGTGAACAAAATCATTTTACAATTTTACAAAAATCACTATTTGAACAAACCAGTTTAAAATAAATGTAAAAAATGTGGAAAGAGGTGGAGAAGGCTGATAGTATAATTCTTAATATCATCGATAAACCTGTTCTGCTAAAAGAAAAAAAAACTGATTATTTATTAAATATATAAAAAGAAGCACCCAGATCTTTGATCAAAAGCAATTTCTTTCTCTCAATTTTCAGTTTCATCATCGGTTGCAATATTGCGAAAGCATCAATGACAATTAAATAAAAATAGCAATACAATTCAAAGAGTCCTTGTTTTGTGTGACATTCCAAAAATGTACTGGTTGTATGGCCTTCCTCCCCTAATAAAGGTTCCCTTTCGAGAGGTCTCTCCTATTGCGTAAGTAGCTTACGCTATGGGAAAACTCCTTTTCTCGAGAATATTGAAGTCTTTATGTAAAACGCATTGCAGCTGCACAGCTGACAGCAATGAACGAAGGAGCTCGGTCATTGGCTGTGCTGCGGCAACTTGCTCGAACCAATGATGGGGCGACTCTGAATGCGCGACCAATGAACGCGCTTCGCGCCCGCGCGCGTCAGAGCCCGCCAAGATGGGCGTGGCCAAGCTATATATTGGGCGCCCCGTCATGAGAGTTCTTTAGGTTACTTTCACATTCCAATAACGCCTCATCACAGGCCGTTTCTGAGATTCGCTTTCGAGGGACAGTCATACCAGTACACAGTACTTCCGTTCGGCCTGTCCCTGGCTCCCCGTACATTCACGAAATGTATGGATGCAGCACTTTCCCCCCTAAGACGAAGGGGAGTGCGAATACTGAATTATCTCGACGATTGGCTGGTTCTAGCACAATCAGAGAGTCAGTTAATAACACACAGATCTTGGATTATCAGCCATTTAGAATGCCTGGGTCTAAGAATCAATTTTGCAAAAAGCATACTATCTCCCAGCCAGAGGATTTCTTTCCTGGGAATAGTTCTAGACTCGATGCAAATGACAGCGCGTCTCTCATCAGAGCGCGCGCTTACCATCCGGCGCCTTGCAACATCATTCAGGGCGGGCGCGCGTGCCCCCGTCAAACGGTTTCAGAGGATGCTCGGTCTCATGGCCTCAGCATCGGCCGTACTCCAGCTAGGATTGTTGCATATGCGCCCTCTCCAACGCTGGCTCAAAGAGCCGCGTCCCTACTCACGTGTGGCGTTCGGGCCACTTTTTAATCAGAGCGAACCACGGCTGTATAAAAGCCCTGACGCACTGGAAAGCCGCCGACTGGTACCAGTCAGGCGTGAGTCTGGGTGTGAACACAAGGAGAAAGGTGATAATGACAGATGCCTCCAAAATAGGTTGGCGGGCCCTTTACGAGGGCAGGCCTGTCTCCGGCTTTTGGTCAAACCCGGAGAAGCGCCTACACATAAACTGTCTGGAAATGAAAGCGGTCGCTTTGGCTCTCAGAGCCCTGCTCCCACATCTAAAAACGAACACGTCCTGGTCCGTACGGACAACATGACGGTAGTGTCGTACATAAATCGCCAGGGTGGACTCAGGTCGAGCTCCATGCATTCAATGGCCAGGAGACTCATTTTATGGTCCCAGCACAACTCGCGCTCGCTGAGAGCAGCGCATGTGCCAGGCGCCCTGAACCAGGGGGCAGACATGCTATCCAGAGACAAGATTCCCCCAGGAGAATGGGCTCTCAACCCGCTGACGATTCAGTGGTTATGGAAAACCTTTGGCAAAGCGGAGATCGACCTCTTCGCCTCCAAGGAGAACGCGCACTGCTCTTTTTTTCTTCACGAAAAGCACGGACGCGCTCGCCCAGAGCTGGCCGAGCCGCCCCTTATATGCCTTTCCCCCGATCGCGATGCTGCCACAGGTCATCAGTCGGGTCAGAGAGGAGAAAAACGCAGTGCTGCTGATAGCCCCACTCTGGAAGAACCAAACATGGTTTCCAGATCTGATGCAAATGCAATCTGCACCACGGCCGATTCCACTGAGGCCAGACCTCCTCAGTCAGGCCAGCGGGATGATATTTCATCCCCGCCCCGATCTGTGGGCCCTTCATGCATGGCCCCTCAACGGGTTCCCAGGAACCTCGCGAGCGGAGCACTAAAAAACCATCGCTGAGGCGCGGGCGCCCTCCACGAGACGCTTATATGCCCAGAAATGAAAGTGTTCAGTGACTGGTGTAATGCCAAGGGCCTGAACCCTGAGACATGCGAGATTACGAATGTACTCGTTTTTCTACAAGGGCTTCTGGAGGCGGGCCGCACCCCCTCCACGCTCAAAGTATATGTGGCGACCATCACAGCGTCACACGACCCTGTAATGGAACGTCCATTGGGAAGAAACGACCTAATTATTCGTTTCCTAAAGGGCGCTAGGAGGATGAACCCTTCACGCCCCCCCTCAGTGCCGATCTGGGACCTAGCTACTGTCCTAGACGCTCTTAAAGGGCCCCCGTTCGAACCACTCCGAACCGTGCACCTTAAACAGCTCTCGCTCAAGACTGCGCTCTTGCTGGCACTCGCCTCGGTCAAGAGAGTGGGCGACCTGCACGCGCTTTCGACAAGCGCTGCCTGCCTAGAATTCAGTCCTAACGACTGCAGGGTCGTCCTTAGGCCGAAACAGGGGTATATTCCTAAAGTGCTCACCACTCCCTTCAGAGCACAGGTTATCTCCCTAACTGCGTTTTCGTCTCCAGCAGACGAACACGACGCTAATCTACTCTGCCCCGTTAGGGCTCTCAGAGTGTATTTGGAGCGTTCTGCCCTATTCAGACAGACAGAACAACTGTTTGTATGCTTTGGCGACCGTACGAAAGGTTCCGCCGTTTCAAAGCAGAGAATCTCTCACTGGATAGTTGAAGCTGTAGCGCTGGCTAACGAAGCTAAGGGACTTCAATGCCCCTGGGGAGTCAAAGCACACTCCACCAGGAGTGTGGCTTCTTCCTGGGCACGGTCGAGCGGGATACCGATCGAGGATATTTGTGCGGCGGCAGGCTGGGCCTCACCGTCCACATTTATCAGGTTCTACAACCTACAGGTCCCGACATTGCATTCCAATGTGCTATCAGCATGATGCTAGTTGAACTGCGAGTTCGCATCTAGATTATGTATGTGCTTGTGTCACACTGAGCGCCTTCTAGCCGCTCTGTATTTTTTCCCATATATAAAGCTCGCCTCTGCCGGCTAGTTGGATGATAACTTTGCTTTTTAGCTCAGGCACCTGCCTCTGGCTATCATAAGGCGAAGTTCAGCACGCACGGCGTTTTGCATGGTGTTCCCATAGCGTAAGCTACTTACGCAATAGGAGAGACCTCTCGAAAGGGAACGACTCGGTTACTAACGTAACCTCGGTTCCCTGAGAGGAGGGAACGAGTATTGCGTAAGCTGCCGTGCTTGTGCTTGGTTAGTTCGCTTCAGTCGTTTTAACCTAAAGAACTCTCATGACGGGGCGCCCAATATATAGCTTGGCCACGCCCATCTTGGCGGGCTCTGACGCGCGCGGGCGCGAAGCGCGTTCATTGGTCGCGCATTCAGAGTCGCCCCATCATTGGTTCGAGCAAGTTGCCGCAGCACAGCCAATGACCGAGCTCCTTCGTTCATTGCTGTCAGCTGTGCAGCTGCAATGCGTTTTACATAAAGACTTCAATATTCTCGAGAAAAGGAGTTTTCCCATAGCGTAAGCTACTTACGCAATACTCGTTCCCTCCTCTCAGGGAACCGAGGTTACGTTAGTAACCGAGTCGTTTTTTATAGTCTAAAAAGTTTGTTCTCACTTTAGATTATGGGTCCAATTAAATAACTATTGACTTTTGCCTCAATAAACTCCCAATTGCTGTTTATTAATAGTTAATAAGGTAGTTGGTAAATTTAGGATTAAGGGATGTAGAAAATGGTCATACAGAATAAGGCTTTAATATGTGCTTTATAAGTACTAAATAACAGGAAATATCCTATGCATGCTTATAAGCAACTATAGTTAATAGTGAGAATTGGACCCTGAACAAAGGTGTTACCAAAAGTTTCTAGATTATTAAAATGTTTTTCAAACTTAGAGAAAAAAAAAATTAAGAACTGTTTATTGAAAGGTTATTTGGGGAACCCAAAAATGGCATATCTGTGAAAACTCCTCTTTGAAACCTTTATTTAAGAATGTAGTATAATTTGCATTTGTTCAGTTTCAGACAGAACAGGGAATATACTCTATACTCTCTCGCTCTCTCCGCTGATGAGATGGTGCATTTAAGCAGGAAAGACTCGATGAGCTAACTAATACACACAGGGTTCACTGACCCTTGAAGGAAAGGTCACTATGCGATGCCCTGATGTCCAGCATGGGCCCACCCAACTGATTGATCCTTCAGGACATACACCCACACACACATTCCCTGAAGCACAGAAGAGAAGAGAAGAGAAGAGAAGAGAAGAGAAGAGAAGAGAAGAGAAGAGAAGAGAAGAGAAGAGAAGAGAAGAGAAGAGAAGAGAAGAGAAGAGAAGAGAAGAGAAGAGAAGAGAAGAGAAGAGAAGAGAAGAGCTTTCCTCATCCAGGAGGATGATGCAGTGATTTATTGATTGATTTGGTTTTCCTATGTGATGATCCAGTAACAGTAAATTGGCGTGGTGTTTATAGCGAGAGAGAGGGCAGGAGGGATGCGTGAGAGAGTGCGTGTGAATGGAGGGGAGGAGGTGTGGGAGGATTCTTCTTAAGGGCCTGGTGATGTCATCTGAACCCGAGCATTAGGCTAGTGTTGTGTTGCCCCTTCAAGGCCTGGGAAAATGTTCCTTGGAGTGCGACAGTGTGTGTGTGTGTGTGTGTGTGTGTGTGTGTGTGTGTGTGTTAGGTCATGTGTTTCTGAGAGTGTGTGCCTGTACTAAGGGAAAACAAAGCCTGAACAAAGAAACAATGCCATTCAAAGTATTCCCTGAAGATGAGGGAGGGAGAAAGAGGGTAAGAGAAAGGAATGTGGGAAAGATGGAAAGGGAAAATGAGACATGGATGGGTGTTTGTTGAGATGTTGAGGGCTGGTGGTTCTTTCACACAGATGTTGGTTTACTATTAAATGTTCCAAAAACTGATAGCAGAACAAAACAAACAAACAAAAAATCTGGAATTCTTGGGATGAATTCATGAAATGTAAAATAATGAACAGGTCTGTCCTTTTCAGGGTTTCACATGTAAAAGAGGAAGGGGTGAGGTCTGAGCTCTCCGGACGTGGACGTGATGCTAACCAGCCCTGATCTACCAAGAGAGGCTGAGAGTGTGTGTGTGTGTGTGTGTGTGTGTGTGTGTGTGTGTGTGTGTGTGTGTGTGTGTGTGTGTGTGTGTGTGTGTGTGTGTGTGTGTGTGTGTGTGTGTGTGTGTGTGTGTGTGTGTGTGTGTGTGTGTGTGTGTGATTAGATATATCATATTATATATATCATAGATATATTAAATTAGATATATGTTCATTGTTTTCATAGGTGTTGCTATTCTTTTTGGTGAATAAGAAAAAGATGGTGAGAAACATCTAGCAGTATGAGAAAGATTGAGGTGGAGTGATCATGGGAAAGAGAAAAAGAGTGGACGTAAAGGGGGAAAATCAGGCCTAATAGAGGAGGCCCATACGTTCTCCAGATGTTCTCCTCCACGCAGCTGAGACATGAAGAAGAAAACCTTCAGAGAAGGCTCTGACTGACACACACACACACACACACACACACACACACACACACACACACAGACACAGACACAGACACAGACACAGACACAGACACAGACACAGACACAGACACAGACACAGACACACACACACACACACACACACACACACAGACACAGACACAGACACAGACACACACACACACACACACACACACACACACACACACACAATACTGACATGAAAAATGGCATCAAAGCTGTTTAATTGTGTACTCTGCAATTTGTAATAGACATTAGTTATGTTAGATAAATATTGAATTTGAAATGAAAACGATGCTAGACTTTATCAACTTTTTTTGAAAGTTTTATGGAGTTTTTGCATACTGAACGTTTTTTTTTTTTTTTCAGAAAGATGTTTTATCTGTTGAAAAATCAATATCTTGATAAACAACAGTACAATCCAGTGAATGCACTCTGTCCCTCATAGCCTTGTTTTCATTCCTGTCAAACATTAAATGTACATTGAATAAGGTCTGTTGTGACAGACTTTTATATAATGATTTAAAATGTTCCCGGAACAACAACCCTGATGGTCCTGGAACCTCATTTCAAACCAGTTAGATTTTAGGTTTAGATTGGAATAGTCTTAGAGCTTAGAACATTTTTATCAACCTTTTATCATCTGTTTTTAAAGGTGAAGTTAATAATTCCTGTGTTATTAGGGTCACTAAAAGGAATTCCAAAATAATTAAAAATAATGGCTGACACTATAGAGCATTTCAGGAATCAGTCAACAAATGGCTTACTACAGTAGTTGCCTCTGTATATTAAGCTGGAATAGGTATTGAAAATAAATTATACACATCATCTATGACGTAACACTAATGAAAAACTTGCAGGACTTGCACGCAGGATCAAAATAAAATGTGCTAAAATTAAAAAGTAATCAGTCACCAAAGAGATTTATTCCATGTATAGGCTACATCAATCTATATAGGCCTAAATTATTCAGCAATAGCGGTTATGATTAAGTCAACCTATAATGTGCTTCATGGTCCTAAATTATTATTTTTTTTAAATCACACAAAAAAAATTAAATACTTGTATGTATGCCAAATAAACAGAAATTACAGTTATTTAAACTCCATCTCAGCCAGCCTGTTTCCTTTTTGGTCTTTTACTGAAACAGTATGTAAAATGAACTAATAAAAACAGTAATTACTGGCTTTGCAGTTGAAGTTGACCTTTCCAGTGTTTTTAACAATCCATCAAGTTATCCGCAATATCTTATGTTCTCTCTTTTCAAAGGCTTCTGAACTTTGATCCTTCCCCATTAACTCTGCCATAATCCCAGATGAATATTCTAATATACCGATATGAGTTCAAACCCTCTCACTTTATGTTAAATCAGAGGAATGCTTTTCAAAACACCACTCCCTGCCAAACTGAAAATGGAAGCCAGTCAGCCATGAAAAATAAAGAATGCAGGAAAGTGAGCGAGAATGTGACCAAGAGATGCAGAATGGAAGAAAAACACAAGAAGAATTATGAAGATGTGTTTGTTTTTTTCCTTTTTTTTTTTTTTTTTTTTACATTCAGAATTCCAAGGATCCTGCGAGTTTGATAATTACACTACTGGGAAAGAACTTACTGGCAACTACTGTAATTTATTGTATAGTTTTACATTCTATGTCTCTTTGTCACTTTTCCTTATTATGTTTATTAATTTAGAAGATGCTTTTATCTAAAGTGACTTACAAATGAGGAACAGTGCAATCAATTTATTATACGACACAACAATATATGCTGCACTGAAGTTTCAAGTTTCAAGTGTAAGTTAGAGTAGCTAGAGCAGAAGTGAAATGAAGAAATGCAAAAACATAAACTACAGTTCAAAAGTTTGAGGTCGTTAAATTTTGTTTGTTTTGTTTTTGAAAGAATGTTTGCTCTTATGCTCACCAGTGCAGCATTTATTAGAACACAAATACAATACAACCAGTGATATTGTGAAATATTATTACAAATTTAAATTACTGTTTTATATTTTAATATATCTTAAAGCTTAATTATTCCTGTGATTTCCATGATACAATTTATTTCTGGATTCTTTGATGAATAAAATTTTCAGAAGAACAGCATTTATCTTACTTTTGATCAGTTTAGTGCTTCCCTGCGGAATAAACATAATTTGGGGTATTTTAAATGGTAGTGTATTATATACCAAACATGAATCTTGTCATAATTCTCAGCATTTGGCCACTCTAGTACATTTTCAAATATAATTTCAATAGCGCAATCCATTTAGTATAACAGGCCCATACAGCAATGTACTATACAATATGCAATGCCCATACTATTTCTCACTCCACACCAAGCAATGCTCTGTTCTGCAAAGTGTGTTCAGTCTGTTTCCCGGGTTCTCCTAGTTCTCTGGCTGCTGTTGCTGCCCCACAGCAAGTTTATTTAGTGGAGGTCTTTCTAGCAGGTTTAATAACCTTCTGAAGCCCTTTCCCAACCGTGAGTCTTCTGAGGATTTTTCACTGGATGTGTGTGTGTGTAATTGAGAGCAGACGCTGAGGGGCCTGTGGCCTCTGCGTGTTTCCACAGTGATGTCAGCTCTGGCGGTCTGTGGGCGATGGGGAAATGTGCGGCAGAGCAGAATGTCTGGGAGGACGCTCTCTCTCTCTCTCTCTCTCTCTCTCTCTCTCTCTCTGTATTGTTTCCTATATCTGCAATTGTCTCAGTGGAACCCATGCAACAAGTTCATCTCTGACGCATTCTCACGTTTTATTGCTACCTTACTTTAAAAAGAAAAAAAGAAAGAAAGAGTAGACTATTACACAACAATTGACAGTTGTTTGTAAAGAGCATCTTGTCAAATTAAAGGCAATTATGTCTGACTGCTGAGGCTGTAAATCTGCTCCTGTTAGGATATTTATGTTCCACATACTTCACTGTAATATGAGATATTATTCCACCATGCACAAGTGGGATTAGTGAAGAAAATTAATACATACAGCCAAGCTTTTGGTATTCCCTTAATGTGACAAACCCCCTCAACTAAGCAGAGCGGAGACCTTAAGGGGAACCAATAAACACTGCCTTAATTACTCTCTCTCTTGTTTTCACTCTGTGATTTTTAAATTTAAATATCTCATTAGGCTCTCTGTAGACTGCAGAGCTCAAACTGTAACAGGGATTTAACACACACAACATACAGATGAACACATGCATCCAGACATGCACACCCTCCCAGCGTGCTGCACATATCATCTTCTGTTTCTGCCCTGACCCATTTCAGCATGCTTTGGATCATTTGCATGTGAGGATGCAGGAGATGAATGCCAAAATCAACATCAGTTATAGCTGTCATCATCTAGCAGCCAAAACAGCTGCAGCTTTGAACGGCACTGCAGAGGCTTCAAACACGGGTCCCTTTAAAGCACAGCTCTATACAGACTAAAGGCCAGGCTGTTTATAGACCACGCATATCCTTTCTACCACAAATATAACCAGTATGATGACCTCTGTGGAAGATTACATGAACTAATACATGGTTATTAAAATGTGGAGTGACACTTTGTTAGTGATAAAAAAAAAACAGTGGTGTTTGTCTATTTGTTTACATGAAAGACTGATCTCACTTTTTAAAAAGGAGGTGTAGATAAAGGTTTGTTCTGAACAAAAAACTTTCTTGATTTAGTAAGATCTCTTTGTCTGAATTTACACAACCATTGTCTGTTAGAGCAGACAGGTTTTTGTACTGAAACTGAAAGTTGTGGTATCCAGGTTATGTTTGACTAATCACAGATCAAGTTTCCCAGGTTAGTGTCATCAATCCTTTGAAAAATACTATTTTTGTTTGATTTGTTTGATAGGAAATAAACTGCTAGATATCCACGAGCATCACTATAAGCAGCTGGGTTTTTAGTTATGAAGTGGCCTGTACTTATGTTGTACAGAAAACAACTACGGGCAACTTCACAGTCTCTATACATCTTCCAATATTTTTCAGCATGCTTTCTGTAAAATCCTTCACAAAGACTGCCACAGCATTATTCAAATACATGTTTTTTTTTTCCAATGCCCTAATATTGAGGAATAAATTATCTCAGATATATCAAGAAAGAAACCTCACCAGCAAAACAAAATGAACTGTGATTGATCGCGTTACATGTCAATCAGTCCTTGCACAGAATAAGCTGTTACACTTTTTGTTTGCTTGTTTAAAGTCAAAGGTCGTGCTACGTGAGACTAGACAAAACTCCAGTGTTTCCCTATACATACCAAGAAATCAGCAACTACTGGTGCTTTGCTGCATTTTTGAAAAATAGTATAATTATGTATAAACCTCATGTTATAATAATTCAGACTTCCGATGGTCAGCAGACCCACACATAGAAGGTTTAACAATGGTTTAGTCCACAAATTCATTAGCAATCTTTCTTCTGAACCACTACACCTACAAAAAAACACCACCCTGATCTCACAGAAAATTTAACTATGCTACGAGGTGGTGATTTCATATCAATTTCTACAATGTGAATCATAAAAAAAACTCACGATTATTAGGATTAAAGTAAGCATGAAGGTCCACCCCTAAACATAACTTCAATGGGTAAGCAGATCGTACGAAAACATACAAATGAGATCATACAAATTCTCTAGACTTAGCCACCAATTTGCCAAAATGTGAGTTACGAATTGCCAAGAGATTAGCTCCCATGTCAACTCTCTGACAACAACACGGTCACATGCCAACTAGATTGTAGCCTATTTGAAAGAATGTACTGTAAGTCCAATCGTATTTTTTATAGCTATATACGAAAAAAGTCTCTGAGATTAAACACAGAAGATTAAAGTAAGGAGTAATTGTGTAAATGACAGTAGCATAGTAGCATGAGTGGTGCATTATATTCCATAAGAAGCAACAGATTAATCACGAAAGAAGGTATTTTATAGCACATCAAAACGCTAAAATAAGAAACAGCATGTTATGAAGCAGGAAGTGGCATTGCAGGGAGAGAAGAGCAGGTTTCTCATCTAAATGGCCTCCTTCAGCACAGCTCTTTACTTAAAAGGACGGGTAATTTAAAACATTAGAATGAGAATTAGAACAGGATGAGAGGAGAAAAGGCAAAACCCAAAGGCTAAATGTTCAATTGAGCCCACAGAGGAGGGAGGGAGAGGGACAAGATTTCCAATCCTCTTTGATGTGAATTCTTTAACTGAGGTCTGCTCAGCGACCGCTAAACAGCAGCTTAGAATTGCCTTCTTTAGAGTCGCTCTGCTCTGGATGGTCAATGTAATTTTGAGCCACTTGGCCTGCTTTGATCCTCTATGCCTCCATAACAGATCCTAAGAATCTAAGGTCTGACTGATTTCATCAACACCGACTGAAGCGCGGAGCTAGAAATCAGAGAGCGTGCTCATCTGCAATGAGCTGCCATGCCAGCTGACAGCCAGCGCTGTTGAAAGCACTTCCTTATGCTGACAGTCAGTCGCGTTGACTAGCTGCTAATAGGTTGAATATTTCATTCTCTCCTCTGTGCTCTCTGTTTTCTCTACTTTGGCGCTTTTGAGGTTCTTTTCACATCACTGAGCTGCAGTAAACGCAAGTAAATAATGACAAGTGCTTACACGACAACAGCTAAGCGAAAAAAGTGGAACAAGTTGATAAGATTATTTATAAGGCAATTACTGGTTGGCAGCTTTCTGGAAACCCAGTTTTTAAACATATCAAAAATCCATTGTTCTTGTCGGAATTATTTATTTGCGAAGCGCATATCTACAGACTAAAGTATATATTTCTGTGTTTATGCTCAAATGTATCACTTTTATTCCTTCCTATTTTGGTCTACAGAAGACCAGACAGGTTGTTCTCCATGTTGTGGGGAGTAAATTGCGACTTGAATCAGTCCTGGAGATTGCAGAAATATTTTGTGTTCAATTCAAGTTTAGCTCAGTCAATAGCAAATGCTACTGGTCAAACGTTTGGGGTTAGTAAGCATGGTGCATTAATCAAAAGTGTCAGCATTAGTTGTACTTTTTTTTACAAAATTTTGTCAAAATAAATGCTGTTTTTTTTTTTAATAGAAAACATTTTAAATTGCAATAATATTTCACAATATTACTGTTATTACTGTAATTTTGATCAAATAAATGCAAAACAAAAGGGACGTTTCTTTCTTACAAAAACATTTTCATATGTGTTAAGGACACCAAACTTTTGAACGGTACTGGACATCCAGCATCTAAAATAATCATAAAAACAACGAGAACAACAACTTTACAGCTCAAATAGAGCTCAAATGTTTTTGCAGAATAATCAATGTATGTGCTTTCATAAAGTGATAACTTACGCTTTCTGCCCTTATATGTGCAAACATACTAATGACACTTAAGCAGTTGTGGGCAGGATTTACTCGGGTTGAGTATTCTTGGGAGTGGACCTGTGGTTCCCACAGTTTTCTGTACTACAGAGAGAAAAAGAAAGAAGTGGAGAGCAAATGAGACAGGGAGAGACAGGAATGTTCCCAGTCTCCCATGCAGAGAATGGGGCAAAGAGAAAAGAAACGCATTAAACATCCACACAAACATGCAAGAAATCTGAAAAGAATTTGCGTGTCTCCTCTGGGTGGCATTTGCACATTACTGGCTAATGAAACTCTGCGTGTGCAGCTTGGTGCTTTGGAGTGCAGCCCTAATGCTAATTAATTGATTCCTAACAAAACTGCATGGCAATTACAACATTTCTGCAGAGCCGAGATCCAGTGTGCCGGCATGTTCAACATTTATAGCATAACCTTCATTTGAAGAGAAATAAGTATTTGAGATGTCTCAAAACAGCTTCTGCTCATTAGAAGGAAGTCTGTTGAGTCGTCATTAAGGGATTTTTTCCCACCTTTTCCCTCTTTCCCGTTCACCAGAACGCCAACGGAAACAGCAGAAAAAGAGCGCTTTATTTCCCTGAAGTAGCCTTTAAGTGAAAAGCTCCAAAGACATTTGTTTTAAGTTGTAAATGGTCAAGCATTCAATATTATTCTTTATTTTATATGAAAAGGGTGAAACTTTAAAGGCTGTTTTTATGCTAATGCAAAGCTTAATTGGCATTAGCAAAATTGCTGTGGCATGCTGAGGGGCTGTGAGATTAGCTAGAGAGAAAGAGCGAGATAAAACCTTCAAAAGGCCTATTTCAGAGGAATTATGGGTTTCCTTTGAACATCTTCCAAGATTTAAATACATTAAAAGCCTGTTGGCATACATGTAAATTAAGCAGTACCAAAGCGTTCCAAAGAATTCATGCCGAATAATACCAAGGGTGGGAGGACAAATAAGAAAGGGCCCGATCACAGGGGAAGTGCAGCCAGCGATCCCTCCATTGCCTGGAATCCCTCTCAGCTCATTCATTCTTCCTCCCGTTGTCCATCGCTCTTTCTCTCTCCTTGTCTGTCCGCAGGCCAAGTGGCTTAAGAGATGAAAAGGCAGCAGAGTGGTGAGCGATCCCAGAGAGGCAGAATCATCTGAGCCCACAGCTCAATGACAGAGAATCACAAACACACACACACGCTATCAGACACAAAAACCCATTTAACACCACTCAGTCAAGAGCAGTCACAGCAAGCATTGCAGAATATGAACACACAGAGTCTTCAAGCAAGAGTTACCTGATCTGAATCTGACCAATGAACACAGCTCTAGTGGATGCAAGGCATATGCATGTGAGTATCGATGTCCCCTAGATCTATGTACCAAACCCTTACTAAATGTAAAGCTTATTTTTACACACACACACACACACACACACACACACACACATGCAATGCACACTGCAACCAATGCTAAAGGCTTTAAAGGTATATTTCACCCAAAAATTCAAATTAGCACATGATTTACTCACCCTCAAGTCATCCTAGGTGTAGGCCTATGACATTCTTCTTTCAGACGAATACAATCGGAGTTATATTAAAAAATGTCCTGGCTCTTCTAAGTTTTATAATGGCAGTGAATGGCCGTTTCTGTTTTGAAGTTCATAAAAGTGCATCTATTCATCATAAAAGTGCTCCTCACGGCTCCGGGGGGTTAATAAAGGCCTTTGAAGCGAAGCGAACAGCTTGTGTAAGAAAAATATTCATATTTAACACGTTACAAAGTAAAATTCTAGCTTCTGCCCAAACGGTCATATGCAGTCTACTTAAGCCTAAAGCGCCAAAGAAAACAGGAAGTGTTTTATCAATAGTACAATGCTATCATACACAGATGCTACCATCTTCTTAGCCTTTAACTATTAAGCATTATTAAAGCATTTCACTGCAACTTTTGCATCATGTTGCACAGGATGTTAAAAAGTTAGAATTTTAGACATCTCTAATCACACAGAAAGAGAAACACACACAGAGGCATTGTGCTTCATAGACAGATTGTCTCATTTTAACACCATATACAAAACAAAGACACAGAATCTTTAACAGCCTGAAATACTTCTGATGTGAGTAATGACATCCTTAGCCTGTGACCTCTATCAGAGGCCTGAAAGGAATAGCACGCATTTTAAGCTCCTGTGTTAGCAGTTACCTCACCATAGCACTTCAATGATAATTTCATCAGGACAACAACAAACAGATCCCTGCATAAGAGGAAGAAAGAAAACATTATTTTGGTGGGTCATTAGCAATATTGCAAAGAAAGTTAACAGTTGTCCAAACATACAACACTATCAAACACCCTCCCTCGTTCTCACACATACACACTTATATACGAATACAGGCTACTGATAATATTTAAGTTTTGGAGTTTTGTAAATGTGTGCTCTTATACGACGAGCTCTACGAGCGACTGAGTCAGAGAGTTTCATTTCCAGACTTGCTGGAATCAGATGAGCAGTGATTGAAAAGGCTCGGACACCTCAAACAGGCCATAGCAGTTAATATAAAGTTAAGAAGATTTAGATCAAAAGGTTTGCAAGGAAAAAAAATTAAGGGGCAACTCAAATGAAAAATACTGCCTTCACAGTTTTTAAGCTGCGTGAGTTTCTAGACCGATGTAAGACTCATAGCCTCTGAGAGATGAAAGAGCAGATTGTCCGGTAGTGAGCACCACATTACATTCTGCTCTGTCTGACCATGCAGCCAGCTGAGAGAAAGCCTGGCAGAGTTTGTTCATAGATGTGCTGTGAGAGTGACCCATTACAACTGTCACAGTGGGGGGATTTGTATAATGTCAATTACTTTGGCTTATGATGAGTTCACTGTGTGCACTGAAGCCTTGTTGTTTGACTGGTGTCAAAAGGGAGGACAAAGAGAACTGTGAATCTGATTTCTTTTAAAAACTTAATGAAAAAGCATTCAACAAACTTTTCTCTTCTCTTTGTTCAGGACACCCCTTTTCACGTTTATTTATTCAAAGTACCCTTTAAAAACAGCTGGAGTGCTTTAAGATGTTTTCAAGCACCCGGTGAGTATGAGACAGCTAATTGGTCAGCTCTCGCTGATCTTTTATCACCAACAGAACAACCATCAAACAAAATCAAATAAAATAAGAGAAAAACAAACATCAAGCAGCAAGCTGAAATCATGGGGTATGTAGAAAGGAAAGCAGCAGTACAGGGACTCAGCCGGTGCTTGCAGGTGGCTAATGGCTAAAGCAGTCAGGAGTCATACCGTTTACAGGCCCAGCTGTGCAAATGACAGCTAAGTTAATTAGCCCATGCCAAGCTTTTACGCTAAGCCAAAACATTTAGCACAGTTATAGGTGAATATTTCATATTGCTTTGGATGGATTTTCTAAGATTGTATTTGGTTTGCATCAAATTCCAGTTTGTCAAATCTCACATTTGAAGAATGTCAAATTAAATAGCTAAGGAAATTATGTTATGAAAATTTAAAGGAGAAGTGACATTATTTAAGTATCATGTTAAGTTTAAACGCTTGGTTCACTCACCCTCATGTCCTTCCAAACCCATAAGATTACATGGTTAATCTTCAAAACACAAATTAAGTAAGTAAGTAAAGTTTATTTATAGAGTGCTTTTCACAGATAAAATCACAAAGTGCTCTACAAAGTGCAACCAAAATAATAAACATTTTAAACATTTAAAAAACCCAAAATAAAACCCAGTCAACTAAAAGCTTGTTTAAATAACAGTGTCTTGAGTTGCCTTTTAAAAGAATCGACAGAGTCGGCCACACGGAGGGACAGGGGCCTGGGTGTTCCACAGTCTGGGGGCTACAGCCTGAAAGGATAGGTCTCCCCGGGTTTTATAATGAGTCTTTGGGACCATTAAAAGATTCTGGCCTGAGGATCGAAGGGCACGGCCTGGGGAGGGTGTGCATAACAAATCAGCAATGTATTGTGGGGCCTGACCATTTAAAGCTCTAAAAGTTAAAACTAATATTTTAAAATCAATACGAAATTTGATGGGAAGCCAGGGTAGGGGGGAAAAAATGGGTGTGATGTGTGTCCTTCTGCCAAATCCTGTTAAAAGCCTTGCCACAGCATTTTGAATCATTTGATCATTTGATCACAAAATCATTTGTTACATTAATCTAAACGTGAAGAAATAAAAGCATGGATAACCATTTCAAGATCAGAGTCCGGTAAAATTGCCCTCAATTTTGCAATATTTCTTAGACGATAAAAACTATTTCTGACCAAAAGTCTAGAATGGCAGTCCAAAGACATTAACTGGTCAAACCAGACACCAAGATTTCTGAGGCTCGACTGGACAGAGGAGCTCAGAGAACCAAGGTATTGAAGGATGGATGGGATTTTGTTGTCTGGGGCAACAATTAGGATTTCAGTCTTTTTCTAATTTAATTTGAGACAGTTAAAACAACCCAAGATTTTACACAAGAAATACAATCCATTAAATCCGTTAGTTTGTGGAACTCAGAATCATTGAACGAGCAATACAATTGTATTTCATCAGCATAAAAATGGTATGACACATTGTTAAAATGGCTCAAAATTTTTCCAAGAAGACTAATGTACAGTAAAAACAAAAGTGGACTTAGGACAGAGCCCTTGGGAACACCATTCAAGAATGGAGTGGCTTCAGACAGTATATCATTTACATATGAAGAGTTCAGATGCAAAAGCCTCTAAGTGCCATCTGAAATTTTCTTTTAGAATGATAATTTTTATCAAGCTTGTATATTTAAGTTCAGTAATTTCACTTAAATGGCAATGAAAATTATGAATTATAAATGAAGTTCAGCTGCTCAGCTACTACCTTCTCCATGACTTTTGAGAGAAAGAGCAGTTTTGATATTGGCCTATAGTTAACAAGGCTCCGCTGGGTCCAAATTGGGCTTTTTTAAAATGGGGCTTATCACTGCCTGTTTATAAAAGTTTGGGACAGTCCCAGTGGAAAGTGACATGTTAATCATTTTGACGACAAAAGGAGCAACAAGATCAATTACTTTGATCATGATCACTTTATATGATGAACAGATTTATTTTAGGTAATTATTCACATATAAACAAATAAAAGCAGAAGCATACACAGGTCACATCAAATTTGGTAAAAATGTTTGATGCATTGATGGTTGAGCATCAACCAGCTTCGATATGTGCCTATAAATGTTCATAAGCCTAAAATAATAAGTTAATCATATAAAGTGATAGTGTCTCTTTAGATGACCATCCAACCTAAATCCGATAGTTTCTAAATCCTTAAATGATTTTAGTTATGTAATGGCGCTAAGCTGGAAAACACCACCAGTGACCACAGAATTTTTTTTAGCAAATTTAAAAAGTTGAATCAAATATGATATTAATCTGACCCCAGGTTTTTAATTTTATATCTTTTAGTAATTATAATATATTAATAAACTAAATTTTAAGTTTAACAATAGTTTATTCTCGCCAAAAGCAGATTTATTTATGTAAATTGCAGAATAAAGACCTCCAATTAATGAACGAATCAGTAATATAAAAAGGAAAATAATTAAAACACGGTGATATAACAATAATTTATTACAATTAAGTAACAAATGCCATGAAGCTCTAAACACTGATGAGCTGATTCAACTAAGATCAAGTTTTCACAGTTGCATTCTTATCAAAATTGTTTTGGAACAAAGCAATCAGACAACACATAACTAATTAATAAAGAAGGTTACTTTCTTTCTCTCTTTCCATCCAACTGTGAATGTTTATGAGCCAGATGGAATGTTCTACTCAATAGCTTCATTCCTAGTTAAAGAGGTTTGAACAGGTCTCTCACAGTGCCAAAATGTGTGTGGTCAGACATCTGATACCTATACAAACACATACAAATTCTGAGCTCGGAGTCTTCTCTTTGAACAGCACACCATATACTTTACTCTGATCTGATTATTTGTACATAAGTGTGAACTATTTTTTATTTCAACATATGACTATATTTCAAATGAGAAAAAGTTTTTAAAAAATCATTTTATTTTATAGGTCATTTTGTTCTCATTTGTTTGTGTTTGGAGCTCCGTCGAATTGATTCATTAATCCTTGATTTTCTTCTTTACCACTCATTTATAAACAAGTACTTTCTATTTTTATATCGTGTGAACTTATCCTCGATACTATTCCCTATAAAAAACAATCGGACTGCTTTGATATCGCTACTTAGATCCAACTTTGCGAATCCCAGCTACTAGCCTTTTAGCCCGCTAGCATTTCACGCGTGGCCTCGCGCCAATCGACCGTCGGATTTTACACCCGTTTCACTGAAAGGATACGGGTTATATCCAGGATTTCAGTCCTAAATTAGTAGTGATATTGGTAGTATCATTACTAATTTACTGTTCATCTGTTATAATGGCGAATATATCGGATGTGTGTCTAACGCTACCTCTGAGTGCAGGTGAGGACACATTCGAGCTGCATTCGGTGCTGTTGGAGCTGGAGTCCGTGGAGAAGCAGATCCGTGGTCTGCTAGAGAGGCAAGCCGAGCTGCGAGATCGGCGATCAGCGCTTGAAACATCACGCGCCGATGCTCACAAGTCAGTGGTTAGTAACTTTTTGACTCCGACTTCGTCTACTCCGTGCGTTTCTCTGCCCAGGAGGACGCAATCATCTCTGGCTTCATTCACTCTGGCACCGACACAAAGCCATGGACCCTGGGTGATCCCTCAGCGGAAGACACGAGCCAGGACCAGACCAAGAACCTCTCCACCCCTCCCGGTCTTCGAGATCTCCACCCGGAACCGCTTCTCCCCTCTTCGCGAGTCGGAACGTGACGACGCCGTGATCATCGGCAGTTCCATGGTCCGTCATGTCCGCGCTACCTCAGGTAAGGGTAATGTGCGCACTCACTGCTTTCCTGGTGCTCGTGTTCTAGATGTCGCTGCACATGTTCCCGAGATCCTGAACGGTGACGAGCGCGTCGGAGCTGTGGTGCTGCACGCGGGAACGAACGACATCCGGCTGCGGCAGACGGAGGTTCTGAAGAAGGACTACAGGAGCCTGATCGAGACGGTACGCAGCACAGCGCCTGAGGCAACGATCATCGTGTCTGGACCGCTTCCCACGTACCGACTAGGACAAGAAAGGTTCAGTAGACTATTTGCTCTAAATGAATGGTTAATATCATGGTGTAATGAACAGAAACTGCTCTTTGTAAATAATTGGAATCTGTTCTGGGAGCGACCTAGGCTCTACCGTGCTGATGGCCTGCACCCCAGCAGAATCGGAGCGGCTGTGCTGTCGGACAACATCTCCAAGACGTTACACACCATCCGACTAGTAAGTCAAAGTCCAAATCACAATCTCTGCTGTCCCAACTTAATTGATACAAGGAGTGTAGAACATTATATAGAAACTGTGTCTATTCCTCGTCTAGTGAGGCCAAACAATAAATCTAGTTTAGGATCTAGGAAAAATCTTATTGTAATTAAACCAGAAAATCTAAATCTCAGTGAACAAAAAGAATTTCTAAAACTAGGTCTTCTAAACATTAGATCGCTCACACCTAAGGCGGTTATTGTAAATGAAATGGTCACAGATAATAATTTCGATGTTCTGTGCCTTACTGAAACCTGGCTTAAACCAAATGAGTATTTCGGTATAAATGAGTCTACTCCACCAGGATACTGTTATAAGCATGAGCCCCGTCCGATCGGTCGTGGCGGCGGTGTTGCAACAATCTATAGAGATATCCTTAATGTTACTCAGAAAACAGGTCACAGGTTTAATTCGTTCGAAGTACTTGTGCTAAATGTTACGCTCTTAGATGTAAGAAAGAAATCCCTATTATCTCTAGCCTTGGCGACCGTATATAGACCTCCAGGGCCCTATGCTGATTTCCTAAAAGAGTTTGCAGACTTTCTCTCAGATCTATTGGTCAATGCCGATAAAGCAATAATTGTTGGAGATTTTAACATACACGTAGATAACACAAATGATGCTTTAGGGGCTGCGTTTAAAGATTTATTAAACTCATTTGGGGTCAAGCAAAACGTCAGTGGTCCCACTCATCGTCTAAATCATACACTAGATTTAATTATATCATATGGAACCAATCCAACCGATATAGATATTATAGCGCAAAGTGACGATCTCACTGATCATTGTATGGTAACGTGCATATTACGTACTGCTGAAATTTGCCATGTTGCGCCACGTTATCGACCAGGCAGAACAATCGTTCCAACCACTATAGATAGATTCACAAATAGCTTACCTGATCTATCTCAGCTGCTCAGTGAACCCCAACAACAGATGAACTAGAGGAAATGACTAGCAGTTTGAGCACCATTTTCTCTAGTACATTAGATATTGTTGCACCAATTAGATTAAAAAAGGTCTTTTAGCTTCTGACCAAGGCTGTATCTCAATAATAGTTCTAGTCGATCTTAGCGCTGCGTTCGACACTATAGATCATAAAATACTCTTGGATCGACTACAAAACTACAATGGTGTTCAGGGACAGGCATTAAGCTGGTTTAGATCGTACTTATCAGACCGTTACCATTTTGTCTGTTTAAATGGGGAAAAATCGAAGATAACGTCAGTAGACTATGGAGTGCCGCAAGGATCGGTGTTAGGCCCTCTGCTATTCTCAATATATATGCTGCCACTGGGTAATATTATAAGAAAACATGGAATTCATTTCCACTGTTATGCTGATGACACTCAATTATATATTTCATCAAGACCAGATGAAAACACTAACTTATCTAAATTGACAGAGTTTCTTAAAGATATAAAATGCTGGATGACGTGTAATTTCCTGCTATTAAATTCAGATAAAACGGAGGTATTACTTATTGGTCCAAAAAACTACCCACAAAACCTCGTACAATACAACTTTAATTTAGAAGGATGTCCAGTTACTTTATCCACTACAGTAAAAGACCTGGGTGTTATACTAGACTGCAACTTGTCTTTCGAAAATCATATTTCATATGTTACAAGAACAGCCTTTTTCCACCTTAGAAATATTGCTAAGCTACGTAACATGCTATCTGTTTCTGATGCAGAAAAGTTAGTTCATGCATTCATGACCTCAAGACTAGATTACTGTAACGCTTTATTAGCTGGTTGTCCTACATCCTCAATAAACAAGCTACAGTTAGTGCAAAATGCAGCTGCTAGAGTTCTTACTAGGTCAAGAAAATATGATCATATAACACCAATTTTATCATCTCTGCACTGGTTACCTATTAAGTTCCGTATCATTTACAAAGTACTATTACTGACCTATAAAGCCCTAAATGGTCTAGCTCCTGTATATTTAATGGACCTTCTATCGCCCTACAATCCATCGCGTTCTTTAAGATCCCTAAATTCGAGGCTTCTGGTCATTCCTAGGATATCCAGATCCACTAAAGGAGGGAGGGCGTTCTCGCATTTAGCTCCTAAACTCTGGAATAGCCTTCCTGATACTGTTCGTTGCTCAGACTCGCTCTCCCAGTTCAAAACTAGATTAAAGACGCATCTCTTCAGCCAAGCATTCACATAATGCTTGCCTCTTATACTACTGTTGAATCAGATCGAATGCATTAATATTATGAACAGCAGCTACGCTAATTATTTCCCATCTGCTTTTCTGCTGTTATCTCGGGACGCTAGTCCCGAGGTAAATAGCGTTCTTCAGCTACAGTCTGTATCCAGCCTCTCACGGAGACTTCAGAGTCCCCAACACCTGCGATGAGACGACTCGACGCCTGTGAAGAGACGACTCAACGCCGGCGATATGTTATGCCCTAAATTAATACATGATGATTAACTAACTGTATTTTTTACGTACATTTCTGAAATGCACTTTCTGTAAAGCTGCTTTGAAACAATATGTATTGTGAAAAGCGCTATACAAATAAATTTGAATTGAATTGAATTGAATACACACATGGGACATATAAGGATGAATTAAAGGATTACTTCACCCAAAAATGAAAAGTTTGTCATCATCGTTTACTCACCTTCATGTTGTTCCAAACCTGTATTATTAGGCAAAATCGGGTGTAATTGGCATTTTAGCTGGAGGGACAAGACAGCCATTTCCTTTTTTTAAATGCCATTCAAAATTTTAAATCAGTATCCCCAGTAGCATATGGCAAAAATAAACACAAAACACTGTATGTTTAAAAACAATTAAATGTTTAGTATTTATTGGAAACTTTCCGTTTCAGATTCAGTTTCCTGCTAGTAAAAAAAAAAAAAACAGCTTGGTTTTACAGGATTTAGAAAAAAAGTAACAAACAAATCACGCAAAAATTGCCAAAGTCATAGGACAACACTATACAAAATCCTGAAGAGAGATCCAATCAGATTAGTCTATACTACCTCACACTACTAATCATAATACTTTAGTAGTTCACTCACTCTTTAAATGTTTTTGATATTCCTACATTTTAATGTTTTAATGTTATAGACAGTATATTTCTACAATAAATTAAACTTAAAATTAAAACATATTGGTGTTATCTCTTATATATCCCCATAATATCTCTTATCTGAATTTCATTTTAGCATTTTCAGGTGAATAATTATTTTAATAAGTCCAAGGAATAGCAAACATACAGTGCTCTCCACTAATATTGGCACCCTTGGTAAATATGAGCAAATGCGGCTGTGAATATAAATCTGCATTGTTTATCCTTTTTATTTTTCATTCAAACAATTCACAAAATTCTAACCTTTCATTGAAGTAAAATAAATGAAAGTGGGGGGAAACTCTCATTATGAAATTTTTCCATTCACATGGATCTGCGAAAACGACTAAAAACAGTGTTAGTGGTGTCACTTTAAAAAGAAATATTACTCGCCTGCACACATATGCATTCTTTTACATAGCACTCGCGCCAAACGCTCATGCCTATTGACTAAACACATGATACGCATGCCGTCACCGTTTTTATAGATTTACGTTTTTGTACTTTGCAGAGACGATAACAGTATTGTTTTCAAAAACTTGCACTTTGAACCACATTTTCAAAAGTTTGCATTTTAGGCCCCCAAAACGCCAATGTTGTGTAAATGAACGGTCAAAACGCATAAAAAGTTTTTCGTATTTGTAGTTGAAAACTGTATTGTGTAAACGGCCTCTTATTTGTGCATCCTCGTTTCCTTTCCTTGTGTCTCAGCTACACCCCCTCTAAGATGCGAAGGAAGGATGCAAGGAAAGAAAATTAGGACAGAATAATCGAAGGAAATATTATTTGTACATTGGAATATTCTTGATCACTTTAGCATCACTTCACAGCGGCCTCAGCTGCGCTCAAAGGATCAGCCTTTATGTTGTTGAAGTTTGGTTATTTAAAAAATTCATAATAAATAATAATAAAGCAAGATGCTCATGTTGAAATATGTGAGATGTGTGGTTTATTTAAACTGCAAAGGAAAAGCAAAGAAATTGTGACAGACGTTTAGGAGGAGGAGAATTTACACGTGTGTCAGGTTTTTTTACTTCCACATAGGATACACCTGTGCTTCCTCGCTCATAGCTCCTCTGGAAGCTTCCTCAATCCTCGCTCCTCGATTCCTCTCGGTGCAATTAGAGAATTGAGATTACCTTCAAAATGGCTAACTTTGATCACTTTCCGAGTCACAGGCTGGAGGAGGGAGAAGCGAGGAAATGAGGAAGCATCAAATTGAGTATTGAGACGCACTCCCTGTGTTTCCGGAGTTCATTGTTCGGTGTCATCAATGTTTAATGGTTGTAATATCTGTTTCCCTGAGTTTTCCCTTGGATTAAAGACTGCATCATATTCTCCTGCGTCATGCGCTCTGTGCACACAGCCACCTGTGACAACAATATAATATAATATTATATGTTTAATTTGTACTATTGTTCAAGAATCAGGTCTCATTCGGAGTTCAAAAACTAGGAGAAGCTTTGAAGAGAGAGATTTGAAAGAGAAAGAGTTTCTCTTTCGAATCTCTCCTTCCCTACAGTATTTTGTCCTGGTGTAAAGCTGCTAAAAACAGTTATGAATTATCCAGTGTCATTACAGGGCACTTTTACTGCAGCTTCCCAGCCTCTGATAAAGGGCTTTAATCTGTCTGCCATGGTAGAGCAGTCTACGGACAAGGTGCACCGCTGGACATATACACAAAAACTCCCCCTCACACACACATACAGCTCTAAACACTATATCTGTATGCACTTTAGAGAGGACAAAAGGGACAGAGTGAGACACGAGTGGCCATTGAATTTTGTGTTGCGTCAACATGGGATGACATTTACAGTGTCTTCCAAAAGTCTTCCTCTTGCTCTCTTTCTTGAATTCTCTCTTTCAAGCTCTCTGTCTTTCTCCCTCTCCTGCAACATGCCTACAGGGCTTTGAGGACAATGGCGCTCTTCTACTTCAAGTAGCTTCAAAGGCTTAGCTACAGCAAGCGGGCGTCTGTGACTTTCTCTGAAGTGCCTTGCTATAATATATCATATCTAGATTTCCCCAGAGTGCCGGCCAGGCCTACAGTCTGGAACAGAACCAGAACCATACAGGGGTCTCTGCCATTCCTCATAAAGCACTTTATAATCATTCTGATGCCATCATTACGGTTGCCCAGTAGTGCACAACACAACAAAATTAAGCCACAACACAATGAAATGAATCCACAACACAATGAAATTAAGCCAAAACACAACAAAATGAATGTACAACACAACGGAAATGAGCCACAAAAAAACGGACAATGTACAACACAACGAAATAAATTCGCAACACAACGGAAATGCTCCCAACCACTAGAAGGCTCTCGGAGCGCGATAAAGTTAGTTTTCCATGCCACTGTTCTATAGAGTCAGCAGTCTAAAAAATATATCTACACCATGATTAGTTTTAACAGTATGTAGCTAACCATTGTATATCAAAAATTATTAAGTCAAAATCACCTACGTGCATTATAGCTGCATAGGCCTAGAATGCTTTGACGCTAGCCTGACGTTGTCATACTCAGATTCTAGTCAGAATGTGAGTCTGATACTGCTCCATTGGGCTGTGATTATGGGGCGTTTCAACCGAAGAAAATGCCTCTGCACTCAATTGGATCGACAAATGCCTTGATCGTGGTTCTCTGTTCCTCATTTAAAATTAATGCGCTGTCAACATCTTCTAGAACAGACGCGATGGCTGAATCTATACATCTAAATTATCCAGCGGCAGCCATTCTTTGTTGTAAACGAATTCAACCCAAGCACTCTTTGGTGACGTGAATAATTAGGCTACGTTACAGTTGATCATCCATCATCTTATAAAGCCCACCCTGACAATTTGAATGGTCTGAACAGCCTCAATTTGTTCAGTGTTCAATTTGAATGGTCTTTTCACAACAGATCAAGTCCAGACCGAACTTCCCATCCTCAAATGTTGTGGGCGGGCTAAGTTCGGCTAGCATCCAGGCTACTTTGACGCGTTACCACAGCGCATGATCCCTAACTGTGCGCTCACACCAGACGCGAGTAGAGCGTCAAATTCGCGCCTGCCGCGTCTAGTTGTACGCTTAAACTAGACGCGGCAGGCGCGAATTTGACGCTCTACTCGCGTCTGGTGTGAACGCACAGTTAGGGATCATGCGCTGTGGTAACGCGTCAAAGTAGCCTGGATGCTTGCCGAACTTAGCCCCTTAGAACTTGGAGGCGAAATCCGTTGGCGGCCATCTTTTTACAAGATGTCTGATGTTGATCGAGCATTCATCGAGAAAGTCACCGCTCTGTATTTGCTATGGAGAGCAGAACAGCGGCGTAGGGCTCATCATCGCCGTATTTGGGTCCACCAGACCCTTCGGAGGCGAACCCAGTTTCACCATTTGCTCCAGGAGCTGCGCCTGGATGACGACCGCTTTCAGCGGTACTTCCACCTGTCCCACGCCCAATTTGATGACCTGTTGTCCTGCATCGGAGCGAGGATCACCCTCGCCCTCACCCACCTAATCTGTAATTTATTTTTGTTTTGATGATAAATGGAGCCAGCCTACTACAAAAGTGATTAAACTGTCATGTGATTTCTTTTTTTCTCACACAACAGTGTCCAGACACGAACTATGTTCTTGCACTAAAGTATGTTGGTTGTCTTTATATTAGAATAATAATAATGTTTCATATTATCTAGATTAGATATGGAATAAATAGCATTCAATACAAAATGAATGTCTCATATATTAAAATCAAGTTTTTATGTGATAAAATATTTGCTTCACCACGTGACAGCAGCAAGCAGGCTCCTGACTGGTTAACGCGGCATGAACTGACGCAGAAGTTCAGATTTTTCAACTCGGGCGACAGATGCGAATTTGCGTCAAATGCTTGAATGCACAAAAAGCACTAAAATAAAAAAAATGAAATGCTCTATTCGCGTCTGGTGTGAACGCACCATAAGGGAACGTCGGTCAATTCCTCCAAGTTTTTAAAACGTATAATTTGTATTAATTAAAATTACTTTTGACATTCAAAAACAGACATGTTCAAAATCCAAAGCTTGATTGTATTGGTAGTAGACTGACTTACTACAGGTGACTTATTTACAGTAAACAATTATTTTTTTGGAAATTTCTAATAATACATTAATTTAATTATGTTTCAAAGGTTGTAGTTCCTATTAACCAGACTGACTTACAACAGGTGAAATTGTGATAGCTCCCTGTATGAACAGTACACAATTCGTTTTTTATTCTCTGTGGGGCTGTCTTGACAGGCCTTGGCCCGGTTAGACAGAGATAGAGTGACAACTGGGGGAGGGCCGCCTAGAGAAGGGGTACCGGTTACCCAGATGTTGAGTGTTTGAAACATACTCTTTTTGTGCTTTACTTGGGTCCCTGTAAAAACAGCGTTTGTTTGTAGGGGCGCGTGCAGCGCAATGGGCCCATTGACTTCAATAGAAAAATCCCCAGCCGCCTGAGCTAAACAGGGAGCTGGGAGATTTAGATGAGCTCTTTTCGAGGGCGGTCCAGCCAGAGTGAGACTCAGACCCCCTCTCTTTCCTCCTGTTGCTAGGAGGTCTTCGGAGGCACAGGGTCCAACACAATGCTGAGTCGGGGGCCCTGGCGCCGGGGCAGCGGGTAGCGTTTAGCTGATCATGTGCGGCGATGGGTATCCGAGAGAGACCCGAGGCGCTGGGTAAGGAGGCGGCGTGCTCTTAGGGCGGTTCGAGGCAGAGCTGGAGCGCTTGGGCAAGAAGTGTCTCATAGCTTGAGAAGACTTCTGTGCTTTGGTGAATCATTCCAAAAACCCTTTCACAGCCGTGCCGAAGTGACTAGTGCTGGAGATAGGTGAATCAAGGAAAGCCATCCTCTCCTCCTCTTTTAAGTCTGTGAGGTTCAGTCAAAGATGGTGCTCAAGCACAATGAGGTTAGCCATGCCTCTGCCAATCGCTTGAGCGGTAGCCTTCGTAGCGCGCAGTGCTAAGTCTGTGGCGCTGCACAGGTCACGAAATGCATCAGGGTTCGGGCCAGACTCATCCATGGTTCGGAGAAGTTTGGCCTGAAAGACCTGTAACACCGCCATGGTGTGTAGAGCTGATGCAGCCTGACCGGAAGCTGTGAAAGCGGGTCCAGCGAGGGCTGAAGTGTTTCAGCAGGGGTTCGAGGGGTGTACCGCTCTAGATCTCCAACCAGCAGCAGTGGGCGGGCAGAGATGAGCGGCGACTGCTTCTTCAAGAGGAGGTAGATTCTCATAACCTTTTTCCACTGCGCCGTCAACAGAGGAGAGTGAAGTAGCGGAAGTAGAAGCGCTCGTGCGCGCCGAGTAGGGGGCGCGCCATGACTTCGTGAGTTCATCGTGAACCTCAGGGTAGAAGGCCGCTGGCTTGTGACGGGGGGCCTGCTGGTGCCCTGGCAGAAACCATACATCCAGCCGACTCCTAGGAGGCTCTTTGAGCGAGGTCCACTCGAGCCCGAGTGAGGATGCGCAGCATCTCGCCGTCTGAGTTAGTCCTGGTAGCAGTGGCACTAGCACCTGACTGTGAGAGGGCGGGGCCAGCCGAGCCCGACCATTCTTCTTCAGACGCAGCAATGGAGAGGCTGTCATCGTGCTCTTCGTCCGATTCGATAAGTGAGTGAGAAGGCGCTGTCCGCTGTATGCACGGCTCGCTCTAGCTGTATGGCTTGTTTTCACGGCGAAGGCTTCAGAGTAGGCAAAGACGTAAAGGTCGCTGAAGGAGATAAAAATCTGTATATGGTGAAAAATAGGGGCTTCGTATAGCCATAAGCCACGCCCATTCTGGATGGCTCTGACGTGCTCTGGCGCCAAGTCACCTGATTGATTCGTGTGTCAGAGGCGCTTCGCCATAGGATTTGCAGTTGAAGCAGCACAGCCAATGGGCGAGCTATACACTCTGCTGTGCTCACTGTGTTTTAAAATATAGGCTTCAATATTTCTTGAGGAAAGGAGTTTCCCCCACTACGTATTAGCTACGCAATACGAAGTGACCGTTCTTGAAAGGAAACTATAAAATGCTGCTGCAGTTTGTTTGTGGTGCTCGATGACTGTCTACAACTCTGTATAGTCTTACGGAACGTGCTGATGATGTCTGATGTCTGCGCGAGCAGGGTGCATGGCGAAGGTATGAAAAAACATTTGTTGACAGACAGGTAGAACATTGTATCATTGTGTTTGGACCATTGCTTAGTTTGAATATTGTCTTGCTCAATGGAGGGGCTTTGAGTTAAAAACATTGAGAACCACTGATCTTGAGGTTTATTTAATATGCCTAAACCTTTTGTTTTCTCCAGAACTCTTTCTCCAGAATGTGATGACATATGCAGAATATTACTCACATTAAGGTTCCAAAACTAAAATATCATGATGATCAAGGATAAAAGGCTAAACTGTCACAGGGACAAAAAAATGTAGTTTAAAAAAAACAGTTCCATGACCAAAGAGAAATATTGATGGTCGGTACATTTTCTCAGTTGACCCACCATGGCAGGCTTTAGAGCCTGGCTGCATACGTAATAAATAATAGATCAAATAATTTATTAACATTTATATCTATTTTGCATTGTGTGGAATGTGCATCCCCAATCAGATAGCAATCTCATCGATCAGGATGCATGAAGTGACTAGCCTTCAGTGGTTTTGAAAGCTTTGAACAGGACACAAACAAACAGAAGATGTCAGCCTGAGACAGAGCAGGAAGCAGAGCTCATTCTCTCTTCTACCCTTCTGTATATGTATACCACGTTCTTTTCCTTCCTTCATCTTTTTCTTACTATGTCTAGTGCTTCCATCTTTAAACATTGCTTCATCAAAGATGGAATTTCAGTCCAATTTGTCTTCAAAAGAAGGTAAAGTCTCTCATTATGTGGGCTGTTCCCCTTCTTTCCCATTAGAAGGGCTGAGAGAAAGAGAGAGAGAGAGACAGACAGACAGAGAGAGAGACGTGTTAGTCATGGCCACTTATCTAGCAACCTTATGAGCGCAGGATTAAAAGATGAAAGAAGAGAGAAGGGTTAGTGTTATAGAGAATGTAAGCTGTTTGTGAGCCCTACAGACTCAGCCTTTAACTCTTTCACAACATATCCAAACCTCTCACTGTCCTGACCAGTGGCACCAAAAAGAAGAATAAGTGAAAGTGTTGACTGGATTCTTCCCAGTGATGATTGTATTAGACAGCGGGTCTACACTGATACTCGGCTTTTAACACACATAAGCAGCACATGGACAGTTGACAGAAAATTGAAAGGTTGACACGTCCTGGTGTGACACGCAATACTTCTTCAAACTATTTTAAACGGCATATTTATCATTATTTTAAAATAATATCAGCTTTGACTTTCAATTACATTTTTTTATTTGAAATATATATATAAATTATTCACACCACATAACTATTTTAAAATGAACTAGCGAAGGCACAAAGGTGTTCAAAAGTGGTTTTAAAATCTTTAAGGCAATGGTAACTAGTCACAGCACGTAACACTTTCCATTATATATTCACATCAACTTCACAAAAAGGTCATTGACATGTTACAAAAATTATTACACATTTATGAATATCTTTACATTATATAACAAAATATCAAACAAAGTTGTCATTTATTTTAAATATGTATAACATGCCTTTCAAATAAACATTTTAGCAAGTTCATCTTAGGTTTCAAAACTGAGACAAAAAAAATATTAGAAAATGATTTGGTTGTGTGTTCATGGTTAATATGACAACTATTCATGTGATTGCTCTGAACTTAAGGGGAACTGACTTTATTATAGACTAAAACTCACCTTAGATCACCTTAAATCACCACGAGTAATTGCAAAAAAATAAAAAATAAATGTCATGCATTTCAAGTGACTTACATCCAAAAGGGTCCAAATACTGTGCCATCTGTTCATATTTAGGGTTTCCATTCGAGTCGTTCTCAGTTAGATGGTTTGATATGGGAAATTTGCCTTTGACTTTGATGACTTAGGCTACACAAGGGGCTGGTTGCACCAGCTGTGCATAAATTACAACTTAGCCTAATTTTGATGTAAATGTACACTAAGTTACAACTTACACACTAATAAATATTTTTGTGTTGCACCATTAAACTTAGCTGAAGCGATAAACTAAATATTTACGGAAGCCTCTGATCAGGAGTAACAGTTTGAATAAAATAGCAGACAGACGGAACTGTATCAATAAGCTCTTGTTTTATCCAACAGACCTTAATTCTTTAGACATATATGATAATGCTGACATTTACCCTCGCTTACATTTTAAGAGAGAGAACATTATGGGAAAAGATTACTTTGTTAGCGGCTCTTTAACACAAACCCGTCCTAAACAGCGCACTGCTGTGTGCATCGCTCCATGTTGTGCATTTTTGTATCAGTAGTCTTATTTATTTATTGGTCCTTATTAATTTAGTTTCAGATACAGTTTCTGAATGTTATTTACATACAAAACACTTGTTATTCATGAGTACCCTTATGAAAAAGAGTTTATTCAAGTGTACTTTTAGTAGGTTACTTCTTTAAACTAAAAATAAGAAAGTATACTTTCAGTCTATTTTTTTTTTTTTTTTTGATCGATATATACTTAAAAAGTATAATTAAGTATTCTACACTGTAAAAATTAAAGGTGCCTGCAGGAACCTTTGATGGTTCTTCACTTTGCCACACCGGCGCACCCGTCTGTAGATCTGCACCATGTGTAAATATATCCGTGCAGTGCAGGACTGCATAAACACGATAGAGCAGCAAAGAAACATGGATGAATGACAAAAAAAGAGTATCTAAAGTGAATGTAAACAGTTGGGCGAAAATATCATTATATTAGTGACATTAGCCTCATATAGGCCTGTCGTTAATGTTAATTAACAAACAACAAAAAACAACAATGGAAAAAGAAAATCATTAATTGTTCTTGACTGAATATCTTTCATAGCTTTATTAAGAATCTGTTTATGTAATTCCTACAGCGCAGTTCATATTGTGTTAAGAGAGGCCCATTGTCTTTGACTTTGAAAACCCTTGGTGTAGCCTACACTAATTATGCAAAGACACAATTCGATTACACATCGAAGGAGAGAGAAGCACTGAGACCAGAGTGATCTGTGAGGTGTGGAGTCATTATAATAATGTGCTCTATATACATTTTAGCAATAGAAATGGTCAGAGGACAAAAAGTAAAGACAGATAACTGGAGGAAACAGAAAACAACCCACAAAAAACAACAGTATAAGAAAACAAGAATAGCAATGCGGGAGGAAGGGTTGTGCTTGTTATTATTATTTTTTACAATAAATAAATAAATAACTTTAAAGGTCCAGCTGACCTTAGCAGCAGAAGGATTATTTTTCGTGGCAAGGTCAGCTGGAGAAGGATTACTGTACCGCTCTGTGTTCTTGAATGTGGCATGCAGGGGGGATGTTTGAGCGGGAGGCATTCTCTAAACAATGCTGAAGCTTTTGAAGTGCTTCATCTTTTCATCTGTTTCAGCAGCCTATTTAAGCTCTGAAAAGTGAGAATGAGGGGGAAAGAGAAAGAGAGGTTGTGTGGAGTAGATGAACTATGGTGAAATAACCTGTCAATTATGTTCGGAATCAGTCATCATAAACTATTCACATGTTCATAAAGATACATTTATTTGGCTTGCTATCCATGTTGGATGGCTTGAGCACAAGACTCACCCATGTGTCTAAATTTTATATATAATTAGATAAATCTGCTGCATCTGAAATTGCGAACTCTCTGAGTAGGTACTACGTTTTGAATAATAACTTACTTTGCGACTGTTAATACTCTATATGAATGAGAGTAGTTTGAATGAAATCAGCCATGTTGTCACTGTCATGCACTTAAGAAAAATGGTTCTAAACAGTACCAAATTAGGGTTCTTCTGCTTTTTTTTTTTTTTTTCAGAACCCTTTTTGGTACTAAACAGAGCCCTTTTTATAAGGTTCCATAAAGAACCATGCTTTGAAAGTATAGGACCTTAATGGTGTTATAAACAACCTTTATAATTATATTTATTTTCATTAATATTAGTATATTAGTATCTTCATATTATTAATATTACTATTATTTTTTATAAATTATTTATTAATATTGTTTTTTTTAGCCCTCTATCTGCCTGGTCTTATCTTGTTGCCTCTATTTGGGTTTTACATTTTTTAAAAAACAGCATGTTGTGTCAATTAGGTACTTTTATTTTTTATTGACATGGCAGATTGTAGCAAAAATGACAGTGCTCTAACAACAGAGGTTAGTTGAATACATTAATAAATAACAATTGGCATTGAACACGATATAGATGTAATGAAGACCAAGTTCCAGTGAAATATCTTCACAGTCGTCTATGATGTCTTTACGTCCTTCATTATATGTGTATTCTGAGGGGAAGTTTCTCTCTGCAGATGATGAGGTTATGGTACGACACACATTGTGTCTCTTCCATTTGATTATGTAAAAACTGGTACGACACACATTGTGTCTCTTCCATTTGATTATGTAAAAACTGGTACGACACACATTGTGTCTCTTCCATTTGATTATGTAAAAACAATTATGTTCATGAAGGCCAAAATTAGGACAAATGGATAGTATGAGCCCTTTACCCTGTTAAAAGGGAAAAGTGATACAAAGTCATGGTATAACTTTAATGTTTTTTTTGTGACTGGGTATTTTTAGGCATAAAGTCAAAATTAAAAAAAAAAAAATATGGATCATAAATTCCATATCTCTGTTACTTACTTTGTGGAGAAGAGAAGATGAGTATCCTTAACTGAACAGAGCTGCTCAGACTTACATGTTCTGTTAAACTAAAAAGAGAAAAAGACATGATTGTTAGGAAATGATTGTTCAAATTTTTAAAGGTATAATTTATAGACATTTTAAGAAAGAAATAATTTACCTGTTGAGAGTATGTTGACAGTGTGTAGTCACTGAAGTTAGCTGAGCTCCAGATAATCAGTAATGATGAGGCTTTAACAGTTACAGTTTTGAAAAACAAAAAGGCGGGAATAAAGACCCCTAAACTCTAACACAAAGTAACATTTCAGCATATAAAGGGTTCTTCAGGATGATACAGTACTAAATAGTTACTGTCACTATGTGTAAAGAACCTTTAAAGAACCATAGAGTGTTGTGACCTACATCATCAGTTACGTCTCTTACGTCATTCACAACCCCTCTTGCAGAGCCTCATGGGATAACCAAACATAAACAGTTTTTAGCACTAAGTAGATTTTCATTCACATTTAAGTTTTGTTACTTATGTTTTTATTGTTTAAGTCAGGTGTGAGTTGTAGCTGTCCAGAAAATTTCATGTGAAAGGCTACACAATTCATGCTAAAGAGACCAAATTAAAATGCTTGATTTGTCTTTTAGGTATTATTATTTTACAACTTTTATTTCATTCTGTGAGTCGATTAACAAGAAGATTGTTGGAGTGGTCCTCATTGACTGATGTTAATATGTTTACCTGTCCAAGACCATATAGCATCTCACTAGCAAAACTTAACATCCTACCAAAGCTTCAGATAAATACTTACTACACTCTTAAAAATAATGGTTCTTTATCGATGGTTCCATGAAGAACCTTTGAAATTCACAGAGCCTTTTTACATTGCACCAAGGTTCTTTGGACTATTAAAATATTCTTCACACTAAGAAAAAACTGTACTTTTCAGAACTGATCACTGAAAGGATCTTTGGAGAACGTGAAATGGTTTTTCTATGGCGACGCTGAGAAAATACATTTATTTTTAAGTGTATACTTCCTTCACTTTGCTTGTGACATCTGCTCAAGGCTTAGTACTGGTGAGATCAGGTGAGGTATGCAACTACACTAAATGATAAGAATAAAATAAACATTCACCAAGGACTTAATAAACATTAAGAATATACACAGACAAGTCTTTAATATGATGATCAAAGCAGTGACTGGTTTTATCATGAGGGTGTGCAGGTCAAATATGAGTTTTACTGTCACCGATGCATGAGTGACCTCCTCTGTAACACCTTTGTCTGTCTATCGCATGTTCTATCTTCATCATCTCAATATCATTATACTTGCTTCACTTTCTTTCCATAAAGAGATACCTCTCCCCTGCCTCAGCTGGGGTCATGTGGGGTTGTGAGGAGATTAAAACAAACAGGGTTTAATCAGCGGATCCTTCCACAGCACAGGAGCAGTAGACAGAAGGAGCCCTCTCCAGGAGAGCAGCCTGCAATCAAAGACTGCTGCACCCCTCTTCCAGATCCCTATCACAACAACACAAGCAGCAGAAACAATTATTTATTCCTTTTGATGTGGGGTTTTGAAGTTATCCCTCCATCCTCTTTCAGCACCCCCCATCAAACCTCTCACTCGCTCGCTCTTTCTCTATTTCTCTCATCTTCCCCTCCCTTTCCCTCTGTCTGTATTTTTTTTAAACTAAGGAAACAGGTCATGCTAGCTTATTTTGAAGAGGGGATTTGTGTTTGAGTGAGCCGAAATCGAGGCGTTGTGTCCCGCCCTGTTGGATCTGTTAGGAAAGATAGACTCTCCTATTCATTCAGCACCAATTAGAGAGAACATGCCTCACTATCAGCTCCTCCGTGCAGTGATCCCGTGCACCTTGTAGTGTGCAGCGTGTCGGATCGGTTTCCTCAAAGAAAGTGGAAAGAAAACCTCTGGAAGTGTATGGCTTTGAAATACGACTGTTTAGACAAAGAATAAATTGTTTAGTAGAACCAGACTCATTCATTCTCTACATTATTCACTTCTATAGAATATTCAAACTGTAGCTCCAGTAGATCGGTTCAGTTGCCAGTAGGTCTCTTGGCCTTGACTGCGACCTTTTGATAAAGGAATGTTCCAGGTAAAATTTAAGTTATTGATAGAATTTGTAGTCCCTCAGAAAAAAAAAAACTTTGTGAGTTACAATAAGGCACCTAATGGCAGCAAATGGGGCCTATGCTAAAATACAAAGACTAATAAACTTAAATGTTATGCCCGTTAACATGAGATTAGTAAGATAGATTCACTCACTGACCTTCTCTGTGTGAAGTTATATCTAATCTCTCAACTTCACTGCCATGAGGACAACTTGTCTTCTTCCAATGATCTCTAAAATGCCTATACTGTTCTCATCTGACATGAAACAGCAAGCTATACTCGTTCCTTCAAAATGTTTTCCTCCAATGAACAGGCAATGTGTTGTACTTGGCAGGTAATTTTAATGAAGAAAAGGTAAAACTGAAATAACAAACACATAACCAAATGCAGGTAAGTAAACAAAATAAATTCAGCACAACAGATAATATATAGCTCCTAAATTGGGTCTTAAGTTATTCAATTAAATATACTCACTGACGATGCCCCATGACCGAACAAAGATGGATAGATATTGTTTTTACTACAACATGTGCTTCTTCAACATGACCGCAACTGCAACACAACAGGAAATGATCCCACCCACAAGAAGTCTAAATTACAAAATAAAACACACACCTTCAAAATAAAGGCATTCTACATTAAACAGTCTCTTGTAACTTTCTTAATTGCACCAAAATGCCTGATGATGAAAACAGCTCTAAACAAAAGCCACCTGCTTCGTCATTACTGGAATCCAGGTGTAGCCTATTATTCTCTGCTAATGTATGTCACCCACATATACTGGAATAAAAGTACTAATAAAAAATATGAACTTCATATTTTGACCTTTAAACAAAGACACTGGGACCATTTTCCCCATTGTAGGTATAGTACATTAACTAACCATGATTTTTGCTTTGCAAAAAAAAAAAAAAAAAAGTGGTAAAATACATTCATTATGCTACCAATATTGTCGTTGGGTTTAACTTTACAGCAGTTTACAGTTTTAAACTTTACAGTTTAACCTTTTATAGCAGGTTAATGGGACTATATTGCATTTCCATAGCTTTCCAAAAGAAGAGAGATAGGTATATATTGATTATGGTTATTATTACTTTCAGCCATGTTTATTAGCATGCATTGTTTTCAGATGCTGGATGTATTACTACGGGTTCGTTCTGCTGTCTCTGGCCATATTGTTTACCTGTTGACATGTTTAAGCCAGAACAATTGGGAAATGGGGAGAGTGAAAGAAAGTAAAAGTTTCTGTCATAATTTTTTTTAAAGTCGGCATGAAACAAAAGTATAATTTCCTTGCCTATTGTTATGTATATCGGAAGAACACAAGAGCTTACACTATAAAAATTATTGGATCATTGGTGTTTGATATTGCTGTGATCTCATGTGAGTGACAGTCTGTGAACACATAAATAAAAAAAGGTATATATGATGTGCACGGATAAATCATGTGTAATAAATACTGTAATATGTCATAAAAAATAATAAATACCAAATTTTGAATTCATGGTGATTTAAGATGATAAGATGAATAAGATGAAAAATAAAATCAATGAAAGAGTCTGTTTTTTATTCTTTCAACACACAAGTGGCCTTGTCTTTCACAGGAAGGTGAAGAAGTACTCAACAGTACGAAGTACTGTATTGAAGTACAAAACAGTCCATTTACTGAACTTATCACTTCTTAAATCATTAAGTTTAAATCTGCATTGACAATAAAAGTAGTGACATATTTCATAGCAACAAAAAATAGCCTTTCAAGCTCCTTTTACAACTCTCAGCCCAAAACATCTGCTGAAGCCATCAAAGCTCTCAGCCCTTCTTCAACAAAAGGCTTAAAGGCAAATCCCTTGAGACAGATGACATTAATCATGTTTTAATCGCTTTTTGTTGGGCTTTGATAATTTCTAGTCATTTAATTAGTCTTGACGCAATTCTACATTAACACTCGTGCCCAGCAGACTTGCCGACTAGTGAATATAACTTGCCCTGGTAAACATAAGGCAGACCGTGATCTTGGCTCATTCATGGACAAAAAAAGTGATTATCTTTCACTAGGGGTCTGCTTCACAAATTTACCCTTTTACAAACTGACATTACAGAATAACCTAACGGCAACATATACCCTGTTCAACTGGTAACTGAATATGTCTTAGTGTACCCTTGATCACTTGTGTCCAACAGTAGCTCTTTATAGTGCCATAAAACACATTAAAAGAGCTGTTTCACATGAAGCCTTCCATTCTCTACTTTTGGCAAGTCACTGAGCAGAGAACACATTTGATCATGCAGTATAATAGGGTTACGTACCAGAAACTGATCTTTTGGCAATAGCCTTTGTAGGTTTAACCACTACCCACGTCTGTAAGTCTGAAATAAATCATACAATATGAGGCTATCCATCATGAAATTATATTTCAGCTGGCACCAGTGTTAACTGCACTCCATAGGCAGCGATCCATTCCAAAATAAGTAAACTTGTTGGCAGTGGAGTGAGACGGTCCTTAAAATACAGCCTAACCCTAGTGTTTCTGTGAGTCGTGTGATGTGCTGTGGACGCAGCAATGACATCTCACAGGAAACACAGACTGCAGTCAACTGTTTGAACTCAAGGCTGTAGAAAGTATTTCAGATAAATATTTGACTCATTAAGCTAAAACTCCCGCTTGCCTCGATTTTAGAAAGTTTTTAGTCACTTTTTCAATGTGAGCATCATGGGAAATACAGGTTTGTGTAACAATGTTCTAAAAATTCTGAGAAATATAACCTTTAGATTATGATGGATTAATGCAATTATCTCACACACATGATAATGTCCCTCTGTTCCTGAGTCTGTTATGATTCCTGAAGCCATGGAGTCAAACTCCACAGACAGAGAAAGAGAGAGAGAGAGTAACCACAGCACCCTTTTTTCAATAAATAAATAATTGCAAAGCTCTTGTGCAAGTGAATTCAAAAGCTACTGTGCTTAATAAGATATTAATTGCCTTACTCAATTTGTCTTAATATAATTAAAACATTTTTAAACGATTAAATCACTTGTTTAATTAGCAGTAGTGAGTCTTGGTTAATTGTTTACTTAACTCAAAATCAAATTTAGTAGCAACATACTGTAATATATTTCATATGTTGTGTGTTTTTTTATAAAGCCTATTTTCTTTTTAATAGAAAACATCGGAGAGACGTGAAGGCCGCAAAGCATAAAACATGAAACCTTTGTGTAAAGTTTCTGCAATTTCAATACAGCCTTGAAGGACAACACAGAGCTTGTAAAGCATTTAATTTCTGTTTTATAAGCAGCTTTATTGTGCCTCTCAGCCTCCCTGCTTCAAATCGCTCTTTAATTAAACTCCAGCTAATTACACAACTCTGGAATGGCTGTTTCTGCTCCCCAGGAATGAGGGGAGTTTCAAGAGCGGCTGTTTATAACTGAACGTCAGCTGACACCCAGAGATTCATTGCTTTCTCTGCATTACAGCCAGTGACTGGCTAGTGGCCAGTAAAACACAGATTTAGATCAACAGGAGTCGCGTGAATTCACCCGACTGTAATTATGTTAGATGAGTTTGCTGTAGGGAGTCGATTACTTTGTTATTAACATAAACACACACGCACAGTCTGCAAACTAGATAGGGCTTGAAAACTTTTTGGACACCTTCAACTTTGATTCATATTTAAAACTGAGGTAAAGTCAGATGAGGTTAAAGTCTGTTTTACAGTTTCAAGATTCGGTTTAAGAAGTTTACTATTCAGAAGATCAGCACAAGAACACAAGAACAGTAGCATTAAATAGCAAAAAGAAAGAAAGAAAGAAATATTGGAATATTGTTTATTACCACAGTATATTATTCTGCCTCACAAAGGAAAATGTGCACAGTATTACACAATTGAAGTCTGGGATGAATATACAGCACAACATATACCCGATAAGATACCCTTGATAAGAACATCAATTTTAGTCCAATCCAAAGAACAATCAGATTTAGTTATTTTGCATAATTGTAAGAGAATATGTAGTTAGTAAGATGTCATAAATAAATAGGTAAACAAAGTCTACTTAGCAAAAAGAGAAACTAAACTAATCTAACACTTAACTGGTGTGTTACAATCACTTGTCAATCACTTGACTGCACATAATCCCCTGGGTTTCACAAACAAGTTTTAAGCCTAGTCCCAGACTAAAAGGGATGTTTGAGCTGTCTTTACTGAAAGCAACTTGCACTGACATATCTTAAAATATGTCACTGCCATTATTTTGTCTCAAGATGCACACGAGTAATGATTTGTTCTAAGGCATGTTACGTATATAAAAGCTACTTAAATGTCCTAATTGAAAGAAGGCCTAATCCTGTCTTAATCAATGTCCTGTGAAACCAGGCCAATAAATATAATTATTATTTTAATAAATATTTTTTCAAGATTTAACAAAAATACAAAAAAAAACAGTTTTGTTCAATAGGCTACATAGACTATAAAGTTTTTCATTTGATTACCCAAATTATATCAAAATTATTTTCAGTGGTAATCCAGAGCATGCCAGAAACACTGTCAATACAGTTTAAAATTAATTTCATTTATTCTACTCTTGGTTTAAATACAAATAGCATTTGTGGAGTCCTTAATCTGTTAAATATTTCAAATATCAATAAGCTTAAAAAAATAGATATTATTATCTAGTCTTATTTGATCAAGTGTTCCATATACAAGTTCAAATATGACTGCTATCATAATTTAAAGCCTGTTGGATGAGAGTTTGTATGTTGCCCGATACTCTCTAAAGCAACATGGCATTGTGGTCTACTGGTTTGTCTCTTCAATATAGTCTTGGTCATAGAGGAAATCTGTACTGAAGAGTCTGGAAAGTCTTTTTACTGTACTTGTAGTCCTCTCATGCTATGTCAACAAGAATAAATGTTCTGTTTAGTGATACCTACATTTTTTATTTTGATATGCAGCAACAATTTTAGAGCTTCTCCAGACATCTTGTGTGGTGTTCACTTATTTAAAGAAGTAGGACTACATGTTGCCTTTTAAGATACTAAAAATCCCAAACCATGAAAGCAGAAGAAATGAAGGTGTTTGACAGGCTGCTGTGGGTCCATTCATCTGTCAGATGCTCAGGGGAAATCAACCCCCCTGTATGCTTCCTGTAGAACGTGGTCCACATGCCGTTAACAAGTCCCCTGACTCCAGTTGACAGACAGCCAGAAGGAAAGGTTTAGTAAAGTCTTTGCTCAACTGAGTATTCCTCACTAATGCTCTATCTGAAGTTATCAGAGAAAATGGATGTCTTTAAATGTGATGAATGATGAACCACAAAGTAGGGTTTAATCTTATATTTAAATTTACGATCAAATGTCTAGATAAAATTCAAATTGCATATGAATGGATAAATAGAACATTAGCAGCATAATCTTAAGGCTAATTCACACTGAACCAACAAATGCTGACCAACACTGACAATCACCAGAGACGTCACTTCTCAGACATCCCATGACCGGACAAATGCAGATTGAACATGAAAACAAGTGCTAAATGTGCAACGGACGCTGACAGGGGTAACACACTGATCCCATTCTCAAAACCTGACGTGTTTGTTGCCGTCGGTCGCTGTCTGTCAGTGCAATGTGAATTAGTGGTGCAGTGAGAACCATTCTCAAAACCAATTAAGACACACACGTCATTTCGCCTTTGTTGCTTGGCGGCGGTTGGCTGCATGGATGAGAAAGTAATGTCTTCTGTCTCGTATGAAACAGGTTAGCTCCTGACAGACCAGTCCGTCCATGTTGTGATATTATCCAACCAGCATATTCTTGGTCTTCCATGACTTCTAAAACCTTCCACTACCCCTGTCATGATGCTGCATTCAATGGTGTCGCCTAGTATTCTCATTACATGACAAAAATAACTTGGTCATGTCACACACACACACACACACACACACACAAAAAAAATCTATTTTATAGTACAATTTTTTATTTATTTTTTTTAAATTTTTAAAGAAATTAATACTTTTAACTTAGCATGGATATTAGAATGATTTCTGAAGGATCAAGTGAAGACTGCCATTATGACTGCTGAAAATTTTGCTATCATAGGAATAAATTACATATATAATATATTACAAAATATATGAACATAGAAAACAGTTATTTTAAATTGTAATAATATTTAATATATTATTACTGTTTCACAATTTTTTTAATCAAATTAAAGAGGACCTATTGTGCCCTTTTTCATATTCTTGATTTTGTTTTTGGGGTCTACTATAATAGGTTTTCATGCTTGAATGTTCAAAAACAAATTATTTTCACATATTTTACATTTTTGCAGCAAATGTAAACGTATGATTGACGAACCATTTTGACGTTTTGTCAAATGGTTCAATCATTTTTCAGAAAGGTGGGCCCTTACCAGACTACACTCCCCCCATTATAGTCATAAATGTAAAACAAATATAAAAACCCATTATAGTTCCTTTTTTTAATGTAAAATTAAAATAAATGCAACTTTGATGAGCATAAGACACTTCTTGCAAAAATAATAATAATAATGTAACTGTAGTCATAATGAATTTTAGCCCAAACTGAATCATTATTTCTGTATAAAAACATTGTAATGCAGATTTTATTCACAAATGTGCATACACATCCTTAGCAAATGAGACCCATGTCAGCTCTGAATTATCATGTTCATGTCTGTTTAAGAATTAAACATAGTCTTTCACCATACACATATACAACACACACAAATCAAATCCTGGATACTCAGTTTATCTGCTTGCGAATTCTCCAAGAAATATCCTATAAGACATGAAATAATGATAGAAAAGCACAACCTCACTGATTTTCCATTTTCTCTCTGTTTTTATCAGAACAGCCAGTGCTTGCTGTGTGAATGATCCCTTTATCTCAGTTTCATTAGTGTGTATGTGTGCCTGCGCTGCTCTTGGCGGGGACAGAGCGTCGGTTAGACAGTCACTTCCTGGTGTCTGTGATGTTCAGGCAGATTACAGAGATGCTTTGAAGCTTTGGCTCCTCATGTCTCTGGTGACAGAATGAACAGACCCCTGCCTTCTGCTGCCGTACACAGAACTGAGCAGCACACTGACGAAAGGCCCCACGCTGAACCTAAGCCTCTCATCTGCTTTATACGTTTCCTTTCCTTTCGTCCTGTGAACAATAAAGCCACACCTATTCAATCTCAATCCAGGGGGTTTAGAGTGAGGGAAATTACATGCATAATGTGGGATGTCCGACAGAGCTTAAGAGGAAATAATGGCTGGTCAGTAATCTACCTTAACTGCAGCCATCCAAACTTTGGTGTAGACATTTATCAGAATCTTCCACCTTGTTGTATAATGTAGGGCTCACCAAGAAACTTAAAAGAAAGAAACAATGACAAAGAGACTCAATAGACCGACTCAGACCTGGACTATAAGATGATATTTGATAATCAAGTATTTGATCATCTGCCTCCTAGGAATTAAAGCAGAGCTTTGAGCTTTGAGCTATAAGAGCAGTAAAATGTCAGTCTGAAAGGTGATGATAACAGCTGAGGGACAAACAGATCTGTCTCCAATTGTAAAAATTCATGAAGCAAGCCGTGTCTTATTTCACACAAAGGAATTTACTCCACACTGGGGTAAGATGACCTGGAGCAAGAAGTCCCCCCTGGGGTAAACTGCTATCGGTTTTTGTTGAATATATAAAATGTATCAGACATCATGTTCAATTTTCTTTTGAAGTGTCATATTGTAAAATACTAAAGGGTTCCCACTTTTTTTCAGTGATAATTTTCCAGGACATTTTCAATTTCACTATTTAAAGCGAAAATAAAAGACAAGGGTCAAGTAATATATTCCTCTAGCCATAAGTCTTTAAAATTCATACAGTTTATGGCCATGACTCTGCCAAGAAAGGAGCATTGCCGAGACCACATACTACCCAAAGGGGAGGTTGATATGTGAAGAGTATGTCCTATGGACTCACCTAATGGGAGTACTACACAGGGAAAAAGTCCCTGTGGTGGGCTCCACCTGATAAGGGAAAGACTAGAGGCCACAGCAACTGGCGACAAAGAATAACAGTACAACATACTTTGACAATTTTCAATCTGGTTTCCGACCGCATCACAGCACAGAGACAGCACTCATAAAGATAATAAACGATATTCGCTTAAATAATGATACAAGCAAATTATTAAATTAAGTGCTGGTACTACTCGAACTCAGTGCTGCATTTGACACTGTCAATCACAACATATTTCTTTACAGGCTGGAAAACTGGGTGGGGCTTTCTGGGATAGTCCTAAAATGGTTCAGGTCATACTTGGTAGGGAGAGGTTATTATGTGAGTATAGGAGACCATAAGTCTGAGTGGACACTCAAGACATGCGGAGTCCCTCAAGGCTCAATTCTTCTCCTATTCAACCTGTACATGCTTCCAATGAGCCAAATAATGAGAAAGAACCAAATCACTTACCACAGCTATGCAGACGATACACAGCTCTACTTAGCCCTATCGCCTAACGACTACAGCCCCATTGACTCCCTGTGCCAATGCATTGATGAAGTAAACAATTGGATGTGCCAAAACTTTCTTCAGTTAAACAAAGACAAAACTGAAGTCATTGGAAACAAAGATGAAGTTCTCAAGGTGAACGCATACCTTCAGTCTAGGGGTCAAACAACTAAAAATCAAGTCCGTAATCTCGGTGTGACTCTAGAGTCAGACCTCAGTTTCAGTAGTCATGTCAAAGCAATAAGTTTTGACATGAGTTTTTTCTCAAGTCCGTTGAAGCGACACCAATAACGTGCTATTTACCCCCCCCCCCCCCCCCTCAAACTATTGGGCTAGTTTTGAGTAGCAATTGGGAGGGTTTTGTTGTGAAAACCTGGCAACCCTTACCTCACCTGCACACATAAGTTCGGATCTCTCTGTAGGGCCTGTGAGACCAAGGAGAGATCCCAAGAGGGGATGAGGTGTGTTCTTGGGGGATTTAACCTCTGTGCACCTCTCAGGAGCCCATAATTAGGTTGTGCTTTTCCAGAGACCTGCCACTCACAGTGTGGTGGTTTACTGCTATTGCAGCCAAGTAAACCTTAAGGGTGGTAGCGGACAAGTGCTTCTCTAGGCCCTCTTGGAAGAAAGAAAGCACTGACCCAACGCCACATCTCCATGGGTCTTCACCTCGGGAAGAACACCATGTAGTGAAAAGGCAATATTCAAGGCTTATAGACATGTAGTAGAGGGGGCTCTTGCCTGAGTTATTGTGTCTAGCCCTCTGAATTCCTCCTTGTCCTATCCAAGGAACAGGTCTCGGTTGCATGTAAGCCCTTAAGTTAAGAAAACCCTTAGTTATAAGGTTCAGGGTACTCTTAATGAAACAAGTCCTGAAAATTTATGAAAGAACACATATTACACAGACACTTGATATTTATTCTTATATGATTAGTTAATTGCATTTGATAGATTTTACTTTCAATAAAACATTTGCAATCTATTTGAAAAAGGTGTTTTGATGCATGTTCGTCCTGATTTTTTCGTTGCATTTCCACTGTTCTGACCAGCGTGTGGTGTTTCGAACGCTTTGAAACAGGGAATCATTTTGTGAAGTTGGTTCAATTGATTCAAAGCTTTGAACGATTTGTTTATCCCATCACTACCCTACAGCAAGGCAGTACGAACTGGAAAATATGGCAAAGTATTGTGGAAGGAACATAGCTATTTATATATATGTGGCAAACAGGAAATAACCAACAAAGAAGCAGTCCATAATCAAAACTCAGGAGAGGGCTCCCTCTAGTGACTGGCTGAATGGGAATCAATTGTTACAACTGTGATGTAAAATATGTTTGTAATGTATATCTAATTCGTGGAATTATTAAATAACTCCCTGAATTGTAATAATTAATTTAAATAATAAAGACACTAGCAACCTTCTGCCCTAATTCTGAGGGGGCATCTTACCACTGGGTTCTCAAATTAACTCTTCAATATTTAACTCTACAAATCGAAATGTTCTACAGAGTCCACAAATCCCCTATTATCAAACAGACATACCAACTTAATTCACAAATCATTATCATTCAATCTAATTAAAAAAAGCTTAAAAATGAAGAAAAAAAATCAACCTATAAACTATTTAGATGGAATAAATCTCACAATTATTCATGTTCAGATGAAAAGTCACGATTAATAACAGCATAATTCAATAAATGACAAGAGATTAAATGACATGGTGAAAAGGAAATGTAAGGGTGAGGTATCTAAGCCTATCTGTTTTATTCCTAATCACATTAAAAATGGATTTTGTTGCATACTTTGTTACCTTTGAGGACATTTGTCTAAGCAGACTTGCATGTTAAAGGGAATTCCCTTTAAGGGTTCTGATTATTTAAGTTAAAAGAGATTTCAAACAGAATGGCAGCAAATGGTCTTTATAGTAAGTGCTGCTGGGGTCACAGTTTGCCTTTTCTTCTAATCTGTCTTTTTCTGCTTTTTCCATCCTCTTTCTTACTCTTCTCTTTCTTCTCTTTCTTGTCCATCTTACTCCTCCCGCACGCCCTCTACCTCTTTGCCTCTTTTTCTTCCTCTCCTGCCCTCCTCTTCACGATAAACACAGCAAGTCACAGTCTGAAGCACACCAGAGCGTTGTGTGTGTTAAAAACGTTTCCCAATGGCAGCATCACAGTTTGTGTGAACTTTTCAAACGTCTCTGAATCTGGTGGAAGACCATCATGGCGCTCCTTGGCTTTGAACGGTTATTCTCCTGTGAATTCTCCTCTCCAAAGGGCCTCTGCCTTCAGAGGCTCACAGAGAAGAAAGGCCTCGAGCGACAGCTATCAGTACCCCCCACCCTCCTTTTCTTCATCTCTCTCTCTCAAACACACACACACACACACACACACACACACACACACACACACACACACACACACACACACACACACACACACACACACACACAGCCTCCCCCACAGTGTCTCTCATCAGAACAGGCTGTTAAAAAGCAAACTACTTTCATTATAAAAGGACCTTAAAAAACAGAATAATACATTAAAGAAGTTTAAACATCAGATATAGCCTGCTACAAAAACAATAAGTAAGCTAAATAAAATATTCATTAGAGTAATTGGATCAGAGAACAGCAACATGTGAGAGAGTTACTGGAAATGGATGTTGCTGACGATGACAGTGTATCAGATGTGGCAAGGCAAACCTAGAAGTCTATTTGATTTTAGCTTTCATCCTCAATTTCTCCTTCATGTCTAGACTGCTGAAGCCTGTTTACCTCTCATGGAGGAAAAACTTCACCAGAATTTTAGAGGACATGGGATGATGCTTCTAGTTACAGGCATTTATGGTCTGTAAAGATCCAAACTGTAAATTTGAGATTGAAGAAAGCTTTCAGGACAGTGATCACCTTTCTTTGTGGATATTTTTTCTAGAATAATAAAACTCCAAAAGAGATAATTAAAGTAAATAATCTGAAATAAAATTGAAAAGAAACGTACTCGGTTACTAACGTACAGTGTTGGGCATGTTACTTAAAAAAAGTAATTAGTTATAGTTACTAGTTATTTCTCACAAATAGTAACTGAGTTAGTAACTGAGTTACATTCTTATAAAAGTAACTAATTACCAGAGAAAGTAACTATTGTGTTACCTTTTAAAAAAATGTTCAAATAGGCCTATGTCAAATAACTTGGATGCCCCCAGTATTAAATCTGTTAAATGAATGAAATGGACACTTAATAGAATAAATTATTATTATAAAACATTGAACACTAATCTACACTATTTTAATGTTGCTGTGGGACAATGTGAGAGACACCTATTAAATTCAATATATTATTCTAAATATTATCATTACTATAGAACAATAAAACATAATAGATGGTTTATACTTAATATCGCACAGACCACAACTGGCCAACAAATAAGTTTAAAAATAAATTATGTTCCGGCGCAAACTTTCCCTCATGCTATTTTGCTGTTCTATAAAACAATTGCGCCACTGACCAGAAAAAACCTAGTCTAAAGTCAGTGGCGCGTTGCGCGTTGTTCATTATGCTATTTTAAGGGCGCTTGCTTGACCATAATGTATAGCGTGTGCACACCTCGCATACACTTTGATTCTCTCATCAACACAGATGCAGCAGTTTTTATTTTTGCAAATCATACATTATAACAAGGAAAAATATTACCACATGAGGGAAATCATTGTGGTGTCCATGAAGATGTGAAAAAATAGGCATAAATCTAGCTTATAAATTTACCCAAAATTTTCAGGCAAATTGTAGTAATGACGGATCAGACCTGTTTGCCCAATACTGGCAAGACACATATGTATATAAGGACATCTGACAAATTAGTTTGTCCGTCAAGAACCAGGAAAAAAAAATCTGAAGACTGCGAAATCACCTTTACCATAATGTAAGTACATTAAAAACCTTACTCTTTAACTTACCAGTTAAGTTGAGCTTTCTCATATTTTTTTTCCATTGATTTGGGTGGGTTTGTCCCATCCCCAATGTCACTTCTCTTTCTTTTACGGCCCTGACGAGAACATCGATCTCCTCGGCTGTGAACCGATTCTGAAGCGCGCCTGGTAAATGCGCCATAATAATAACAATCCGCCATGCAACATGCGCACCTGCTCTTAAAGGGTATGTTGGATGACCCTCTGATTGGTTTATTTCACGTAACGCCCAAACCACACCTATGAATAATGAAGCTATTTCAGACCAACCCCTTTTAAACTTGCGTCGGGCGCAAGAGTAATTTATCCCGCCGGGAAAATAGCAACAGCGCCGGGATCCGCCCACAAAGTTACTTGCGCTTTGCGCTTTGACACTTGCGTTTCAGATCGTTAAAATAGGGCCCTCGGTCTCTCTCGCGCATTGTTGAGCGCACTCGCGGCGTTCGCTACGCTTTTGTCCACTCCGGCGCCTCATAAACACACACACACACACACACCAGAGAAAAAAACTTTGCAGGTCCTATGGCGGAGAGAGAACATACTCGGATGAAAACCGCTTCAGTGAGTTCAATTATAGTAACGGCACATTATTTTGTCAGTAACGGTAACTGCGTTGTAACGGGGGAAACAGTCATTCGTTTGATTACTCGTTCCTGAAAAAGATAACGCCGTTAGTAACAACGTTTATTTATAACGGCGTTATTCCCATCACTGCTAACGTAACCTCGGTTCTGTCTAGAGAGGGAACGAGTACTGCGTAATATCTTACGCTATGGCTGACCTGCGGCAACAGCAGCAGCCTATCGAGAGAGGCCCCGCGTGACGCCATATCCAATGGGGACGCTTCGCGCCACTACGTCACATCCCGCCGAAATAGACATGGCCTTGACCGCTGATACAAACTGGTTTTCATCGCCGAAGCGAACCAGAGCATGTTGTAAGCACGGCAAGATACACAGTACTCTTTCCCTCTCTAGAGAGAACTGAGGTTACGTTAGTAACCGAGTACGTTCTCTTACGAGAGTTCCTCTCGTACTGCGTAATATCTTACGCTATGGGGAACACAGTGTAAAACGCCATGCGTACTGGGATCCGACACCAAAGTCCCAAGGGCAGTAGCCCGGGGCTCATATAGTGCATAATCACCATAGACTCACAGAGAGCCGGAGAAGAGAGGCTGTAAGCATCATTCCCCATAAAATAGCATCCACAGGAGCTAATTATGTTAACAGTGTTCCACGCAGAACAGCGTTCAGCCTGAACTGGGTAGCAGTACGGGTCATTCAACACCCATGGGGCTGTTCTATCGATCAGTGAACGAGCAAAATTCAGCCTTCTAAGCCGGAGCAACGGGGCAGACAGAGCTGATTACTAGACCGACAGAAGCTTAGCCTGTAAGGCGGGAACCTCTAGGTTATAAAACCTTATAAATGTAGACGGCGAGGCCCAGCCTGCCGCCGTACAGATATCCTGCAAGGTAATCCCGCTAGACCACGCCCACGAAGAGGCCACGCCTCTCGTGGAGTGCGCTCTGACACCCAAAGGACACTGCAGGCCCTTAGAAGTGTAAGCCAGCGCTATGGCCTCGACTATCCACCTGGATAGGCTCTGTTTTGATGCGGCTAGTCCCTTAGAATGCCCGCCAAACAAAACTAAGAGCTGCTCAGTCTGTCTGAAAGCAGACAAGCGGGACACATAAGTTCTCAGCACCCTGACAGGGCATAGGAGACTCGTATCCTCCTCCTCATCATGAACCGGAAGGGCGGACAGGGAAATCACCTGGGCCCTGAACGGTGTGTTGAGGGATTTGGGCACATACCCGTGCCTTGGTTTGAGTATGACCTTCGAGTCATTAGGACCGAATTACATACATGTCGCGCTCACCGAGAGCGCTTGTAAATCCCCAATGCGCTTCACCGAAGCGAGAGCCACAAGAAACACTGTTTTGAAAGACAAATGTTTCATGTCTGACAAATGGATTGGCTCGAATGGGGCACCTTTCATGGCTTCCAGAACCGTAGAAAGGTCCCACACGGGGACTGAAGGAGGTCTAGGAGGGTTCAGCCTCCTAACTCCTTTGAGGAATCGTACGATCAGATCGTTCCTCCCCAGTGACTGGCCAGACGCTGGTTTATTAAATGCTGCTATGGCCGCCACATAAACTTTGAGCGTGGATGGGGTTCTGCCCTTATCCAGTAGCTCTTGAAGGAAGGAAAAAACTTCCATAACCCTGCAGTCTAGGGGTGAAAAGCCCTGAGCTTGACACCAGCCAGAGAACACAGACCATTTTGAGGAATAGAGCCGTCTAGTAGACGGGGCTCTAGCCTGTGTGATCGTGTTTAACACTCCCTCCGAGAGGCTAGAGGGTACCCGTTGATGGCCCATGCGTGCAGGGACCATAGCTCCGGGCGAGGATGCCAGATCGAGCCCTTGGCCTGAGAGAGGAAGTCGTTCCTCATCGGTATTGGCCACGGGGCAGTGCTGGTCAGCTGCATCAGGACTGGGAACCAAGCCTGGTTCGTCCAGAGTGGAGCCACAAGCAGCACTGAGAATCCATTTTCCCTGATTCGTTCCAACACCTGAGGCAAGAGCGAGATGGGGTGAAAAGCATAAAGAGGGCAGCGGGGCCAGATGTGGGCCAGCGCATCCCTGCTTTTGGAGAAAAACTTTGGACAGTGAGCGTTTTCCTGGGACGCGAACAGGTCCACCTGCGCTCTGCCGAATGTCTCCCACAGCAGTCTGATCGTCAGCGGGTGCAGCGACCATTCTCCTGCTGGAACATTGTTTCTGGACAGTCTGTCTGGTCCCAGATTCAGGTGACCAGGCACATGTGCTGCTTTCTAAGCAGGTTGTGCTGAGCCCAGACCAGGAGGCGTTCCGTCAGTCTGTAAAGGTTTCGGGACCTGACACCACCCTGGTGATTTATGTAGGCCACCACTGACATGTTGTCCAATCGGACCAGGACGTGGTGACCTTTTATTCGGGGACAATAACGCCTCAGCACGTGGTCAACTGCCATCATTTCCAGACAGTTTATGTGTAGAAGCTTCTCCCGTTCTGACCACTGGCCAAAGAACGGTCTGCGCTCGAGCAGCGCTCCCCATCCCGAGGTGGAGGCGTCCGTGGACACCACTATCACACTCGAGGAAGTCCCCAGACTCACGCCTGACTGATACCAGTCGATCGCCTTCCAGGGTTCCAGACTGAGACGCATTTCAGATCGACCTTGAGGCGAAATAGACCGGGGGCCCACGCCCAGGTGTAACTCGCGCTTTCAGCCATGACTGCAGTGGGCGCATGCGAAGCAGACCCAGCTGGAGTACTGAAGATGCTGAGGCCATAAGGCCCAGCATTTTCTAAAACCTTTTGAGCGGGACTATAGTGCCACGGCGGAAGGATTTCGCGGCGTGCTGAACGTTCAGTCCACGCTCTGGTGACAGGCGCGCTGTCATGGACAGCGAGTCCAGTACTGTGCCCAGAAAAGAAATTTTCTGACTGGGAGACAGCAAACTTTTCACCCAATTGACTGTTAGACCCAGGTTCTCGAGATACTCGAGTAATATGGTCCTGTGTTCTATGAGCTCTGAGTGTGATCGAGCTAGAATCAGCCAATCGTCCAAGTAGTTCAAAACTCGCATGCCCCGAAGTCTCAGCGGTGCGAAAGCCGCGTTCATGCACATCGTAAATGTACGGGGTGCCAGGGACAGGCCAAACGGCAGGACTGTGTATTGATATGCCTGGCCCTCGAAGGCGAATCTCAAGAAACGCCTGTGACGTGACGCTATTTGTATTTGGAAATAGGCGTCTTTCAGATCTATTGACATAAACCAGTCCCCCTGGCGAACTTGCAGGAGGATTTTCCTGGTTGTAAGCATTCTGAACTGGCGCTTCACCAGCACTCTGTTCAGTTGCCGCAGATCTAGAATGGGTATGAGACCCCCGTCTTTTTTCGGTACCAGAAAATATCTGCTGTATACACCCCCTTCGCTCTGAGATAAAGGTTCTATGGCCCCTTTGCTCATTAGTTTCGCTATTTCGGCTCGAAGTAGATGAGCTACCTTGTTTTTTACCGTAGTTTCGACACGCGCCATGTAACGGCGGGGACGTCGAGCGAACTGCAGCGAATAGCCTATTTTTATAGTGTTCAGCACCTATTCTGACACCCCGGGAAGCTTTGCCCACGCATTTGCATGAATAGCTAGAGGTAGATTGAGATCTGGGCTCTGGCCGCAACGTAGTGGTGACCGAAGAGCTCCGGTGTGCTGAAAAGTAAACACTGTGTTTGCAGCGTTCGAGGCGGGGGGCGTGCTGATCACAGCGGGCAGCCTGGCCGCACTCGGCTTCTCTATGACTGTTTGTGGAGAGAGAGTGAGCGAGGCGAACCCCGTGGGGTTTAACATGTCTGTGAGGGAATGAGGGCGCGGGACAGTGGGCACACTCACTGCACTGAGAACACCGTCGGCCTGAGCTAACTGAATATGTGTTGGTTTCGTTTTTACAGAAACCATGGGACATGTATCGTGTAGTGTTTGTGGGCACTGTGTCGTGGGCACATTCACTACGTTTAATGCACAATCAACATGAGTCAATTTCATTTGTGCGAGCCCTGTACTGTAGCGGGCTGTGTTTGTGTGTTGGAATGAGCACTGAGCAGTGGGCATTTTTATAACACTCATAACACCGTCAGCCGTGGCCGGAATACCAGAAATCAGAAAAATCTGACACGAGTTTGCAAGAAACTCAGAGGGATATTTCACCAAAAAATAAAAATTCAGTCATCATTTACTCAGGCTCATGTTGTTTCAAATCTGTATGACTTTCTTTCTTCCTTTGAAACGTGAAGTTTATGAAAGTGAATGTGGGCTGAGGCTGTCTCGCTCCAAAAATATAAAAAAAGCACCATTAAAGTGGCCCATATGACTTGTGTGCTATATTTAATCTCTTCTGAAAGAAAATGATAGTTTCGTGTGAAAAACAGACTTACGTTTAAGTCATTATTCACTGACAATTTTCATGGTATCATCCACTAGTTCTCAAATAAATGATGTAGATCCACAGAATTAAACATTGGATCAGTGGTTCTCTCAACCTTTTTGATTTCAAGGGTCCCCATTGTCCATGACATTCAAAAGTTGTTTGTGATTTACTCTAAGAATTAAGGATTTTTTAAATCACAATTTACAAAAAAAGTTTGCCAAGACTACAAAATGTATAAAAACTGCCCATGAAGTTATAAGATGTTATTTATTTACTTTTCCAGTTTTAGAAATCACAATTTTAAAATTAGGCTACCTCATATATTTATCAAGACCTTGGGAACATTGGTTCTTAAAAAAATAATAATAATAACAAAAAAAAAAACATAATAAAATTGTTTAGGGGTGAATGAAATTAAGAAATTTATGTTTTAACTTATTTTAATGCCTGTTTTGTCTTATTTTAAATCATTTTAAATCATCTTGAGGGTGTGGTGGAGATTTTAAACTGAATATTAAATTAACAATGTTTTTTACATCTAACCATAAAGATATGAATTATACTAACATCTCGTGATAAGTTCTAACACTTCCTTTGGTCCTATGTCTGAAGATGACTAAAACTTCCATTCCTGATTCTAACAATAAATCTAAATTGAGCTTACTTCCTTTTTCTCTAGGATGTAGCCATCAGACAAACTCTAACCTCCTAAACATTTGACTTAATATAACTTTGGTAAAAGGACTATATATTTGGACTAACCGTTATATTGTGAAATGATTGATTAAAATATTAACCCCTCACAATGTTTTTGATGATACAGGATATTTTTGCTGATGTTACTAACAAAAGGTAATGAAAGGGGGGGACTTGCTTTGACAATCTAACCAATCGTGATGATGGAGCGTGTGATATGTTAGTTATAATGATTCTGTTTTGAGATGTCTGGGTTTGAAAGCATGTGATAATGTATCATGTCATATTATAAAAACTGTTGTATTCGTGTTGACTGGTGGGATTCTCAATGGGATTTGTCTGAGATCCACCGGCCTTGCTTCTTCTAGGGAGATTCTCTGAGAACTGCTCGAGAACTCTCCTGGCCGTGATTAAAGTATTTAAAGGACATTTGCTGAGGCCTGCCTGTTATTTTCTGTTGCGCAACAGGTTAGACTAGGGAACCAAGTAAGTAAGTTAGAGTTTAGGGAACTCGGCCAGTTGTCGAAGGAAGACAGACAACTGTGTCAGAGTATTAAGGTTATTGGATGTCGATTGTAGACGCCCCAGATATTAAGTGTCGATTTGGAGACGCTTGGGTGTCGATGTGTAGACGCCCCGGATATTTATTAAGTGTCGACGTGTAGACGCTTGGGTGAAGACTGGGCACCCCTAATAAAAGAGGACTAAAGACCTTATTAACAATCAAAAGTGATAGTTTTCAATTAAAATAATTAGGTTCCAGGTACGCAGTTAGGTTTAGGAAAAAATCTACAACCAGGGCTTATTGGAAGTTTTCTGAGGCCCTTAGTGGGTATTGCAACACTGCAACAGATGCATTGCATTAGGTCTGATGCCGATGACAACCAATGGCATTTGCCAATAAATGCCATAAGTGCACCATTTTTATTGTCCATACAACTTCTGTAGTCCATTTTATAATTCTGGTGGAGGGGAAGTTCAGTCAATAGTAATTTAAATTTCCAGTGACTCCTGTGAAAGGGCAGGTGACAGCTAGCAAAGCCTGGCGGACAGCTGGGAAAGACCAGTTGACAGCGGGAAAGACTGCAACAGGAGTGGGTGGCAAGTCACCTTACCCACTAGTGACCTGGAAGATTTAGGACGCAACCTCTGTGACTACGAAGCAGCATAAGAGTATGGACCAAGAGGTTAACGACATGAATGAATAACGACAATGAGAAAAGACTCCAGAAGTGTAGTTGTGGATGGGAGAAGGTGACATCACGCAGGGGCCTACACATCCATCAGGGGAAGATAAAGTGCAGAAGGCAGACAGACCAGTGACCTTGCGCTGCGCAAGCAGGTCAGACAATAGGGACCCAAAGCCGGGATTGCAACCAAAGTGCTGCAGGACCCAGTGGCGCTGAGACATCTGAAGTAGTTGAAGGAAACCCCATAAAAGGCAAAGCCATGATCAAGAAGGTACTCAGCGAAAATAAGGATACCAGTCTACCAGAGGTATACCCCACAAAGCCAATGACAAAGCTGCCAGGTCGGCGCAACAAGATCAAGTGGCCTAAGGCAAATGAGCGGGTAGTGTGGCAGAATTTCGACTCTGACCTGAGGCAACTGTTTGCGTTGCGAGGCGGTGTCGAGAACAAGCTTAACATCCTTGGGGAGATTATCTTTGAAGAATGCAAGGACAGGTTTGGCGAGGTCAGTAGGAAGGAACCTACAGCCCCAAGGAAAGGAAGGAGAGAAAGGGAGATTGAGCAGCTAGTCAGAGCCAGGCGCCAGCTCCGCCCGAACTGGAGGAAAGCTGCACCTGAGGAGAAAGTTGACCTAAAGGAGTTGTGGGACGAACGTAAACAAAGCCTTTCCAAGCTGTGAAGAGTGGAGAGGATCAGGACGAGGAGGAAGAAAAGAGAGAAGGAAAGAACCAGCTTCTTCAGAGATCCCTACAGGTTCGCCAGAGAGTTGCTAGATGAAAAGAGGAGTGGGAAGTTGGACATTAGTAAGGAGGAGTTGGAAAAATACATCAAGAGCCAGTACAGTGACAACAGACAAGCTACACCGCTCGGCTCCCCAGGGCATGTACCACGGCCAGCCCTACCAACAGTGCCATTCGATACATCCCCATCTAAGTTGCGAGAAGTGGAGGAGGTCATCAAGAAGGCAAGGTCAGTGTCAGCCCCTGGGCCTAATGGGTTTCCCTACAAGCTGTACAATAACTGCCCCCAGGTGGTCAAAGTACTCTGGAAGCTCATGAAAACAGCTTGGAAGAAGGAGCAAGTTCCAGCAGAGTGGCAGCAAGCTGTTGGTGTGTTCATTCCCAAAGAGCAGAACTCCCACACCATCAACCAGTTCAGAAATATTGCCTTGTTGAATGTGGAGGGCAAGATTTTCTTCTCGATTCTGCCAAGGAGAATGAGCAATTTCCTTATTGGTAACGGATACATTGATACAAGCTGTCAGAAGACCGGAAACTCATGCTTCCCTGGATGCACTGAGCACTTTTCTGTGATTTGGGATCAAATTCAGTGTGCGAAGAGAGAGAAGAGCGACCTGCATTTGGTGTGGCTAGATCTTGCCAACGCATACGGCTCAGTGCCGCACAAGCTGATAGAATTTGCCATGGAATTCTTTTATGTCCCAAGTGGTGTGCAGAACATCATCACAAGATACTTCAGCAACCTGCACATGTGCTTCACTCTGGAGGACTACATGACAGGATGACAACAGCTGGAATGTGGGATTGCCATGGGGTGTGCCATCTCCCCCATCCTATTTGTTTTAGCCTTCGAGGTAATCTTTAGTGGGGCCAGGCAGGTAGTAAGGGGCATCAAGCTACCACCAGGCGAGAGGCTTCCACCTTTGAGGAGCTACATGGATGAAGTAACAAGCATCCTTCAGACGGCTCCATGCACAACCAGGCTCCTCAAGCGCTTTGACGTGCTGCTCAAATGGTCAAGAATGAAGAGCAAGGCTGAAAAATCAAGAAGTCTCTCAATAAGTAAAGGCGTGCTGCATGCCAGGGCCATCCAGGAGTCCATTCCATGGCTGGATGAGAAACCATTGAGAAGCCTAGGGAGGCAGTACACCGTAGAATTATCTGACATGCAGATGGGGAAGCTAACCAGGTAACAACTTGCCCAGTGCATGGCAAGAATTGAGCGAAGCCACCTGCCTGGGAAGCCTAAAGTGTGGCTGGTGCCATCAGCACACGCTATACCAATGCGTGCTGTGGCTGCTAAAGGTCTGTGACAAGCATGCTGCACAAGCCCTGAAAAGTGAAGCCAAAGCGTCTCGATCACCCCCCGGTGACTGGTCCTAGTATAGGTCATAAACCCCGCCTCCCCATGTTATTCAAAGGGACGTGAGACCAACTAAACAATTAAATTACACTTCACATATCTTTTTTCCAAAGATAGTTTCTGTCATTTACTGTAGTTTTTATAACTCTGATGTAATTTCAAGTGTTTGTTTTTAAAATAAGTTTGTTTTTAGTTAGTTATTTGATGCTATAAAAACGGTGCTGTGACGTCATGATTGACAGGTTCTCTGAGCTAAGTAACGTTAGTCATTGAAGCACCAACGGACTTCGGGATCTTCGGAGGACTGAGGAGATTGTATTCACTTTATTTTAACAAGCCTCTTGTCATACTGCAATCAACAGACATCAAAATTGGAGCAAAACGGAGCAGACATAGCCCACTTAAAAAAAAAGTGCAGTGACTGGGAGAGTGCATTTGCGAGAGTGAGGGCGGGGCGTTGATTTCGCGGCTTTACTTCCTGCTCACTACTGCGCAGGTCTGGTCCCGAGATCGCAACTGCACAGAGTCAAGTCCAAAGATGTCAGCGCCATATCGGGACACTGCCGGCTTCACTTCTCACCAATGGAAGAGAGCGAAGGGGCGTCATCCATCTTTTTTTACAGTCTATGGTCTGTGAATTTCCTATATCGGAGGTTAGCAGGATGGACAGCTTCGCAAATAGCTATATTCGAAAGTGGTTGGGTTTGCCCCGCTGCTTTTCTGGTGCAGGTCTCTTCGGCTGGAACATGCTGGAGCTCCCCATGAAATCCATCGGCCTAGGGTACAAGCAAGAGAAGGCACGTCTTGTACTGGAGCTAAAGGACTCAGCAGACCCACTTATAAGAAGTGCAAAAGTCTCCATCCACACAGGTGGCAAATGGAAGGGGCAAGCATCTCCAGTCTACAACATCGAGAGGTGATGGGGTTAGTTCAAACCAGTCGGGCTGGCTTAGGCTGGGGAGTATCTCAGCAGCTCTGGTCTAAAGCCACCAAGAGGCAGCAGAAGACCATGGTGGTGGATGAAGTTACCAGATTGGAGCAGGAGCACTTTCACGTAAAGGCAATATCTAAGGGCAGTCCAGGAGCCTGGATGCGATGGGACGTAACTGTGAATAGGCGCATCACCTGGGCAGACATCTGGAGGACGCCACAATCCAAGCTCAGCTTCCTGTTAAGGGCAACCTATGACACCCTCCCATGCCCCCGGAACCCCCTGTCGTTTGGAGATGAGGTAGGGTGTCCCCTGTGTGGTAACAGCAAAGTGAGCCTCCACCAAATTTTATCAGGGTGCAAAGTGGCGGTGGCCCAGGGACGCTTCATTCAGGTCCTGGCCAAGCTGGCAGAGGTCCTGGAGAGCTGTAGGGTAGCAGCAAATCACACAACAGCAGCAAAGCCCTTCCTGTCAGGGTTTGTCAAGTCTGGTAGCATGCTCCAACTTCCTGCTCAGAAAAGGAACACCATGCTCACACCCGGCAAAGTGTGGCAGATGTTGGTAGACCTCAGGAAGCAGTTGGTTTTTCCAAGAGAGATTACGACATCTGCCCTCCGGCCTGACATTATTATGTGGTCCACGGTGGAGAAAAGGGTCCTTCTCATTGAACTCACTGTACTATCCCCTGGGAAGAGGGCATGACAGCAGCCCATGAAAGGAAGCATCTCTAGTATTCCGAGTTGGAAGCGGAGTGCCAAGAGGCAGGCTGGAGAGCCAGGGTCTACCCAGTGGAGGTCGGGTGCCAGGCTTCGGGTGTGGGTAGAACACCAGTCCAACTGCTCCATGGTGCAGGAGTGGCAGGGTCAAACCTGCGGAAAGCTATAAAGGAGCTGGGAGAGGAGGCTGCTACTGGCTGTGGCTCCAGAGGAAACACAACGGTTGGGGGTCAACACCCCTGTAAAGGCAGCTGCAGTGGGTGGCGGGTAGATGTCCCCTATATGCCACTGCCACTGCCACTGCCTAACGGCTCACCTATCAGTTTGTCACAACGGTGCGGTAAAGCAAGTGCAATACCGCCCCCGCTGCTCCGATTCTCCGGCCAATCTCCTGCTCCAATCTCCCCTCACTCGTGAACAAGACCCCGAGGTATTTGAAATCCTTCACTTGGGGTAAGGACTCATTCACCACCTGGAGTTGGCACTCCACCGGTCTCCTGCTGAGAACCATGGCCTCAGATTTAGAGGTGCTAATCCTCATCCCAACCGCTTCACACTCTGCTGCGAACCAATCCAGTGAGAGTTGAAGGTCACGGACCGATGATGCCATCAGGACCACATCATCCGCAAAAAGCAGTGACGAGATCCCAAGCCAACCGAACCGCAACCCCTCCCCACCACGACTACGCCTCGATATTCTGTCCATGAATATCACAAACAGGATTGGTGACAAAGCGCATCCCTGGTGAAGGCCAACCCTCACCTAGAAAGAGTCCAACTTACTGTCGAGTACTCGGACACAGCTCTTGCTTTGGATGTACAGGGATTGGATAGCCCTGAGAAGGGACCCCCTCACCCCATACTCCCACAGCACCTCCCACAGTATCTCCCAGAGGACCTAGTCATACGCCTTCTCCAGATCTACAAAACACATGTAGACTGGATGGGCATACTCCCAAGCCCACTCCAGGATCCTTGTGAAAGTAAAGAGCTGGGCCATTGTTCCACGGCCAGGACGAAAACCGCATTGTTTCTCTTCAATCTGAGGTTCAACTATTGGCCGAACCCTCCTTTCGAGCACCTTGTAGTAGACTATACCAGGGAGGCTGAGAAGTGTGATACCCCTATAATTGGCACACACTCTCTGGTCCCCCTTTTTGAACAGGGGAACCACCACCCCAGTCTGCCACTCCTTAGGCACTGTACCCGACAATGTTAAAGAGACGTGTCATCCAAGACAGCCCCTCTACACCCAAAGCTTTTAGCATTTCTGGGCGGATCTCATCAATCCCTGGGGCTTTGCCACTGTGGAGTTGTTTGACTACCTCAGTGACTTTCACCAGGGAAATTGACGAGAATCCCCCATCAGCCTCCAACTCTGCTTCTACTAGAGAGTCGGATTTAGGAGTTCCTCAAAGTGTTCCTTCCACCACCCAATTACCTCCTCAGTTGCGGTCAACAGAATCCCATCCTTACTGTACACAGCTTGGATGGTTCCCCGCTTACCCCTCCTGAGGTGGCGGACAGTTCTCCAGAAGCACTTTGATGCCAACCGAAAGTCCTTCTCCATGTCTTCTCCGACACCCACTTCTTTGCATCTGCCACAGCAGAGGCTGCTGCCCTTTGGGCCTGTCGGTACCTTGCAACCGCCTCCGGAGTCCTCCGAGACAACAAATCCCGGAAGGCCTCCTTCTTCAGTCGGACGGCTTCCCTGACCACCGGTGTCCACCACAGTGTTCGTGGGTTTCCGCCCATTGAGGCACCTAAGACCTTGAGACCATAGCTTCCCGCTGCAGCTTCAGCAATAGAAGCTTTGAACATTGCCCACTCAGGTTCAATGTCCCCAACCTCCACAGGGATGCCAGAAAAGCTCTGCCGGAGGTGTGAGTTGAAGATCCCGGGGACAGGGGCCTCCTCCAGACGTTCCCAGTTCACCCGCACTAACCATTTGGGCTTACCGGGTCTGTCTAGATTCTTCCCCCACCCCCCTGACCCAACTCACCACCAGATGGTGATCAGTTGACAGCTCCGCCTCTCTCTTCACCTGAGTGTCCGAAACATGCGGCCTCAAATCAGATGATACGATTACAAAATCGATCATCGATCTTCGGCCTAGGGTACTCTGGTACCACGTACACTCATGAGCATCCTTATGTTCGAACATGGTGTTCGTTATAGACAATCAATGACTAGCACAGAAGTCTAACAACAAACACCCACTCGGGTTCAGATCAGGGGGGCCGTTCCTCCCAATCACGCCTCTCCAGGTATCTCCATCATTGCCCACATGCGCGTTGAAGTCTCCCAGTAGAACTATGGAGTCCCCTACTGGAGCCCCATACAGAAATACATTCCGGGTCTCCGAGAAGGCCGAATATCCGAACTGCTGTTCGGTGCATATGCACAAACAGCAGTCAGAGCCCCAACCCCCACAACCCCCCCCCCCACAACCCGAAGGCGTAGGGAGGCGACCCTCTTGTTCACCGGAGTAAACTCCAACGTAGCGGCGCTCAGCCGGGGGCTTGTGAGTATCCCCACACCCGCCCGGCGCCTCACACCATGGGCAACTCCAGAGAAGAATAGGGTCCATCCCCTATCCAGGAGTACGGTTCCAGAACCGCGACTGTGCGTGGAGGTCAGCCCCACCAGAAGCCCCACCATCTCCCGCACAAGTTCCGGCTCCTTACCCCACGGAGAGGTGACGTTCCACTAGGGCTGGGTATCGTAACAAAATTTTCGATACCGATACCGATACCTTGACTTCGATACCGGTTCCTGAACGCTACTTTTTTCGATACCAATTTTATGAAACCAGTTTTAACAATATAACATTACCTAAAAAAAAACTTTTGTTGACTTTTTTACACTCATATTTTGAGTCTGTAAAAAAGCACCAAAGTTTAAGTTTTCTATGTTTCCTAATCATTTAACAACATATTATTTACTTCAATGAGCTCATTGTTTCTGCCTTAACTTAATGCATTGTTTAACAATAAAACTGAATGAAAATTAATTGAAATGCATTACACACAGTCACCTCTGATAACCGATCACTCTAAATTGTAATTTAGACACATGCATTTGCTGTAAAAATGCTTTGAAACGATATGTATTGTAAAAACTGCTATAGCCTACAAATAAATGGAAATTGAATTAAATATAGGCTACTGGGGGATGCAATATATATGCCTCGCGCTCAGCACACATGAAGCTTGCCGCAAAGCACTGGCAAAAGTAGCCTAAGGATTATGGATGTGTTGGGAAACAATAGCAAGGAGATATTTTAATTGTTTATTAATGAACAAGTGTTTACTAAGTGTGTTGGCTGCAAAGATGATTATTGCGATGCTGACTCGTCATTCCTGCAGTAGTGAACGCGCGCGTGCCTATATGGATTAGGTAATCAAACTATTTATTTCTAATTGTTTCGTTTAAAATTAGACATATTTTGACCGTCTATAGGACTATTTCTCATGTCTGTGACGTGAGGCAAGTATCCTATACGCTGAGTTTCGGTTCATTTGTGACGCGCTCCAGTTCTTGCAGTCGAAGACGGATAAACTTTGAAAAGTGTATTCTGTGCACTTTTAAGTGCCTTATCAGATTTATCGTGTTGCCAGTCTTGGCAGCAATTATCTTGTCGAAAATATTGCATCACGTGCTTCTGGCATTGAGTCTGGTACATAGGTACACTTTTGATCATTTCCACATATTTTCTATCTATCTGGGTTGGGACGCTTACACTCAAACACACACACACACACACACACACACACACACACACACACACACACACACACACACACACTACAGCCTCACGTGCGACGAGCCACGTCTCTGGGCAGCCGCATAAACTAGTGTTTTTCCGCCACAGCCGATCATGCTGCATGCTCATTGTTTCACTGACGTTGACGAGATTAACCACTTAGGTACCGAAATTTGGTACCGAAAAACAAGACATGTTTCGGTACTTGGTAGTATCGAGGCAATTCGGTCGGTACCTAAAAAGTACCGAACTCAGTACCCAGCCCTATGTTCCACGTCCTCAGAGCCAGCCTCTGCTGACCGGGTCTGGTCCGTCGAGGTCCCTGACCTTCACCGCCACCCATTTGGCAGCGCACTCGACCCCTGTGGATCTTCCCATGGATGGTGGGTCCAAAGGATGGAGAGGGGGGTGCCACGTTGCTGTTTCGGGCTGTGCCCGGCCGGGCTCTGTGGCAAACCCGGCCACCAGGCACTCGCCGGCGAGCCCTCCCTCTGGGCCTGGCTCCAGACGGGGGCCCAGGGCTTCCTCTGTGCAGAGTCTCTCCTCCTCTTCCTCGCTTCTTCATAAGGGTCTTTATGAACCATTCTTAGTCTGGCCCCTCACCTGGAACCACGTTGACTTGGGAGACCCTACCAGGAGCACTAGGCTCCAGACAACACAGTCTCCAGGCTCACAGGGGAACACAAACCTCTCCACCACGGTAAGGTGATGGTTCCCGGAGAGGTGTGCTATTTATATATAAAATATTTATATTATATAATATAAATTAGGCCTATGTATAAATATATATACAATATATACATGCAAATATTTCTTAAATATATACATGCATATGCGTGTATTTATATATATATATAAATAATTAATCTTTGCCCAGCACTAATTATAATAGAATAGAATTAGCCTTTCACAGTTTGCTATGAGGGAATACAACACCGGAAGCCTGCATAGCACTGATCAGTGTTATTTGCTGCTGTGGGTAAAAAGGCATTTGTTCCGGGTGAAATAAAAAAAAGCACTACAGTTGACCATGTTCTTGTGCATGGAATGACCATGAGGGAAGGTCTACACAGGGTCATCTATAGGGTTTTTATACTATTTACACATACATGATACACAGTAGAAGTACTGTAGATGAGATAACTTTCACTATTCTATGTACAGTTAATACTGTAGCACATGTTGTGCATCCTCAAACTCATAATTGTCAAACTGACCAAGTACTTCTTACATTTCGTATTTTGGCAGAACTGAGAGACAACTGCTAGGGGAGGGAGAGAAATTATTTTGTCAGAAGACTAAGAAACAGCTCTAGTATGGCAAATGTCATTGCTATCAATGTCATTGATTCAGCTCACTCAACAAACGTCTCAGGTTACTATTGTAACCATAGTTCCCTGAGAACAGGGAACGAGACGATGCGTCCAACGACGCCATGGGAACGCCCCTAGCGTGACTGCGTCTGAAGCATCTATGTCAACTAGTCCAATGGAAAGAATGAGCGTCACGGGCGGGTGACGTCATGACCAGGATATGATAAAAGCACATCCGGTGCAAACCGGCATTAGCTTCGAAAATTGCCGAAGCAAGCCGATCGCAGGGATGCAGGAAGTATGGCAGGGTGACGCATCGTCTCGTTCCCTGTTCTCAGGGAACTATGGTTACAATAGTAACCTGAGACGTTCCCTTACGAAGGGAACTCAACGATGCGTCCAACGACGCCATGGGAACGAGAATACCCAAAGCGCCAGAATTCCAAGTACCTGAGTATCAGTCTGTTGTAACTAAGCACTAAGCACCTGAGAACCTGGGGCAGCATCCAGGTCTAAACTGTAAAATCTAACGAATGTGAGCGGAGAGGACCAGCCCGCCGCATCACAGACGTCCCGAAGAGAAACCCCATATAGTAAGGCTTTAGAAGCCGCCATACTCCTAGTAGAGTGAGCTCGGACCACCAAAGGACATGGCTGGTCCGAGTACTCGTATGCAAGTGAAATAGCCTCAACTATCCACCTACTGACCGTCTGTTTAGAAGCAGGAAGACCCTTCTTAGGTGATCCGAAGCAAATCAGTAATTGGTCGGACTTCCTAAATGAAGAAGTCCGATGCACATAAGTGTCCAGTGCTCGCACTGGACACAAGAGGTTCAGTCTTTCCTGGTCTGCAGATGCAAAAGGAGGAGGACAGAAAGCCTGCAGCACAATAGGCCTCGGAGTCAAGGTCGGCACATTAGGGACGTACCCCTGTTTTGGATATAAGAATGCCTTGACCATCCCCGGTGCAAACTCAAGGCAAGTGGGGGAAACCGAAAGGGCCTGAAGGTCTCCAACTCTCTTAAGGGATGAAATAGCTAGCAGAAAGATAGTCTTAAAGGTAAGAAACTTATCTGAAACCGAATCTAAGGGCCCAAATGGAGCCCTAGAAAGGCCTTCTAGTACTATAGCAAGATCCCAAGCTGGCACCCTAGTGCGAGTTGCAGGCCTCAGCCTTAAAGTGCCACGAAGGAAACGTGTAACCAGGGGGTCTCGACCCAACGATGTACCCCCCACCAGGGCGTGGTAAGCCGCAATGGCCGCCACGTAGACTTTGAGCGTGGAAGGACATAGGCCTGACGTAAAGCGCTCCTGCAGGAACTCGAGTACTGTGTTCACAGAACAGTTAACTGGATCCCACTGATGTTGGTAACACCATAAAGAGAAAACTCTCCATTTAAGCGCATATAGTTTCCTAGTAGCTGGGGCTCTGGAGCTTAGAATGGTCTCAGCAGCCTCGGCTGAAAGACCACTCTCTATGAGTTGGGCCCCCTCAGAGGCCAAACCCACAGGTTCCAAATCTCTGGTCGAGGGTGAAATATTGTGCCCCCGGCCTGAGACAGAAGGTCTCTCCTGATCGGGATCTCGAAGGGAGGACCGTCTAGGAGATGGATCAGGTCCGAAAACCAGATCCGACTTGGCCAGCGTGGTGCTACTAGCAGTAGGCTTATTCCATACCGGCGGACTCGCTCCAGAACTCCTGGGAGCAGAGCAACAGGGGGAAAGGCGTACAGACGTAGCCTCGGCCACGTCTGCACCATAGCATCCAGCCCCAGAGGGGCTGGGTGAGTAAGGGAGAACCACAGAGGACAGTGCGTCGTATTCTGAGACGCAAACAGATCCACTTGTGCTTGGCCGTAAAACTCCCAGATTTTCTCCACCACCTCGGGGTGGAGTCTCCAGTCCCCTGGCCTCAGCTCCTGCCTCGACAGGATGTCTGCTCCTATATTCTGGACCCCAGGAATATACACTGCCCTCAGAGAGAGTACCTTCCCCAGAGACCACAGGAGGATCTGGTGCGCCAGTTTGCAAAGCGGACGCGAACGCAGGCCCCCCTGACGGTTCAGATAAGAGACCACTGATGTGTTGTCTGTTCGTACGAGCACATGATGGCCCCTCAGGTCTGGGAGGAACTGCCTCAACGCATTGAAGACAGCCATCATCTCCAGGCAATTTATGTGCCACGAGAGATGATGACTCTTCCACAGACCCTGAACCGAGCGGCCTTCCATTACCGCTCCCCAGCCGGTGAGGGAAGCATCTGTCGAGATAGTAACTCGATGGCAAAGAGCTCCCAACACCGGACCTTGGGTTAAGAACCAGTGCTCCCTCCATATAACTAAAAGGCCCACTGTAAAGGCCTCATGTACAGCAGGCCAAAAGGTATCACGTTGGACGCCGCTGCCAAAAGACCCAACAGTTTCTCGAACTGTTTTACAGTGCGTGACTGGCCTAGCTTCAGCTCTTTTGTGGCTGACAGGATAGCAGCTACACGAACGGGCGATAGGATGGCCCGCATTGTCACTGTATCCCATACCACACCAAGGAAAGTGGTTCTCTGTACTGGAGAAAGCACACTCTTCTTGGCATTGAGCCTCAACCCCAACATCTGCATATGAGCGAGAACGACACCTCGGTGCCGAACCGCCAACTGCTCTGATTCCGCTAGAATCAGCCAGTCGTCGATGTAGTTCAGAATACGTATGCCCTGAAGCCTGAGAGGGGCTAACGCTGCATCCACGCATTTCGTGAACGTGCGGGGTGATAAAGCTAGACCGAACGGAAGAACCCGATATTGGTATTCTTTGCCCCCGAAAGAAAACCTTAGGAACTTCCTGTGCTGAGGGAGGATGGAGATATGGAAGTAGGCGTCCTTCAGATCTATCGTGACAAACCAGTCCTCGGATCTGATTTGAGTCACGATCTGTTTGAGTGTCAGCATTTTGAACTTTAGTTTCAAAACTGACCGATTTAACAAACGAAGATCTAAAATAGGACGCAACCCTCCATCCTTTTTTGGAACAATGAAATAACGGCTGTAAAAACCCGACTCTCGGTCGGGTGAGTACACCTGTTCTATAGCTTCTTTCGCTAACAGGGCCTTTACCTCTTGCTCCATTACCAGAGCCTGCTCGGGATGCACCACTGTGGGCAACACCCCGTTGTAACGAGGAGGACGAGAACCAAACTGGATTCTGTATCCTTTCTCTACAATCTGCAGGACCCAACGAGAAATATTCGGCAGAAGCTTCCACGCTGCCAGAAAATTTACTAAGGGAACCAGCCTCTCGAGGCTGGTCTCTGGTGTTACTGAGACAGCTAATTCTGGAGCCTGAAACATCATGGCAGGAACTACCTGAACTGGCTGCTCTAACGCCCCCCTCAGAGGGCGCGGAACCGATGCTGTGCCGCAGCATAGCATCAGCGACTCGCTGGAGACCGCTGCGCCCTGAAGCACCAAGGGTGGCAGGGTTGGCAGAACGGTCTCGTGAGGACCCCGAAATGGAACGGGCACCGTATAATGAGGTGTACACCGCTCTACTTCGGTCAGGGCTGTCCTCACAGGCCTGACGCATGAACATCAGGACCTTTTTTTTTTTCTGAGCCGAAGTCTTCTTCGCCTGAAGAACGGTCCTCAGATCCGGCTTCGACTTAGAAGACTTCGGCTGAGAGGGTTGCGTCTGTCTCCAGTGTCTACGTGGAGGTGCACGAGACGCAACACTCTCTTTCTGTTGCACATGATATGATGAGCTCAACGGCTGGGGCTGCTCACACCCAGCAGCCCCAGGGGGCTGGACACGGCGAGGGATAAACTTTTTAAAAGCGTCAGCTTGCTTCTTAGACTCCTGAAATCGCTCGACGACCGCGTGGACTGCGTCGCCAAAGAGACCAGAAGGTTCAAGCGGAGCATCTAATAAAAAAGCTCGATCTTTTTCTTTAATCTCTGACAGATTTAACCATAAATGTCTCTCAGTAGCTACCAAGGCTGCCATAGACCGCCCAATTGCTCTGGCGGTCTCCTTAGTAGCCCTGAGAGAAAGATCGGTAGCACGACGAAGTTCTTGAATATCGTCATGAGTAATTCCCTCACTACTATCCAGATCCCCCAGCAGGTCAGCTTGATACGCCTGTAGCACTGCCATTGTATGCAGACATGCTCCAGCTTGACCTGCTGCCGTATAAGCTTTGCCCACTAAAACCGAGGTGGCTTTAAGCGGTCTAGTGGGCAAAGCCGAGGCTTTCAGGGACGATGCGGGACCAGGCGAAAGATAGCTAGCTAAATTCTGTTCCGCCTGGGGCATCGCCTCATAACCATACTCTTTTAGCCCTCTTATTCTCGAATAAGTTTTAACTTGAGGGCTAAAAAGTCGTGAAGAGTACGGTTTATTCCACGATTTCGATATTTCATTGTGGAGATCGGGAAAAAAGGGAAGCTCTCGTGGTGGAGATAATGTCGTGGACGATAAAAAGCGCTCATCTAATTTACTTTTAGGACGAGCGCTTTTATTCTCAGATGGCCATACAATATTTAATTTTTCTACAGCCCGTGACATAACATCCACCAGCTCATCATATGCTGGGGAAATAAATTGTGAATCTTTTCCCCCCATGTGTGTGCTTTCACTCTCCATACTCATAACATCGACCTCCTCGGAGGAAGAGCATTGAAGTAATGGAGTGCTCTCTCCCCGGGCGGAAGAAACCACAGAGCGTGCTTCCGACACCGGGGGGAGAGCGCTGGATCTTCCGGGTAAGGAAGGAGAAAAGGCCAAGGGACCCGTCTCCAACCCCTCCGAAAGATCCTTCTGCGATCCCCAGGAATGCATTCTCCGCGCCGCCTCGGCAGACGCGGGTCCTGATCCCTGAGGATCGCGAGCCTGCCCACTCTTTACATCAAAGAGTGACAGGCGAGAGCGGAGCATGCGGAGCGGTAGCATTTCACAGTGTTGACACTCAGCCTCCTCGAAGGCTGAGACCGCATGCTCCACTCCCAAACAAATGACACAAAGCTCGTGTGTGTCCCCACCCATTAAATAACGCGGGCAGGGAGGAACACACTGTTTGTACATTTGTTTCGCCATAATGTTTCCGAATAAATTGCAACAGACAACAATAAATAGACAGAGACAGTATAACACAGATCGCTTGCTGAGGCAACAGAAGCTAATGCCGGTTTGCACCGGATGTGCTTTTATCATATCCTGGTCATGACGTCACCCGCCCGTGACGCTCATTCTTTCCATTGGACTAGTTGACATAGATGCTTCAGACGCAGTCACGCTAGGGGCGTTCCCATGGCGTCGTTGGACGCATCGTTGAGTTCCCTTCGTAAGGGAACTCTCTCTCTGCTTTTACTCTTGACTACCTGTTGTCATACGTGATCTAATTGTAAAGTCTAATTCCACATCCTGCCGGCTTGATCCTACACCTACTGTTTTGGTTAAGATGTGTGTCCTCAAGGTTGCACCCTTCATAACACATATGATAAACTGTAGTTTGGCTTCTGCCATTGTCCCAGCAGAATAAAAAATGTCTGCGGTGACCCCCATTCTTAAAAAAAACAGGCCTTGACAATCTAAACATGGACAATTACAGGTTAATATCTAATTTAACATTCTTAAGCAAAATCCTTGAAAAGGCTGTGGCTTCGCAATTGGGATCATATTTAGATGTTAATGGTCTTTTTGATTCTTTTTAGTCAGGATTTCGCCCATCTCATAGCACTGAAACTGCTCTTCTTCGGGAGGTTAACGACATTCTTTTGTCCGTGGATTCAGGGTTAATAAACATCTTGATGCTTCTCGATATAAGCACTGCATTTGACACAGTCTGCCATGAAATACTGATCTCTTGGCTTTCTGATATCGGCATCACTGGTTCCGCTCTTTCCTGGCTCATTTCTTACATCAGCGACAGAAAGTACTACATCACCATACCATCATAGTGAGCTGGATCCGGTCTGTGTCCAGACCAGAAAGTAGACCTGCACCCTCAGATGACCACGACGTAGCTCTGAATCGTAGATCGATTGCTCCGAGAATCGATTGCTCCTGTCTGCCTCGCTGCCTGCTGTGTGTGAGTGTGTTTGCTCCGAGTCTGTAAGCTCCGTCTAACCCTCGTATTTCTTTCTGTTTTGAACCATAATTTACGATCATTTCTAGTTGTTTACTTGTTTATACTACTAATTACAGTTTACCTAACATCTCAGACTAACCTAACATCGCTAGCTTCTGTTATTGTTAGCACAACACGCTAGTAACGTTATCTCGCTGCCCGTGCGTTCAGTTATTTATTTATTTTTCTCTTGCGCGCCCACGCCTCTGAGTTCATAAAAAGCACAGGTGAGTAAGAATCATTCAACAAACATAGTGAGTAATGTCTTGTCCTGTTATTGTCACCTGCATCTCATGCCACATGTTTACTATAGCCTTCCCCGTCGGCATAGGGTTTATATGTGATAAATGCAAGGAGACAGTCAGGCTGACGGAGAAGATTTCAGAATTAGAGACACGCATCCAAACTTTATTTGAGGATAGTAAGTGTGCTCGAGCCTTAGATACTACTTTGGATGCGCCTAGCATAGTGAACCATTTACATGATTCGGTTCCGGCTGAGTTATTGCCTGTGCAGCCAGGCAGATGGGTGACTGTCAGGGATCGCTCTAGTCGCGGATCAAAAAAACACTCTTACGTTCCGATTACCATAACAAATCGATTTGCCCCACTCAGTGAAACATCCACTGAGAATTCTGTTGATTGTGCCCTGGTAATTGGCGATTCTATTACACGGAACGTGAAAATAGAGACACCAGCCACCATAGTCACATGTTTGCCGGGAGCCAGAGCGCCTGACATCAAAGCAAATTTAAAAGTGCTGGCTAATGCTAATCGTAAATTCTCTAAGATTGTTATTCACGTCGGCACTAATGATGTTCGACTTCGCCAGTCGGAGATCACCAAAATTAATATTAAAGAGGTGTTTGAACTCGCAAGTACGATGTCAGGCACTGTAATTTGCTCTGGCCCTCTTTCTGTTTGAAGGAGTGATGAGATAGTTAGTAGATTGTGTTCACTCAATGGCTGGTTGTCTAAGTGGTGTCTGCAAAATAATATAGAATTCATAGACAATTGGAAAAGTTTTTGGGGCAAACCTGACCTGTTGAAAAGAGATGGTATTCATCCCTCCTGGGATGGTGCTGCTCTTCTCTCTAGTAATTTGGCTCATAGTCTTAGAGATAAAACATGACAATCTGGGGCTCAGGTCAGGAAGCAGACAGACTGGCTAAACCGACCGTCTGCTAGCAGCCTTGCGTCACCAAGGTCAGATAAATCCCATCACATAGCGACTCTTTCACCTAGATATCATCATATAGAGACTGTGTCTGTTCCCCGACTTTGGAAATCCAAAAAAATGCCAAACCTTTCTAAGGTTAAATATTTAATTGATGTTCAACAAATAAAAAACAGATATAATACAGATGAGCAAACGATAAAGCTTGGGTTGTTGAATATTCGATCCCTTAATTCAAAAGCGCTCATAATTAATGATAAGATTACAGACTATAACCAAGATTACTGTTATAAACATGAGCCTCGTCCGAAAGGCAAAGGGGGAGGTGTTGCTGTAATTTATTGTAATATTTTCAAAACCACTAAGAAATCTAGTTTTAAATATACTTCTTTTGAAGTGTTGGTGCTTAATGTAAAAAATATAGTGTAAACAATAAATCACGTTTGAGAATTCTGCTGGCTACTGTATACAGGCCACCAGGGCACCATAAAGATTTTATCAAGGAATTTGCTGACTTTCTATCAGAATTAGTACTGGCTGCAGATAAAGTCCTAATTGTTGATGATTTTAATATACATGTAGATAATGAAAAAGATACATTGAGATTTAAAGACATTATAAACTCAATTGGAGTTAGGACCAATAGGACCTACTCATTGTCGTAATCATACGCTAGATCTAATACTATCACATGGAATAGATGTTGATGCCGTTGAAATTCTGCAGCAGAGCGACGACATCTCAGATCATTATCTAGTCTCGTGTAAATTACATTTAGCCAAGGCTGCAAAGCCGACTCCATGTTATAAATATGTTAGACCTATCACTGCTGCCACTAAAGATTGCTTTATCAATAATCTTCCTAATCAGTTTCATCATCTCAGCATCCCGGATAGCTTAGAAGAACTTGATATTGCAACAGAAACGTTTAACTCTCTCTTTTCCAGCACTTTAGACTAGGGATGCTAACCGATGACCATTTGACCGATGGTTGACCGTCTCAACGTTAACCGATCAAAGTTGTCGGTAGTCGGTTAAAATAAAAAAAAGTGATCTCTAAATTAGGCGATTATAGACAGTGGACCAAACACTACTACAGTTAGCCATCTCATTCCAATATATTTTTGTGTGAAGTGAGCAAATCCCTCACACTCAATTTTTCATAACTCGCCTGTTTGTACTTAATAAACCAATAAAAACATTTGGCGCGAGGTCACAGCGTTTGGGTTCGCGCGCTCACAAGGTTTTCGTAAAGTAAAGGCTACAGGCTAAAACACTCGAGGTTAGAGCCAGGGCAGACGACAGGATGAAGCATGCAAAGTAACGTAGTGTTTGGGACCATTTCACCAAAAAGAATGACACAGTAAGTTGCAACTTGTGTGATACAGTGCTTAAATACAGTAGTAATACTGTAGAAATACATTACATCTACATTTCAGTGGTAACAGATAAGGTGATGATGATCATCATCTTTCTTTATTATTTGTAAGAGCCAAATGCCGGTTATAATTCCTTTGTCTAACACTGGGTGGCGCATGTCTGTAAATTAGCCTCAGGTATAAAGGTAGTAACCACAATATTGTTGGCAGGTGTTTTGACCCGGAAGGGCAAAGGGTTTTTGACCGCTAGCGCGGCGTCTTGTATTGCAATGCTGAACTGCTGATGGGAAATAAATGGACCACATACGTTTGTTTTAGCACAGGGCAATCAAGTGAGCGTAGCACTCGTAACATAGCGCGTCAACCAGTCTTCCCCGGGTTCAGGCACCTCAGTAGTTCGGTGTAAAACCGAACTCCTAACACTAGTCAAAAACCCTCCATCAGTTCGGACTTTAGTTTGCAAACGTTGGAGTCTTCGGCATCCATGCATGGAATGAGGAGCAGCCAAAGAGTCTTCAGTTTTCTTTGTGGATTATTTTTTGGATTATGTGGGTTTGCTGGTGACAAGGAGTTGGTTTGATACTGAAATCAGACCACGGAGTACAAGGGACCATCCGATGAATGCACGGCGCCCAACGAAAGAGGTATTTGTAGCACTACAAACTTTATTGGCCATTTAAATTGTGTGCACACATACCCGGGTATAAAAACACATGTGTTAACCGGTGGATTGACTGTGGACTGGAGACTTTGCGAACTTTGCGTTAAGACTACTGACTTGACAGCGAATTGTTTGATCGATTGTTTATCATGGAGGATATTCCCGCGACTGAACAGACTGCAATGCAAGCTTTTAGTAAAAACAGCAGTGCGGTTAACGTTGGTGATCACAAGGATTCTAAACGTGCGGAATTGCTTGTTGATAAACTAATTGTGTTGCAAGCAGACAGAAAGTCTAAATTGGACAATTCCAGCATAATTAGAAAATCGATGCAAGGTTTAAAAAATCACAAACCACAGTTACAAAATGCTCTGAAGGAACTGATAGAAACATGTAATGATGCAAAACGTATTCATGAATCTTTGTTGAGTTTATTGCCTGTTGATGAAAAGGAAAAACATGAAACTTGGTTTAAAGCAAAGATGATAGCTAACAATGATGTTATTTCTGAAACAAAGGGCTTGGTTGCAAGGTGTTTTGAAATTGGTAATGTTGTTTTGACAACTACGTCACCTGAAATGTTTGATGCTGGTTTAAACGCAAATGGTCATGGGAGGCTTAAAGCAAACGTGGGTTTTAAAGCTGTGTATGAAAATGATGTTAATCAAAACGACAGTGTGTCTAATATCGGTAGAAAACGGTCACATAAAAGTGGTAGCAGTGGAAGATCCAGCACTTCCTCAGCCAGGATAAAGGCTGAGGCTGAGAGAGCTGCACTTGTGGCTAGAGCTGCAGCTTTGAAGGAAAGACACGCCCTTGAGGACCAGGAACAGCAACTAAGGAGGAGAATGGAGCAGCTTGATGTAGATGCTGAGTTGGCTGCATCTGCTGCTAGATTGTCTGTGCTGCAGGCCGCCGATCAGAAAGGTTGTTCAGCAGCACCCTCAAATGGTATGAATTCCTATGTGGAAAAGGAAAAAGGGAAAATGCAAGTAAGAAGTGTCTTAAATCCTACAACAAAGGAATTTCAACCTCGATTATCAAAGCTAACACAAAATATCTATGCCAAAGGACCGGTACCACCTAACAACCCGCTGTCACCAGAGGTGCTCAAAATGCAAACTGAGCGGTGGTGTAGGGATGCCTCTAAACATCAGTATGATCCATGTGAGCTACATCAAGGAGCATCGGAACCCGCTGAGTATCAGCAGCAGGTGACAACCGTGCAACAACCCGAACAGCAAAGGCTTTTCACAGACCACTCAGCCAACGGAACTTATTCACCAGATTTACTGGCCATCATGCAAAGACAAAATGACATCACCGCTGCCCTGGTTCGCCAACAACATGCATCATCTCTGCCATTAAGAGAGATTCCTGTGTTTGACGGGGACCCTCTCCAGTTCAGACCGTTCACCAGAGCCTTTGAACAAGGTGTGGAAAGCAAAGCGGGAAGTGCAGACTGTCTTTATTATTTAGAGCAGTTTACCAGAGGACAGCCACAAGAGTTGGTGCGTAGCTGTCAGCATATGGCGCCTGACCATGGTTACAAAGTGGCAAAAGGTCTTCTGCAGGAACACTTTGGCAATCCATATAAGGTCTCCATAGCTTATATGAAAAAGGCATTGGCCTGGCAAGCAGTTAAGGCTGAGGATTTGAAAGCACTGCAAGACTATTCCTTGTTTTTACGTGGCTGCTATAATGTAATGGGGGAGCTCCATTTTCTGCAGGAACTGGACATGCCTGTCAGTATGAGGACCATTATCTCCAAGCTGCCATTTAAGATGAGAGAGCAATGGAGAACTACAGCTCATGACATCATGGAAAGGTCTCATGACCGAGCCCACATCAAAGACTTGGTTCAGTTTATTGAACGCCGCGTTAAAATCCTGTCGGACCCTCTGTTTGGCGACATACAGGATCCACATACTGCCTCGGCACCAAGGCCTCCTTCAAGATTTAATTCACAGCCCAGGAGCTATGGAAGGGGTAACATTGTTGCTGCTGCTGTGACTGAAGAGCTGTTCGAGGACGTAAAGGAGCAACCGTTGGGCACAGAGCACACTGAGGAAGCTAAGTGCCTTTGTTGTGATCGTCGTCATCTTGTCGAGGAGTGCAAGCAGTTTAAAGGCAAAATGCACAAGGAGAAGATTATTTTCCTAAGGCAAAAGGGAGTTTGTTTTGCATGTCTATGCGTCGGTCACATGAGCAGGGACTGTGAGGGTTGCTTGGCATGTAAAATCTGTGGACAATCTCACCCTACTGTGCTACACATTAAAAGACAAGTGACTCAGGAACAGTTAACAGCCTCACCGGGCCAGCAAAGGTCTTCTCCTCAAACATGTGGACATACAGGGGCCGGTAAGGACCAGAGTGTGCTATCCATCCTTCCTGTCAAGGTTAAGTCTGCGAAGGGAAGCCATGTAATTACAACTTATGCTTTTCTAGATCCGGGAAGTTCAGCCACATTCTGCTCTGAACACCTGATGCGGAAGTTGAACATCACTGGCAAAGGAACAAGCTTCCTGTTGCGCACAATGGGGCAGGAAAGGGTTGTTTCAGCATATTCTTTGTCAGGTCTGGTGGTGTCTAATTTGGATAGTAACGATTACTATACCCTCCCTGAGGTATTCACACAGAAAGAAATGCCAGTCACTGTGGATAATATGATACGGTCGGAGGATCTGGCTAAGTGGCCTCATCTATCAAAGGTGTGCATCCCAAATGTGAAGGCAGATGTTGACTTGTTAATTGGAGCTAACGCACCCAGGGTATTAGAACCCTGGGAGGTCATCAATAGCGGCCAGAACGGCCCGTACGCTATTAGGACAGTGCTGGGATGGGTGGTTAATGGCCCACTGAGTGGAAATAGTGATGCATCATAATCCTCAGCTACAGTGATCCACATCTCTCTGCAAGGGCTTGAAGACATGCTTGTCAGTCAATACAACCATGACTTCAGTGAGAAGGCTGTAAAGGAAAGGGAAATGTCTCGAGACGACATCAGATTTATGGAGATCATGGAGGATTCAGCAGTGCTGCAAGATGGAAGGTACTGTTTAAAGTTACCCTTTAAGAAAAGGGACGTTTCTCTGCCCAATAACTTGGCTGTGGTGAAGCAAAGGATGCAGGGCTTAAGAAGAAGGTTCTTGAGTAATGACAGCTTGCACCAGGAGTATGCACAGTATGTGAATGGCCTTATCGCTAACATCTATGCAGAGCCTGTGCCCCAGCAGAAGCTTCAAGGGGAGCCTGGCAGAGTGTGGTATATCCCCCACCATGCGGTCCACCACCCAAGAAAAAGAACCCTTCGGGTTGTGTTTGATTGCGGAGCCACTTTTCAGGGAGCATCCTTGAATAAGGAGCTGCTTCCGGGCCCTAACCTCACCAGCTCGCTGCTTGGGGTCCTGTTTCGGTTCAGAGAGGAACCGGTAGCATTCATCACCGATATACAGGCTATGTTCCACCAGGTAAAGGTTGCAGAAGAAGACCGGGACTTTCTTCGTTTTCTCTGGTGGCCAAACGGAGACGTCACTAAGGACCTGGTGGAGCACAGGATGACCGTTCACTTGTTCGGTGCTGTGTCTTCTCCAAGCTGTGCAAGCTATGCGCTGAGAAAAAGTGCTGATGATCATCAGTCTGAGTTTGCTGCCGATGTATGTCAAGCTGTCAAGAAAAACTTTTATGTGCATGACTCTTTGAAAAGCTCAGCCACCGAAGGGGATGCTATCCAGATGATCCAAGACCAAACTGTACTGTGCCAGAAGGGAGGTTTTGTCTTGGAGAAGTGGACTAGCAACAGCCGTGCCGTCTTGCAGGCAATCGCAACAGAGCGAAGGGCTAAGGAGTTAAAGGAATTGGATTTGGATCGGGACAAGCTGCCAGTGGAGAGAGCTCTGGGTCTACTCTGGGCCGTAGAAACCGACTTTTTCAAATTTAAGATCGAAGTGAGGCAACAGGCACTTACCAGACGTGGTATGTTGTCAACCATCTGCTCAGTGTACGATCCCCTAGGCTTCCTGGCACCAGTAACATTGCCTGCAAAGGTGATGCAGCAGGAACTATGCAGAAGAGGATGTGCATGGGATGTAGAGCTTAGATCGGGCCCAAAAAATCAAGCCCGACCCGACCCGAGCCCGTGCATGTTGTGTCCGAGCCCGGCCCGGCCCGACACATTAACTGTAATTTTGAGCCCGAGCCCGATTTAAACCCGACCATTTTTAATACGTGGGCCGTTATAACCAGGGGCGACGCCAGATCGTTTTTTTTAACGCAGGTGCTGAATGGGTGCTAGACCATTGACAGGGGGAAGCTGCGCAATTTTACAGTATATATATTATATTTACTATTAAGAAATGTACAAAAATTGGCTACTTAATATTTAATATTCAATTATTTTAATTATCACAATGAAAGGTTTAATTTTATTAAATTGAACAAGCACAACATTCAGCATTCAATCAAATAGGCCTATTCTTAAAGATTAATTAATAATGTTATTTCGACATATGTGTGCAACGCGTGCAACAAGCAAGATGTGCATTTGTAAATTCGGTGACCAGCGTGCCGAGAATTGATTTAATTTATGATGAGATGGCTCTAGCCTCCAGTTCACAGGCTATGGTGACCGCGGCTCGCCGGCGCCTTCATGTCATTATTAGCCTATATTGTCTGCTATATTTGCTTCTTATTAAATACAGGCAATTGGTTTATGAAAAATGTATTAAAATTAAGATACAATTTATACAAAACGAAATTCACTTTAAAGAAAGGCTTTCTACAAAATAAAAAATAATTAAGTGGTCAAAATCATGCCTGAACCACTCCATGTCTCCCGATATTGCGCATCCTCCTATCTACTCTGTTCACTTTCATTATCAACATAGATGGAAAAAAATAACATTATAATGTTTTAATATGCAACTAAATGCGCTTATTTAAAGGCTACAACACGTACTATAGGCCTACACAGACTCTCTATTTGTACAAATTGCTACACATTCATTTAATTCTGAATTTTGCACACTTAAGTTGAAAGGCATGTTGCCTTTATTGCGTGCATTTATTAATTATTATCTTTATGAATAATGTAACAAGGACGAAGCATGTAAACTGCGTTGTTTATTTATTCAGAATCGAATGGATCGCAAATGGATCCGAATGAAGAAACGTAAAAAAAAGAAAAAGAAAGAAAACCTCGCCCTCAGCGGTATGCTTGGAGAAGTAACAAAAAAGGACATTGAAGGCTGACTATCATCCTTTCTGTCATGGCAAGCCTGCTTCATGTGTCTGCTCATCGTCGAAGTCCCCGTTTTTTTTGCTGTCATAGGTGAGCAGTGCGCCGCACTTGCACTCAACAAAGCCAACACATATGTTGTCACTGCCCACGACTAATTTAAAATATTTCCATACCTCCGACTTTCCTTCATACTTGCTCAAAGTTAATTCTCCTGTTTTCTTTTTTTTCTTTACTTCTTCAAGCTCCATGTTGCACTTAAGCTACACAATACAGTGTGCGTGCGTGCGAGTGGAGGAGACCATTGACACTTGACGTGCTTGATCAAGGGCCCGACCCGACCCGACTCGAGCATAGTGGCGGGAAATATAGGCCCGGCCCGGCCCGCCGGTCGGGCCGGGCTCGGGCTCGGGTAGAGAATCTAAGCTCTAATGGGATGGTGCCTTGCCACCTGACATCTTAAGCCAGTGGAAGGCATGGTTGGAAGACCTGGACCAGCTCAATGCATTTGAGGTACCAAGATGTGTCAAGTCAGTGGACTTCGGTGAGGTCATCCAGGCCCAGCTACATCACTTCGCTGACGCCAGTGAAGTTGGATATGGGACTGTCACATACTTGAGGATGTTGAACCAGCAACGTCACACCCGAGTATCCTTTCTGCTCGGTAAGGCTAGGGTGACACCACTGAAGGCCATAACTATTCCACGACTGGAGTTGACAGCAGCAGTCCTTGCCGTGCGTGTAGATTTAATGCTAAAGGTGGAACTAAATTTTAGGTGGGAAGGTCCTACATTTCTGTGGAAGCAGGAGGAGGACTGGCCTAATACTGCCCTGGATGCTTCATTGAATCCTGATGACCAAGAGGTGAGAAGAGAGGTTACAGCAAATGCCATCAAAGTGTGTGACTTAGTCAATCCCACTGACCAGCTTGTCAGTTGCTTTTCTGACTGGAGGAGGCTCAAGAGGACAGCCGCTTGGTTTCTCCGTTTGAAGGCAGTATTGTTGGAGAAGGCTCGCTGGAGAAAACAGTTGAAGGGACCTTTGGTAGTCCAGTCAGAAGAAACCGGTCAATCCAGTACAAGGCAGACTTATGGGCAAAGGTTCATTGTGATGCCTAGGAGCAAAATCCTGACTGTAGACGACCTATCAGAAGCAGAGGCTGAAGTGATTAGATATTGTCAGCAGAAGCAATTCGAGGAGGAGATTGATGCATTGTCCTCTAAGAAGGCAGCGGTGAGTCGTCAGAGTCCAATATACAGACTGGACCCTGTCTTGATTGATGGACTATTGAGGGTTGGAGGGAGGTTGAGTAGGGGAGCGATGCCTGAGGAAGTTAAACATCCTATTATCCTCTCCAAAGAGCAGCATGTAGCAACGCTCATCCTCAGATATGTTCATCAGAGTCTGGGCCATGCTGGACGTACTCACACGTTGTCATCAGCAAGGAAGAAATTCTGGATTACCAAGGCGAATGCAGCTGTCCGAAAAATTATTACTGAGTGCAGTTTCTGTAGGCGCTACAATGGACGACTTCTGGAACAAAGGATGGCTGATCTTCCAGAGATGAGAATCCAGCCAGATCTACCCCCTTTTACCAACACGGGAGGGGACTTTTTTGGTCCCTTGGAAGTGAGGAAACGAAGAGGAAAAGGTAAACGGTATGGAGCTATACTTACCTGTTTAGCCAGCAGAGATGTCCATCTGGAAGTTGCAGCATCTTTGGAGACGGACGCCTGTATCAATGCTCTGCGGCGCTTTATAAGCAGAAGAGGGCAAGTGACTCACCTGGTGTCGGACAACGGTACAAACTTTGTTGGGGCGAACAGAGAACTGAAGGAAGCTCTTGCTGCACTGAACCATCGGCAGATTGAAGGAGTCCTCTCACAAGTTGTAATTCGTTGGAGTTTTAACACACCAGCCGGTTCCCATCATGGGGGTGTATGGGAGAGGATGATCCGCATCATAAGAAGAGTCCTTAGTTCTGTCCTACGTCAGCAGACGCTAGATGATGATGGTTTACATACAGTGTTCTGTGAAGCAGAAGCCATCTTGAATGATCGGCCACTTACCAAGCTGTCAGATGATCCAAATGATTTGGAATCACTCACACCTAACCATCTACTTTTGCTTAAAGGGAAGCCAGCTTTACCACCTGGATTGTTTGAGCCTCATGATCTCTATGTAAGAAGAAGATGGAGACGGGTGCAATACCTCTCAGACTTGTTTTGGAAAAGATGGGTGAGGGAGTACCTGCCTCTACTTCAAGAGAGGCAAAAGTGGAACGACAAAAAGAGGAGTTTGAAGGCTGGAGATATTGTGGTCATCATGGATGCTTCGGCTCCTCGTGGTTCTTGGCCCCTCGCCAGAGTGCTTGAAGTTTTTCCTGATAAGCAGGGCCTGGTACGTTCTGTGAAGTTGCAGACAAAGTGTAATATCCTTGAAAGACCTGTGACCAAACTTTGTTTAGTGCATGGGGTATAACAGTGAACATCTCGTGGTATTTTTTGCAACATTGTAGTTCCTTTGTTTCATTTGTTTTTTTTTTTAATTGTTGTGTCTGCTGGCCATCAACAATTAGGGGCCGGTGTGTAAGACCCAAATGCCGGTTATAATTCCTTTGTCTAACACTGGGTGGCGCATGTCTGTAAATTAGCCTCAGGTATAAAGGGAGTAACCACAATATTGTTGGCAGGTGTTTTGACCCGGAAGGGCAAAGGGTTTTTGACCGCTAGCGCGGCGTCTTGTATTGCAATGCTGAACTGCTGATGGGAAATAAATGGACCACTTGGATTACAACGTCAACATTGGTCTACATACGTTTGTTTTAGCACAGGGCAATCAAGTGAGCGTAGCACTCGTAACATAGCGCGTCAACCAGTCTTCCAGTCTAAATATCATTAATTCGTCTTTGTCTCTAGGATACGTACCAAAAACCTTTAAGCTGGCTATGATTAAACCGCTTGTTAAAAAACCGCAACTTGATCCTACAGAATTAGTCAATTACAGGCCAATCTCGAATCTGCCTTTTCTGTCAAAGATACTAGAAAAAGCAGTATCCTCACAACTGTGTTCCTTTTTAGAAAGAAATAATATCTGCGAGGATTTTCAGTCCGGATTTAGACTGTACCATAGTACCGAGACTGCTCTCATTAAAGTCACAAATGATTTGCTCTTATCATCCGATCGTGGTTGTATCTCTCTATTAGTGTTACTCGATCTTAGTGCGGCATTTGATACTATCGACCACAACATTCTTTTAAATAGACTAGAAAGCTATGTTGGCATTAGTGGAATTGCACTAGCATGGTTTAAATCATACTTATCTGACCGTTTTCAGTTTGTAGCAGTAAATGAAGAGATGTCTTATCAATCACAAGTTCAGTATGGCGTACCACAAGGCTCAGTACTAGGACCGCTGCTGTTCACTCTGTACATGCTACCATTAGGAGATATCATTAGCAAATATGGAATTAGCTTTCACTGTTATGCTGATGATACTCAGCTTTATATTTCTTCAAAACCTAACGAAACTTACCAATTCACAAAATTAACGGAATGCATAGCTGATATAAAAAATTGGATGACCAGTAATTTCTTACTACTAAATTCTGAAAAAACAGAGATTCTAATCATTGGACAAAAAACTTCCACACGTAATAACCTAGAATACTGTCTAACACTTGATGGCTGCTCTGTCAAGTCTCCGTCGTCAGTTAGGAACCTGGGTGTGCTCTTTGATACCAATCTTTCATTTGAAAGTCACGTGTCTAGTATCTGTAAATCCGCATTTTTCCATCTTAAAAATATATCTAAATTACGTCATATGCTCTCACTGACAAATGCGGACCAATTAGTTCATGCGTTCATGACCTCAAGGCTAGATTATTGTAATGCTCTACTGGGTGGTTGCCCTGCACGCTTAATAACAAACTACAGCTAGTTCAAAACGCAGCCGCTAGAGTTCTTACCAGAACCAGGAAGTATGACCATATTAGCCCGGTTCTGTCAACACTGCATTGGCTGACTATTAAACATCGTATAAATTTTAAAATATTGCTGATTACTTACAAAGCACTAAATGGTTTAGCTCCCCAGTACTTGAGCGAGCTCTTAACGCATTATAGTCCTTCACGTCTATTGCGATCTCAAAATTCTGGCCAGTTGATAATACCTAGAATATCAAAATCGACTGCTGGCGGTAGATCCTTTTCCTATTTAGCACCAAAACTTTGGAACAATCTTCCTAACATGGTCCGGGAAGCAGACACAGTCTGTCAGTTTAAATCTAGACTAAAAACACATCTCTTTGGCTTAGCATACACATAGCACACTATAGACTTCTATAATTCAATGTTAGACTGCGTAGTTTAGATCAGCCGGAACCGGGAACACTTCCCATGATTCCTGATGTACTTTGTACATCATGGGAAGGATGTCGTCTACGCTAATATTAGTCTCTCTGTTTATCCCGAGGTTTACCGCAAACCACCAAATCCAGGCCATATCCAGATCTGAGGAAGGACCATCACCTGGACACGACGACAACGCATCCCTGAAGTGCCAGCCTCATCAACACTGAAGGCCTCATGGACACCTCAACACACTCATCTCCACACCAGCGTGATGACTCCGACCTCAACCAGATGAACTGGATAAATATCGTGAAAGTTCTGATCATATCTGACTCCTGACATTATGCTGCCTAAATCATAATCATTCACTGTTCGTTCGTTGGCCAAAGGAGGACTGGCCCCCTGACTGAGCCTGGGTTCTCCCAAGGTTTTTTTCTCCATTCTGTCACCTGATGGAGTTTTGGTTCCTTGCCACTGTTGCCTTTTTCGTCTCTCTTCGCCTTTGTCGCCATTGGCTTTTGGCTTGCTTAGTTGGGGACATTTAACATTTAATTTTGAATTTAACAATACTATTATAACATTATTTTCCTGTTATCTCTGTGAAGCTGCTTTGAAACAATTTGTATTGTAAAAAGTGCTATATAAATAAAGGTGACTTGACTTGACCATACAAGGGTATAGATCTGCCACTGCTTCGCTTACACAGGGTGTCCCTTAAGGTTCAGTTCTTGGCCCACTATTGTTCATCATCTAGCCTGTATATATCCACTTGGTGATATCATACGCAGGCATGGACTTCAATTTCATTGCTATGCTGATGACATTCAAATTTATCTTACCACCAACTCCGATAGACCATCCCTGCCTGACTCACTCACTGCATGTATCAGGGACATCAAGCATTTGATGTCCCTGAATTTCCTCAAATTAAAATTAAGATATTGGCGAATATCTTAATATCTTAATATATTTTTACTGCTGCCTCAGTAAAAAGGATGGACCTGTCCTTTGATATTGATGGAATTCATGTTAAGCCTTCGTCATCTATTCGTAACCTTGGTGTCTTAATCGACTCAACTCTATGTTTTGGCTCTCATATTTCTTCTCTTGTTAAAAACTATTTTTTTCCATCTTCGTAATATTGCACTTCTTCGATCTTCTCTCACTTTAGCTGATGCATTAATCACATCATGTCTTAGATTACAGTAAGTTCAAAACTCAGCAGCAAGAGTTCTCACCTCCACCAGGCATTCTGCTCACATTACTCCTCTGCTTCATGACCTTCACTGGCTACCCATGGCATCACATATTCACTTACTCCATGCATTACTTGTAGGCTAACGTTTAAGGCATTAAATGGTCTTGCACCTCCATATCTGTCTGATCTACTTTACTCTTACCGCCCTGCCCGGTCCCTTAGATCAGCTGAACTTGGTTTATTGTCCATCGCTCGTTTCCGGTTGTCTACTGTGGGTGGAAGGTCATTTAGTGTTAATGCTCCTAAATTATGGAATTCACTACTCCTTTCACTTCGTAATATCTCATCTGTGGCTACATTCAAGACTCAGCTAAAACACATCTATTTAACATGTGTTTTGGATAATTTGACTATATGTGTCCTTATGTGATTGTAATGTTTGTGCGGGTGTGTAAATGTATTGTAATGTACAATGTAAAGCGACCTTTAGCTACGGAAAGGCGCTATATAAATAAAACTTCTTCTTCTTCTACTAGTACTGTAATGCAATTTGGCAGAGGATGCAGATTTTTATTTTTTTTTACTTAACTGTAATTGACATTATACTCTATTGCATTGCATACCAAGTGTAATAAACCCTTGTATTATTGCAAAAGAATACAATGTCCAGTCTTGATTCTGTTCTTTGAACTTTTACTGAATCTCCTCATGAACTTGTTAACAACAACTCAGTAGTCCCCCCATACACACACGTCATCAGTTACGTCATACCCCGAGACATAACTAATCATCATTCTCCCCCTTTTACAAATCTATTGTTTGCTTCATACAAATGCTTCATTGTTATTTCAAGCATACGTAACATTAGGCATAACATTTCCTTCCATGTGTAGAACATACACAGTCTCAAATGAACCAGTATTAACTTGGGTTTACCTTTTTCAGGACACTAGTGTGAACTGCACTAGTGTGAACTGTATTTAACATCTCCTAACCCCTCAAAGTAACCATACTATGTGTTTCTGTCTCTTATCTTTCTTTCCTAATTTATAAGTCCAGGACTTGGGGTGGTCTGCTAATCCTGCCAGACCTGGTTCGAATCAGTTTGTCAGGAGACTTTGGATTTGTTCCATATTGTTCTGGAACATCTGGTGTTTTGACAGCACTCTGTGTTGTAGGTAGTGCGGTCTCATTCTGTGGGCTGTTTACAGATGTTGTCATTGGTGCTTTCCCCACTGGCACTTCCTGTAGGTGCCGTCTGTTTCGGCGCAATATACCCCCTTGCTCTGTCTCCACCAAATAAGATTGTGGTGTGACACTCCCCTTCACCACGGTTGCCTTTGTCAGCCAGGATTTTTGAGTGTCCACCTTGGTGAGGACCTGATTCCCTGGGTATAGGAGAGGTAGGAGTTTCACACCATGACACTGGTTGTAGTAATAAGCTTGTTCCTTTTTCTTGGCTGCATCATTTCTCTCAATGACTTTGGTGTTTGGCCATTTAGGTAACAGATTGCTGTCAAGAGTGGGTAAGGTCGTCCGAATTTTCCGACCCATCAGGAGTTCTGCTGGACTGGCACCTGTACTACTACATGGAGTGGATCTGTAACACATAAGCCCCAGAAGGGGATCTTTTTGCTTTAGAATTCATTTGGCTATTTGTACTGCTCTTTCAGCATGCCCGTTCCCTTGTGGGTAATGTGGGCTGGAGGTTATGTGTTTGAAATCTAGTTCACAAGCCAATTCTTTGAACTCCGCACTGGTGAACTGTGGCCCATTGTCGCTGACCACCTCCTCAGCTATTCCATAGCGGGCAAAGGTGGCTTTCAGTTTTCTCACTACCTGTGTACTGGTAGTTGTGGGCATGTGTACCTCTAGGAAACTGAGTAGTCTGAAATGACTAGGTAGGTCTGTTTGTTATGTTCGCACGGATCAATTCCGATCCTCTTCCATGGCCTTTCAAGAAGTGGCGTGGAGATTAGTGGTTCTCTGGACTGAGCTCTTCTCATTTCTTGGCAGAACTGGCATGACGAGACTTTGATTTTAATTTAATGATATACCGGGCCACCACACTGATGTGTTTGCTCTTTCCCGGCATTTGCTCAGACCCTGGTGTCCGTCGTGTATGCGATCTATGATCTCAGCCCTCAGTTTCCCAGGTATGATCAGTCTGTTGCCCCTGGTGACAATTCCATCTAGAGTTGAAAGTTCATTTCTCACGTGGAAAAAGTCTCTGGCCATCGGGTGCACCCTGGCTATGTGTTCAGGCCAAACTGACTGAATATATGTGATTACCTTTTGTAGGCTTTCATCTTCGACAGTGCTAGACCTGATGGTGTCCATCTTTTGCTTTGAAGCTGGCATGCTGTCAATAATGGACGCCACATAGCTCTCCACATCTGAGTGGGTGTCACTACAGACCTGTAAATCATCTGAGGGGCTCCTGGACAGAGCGTTGGCCACTACGAGAGTTTTCCCCGGTGCATATTCTGCAGTAGGTTTGAATCTCATCAATCGCATCAGCAGCCTCTGGCAACGAAGTGGAACCACGTCGAGGTCTTTGGGGTTTAATAGTGGCACCAATGGCTTGTGGTCACTGATCAGCTTGAACTCATTTAGACCATACAAGTACTTTTCAAATCTTTCACACGATCAGACAGCGGCCAGGCACTCTTTTTCTATTTGAGCATATCTGGTTTCAGCTTCGCTCAGTCGTCTGGAGCAATAAGCCACTGGTCTCCAGTCCTTGTCATGTTGCTGCATCAGTACGCCACCAATTCCATAGCTGCTTGCATCAGCTGACACCATTGTTGGTTTCTTTACATCATAGAATGCTAATGTAGGTGAGGACATGAGGAGTCCTTTTATCTCTTGCAAAGCTGCTTGTTGGGCTGGACCCCATGTCCATGTTGATTTGACTTTCAGCAGATCGTAGAGCGGCCACCCCACGTCTGCTAAATTGTGGATGTATTTTCCCAGGTAATTGACCATTCCGAGAACTCTTTTTAAACCCTGGGCGTTATCAGATATCAGGTAGTTTGTTAATAGCTGATACCTTGGCAGGGTCCGGCCGTACCCCGTCCGCACTGATTTCATGGCCCGGGAAATGTAGCTTCTCTTGCCTCACCCTACATTTCCCTGTGTTAAACCTCAGGCCAGCTGATTGTAATCGTTCCATTACCGACTGTAGTCGTTGGTCATGCTCCGCCACGTCCCTTCCGTGGACGATAATGTCATCCATGTAAACGTCCACTCCCTCCAGGCCTTCCAGAGTTTCCATCATTTTCCTTTGGAAAATTTCGGAAGCGCTGGAAATTCCAAAGGGAAGGCGTTTGAAACAGTACCGGGCGAAAGGAGTAATGAAGGTTGTCAGTCTTTGACTGTCTTTATCCAGCGGTATTTGCCAGAACCCTGCAGCTGCATCCAGTGTAGAGAACACTCTTGCTCCGTTCAGCTTTGCTGTGATCTGTGAACAAACCTTTCCCTCTTGACAGTTTTATTTAACTTCCTGAGGTCAACACATATACGTACCTGTCCGGACTTTTTAGGAGCTGGCACTATCGGTGCACACCACTCCGTGGGCTCTGTTACTTTCTCTATGATGCCCTCAGCTTCCATCCTGTTCAGTTCCTCATCCACAGGTTTCATGAGGGGGGATTGGGATCCTGGGCTGTGCATTTTCTTGTAATGTGATCTTCACTGGCTGTGTTTTTAGTAAGCCAACCTCCATTACAGCACTGTACACTTCCAGAATTCTCTTCACCAGCCCCATCTGCTCAGCTACTGTTCGGCTAAGTAGGTTGCTAGGAGTCTCTCCTCTGATAACAAATACTTTGAATGAGTACCGGTTATTTTTAAACTCTGTGTGTGCTGTAAACAGACCGCTATTCAGTACAGTCTTAGTAGTGAGCAGTGTTTTCTCAGACTTGAGCATTCTAAATGCTTCTTCAGTCATTATGCACACATCAGCACCAGTGTCTATTTTAAAGCTAACCGGTGTACCCTCAATCTGCAATTGTACAGTCCATTCATTGCATGAAGTTGTGCTATTAACTGAAGTGATATTAACTGAAGTGAAGTGACCCAGAAAGTGATAATTATACTCTTCACAGTCTCTTACTTCACTCACCACTTTGCTCTTGCACATCTTTTCCCAGTGTCCCATTTTCCTACATCTGTTGCAGGATCTCAATGCTGGACAGTCAGATTTTTTGTGCATTTCTTTTCCACATCTGTCGCATATTTTCTCTCTTCCATTGTCTTTGGAATTTTGTTTGAACTTTGGCCCTGGAGCGTGTTGCTTCCGATGTGTGTATCGTTTATGTGCTACCTCTTGAATAGCGCACGCAGCACCCTCTCCTTGCGCGCTAACTTGTGCTTTCACTTCCTCCGATTGGTGAGTTTCTTGCACCGTCATTTCGAGTGTGAGATTTGAAATTAGCTGCAACTTGCTTGACAGCTCTTTGTCCTGGATTCCTACCATGATTCGGTCTCTAACGTTGAACGCGCTGATAGAAGCATGCTCTTTCGTGAATTATGTTGCGCTTTGGTATGAAATACGAATCAAACTTGTCGAGAACCAGTTCGTATTTCTTATCATCTCCCTCCTCGTTGAAAGTAATGAGCTGAAAATATTCTCTGTTTCGCCCCCCAGGGCATAGATAAGGATGCTTACTTGTACACTGCCGTCCTCTTTATCCAGTTTTGTCGCCGTTCTGTAACGTGTAAACCGCTTTTTCCAGTCAGTCCATTCCGCTGGTCTCTCGAAGCAAAAGCTTTCAGGTGGGTTAAACTTCGCCATCCCGACGATCGGCACTCTGACACCATGTAATAAACCCTTGTATTATTGCAAAAGAATACGATTTCCAGTCTTGATTCTGTTCTTTGAACTTTTACTGAATCTCCTCGTGAACTCGTTAACAACAACTCAGTAGTCCCCCCATACACACACGTCATCAGTCACGTCCTACCCCCAGACAAAACTAATCATCATTCTATTACACCAAGTTCATATTCAATTCTTTTTCTAGTGATTTTTATCTACTGTAAGATCTCTTTATAGTAGTGTAATGAAAATAAACTTTTCTTAAAGCTTATTGTTAAATTTCACTCTCTTGCATCCATCTCTTTATGTTGTCTGTAATAGACAGTAAGTAATGTCATAGACATCTGTAATGGATTCATGATTGCTAAAAGGAGGTTTTTGTAACAGCGTTATGAATTGATCTCACTAGTGTTCTCTAGGCAATGGAGTAGTCTGTGTATTTGTTGAGTTTTGTGTGCCAAAGTTTGATTTTGATAAAAGAGAATATGTTTTTGACTAAAATATTTGAATTTGAAGTGGAAGTTTGAGGTTTACAAGGTAGTTTTGAGATTGTGTTTATAGTTGTGAGAAATGGTGAATTGTTTCATGAATAGTGTTTTAGCAATTTTTTTAATATTTTTTTTATTTTTTTTTTCATTTAATTTTTAGTTAAAGTTTTAGTTTAAGTTTAATTAAATTTTTATTCGTTTTTTAAATCTCTATATAATTTTAGTTCAGTTCATTTATTTAACAAAAATTATTTATTTTTTGGTTTTAGTTAACTATAATAACCCTGGCGGGCACTGAGCTTTTAGCGGAAATAGGAAGATAGCCACTCCATGACAATTCGTTATCACTGTATTAGCATTCTACACTATGATGGCCTGATGTAAGGGAGGAAAGCTCATTTTGTTAGCTTGGGTAAGGAATGTGTTGCTATAATGAATCACTTTGAGTGTTTAATCCACTATTATTTGATTGGGAACGAGTTAAAGATAGCTTCTTCTGCTGGAGCAGAAGTCCCATGTTTGGGAGCCAAGGTAAACTAAAACTTTGCAGAGCTCTAAGATTTCAGGTCAGCAGAGACAGATAATGCACCTCGTGTGTACCTGATGAAGGAGTCTGTCTCTATGCAGGCTTAAGAGTACCAGACACAGACAGTTACCGTCCTAAGCAGAACCAGGACCCTAGCTTTAACCTGCCATGCGAATACAAATCGCTATAAATCTAAAGCTAAGCTAAGCAGAGCAGACCCACAGTCACCTCAGGCTGGACTTCAAGACTTCAAAGAACACCTGGCCAAGAAACCTATAAATCCATTTGAGGCAAATCCAGATTTTATTTCGTTCACTTATGGAACATGTCCAACATGCAAAATTAGGGCTAGTGTCATTCCAAATCACAGAAACGCTATCAGCCGTGTTTACGTACATATGTAGAAAATAGAAAGCAAATGCCACACATAGCCTAAAGATACATTCAAGCAAGTCAAATTAGTCACAGCACCAGATCTTAAGAAACCAGCTGAGTAAACAGTGCAAATGGGTTTCACAGTTTAGGGAGTTTTGAGAAATTGCATATATTCTGGTGCGTCAGTGTAACTGATACATAATTGTGGCATCCTTTTGAGTCCCTTTTTAATGTTCAGAGTTAAGGGAAAAACAAGATCAGTCCTGTGTTAGATATTAACGGTGAAATGAATCACCAGAACAAATGTGATGATTGTTCCCAAGGGCTTGTGGCTGCTTTGATGAGAAATCCATCCAAGGCACTGTTTTCAAAAGACACTGAAAGTCATTGACTTGGAGAAAATGAAACTGACCCAACTCACTGTGCTCTTGTGCTTTTGGATCCATCTCTTCATTAAAGTTTGGATGTTATAGTGATCAAATTCCATTCATTTTCCATAAATGTAGCATAAGAGAGCAGAATACCTTAGCTCCATGTTCCTACTGCAAATTTCTAAAACCTGGAATATGATTCAAACCATAATTTGATTAAAAAAAACTTTTTATATTATTATTTATATATTATTATAATATATACACACCATATATATATATATATGTTTCTTTTTAATTTAGTTTTTCTTTCTAAATATTTCTGTTTTTTGTACTTTAACATTTTATTACTTTTAGTAGCCTACATTTTAGTACTTTAACGTATTTCAGTTAGTTGCCAAAGCTGCGTTTCTAAATTTTTTAAGTTTAAGTTTTTCATCTAATATTTATATTTTATTCCAGCTTTATTTCAATCAGCATTTTTTTTTTATATATAGTAATAGTTTTAGTTTACAATAACACGACTGGTTGGAGAGAGTGATAATGTCTTAACACACATATTTAACAGCCTTTGCCCTTTGGTTTTAAGTTATGCGATGCACATTTTATAGGATGAACAAAGGGAACATCAATGCCATGTTTTTTAAAATAAGATTTATTAGAATGACGGGATTCATTTCTAATGGTGATTGCTGTAATATTAGGCTACTAATAATTACTCAAGGGATTCAAAGCAAACCAGAGCCAGTGTGAAATGGCATTACAAAATGTATGTGATGGAAAAGAAGATTAAATCCAACATGTCTATTCAAACAGGGATAGCTTCCCTCAGATTTAAGGCCTGTTGCAAATAGATACAGCATAGCTTATATAGCCATTAAATCTGTGTGTGTGTGTGTGTGTGTGTGTGTGTGTGTGTGTGTGTGTGTGTGTGTGTGTGTGTGTGTGTGTGTGTGTGTGTGTGTGTGTGTGTGTGTGTGTGTGTGTGTGTGTGTGTGGCTTTATATGAGAGATAAGAGCAACGGCTAGTATGAGACAGGTTGAAATGAGTTAAATCACATCACAGACTGCCTGGAGAAAAGCCTGAGGGAATTCCAGTGTATGGCAGCTTTTGGAAAGCCTAAACCATACCAAAGAAGGACAGATTGAGGGTCATGGGTCATTCTATACATAAAATGCCAATTTAAATGAAGTTAGAGCTTAAATGTTTCAGCTAAATGTGAAAAGAAATGATTCATTATGTAAACAAATAAAAAAAAGCATTATTCATGACTAAATCATGACTTTATTGTAATCCCGAAGTTCTGAATGTGTTTATGTTTCTGTACTTAGCTACAAATTTATTCAAACGTCAACACCACGTAGCCTACTGGCTTTGGAAATGGAAACTATGAACTATGAAAACATGATAGCTCATACAAATATGTTCTAATTGGTAGGATAGGGAAAAGCACAGTATGGTTTATGTGCATTTATTTACATTCCTTGTATGGAAAACTTGAGAGTAACGTTAATAACTTTTAGTTATTTGTGGGCAATACTTTGTTAGTATGGGGACTTTCCCGAAATCCATGCATAATCTGCCATATCAAACAAGAGAGATGCAAACAGTGACGTCAGAGTATGATGACGTTCACACCAAATTTCTGGTATCCTGGTTTTGGTTGTTGCTTAGCAACGAATAATTTATATATTTTGGAACAACACTATTAAGTAATTTTTTACTTTTATTTTTTTTTGCTCTTTCGATGTCAAACACAACACTAATAGCTCTTACCTGTTAGGGTTTTGCATTGGGGACGCTGTTTTGAATGTTTAACAATGGTGCCTCTTAGCGGTTGTATTCAGTTGCATATTTACCTCGGGCTGATTTTCTCCTCATGTTTTACCAAAAGTTGTTTGTTTTTTTATGTAAACCCATTTCACGTTTTTTTTTTTTTAATTTGTAACTACTTGTGTATGGAGCTGCACTCAGTTTTGTCAAATTAGGACGTAAACAGGATTTCGTGGCGTTAAGTGTAGATTACACCCCCGAACACTAGACGCCGCTGTTTGAATCCTGTAGCTCCGTGAGAAGCGCTCTGAAGTCTTTTCCGAGTCCGACTACTGACACAAAACAAAGAGCAGACTGGTCAAGCACTGACCTGACTGAACCACCGGCTTTACTTTAAATAATGGGCAAAAAGCATAAGAAACACAAATCAGAGAAGCACACACACGACGGTAGGTCACTTACGATTGATTAAGCAGGCTGGAGAATATATATTTTTCCTGTAGGCTGAAAGCCTGTTTTAAGAACATTATAAACTAACAGCAGGCACTATGAAGCATCACACAGACTCTTGATGCTGTCAGTGGATGAGTGAGTTGCAGCCTGATATCTGATGTCCACGACGAATATACAGTAATGTGTGTTTTCTCAGTAGCTTAATTCAAAGGCTACCGAGCTGTTGTTTGGTTGTTTTGCTCCGGAATACTAGCAGCTGCTGCTTAAAACATCAGATTAACCAAGGCAGTATCAGAATAACAATTTTAGGTTGTTTTCTCCATAAATCTATTAAAGGTAATTCCTCCTAGAACCAGATGAAAGTGCATTGGGCTTCAGTAATTATTTTTTATGTAGGTTTAAAAGAGAGGAAATTTCAGAAAATTTCAGATTTTTCACAAAAAATAAATAAATATAATTTTGTGTTGTTGTCATCACTAATAAATAACTGTCTCTTTTGAGAAGAATTATACTTCTCATAGACATAGTTTGCTATATGAGAAGTATAATTCTTCTTAAAAGTCACAGCACTTACATATTGTTGTCCTATTTTTAATTGCTTCTATTGCTCTCCTCATTTGTAAGTCACTTTGGATACAAGTGTCTGCTAAATGATTAAATGTAAAAGAGGCAGCTATTTATTAGTGATAACTACTGTGCTTAGCATAAGTGAACACACCCATGCTAAAGTTGACTAAAAAGAGGAATAAAAAAATATTTTTTGGAAATTTTTTTAATGCCTTAATTAAAAAAATGAGGAAAAATCCAACCTTTAAGGACACCAATTTTCTTTGTGAATGAATAATGTATCATAAATAAATAAATGTAGTATACCTAGAGATTGCCATGGGGTACTTTCCATCTTTTTTGATTTCCATCTCTCAATGCAAATCAAACCAGCTATTAGGCTAACTGAAATAAAACCATGCCAATCTCTAGGTATGGTGAAGGGTTTGTGATGATGTGGGGCTTTTTTAATTCCAAAGGCCAAGGGAACTTTATCAGGATGCATATTATCCTGGATCCATGAAACAACTGGCCTTTAAAAATAAAAATCTGCCTGCCTCTATGGGAATTTAACAGAGGGGTGTCCTGACTTGCAACCTGTATTTTAAGGAAGAACATTTATTTATTTACGATACATTATTCATTCGCAAAGAAAATTGGTGTCATTAAAGGTTGGATTTTTCCTATTTTTTTTTAATTAAGGCATTAGGATCAATTTCCAAAAGATGATTTTTTTATTCCTTTTTAGTCAACTTTAGCATGGGTGTGTTCACTTATGCTAAGCACTGTAGTTATCACTAATAAATAGCTGCCTCTTTTACATTTAATCATTTAGCAGACGCTTGTATCCAAAGTGACTTACAAATGAGGAGAGCAATAGAAGCAATTAAAATAACAATAGGACAACAATATGCAAGTGCTGTGACTTTTAAGAAGAATTATACTTCTCATATACCAAACTTTAGTCAACTTTAGCATGGGTGTGTTCACTTATGCTAAGCACTGTGTGACACTAAATAATATATTAAGGTTTTCTGTATTAATTAGGTTAGGTTATTAGTATAGCACTTAAAGAGAGACATTGATAAATCAGTTGTTCAAAGTTGTTTGTGTTTCTGGCATTGAAGAGTTCACCGAGCGTCCTCTGAAGCTGGTGTTAAAAGTGGCTGGGAATGAAGTCACCACAGGCAGCCCTAGCCTTGAGAGTGTTTATGACGACCAGGTAGATTACGACAAACACAACAAGAAAAAGAAGAAGAAAAAGAAGGACGAGAAGGACAGAGCCAGTCCTCCAGTGTCGCCGGCTGACAAAAAGAAAAAGGTGAGATATGAAAGCTGTTTTTGGCTTGTGATTTTCTTGTGTTGTTTACGTGCTTAATACATGCTAAGCAATGAATGTGTCTCATAGATGACCAAAAAAAGGAAGGGCCCAGACTCTGTGGATCCAGACTGGGATGAACAGAGCAGAACTCCTGCTCGCTCCGATGTTTCCCAGGACAAGCCCCTCACCCTCTCACTTGCCAGAATGGAAGGTAAAGCAGTGCACCCCACTCAGGGTTTAGGATTCATCTATTTTTGATGCTATTGTTTTGAAGGATTTTGTGCCTGTGCTGATCATCTGTTGATTTATGGATTTTGTAATTCCTCAGAAAAAGAGCAGACGCCTCTACAGGAGGCCCTGAGTCAGCTCATCCGACAACTCCAGAGGTAGGACTAACATGGTAGTACATGGCTAACTTGAGGACAAGTTGTGGATTCCTATATAACTAATGTACAGTACTGTTGAAAGATTTGGGGGTCGGTAAGATTTTTTTTTTTTAGTGTTTTCAAAAGAACTTTTTTAAAATGCTTATTTTATCAAAAATCCATTAAAAACAGAAATATTGTGAAATAATATTACAAATGAAAATAACTCTTTTCTTTTTTAAATACTTCTTCCTGTGACAGGACAGCTGAATTGTCAGCATCATTACTCCAGTCTTCAGTGTCACATGATCCTTCAGAAATCCTTCAAATATGCTGATTTGCTGCTCAAAAAACATTCATTATTATTATCAATGTTCAAAACACTTCTGCTTTTTTTTGTTGAAACCGTGATACATTTTGTTAGGATTCTTTGATGAATAGAAAGTTCAAAACAACAGTATTTATTTGATATGGAAGTCTTCTGTAACATTATTTACATTGCATTTCTTTACTGTCACTTTTGATTGGTTTAATATGTTCTTGCTGAATATATGTATTAATATCTTTAAAAGAAAAACTTCAAACTTACCGACTCCAAACTTTTGAACTGTAGTGTATAACTTGATATATAACTACAGTGCTGATCTTAAAAAAAAAAACGTACACAAATGACCTCTGATTCTGCATCAATGTTCTCAGTCTGAGTATCCTATTAGATCTGTGTTTTGGGTCTTATTTTCCTGTTGTGAATGGTCAAAATCCTGTCTATAATTACTGTGAATGAGAGCTGAACGCTGCTGTTTACTGCAGGAAAGACCCTAGTGCATTCTTCTCATTCCCTGTGACGGACCTGATCGCCCCAGGATACTCTCTCATTATAAAGAGACCCATGGACTTCAGCACTATGAAGGAGAGAGTGAAGAGGGAACAATACCAGTCACTTGAGGAGCTCAAGGTAATGTGATCATCACAGCCATTACTAGGACACAGACTGGCACTAAAGCCCAATTTATGCGTGGAACTCACGCAGTAGCTACAATGTAGGCTGTGTGTAGCTCACATACCCTGACGTGCACCTCTCTAAAAATGTAACAACGCGTCAATTCTATGCGGACCGCAAGCGCTGTGATTGGTCTGCTAGAACGCCTCTCTTGGGTTTCACATGCTCCCTCTGCGCATGTGTAATTGCACGTCAATGCGGACAAGGACGCAGAAGAATAAATGAAAACCGACGTGTAGCCTACAGCGTAGGTCCGACGCAGAAGTATAAATCTATAAATAAAATAAATCTATAAATAAATAAATCTATAAATCACGTTGAATATTTCAACGTAATGACGTAGTTCCCGGGCTTTGCAGATCAGCTCAATCCGAACAATTGTAGTTAAAAAGTGTATATATATATATATATATATATATATATATATATATATATTTTTTTTTTTTTTTTTTTTTTATCGTTATCGTTTCGCTCGATAAGACCCTCATCCTCAGCTGCGATCGTGCACATTCCGCTGAAGCACTTCATAGACCTTTGAAACTGCATTGATTTGGACTTCAAAATGTTGGTTGTCATTGAAATCCATTATTCGAAGAAAAATCCAGAAATGTTTTCCTCAAAAAACTTAATTTCTCTTCCACTGAGGAAAGAAAGACAAAGAGACAGATGGATATCTTAAATTATTAGTTATTAGGAAATTTTCATTTTGAGGTGAACTAATCCTTTAAGCACGCTATTTGAGTGAAGTAAACAAAGTTAAAATTAAAAGCAATAGCTGACTATTCTCTATACCACGGTCGCTATTTACATCTCATATCATCAGTAAACCATCGTGTTACCAAGGCAACGATTGACGTGTTGCAGGGGTGGATCTACAGGGGGGCAAGGGGGGGCAGGTGCCCCCCCAGCTGCCCCCCTAACTTTGATGATCCAAAAACTGTACCTGTAAAAACAACCCGCAAGCTTCTCAAAACAGTGAACTAAACGATACATTTACCAAAAGTGAACAATTTAATTTTTTATTAAAGCCTCTTCCCCCTCCCCATCAAATACTTAGTACGTCCCTGATTCAAACGTAGAGCGCCGTTCGCTCAGTCTGGCTCACACACACACACACACACACACACACACACACACACACACAGCGAGTCTGCTGCGGTGCGGTGGCCCTGCAACCCGACTGGAGAGACTGAGCTGCCCCAGAGCCTCTGAAGGTGAAGTGAGTTTCCCCAGGTGTAGTTAAACACACGTTTAACTTAAAGTTACATTTGTAATGAATGTATACATGCTAAAGACGATTCAGCATCAGCAAAAACAGCGAGTCTATTACGTTAGCCAAAATCAGCGGTCAAATCGCTCCCTCGTGATTTGTAAGAGCACTCTTCACTTTGATTAGCCTAATTTTGATTTTAGTAAAGACAAGAACAGCTTAATAAAAAATCTAAATAGTTTGTATCCATAATGCTTACTGATGGTCGCCGTTACGCCGACGTTACGTTACAACACACAATACAGTGCCAGTTAGGAGATCGATCATTTGATTAGCTAAGCAAATCCAATTCCTCTCAGATATCACAGCAATGAAACCAGGTTACAACTGGGGAAATAACAAATACAATTAGGATTATTATATTAAGTAGTCTAAACATAACTGGTGTGTGTGCATGTGATAAATCTTTCTGATTTTATATTTGTTATATAGGCTATTATTAGCTACATGGCCCTACAGTGTAATGTAATATAAGGATAACCAGAGGTTTTCACATATTGACTTTTGCAGGCAAGAGTAGTTGAAGAAAGTAGCTGGAGCCTAACCATTAAGGCTAAAAGTCCTTGGACACAATTATTGTACTTTTTTTAATATTTTCATTTAGCTTTTTATACTTTTACTTTTTAAAAGATGCACTGTTTTGTTTTGTTTGAATACTGCACTGGGCTTATTCCTGTTGTGAATTAAAAACCTTTGTAGTGTGTAAGGTGATGATGATTAAACAATAACTACTGTGTTTTTGTGTTTGTTTTGTTAAAGCAATTCACATAGGGATCCCCACCGTCTACCCCTGCCATCCTGCCAAGACCTCTTGCCATCCCTTTGCCCCCCCATGTAAAATTTTCTAGATCCGCCACTGACGTGTTGGTATTAAATTCCAAAGAGCGGCCGCTATCAGCCCCACAGTGGAAAATGAAGCCATAACCGTATCAGCTGGCCCAGAGCGGCACGGAATGGAACGGTTACGGTAGAAAAGCGGCTATAGTCCTGGCTGTGTAAATAGGAGAAAAACAAAGTAGATCAGACCAATCAACTGAGCACCAAAGCACTTTATTAGTAGCCATGGTGGGGGAGGAGAGAAAGTGAGCAAATGGGACATTTGTAGAAAGAAAGATAGCTGAGATATTACTAAAAAGGAAAAGGTCAGAGAAATATACTTGGAAAAAGAAGGGTTACTATCAAGAAAGAGCTCGGAGTGGACCCGTGTTAATATTGGATAAGGTTTCTAGATGTTAGAGAGCTGGAAGGCCTCAGATGGATGACGAAGTTGCTTTGTTTCTACTGAGTAACATTAGTTTTGCCATGTTTCACAGAACCAAGATATGCTGCTGTTGTTGTTGAATCAAAGCTGATTAATCCATACTCTCGCAAGCTGTTAGGGCGGAGCAATGAAGAGAGGGGTGTGTTTATTTGGGTTGATTTAAAATATGTAGTAGTCATATATTAATGATTATTCCAGCTGCCTTTATTTGACAAGTGACAAGCAATGATCTCCACAGTCATGGATTGAATATTGATAATGGCCATTTAGACGTGGACAGCTGATGAGGTGATGCTGTGCTGTTGTCCCCACAGCTGGATTTCAGAGTGATGTGTGAGAACGCTATGATCTACAACAAACCAGAGACGATTTACTACAAAGCAGCAAAAAAACTCCTTCACTCTGGCATGAAGATCCTGAGCACAGTGAGTAGAGGAAAAACTGGAAAATTGTGTTGGAACTTGTATTAGATATAGTTACATTTTAGAGTTATAGTTGTTGAAACTAAATTCAGCCATTTTCACAATTTTCTGTTAAAAATCAGTTTTCGCACCAGAGGGCGCTGATGTGCCATGCTCAATATGATCCCGTTATTAGTGTTGTTGTAGTAGAATGTTGTTCAGTTATACCCATTCAAATCTATCAAACTGGAAAAGTTGAACATGACTTTTTGTGCTTTTAGGAGAGACTGGACAGTTTAAAGCAGAGCATAGAGTTCATGGCTGGCCTGCAGACGTCCAGCAGTCGTACAGCAGAGGATGGAGACGAGGATGGTGTGACGTCTGACCCTGCCAAAGAGAACTCGTCGGTCATGGACACAAGTGACAACTCACAATCACCCCGTGTAGGCAATAAAGATACTCCAAGGTATGAATCACATATTTCAGTTTTTTTAACTTCTTATCTATTACTAGTTTTCTAGATTAAAGGCCGGTTCACACCAAGAATGAAAACTTAAACTATATTAGCCTCTGCACCAGTTGTAATTGCTCACTGCAGGTATGTTAAAGTCAATGGATTGTAATTGCCTGTGAAAAAACCAACAACTGTTGTTCCACTGTGTTGTAATAGTTGTAGTTGTGGTGTGAACTCCATTATTCTCTTATTAGTATTACAGTTTTTTAAAATGTATGGGTTTAGTTATTGTTCATAATGTGAATGGGCCTTAATCCTCCATGGTCATCAAAGTTCAGTTCAGTTTAGAGTTGGGTGAAACTTCCTTTCAGTTAGTCTGATCCTGATGTTGCTTTGAAAGTGAACAATTCTGTTTCCTCTTATTTTTTTTTCAGAATAATTCTTAAAATAATGGTTCATATTAATCACAGGCAGGATATGAAACACTGCCAAATGTGAGTGAAAATGCTTGCAGGTTTCTCGCCAGTTGGCTGGCTACTTCGGCATAACGCATGGTTTAAGACCGAAAGTCTGACCGCTGCTGTGACGTGGCTAATGTGATGTGTAAAAAAATCTGTCTCAACTTGTGCATCTTACGACAGCCTTTACCTCAGTGGAAATAGGCGTTCTAGATAAACCTCTTAGGGTACATTTTCTTCTTCTCCACATTGAGATGTCACATCTAAAATATTAAATTTTAGAAAGTTATGCAAAATACACCTTTATCCATAAAATATTTATGGCTGGAAATAGTTTTCAATTCAGAAAGTTAATACCAGATCTTAATCACGGTGATGAATTGGCTGCCATTAAATTAAAAAATATATATTTTGTCTGCCTGGGAAAAAGAGTGTGTGACTTGATGTGGTCAGTAAAAAAGCTTCTTTTCTCCAGTTTTCCTAACTGTGCAGCTATTCACATTGGCTTTGTAGCTGGATTCAAGGCTTCTGCTGCTGTACTGAAGCCAGTGAGACATTCCAAGGTGTTGCCGGGGTGTTCACTGTCTTTCTCTATTTACTCTTTCTTTTTGTTGCTTGCCTACGTAAATCGGCTTGGCTGCTACAGTGGGTCGGAGTCTTGGAATGCTTAAACATGTCGTGACTTGTAGGCCATCTGTAGCCAACGAGATACGCACAGACACACACTTTGTATCTTTTCAGGGAGGATGAATCATCTTCCTGCACACTACTCCGCAGGGTCCGGTAGAGGCTTGAGAACAGGCCCACAAAGACCACACACTGATCTATGACATTATTCATAATTTATCCAATCACTGCTCTGACATCAGAGTTCATTAGGAGTTTCAGGAATTATATGCCTCATATGTGGGGATTTATTTACTCTAAAGCGAGAGAATTACTGATAACACAAATACATTCAGAATTGCATCAATGTGTGTGTAACAGGGACAGTAAGGATGATCCTCAGAAGAGCCAAGCAGAGAAAGACCTGGAGGAGATCAAGAAGATCATTGAGGAGTCTGGAGGGAAACTCTCAAACAGACGTCTGCAGTGTGAGGTAGGAGTACAACACCAGGGAACATGAACCATGTGTTACTGTACAGCATTCACATGTGAGATCATTCACTGAGCATGTCAGATAACAGTTGATGAACGGTCGCTTTTCTTATGAGCAGCTGGAGTTGGAGAGAAGGACGTCTGATGGCTCAACCACTCTGGGAATCCTGAACCCCGCTGACCTGAGCGCTGGAGGTTTGTGACTATGAATGTTAACGAAAACAAGCAAATGTTAGACGTGTGTACAAAACGTGTATCTTATGCTTCCATGCCAGATCCAGGATACTGCCCAGTCAAATTGGGAATGATGGGAGGTAGATTGCAGTCTGGAATAAACACCCTTCAGGGATTCAAAGAGGACAAGAGAAACATGGTCACTCCAGGTATTAGACATTCACTCTTCACTCTGTCACTAACTTGAATCTCACTTTGTATCAGTCTCAACCGCTCTGTTAATACCAGTACTACTCTTATTCATTTTCCTGGAGAAATGACTTGATGAATAAAATGTCTCAATTAGCAGTGGGCTTCGGTCTGTGGCCTTGCCTTCAGTCATGCGGAGAAGATCATGGGAAGGGTGTGTTATAATCTCTGTTTGAATACCCAGTGTTCAACTGCCAGAGGAATGTAATATTATGTACCAGAAAAATCTAATTGTTCCTGCTGTCAATTACAAAAAAATCAGTGGGCTGTAGTTTCTACTCATCGGGGCAATGGCGTAGCCACGGGTGTGCCGGTGCCACCCACAGTGGCAGCTGGCACACCTAAAATAGATGCAGAATTCTTTTTTAAAGTTTTAATAAAACGTTTCCTAAACTTGGACTATTGTTGTTTACTTAAAATATTGGTGCATTTAAAATGTATTTTAATTTTTAAATTATTATCGTTAACAAAATATCTGCCGACATTCGGACTGCCAACCAATCCGCAAACAGCCGCTGACTGGTAATACGGTTGTGCTGTTGAGGCTCGCGCAGCCTCATGAGGAGAAATGGAAACAAATGAGCGCAGATCACACAAAGAAACTTAATGAACATAGAGCGGTTAAAAAATTAATGTGGAGTTTTTATATTTATAACATAGCCTATGATATGATACAGTTAAGCAACATCACAGTGACCGCGAGTGCTGAATACCATCACGACTGAAAACATGACACTGATTTCATATGACAGTTCAATAAACAAGTCATTAATATCAAGTCACTTACATTTTAGACACAATATTGACTGTTTTTGTTCTATTTGAGCAGCGAAAATAGTTCCAAACAAACATCCCAAGAACCACAGCGCAGCTCACCTGAACACATAACTGCATTAATGAATGATTCAGCGCTTTGAATGAATCGATTGAGTCAAAGATTCAATGACCCATTAAACAACTGCCTCATTCCTTAACGATTCAGCCGTTTGAACGAATCATTTGAATAAATGACTCAATAACTCACTCATTAAGATAGTCACCTGCCGCCCCCTACAGGTGGTTTAGTTTCGTGTTTAAAAGTAGGCTATAATTCTTTCCAATATTTGTCATATTTGTATCTTCAAAAAATATTTAAAACAATCTCATAACATTATTTAATGCAGTTGTAATTTTTCAGTGTAAATTAATTAATTGTATTGGTAACAGCATAGTGTCTTATTATTTCAATTGAATTTATTGATCAAATCTAAGAATTTAAAATGAAAGATGAAGCATACATTTAAACCGATTTCTGGATTTTTACTTGGACAAGAGAATGGCCGATTTACTTGTTCGAAGGACAAGCACATGTAAAGCCTTAATGTTGAGCCCTGAGTTATATTTTATATACTGTAGGCCTAGTATTATGTTTATGTGGCAAGCCAGTTTTACACATCAGCCCAGTCTATTCTGTAAAGTTAGTGATACGCCGGGTCAAGGTTGTTTTGCACATTAATTTGACAATAAATGTGGCACACCCAATTTTTCTTATGCACACCCAGAGACGCTTTTCTGGCTACGCTAGTGCATCGGGGTTTTTTTTTTTATTTTTTTATCTGTCAGTTATCTGTGGTGCTTGCTATATAAATTTTTGCTATTGTTCATATTTGAATCCCTAAATATAAAAATGTAGGACTTCTTGTCCCACACTGTGACATGAAAGATACCACAAATTGTGAGGGTTAGGCAGAAAAACACCATAGCCTTCCATTTTAAGAAGCCAGGGATTTGGTAAGCAGCCACACAGCACTGTTAACCACTCGCAGCATCCTAGTGAGCTTTTTCATGGGCATTTCTCACTTGGGGACATGGGGAAAAGGTAAAACGCTATAGTTGTTTGGTCAAAATTTGAAGGTTTAAAGTCAAGTTATAGATTTGTATCATGTACTTTCATAACTGACTGTTTTGGAGTGAGCAGTGCATTAGGTTTAGACCGTCTTTTATAAATCTCTCATTGTCTTCTATAGATTTTGTCCGGGGCGCACTTTGGAGCCTCAAGGTGATCTAAAATTATTTCAAATAAGACGAAACAAGCATTAAAATAACCTGAAACAACTAAAAATCAAGATGTTTATTATATTATTTCACCCCCTCAACAACTGTTTCATTTAAGGAACCAGGCTTTTCAGTGTTGGAAAACCTTGATATATGAGGTAGCCAAATTTTAAAAGACCTGGACATTTCTAGACCAGGAAAACTCATGTAAATCAAGAAAACTTTAAAACAGCATGACCATTTTCTTTTTCTGTAAATGCACTTTTTTTTTTTTTTAATGCTAAAATAGATTCCATATCCAGTAACATTCAGCTACTAAAACTTCGGATATTTTAATTGTACTTATTTTAGTTAATTTTAATTTACAGAAATTTAGAGTACCCATAGATTAAAATAAGTTTAGGAAACCAATTCCGGAGAAAGGGGAACTTCAAATGGAGTCTAAAAGGTTGAGACCCAGAGTTTTAGACTGCCTGTCCTTCCTCTCAGTCTAACTGCTGGCTTTGGCGGTTACTTATTGAAACATTGTAAAAAATATACCTACTTTTATTGGAATCAGTCTGTGTTCCATAAATTATGCGTAAAAGTCCCCATGCCTCTCTCTTTTTTGCAGTTGCCTATATGAATTACCTATATGGCCCATTCAGCTCATATGCTCCTACATATGACTCCAGTTTTGCCAATATCAGCAAAGAGGACTCCGATCTCATTTACTCCTTCTATGGAGAGGACAACAGTCAGCCAGAATCTGAAAGGTGTGTGTGTGTGTGTGTGTGTGTGAGTGTATGCTTGGAATCAGCCATATAAAGAAATATATCCATGAATTTAGATGACTAAGAAGCTGTCACCTACTCTTTAAAACTGTGTTTTGAACCTACATGCATTTGTGTTGTTATGTGAAGCTGCTCTTCTGCAGGACAAAAGGCCTGATTCACACCCTTCCACCACTCCCCTGCCATTCCACAATTATAATTTGGATGTGTGTGTATGTGTAGCGTTGCAGATTTCCTTGCTAAATCCGAGGAGCACATGAGCAGGTTAGCAGATAATATCTTGGATGCTTTGACCAGTGGGGAGCACTCGAAACAACTGAAAGAGACAGGAACTGTAAGAAATCTCACCACACGCTCATTACTGCAAGTCTTGGGTCAAAATTTACCAGCACATTTAATCCATAATATATGTATACTGTGTTATATCCATTTCAATTATTTTCAATGGGACAGCTTACTTAAATCTGCTCTTGATGATCAATTCTGGTTTTGATTCTGATTCTGTTTTCCTCAGGATAATCTGCCCGTGGAAGAACCTGCAGAGAAAGTAGACACAACAGATGATGCTGAGGTAAAACACTATCATATCCTCAGAATGAGATTAAAACGTCTACTACAAGTGCATACTAGAGTACAGCTCACTTGAGTTGAAGTGAAAACACAAACCTGGTATTTAAAGGCAGCGTCAGGACCGCACAGTCTCTGCTCTGCAGCAGCTGTGTCAACAACACCAACCAACTTTCACACACTAATGGAAAGAATATTTGCCCAGATACACACCAACACACTCGCCCCCCTGTCATTTTTTGACTTCCTCCTTCACTCACACTGATGAATGTGTGTGAGGGTGCTGTGGACGTAGAAGGAAAGGTAAGCATGGGTCGTCTATGAACATACTGCAGCATTAATCTGTGTGTGACTGCGGTTCTGCTAGCATACCTTAGCAGGGTGGTGCTACTGTTCAACACTGTTTTTAGCAGTCTAAGTATCACATATTATAGCTAGTGGATAATTCATAGTTTTATCCCAAGACCCAACAAGCATTTTACATAGTGATTCCCAACACTGTGTACTTAACCCTGACAGGATATCTAGGCTGGTTCCATGGGGTACATGGAAGGAATTTGATTGTGCTTTGTAAATTAGACAAAACAGGAATGAACAGCCAAATAATATGGCTGTCGGTACATTCAAATAACAAACTGTATTCAATGCTATAATTTGTTTGTTTTTTTGCCATACTTTTCAAAAGTTTGGGTTCGCCGTTATTTTATTTTTAAAGAAATGACAGTAAAAATAATGTTCCAAAATCCTGAGAAGAATTCTGAAAAATAATAAATGTTTCATTGTTTCCACAACAATATTAAGCAGCACAACCATTTTAATAAGAATTTTTTTTTAATTATTTATGAAGGATTGTGTGATTTCTGGAGTAATGATGCTGAAAATTCTTGTATATTAAAAATAGTAAACAGTTATTTTAAATTAGAATAATATTTTACAGTATTACTTTTTTAACTTAATTCTTTATCAAATAAATGCAGCCTTGCTGTGTATAAGAGACTTCTTTCAAAAACATTTGAAAAAATCATAAACCTTTGAGTGAATACACACAGGCATACGCATAGTCTAATAAAAAAAGTGACATAATTTGACTTGAGATGCTCGCACTTGTCTCCAAATTTTGAGCATATTTCTGGCCTGGTGTCAGTCCATGCCCCCCTTTTCACGTCTTTTCGCGCATGTCTCTGTAGGTTGTTGCGTCAGATCCCAGCAGTGGTGTTAGTGTGACGGCCCTCAGTTCTGTGCATTTGAATCCTGACCTGCTTCCTGAAAGCTTCAACACAGAAGGTGAGAATCTGCTGTTTCTGAAAGTGTAGTTTGAAATACGGATAAATCCTGTTTAGTCATTTTAGATGTGATCCGACCCTATGAAAATCCAGGCCCCATGTTTTTCCAGTTTATTAATGAACCGTGTTTTCATGTCTATTATGCTTGATGAACTGATTATGATCCTCCTCCCTCAGCAGTGGAATGTAACACGCATGAGCTCATTTCCCATCTATTTAACCGCAAATGGATTTATCTCGGTAAAAAATTCTCTTCCTCCCTTAGAAGCAGAGCATTTCCAACAGAAGCTGGATGAGACGACGGTGTTGCTCAGGGAGCTGCAGAAGGTTCAGAAAGAGAGACTGAGTGCCAAACAGCCGCCAAACATCATCTGCCTACTGGTTCCTACTGCTAAAGAGCTGCAGCTTGGTACGCACAAACACAATATATGACCTTTGATGACCGGTTCACTGCTCCCACTCTAGCAGATAATACTAGACAAACACTAATGTCTCGTGTGTTTTTAGTTTTTCCTTAGAGTTTTAGCGAGTCAGTGTCACATTAACAGACCTGTTGGTTTCAGCAGCTGTTTAAAAGCAGAGATACTTTGCAGTTTTGATAACTTTTAACCCCCACCATTCTTATTGCAGCGGAGAAAGTTACTGGTAACCTGGCCCATTTGACCAGTCAGGTGACCCCTGGTGACGTGTGCAGTGTTTATGGTATCAGAAAGGCCATGGGCGTCTCGCTACCCAACGATACCGCACAGGATACATTCACACACCTGACCACAGGTAACGTAAAAACTCAGCACAAACAAGAAATATCCAGCAAGTTAGACTGTCTTTTTACGTGTTTTGTTTGTGAAATGACTCGGTAAATGTGTTTTCTGTTTCAGTGGGAGATATAATTGAACCCATGGAGGGAGTGTGTTGAGATCCTCCATCATTGCAGTCTATCAGTCTGCTTATTCCAGCTCACCCCGCAATGGTGCTGTTTCTGATTTACTTTTTCTTCATTAAATAAACATCCTTTTTTTTAAGCATTTTGTGTATTTCCATTCTTAAGTTGCAAAAATTGAACATTGGCAAGTGACTTCATATAGAAATTGCTCGTTTTTGTTTACCAAAAAATGTTCATCATTTACTAAGACCTTTGTTCATCTTCAGAATACAAATGAAGATATTTTTGTCCATCCATTTGAAAGTCTGTGCATCAAAAAGATATTGTTAAAGTAATCAAAATGAATCGAGCTGTGTACTCCACATTTTCTGAAGAGCAGATTTAATTTATTCACATATTAAAGGGATAGTTCACCTAAAAATTTAAATTCTGCCATTTACTCCCCCTCATGTCGGTCCAAACCTGTATGGATTTTATTTCTTCTGTTGAATGTTGATGGACCCCATTGGCTTCCATAGTTACTCCATAGTTACTTTTATTCCATAAAAATACTATGGAAGTCAATGGGGTCCATCAACTGTTTGGCTACCCATAATACCTTCTTTGTGTTCAATAGAAGAAAGAATGAATGTAAGTCTTGTGTGTTTGGAACAACATGAGTAAATGATGACAATGTCAGTGGATAGCATTTGTAAATGTCTGAATATAATATTAAACGGTTTGAAAATTCTAGCTATAACCTGAGAGTGGTTCATAACTCTCTGCTAGATCACAAATCCTATCATGCTTTGGGAGAATTAAGAGTAATCCTTAAAGGAAATGAGACCAAGACCTATGAATGTTATTACTTGTGTCGCCACTGATGCTTTGATTTGAAGCCAAAATAAAGGGATTTTTCTTTTTCTTTTACATAGAATCATGGGTAATTCCAATCAGCCTTCATATCATGCAATGCCATAACTTCAATGACAAACATTTGCAAATGAACATTTTAAAATAAAAACAATATTCTGTCTGAGTTCATCCATTGGGAAATAATGTTGGTTCATGTTTCTAAATGCTCTTGAGATTTGCTACTGTGGTAAGGCAACACATCATGTACTGTATCTGTAATAAATGAATCTGCTATTAGAACTATACAGTCTTACTCTGCAGAATGGAGCCCCATGTCCTGTGTGACCTATGACCTACGGGTTCAGGAGTTTTCTCTCAGCAATTTGGCAAAATGCTACACAGGAAGCATATTAAGTGTAAAATGATTATTTATTCTCACAAACACTGGTACAGAAAGGCAGCACATAATCTCAAACCATGTAAATTCAGTCACACGGTAACACTCATTGAGGGCTGAAAACCCAGAGAGGCGCATAGGAATTGCAATCTAAATTGAATGTTTATGCCTATGGCTTCATTAGACACAAATACTTCCCACTTTCACTAAGCATTCTCATGGAACAGAAACAGACCTTTTGAGCAAATCAATTTACTGCGATGTGAGCTAAGATGCATGAGTACATCCATTCGTGAATGTACAACTTCAGATGAGAGAAGCCACAGAGCTATTTGGTCAAGATCTGAGAAAGACAATGGGAAATCGATGAAAGTACACTTACACTTTAAGATCTTTAATTTTCATTCATTTACATTTATTCCCCTGGTATATGTAAACATTCCTTAATCGTTGAATCTGTAGGATATTATGAAGCTCAGGAAGGCCCATCTCCAAAATCCACAATCTCAACTCAAAGGCAACAGCAAATCAACACTGAATGTCAAAATTTGGCATTCAAAACACTTGGCAGTTTTTTTTAAAAGAAAACAAAAAAAAGCATCCACAGTATGTAGATTCAAGCAAGAATAGGCATCCACTATTGTGTTGGTTCAAAAGTTGACTGAAAAGATAATAAAGGACACATAATTTCAAATGACTGAAGAAATTCTAGATATTTTCACATCTGTTCATCTGTGATAATGAGTTTGTGTGAGTCAGGTGTTCCCTCTGCCGACAAGATCAGTCATCCCAAATCAGTCTAAATCCAACAAGATCAAGGCCACTATGACAGCAGTACCCAGAAAGTCTGAGAGCAATACTGAGAACTAATATTTTCCTTCAGCGAACTCAGTTACCCACTGTCTGTGGTCTGTCCCATAAGAGGATCGCACAGTTCAGCTTGTGTTCGTGTGAGATGTGTGTGTGTATACGTTGCTGCATATCTGAGAGTTTCAGGTCTCCAAATGCTGCCAAAACAAACTCTAACATTTCAAATTCAGAAAAATGTGCAGTTCTTTAGACATGCTCTAAATAAACAAATCCAGTAGCAATAAAACATTCTTGAAAAAAAACCCCAGAGAGATCACATATAGGTCCGGAGTCTGTGTGTGTGTGTGTGTGTGTGTGAAGCTGTCAGTCTCAGCTCAGACCGATGCCCTGCTGTTTGCTGGAATCTGTGCACACAAAGAAGGTTTTGAGCTCTCCTTTGCCCTTCACATTGATCAGGCCACGACACTCACATAAGTAGCCCAGCTTCTGCAGGACATCTGACGTCTCCTCTGTCACCTGCAACACAAACAGATGTCATAGAAAAACTGATCTTCATTTAATGTTTTAATGAGGGCAAATCACTATCACAGCTATTTTGAAAATCTAGTCATGAGAAGAGAATTATCATCCTAGCGGAGCTGGAGACTTGAAGTACTGTAAGAGTAATTCAATTCCTACCTGTATTTTTCCCAGCTCTCCAGTGCTTTCCATCCGACTGGCCACATTCACAGTGTTCCCCCAGATATCATACTGTGGTTTCCTGGCTCCAATCACCCCAGCAATCACTGGGCCGTGGTTTATACCTGCACAAACACACGCAGATCAATGAAGAAAGCTCTCGAAATATGACATCTGCATTTGAATTCATGCTAAACCAGCAGTCATTTAATGTGACTGTACTAATGGTGCATGATTTTGGGGTTTGGGGGGAATCTAAATGCGATTTTCTTCTAAAGAAGAAAAAAAAAGGTTTGCTGTGCTTGGTTACAAAATTTGTCCAGAGTTTGAGAGTATACAACAATATGATTATAAAGTAATAATAATAATAATAATTAGTATTATTTTGATCACTATTATTACTAAATAAAAAATATCAAACAAAATAAGAAATAGTATTATTGTAACATTTCACTGTAAAATAAAAGTTTAAGAAAAATATAATATAAGCTGTGCAATAATATTAGTACAACTGTTAAATTACAATAATAATATTTACTGATGTCTTAATTTCAAAGACAATTTACTTGATTGCACTTGAAGCATAAAACAGATCCGGCGATACAGTGAGTTTCATCCTAAAGTGACAGCTGGAATGTTGTTTTCCTTTTTATAATAGAGTCTTTCAGAAGGGATTTGTGTCTGTTGTTATAGTTTGATCAGATCCCAGCCACAGATGGGTGATATGTTCTCATACTCTTAAATGGAGCGTTTATGAAGAATTTCATTGCCAGTTCCCTGAGCGCATCTGTTATCCCTGAGCTGCTGAAGATGCCTGAGTTCTCGCTTATGAGCTGCCTTTGTTTTTCAATGAGATTTTCAGCTACATCCTGTATATATTGGTTACATTTTTAACCCTTAATTCAAAAGTCAGAGTTGTAAAGGCTAAAATGAAATATCTCTTGAAAAACCTGTAGATAAAGTGTCCTCCACTGAGCAATGACTGAGTAATTAACAGTGATGTAGAATTGAGGGTTTTGTAGCCAGACTTACCGACGCGAAGCCTGAATGTGTTGAAGGAGTGTCTGTTGATGCCGTCCAGCTTGCCGATCAGAGCGATTGCGAACTCCACCATGTTTCCTATCTGTGCATTCTGCCTCTCACGGTCCTGAGAGCACACACAACAGAGCTCAGAGATACATAAATGATGCAGCTTGAAGGACACTTTTATAAATGCAGGGTGAGCAGGGGTCAGAGAATAAAATGACTTGCACAGTTGAAAGAAACTTCTTTGATATGGTTTAAAAATGTGCAGCCTCCAATTTTTATCACCTTATTCATCAAGTGCACCTCAGTCACAAATGCTGGAGAGTTTTCCATAACAAAATAGTCAAGGTGAATTGAAATCTGAAATCTATTAAAATTCATAAATACTTTTAGCATGTTAACTTTTCAACTATGTTCACTTGTTCAACAGCGTTCAGGTGCTCTGCCTTTATAAAGCGGTACTGAACGCCAATTCCACTGAATCTTTCTTCTTCAGAACCAGACCGTTGAGTTCGCACCGTCTGAACAAACCCGACATATAAGTTCCTCGCCATAAAAAAGCTGTGCCAGTGGACAGCATCACTGCTATTGTGAACGCACCACTACACTGCCATGTTCCAGCGAGAAGATGCAAGAAGCTGGTCCAGATAAGGAGAAAGAAACAACCACGAAGCACACATCCAAGTGGCACTCAAAAAAGAAAGAAAACAAAAGAGAATAAATCCAATACAGAAAGTTTGCCAAAGCTTAAAAAAATCGAATTCCAATTCTGGAGTCAGATACTTACAGTCAGGAATCGGATATTTGTTGTAAAATGTACATTTTTATTCCACTTATCAATTCCTGTGTGCACATTTTATTGTGATTTTTAATTATTTAAGCACAAGAAGATGCACTCGCCTCTCATATAGTCAAGTCACCTTCATTTATATAGCGCTTTAAACAATATTGATTGTTTCAAAGCAGCTTTACAGTGATAATAGGAAATACATGTAACAGAGATTGTTTTGGCTTTACAGCAGCTCTAGAGTGAAGTTGTTGTCCAGCTAAAGTTAGTTTTGATTGATTCACTTCCGTTGCTAAGATCATTAGTTATTAACTTAGGGGCCGCTAACACGACACCGTTCTAACAGAAAACACTCAACGCGCTCCGGCCGCTCATCCGCACAGAACAGTGCCGGGTGGCTCGAGAACGCAAACCCTGAAATAGATTCCAAGGTGCAAGCCTTGAAAAATGTTGAAAAAAAGGTTATCTCTCCGCAAACCTCAAAAACGCAGACCTGCGAAAATTCGTTTACCTCAACAAATTACTTGTCTGGCCTTAAAAATGTATAATACAGAATTATTTATCGTTTCCGCGTAGCCAAGTGAACTGGAATTATTTTGACAACATAGTGCGTAATTATGAATTCAATTGAGTTCTATTTCGCATCTTTTTGCTCTTAAATGGACAAATGCACACAAAATTATGTCAAAATATCTTAGGAAAGTCACTGATCTTGACTAAATAACTTTAATAATCTTTATTGTAGTTATAAAAAGAGCTGTATTATTTTACATTTGATTATATTTGATTTCTTGGTTCAGTTGTATTCATTTTGGTGCTATTGATATTTTCTTTATTTGTTCTTATTTTATTACTGACCATTTAATTTGTCTTTAATAATGTTTAAAATATACATGAGTAATTCTAGTTGTTTTTACTGCAGTATTTTTGTTAAAACCATAGGCAAAAGTTCCTCATGTAAGTGTTCTTTAGCCTGCTGATTTATGTTCATGGTATTCAGCTGTCAAAAGTATATATATCTGTCTTTCCTTATTGGATTCTCCATATAAGAATCGGAATTGCTAAAATTCAAACAATACCCAACCCTAACGGCAGTGGTGATTATAAGGTGTGTATGCAACATGTAACGTGTCTGCTTCTTTTGTAAGCTCTTTGAAAGGGGAAGCATATTTTCATTGGTATTTCACTCAAAGCTGTATTATGCATGCCAGACAAGTAATTGTGTATGCCTGTACGCATGTGTATGCCATCACAGTTTTAAGAGATTCACGTTTTTTAAGTTTTCACGGAGATGATAATGGTATCACTTTCAAAACACGTTTTCAAAAACGTGGATTTTCAAACCTACTTCAAAGTTCGCTTTGTCAGGCTACCAAAACGCCGTTGTCATGTAAATGAACAGCTAGAACACATTAACAATTTTCTGTAAGCGGCACCTAAGTTAATAACTAATGATTTTTACAACAGAAATAAATCAATTAAAAACTTCTTCTAGAGCTGCTGTAAAGCCAAAACAATCTTGTTGCATTAATTTCCTATTATCTCTGTAAAGCTGCTTTGAAACAATCTGTATTGTAAAAAACACAATATAAATGGTGACTTGACTTGACAAAATCAAGACCTCTGATAAATTGAAAGGTTTACTTATAGCTGAAAGGATTAATGTTGTGCAATTCCAAGTAAAATGCAATGTTGGGGCTTAGGGGCCTAAGAACCACTATCTTAAGTCATGCAGTGGCGTAGACTTATGATGCCATAACAAATACATCAGTCCATTTTGTGTTAAATTGTGGTAGATGTTTCTATCAAGCTTTGAAATTCACTATCATTAAAGATTTTTCCTCCTGAATGAAAGTTTGAGGTTTAAATATGCTGCAAACGACCTGTTTCTATGCACCAGTCATAACAGCAACCCTGATGTTAATTGTTTATTAATATAGAAATACAACTAAATGAACCTTTTATTATTAATAATGAATCGTAATAATCCACCAGTTAACAGTAATTAAAAAATTTGTTTGACACCCTGTCTACATTCCAAACAAGAGGAGTGTAAAACACAAATTTCAAGTCGCAATATCACAAAAGTACAGACAGATCTTTTATTCCATATTGTGATCTACACACTAACCTTGCAACTAAAATTTCACATTTGGGTGAAACGGATTATCGGAAAGAAAAAATGCAGGACGGGGACTTGTTTCTATCCATTAGTTGTTGAGTACAGACTAAATGAAGTTCCAAATGTAGGTTTGGGAACTTGAGCTGAGCTTCGGAATCGAGCCCCCTTTATGGACAGACTTCAAATTACATTAGTGGCTTAATCAGAGTTATCTAAATTGAATTCACAATGTTTTGCAATTCATTTTTATAAAAATGTATATGAGCAAAGCCTCAGGATATGCCAACGCAACCACTACTGATTGGTGCATAATGACATATAGCACATTTAATTGTTACCATATAAACAGGTAACAGTGGGCTCCAATTAGTATGAGAGAGAGAGAGAGAGCATCCATCTCTCTCTCTCTCTTTTTTTTTAATTACATGAGAGGTAAAGGCAGTTGAGAATATAACACACTGACATTTATTAATTTTATGAATGCATTTGTGAGAGTCGTGGTTTACATGTGCTTTGACTACCGGTACATGTTTCTAGATTACTTAACGTCGTGCAGTAAGTACCTGGCTGCTCTGCTCTGGAGGTCCACTCAGTCCTGCAGCAGCCATGTACGTGCTGCCGATGGTTTTAATCTTCTCCACACCACTGAACTTGGGCTTAGACAGCAACTGCAGGTAAGGAGAAGAGGGAAGGGTAGAGTGGATGTCAATGTTTCCGAGCAGTAGAAATTCAGAGAGAGAGAAGGGGAGGATAATAAGAACTGAAAGAAGCGGGACAGCAGCCATACCACGCTGAAACTTAACACTAGTGATAAGCGAAGTAAGCCAAGCATGGACCTGTATTTAGATTCTAAACATGAAGTCAGTCAAGCCAGGGCTTTGTTTGCAGCTCACAGAAATAAGCAGCTGAAGTGATATCAGTGTACAACAATGGTTGCCTCATTTCATTAAACTACTCGAATGATAGCTTGGGTGACGCCCTTAGAAGCAAAAGCTCTTCAGATGTTGGCAGAAAAGCACTATTCATATACAATGATTCATCCATTCATTCAGGGAATGAGAAGAGGACCATCACATATACTGCGAGACATGAGACTTGACATCACTCTGACCTCGTCAAAGTCGGCGATGATCTCATTGAGGAGCCTCAAACACTCCAGTCCTTCTTTATTGATGTCACACTCAGTGTAGAACTCTTTGAAGTCCGGCACCGAGGCAAACATCACACATACACAGTCATACGACTTATAGTACAGGTCCTGGAGAAGAGGATCGGAAAGACACAGGCAGCAAGAGTTCAATGATTCAGTTTAAGAATTATTCACATGGCACAACAGAAACAACAACATGTTTTATGAAAGGATATTCACAGACTCACAGAGGACATGAGGTACGACTGATACAACACATGACATGAGCGTTTTGAGTAACATGAAGAAAATGTCCACCAAATAAACTCAGGGGATAAATAAAAGGGAGGAACAAGACTAAATGTAACAAAGACATTTGATGAATTGTTTCACAAATGAAAAATCTCCATATTAAAAACTAAGAAAACAATAAAAGTTATATATAAGAAAGTTATATATATACTTTTAAATTAATGTTTATTTAGCACGGAAACATGGTCAAAGGTGACAAGACTTTTCACTGTTACAAAAAAATTCTATTTCAAATAAATGCTGTTCTTTTATGGCTCGTTTCCACTGAGCGGTACGGTACAGTACAGTACAGGTCGGGTCAGGTTGGTAAACCATGATCCGGCTAGCGTTTCCACAGCCAACGGTACCCTACTTGATCAACGTCATTTTCGCGCGAAGAAGAAAGCGACATAGTAAACAATAATGGATGGCATACAGCAGATCTTGTCCTTGCTTCTCTGCGAGAAGACAAGCGCCAACATTGGGTGTTTCTCAATACCAAGTACGCAAAGTTTGGACTTGCCAAGTCCGACTCAGGAGAAGGACTCCCGAGGACCCGAGTCCGGTAATTCTCCAAATGGAACAGCGCGTTCTTGAAAGCATCACTCAGCTCGCTCTGCTATTCCGGTTATCTCTGTATGTACATTTTAGGCAACAATAAAACAAAATATGTTAAAAAACACCACTCTGCCTCTTTTCGTTTTCATTTAAATAAAATTTAAACATTATAGGCACACAAATGTGGTTCAGGCAATGCGTAGGCCGTTGTCATTCCCCTTGTAGCACGCGCAAGTGACGATACTCTGTCAACCAATCAACGTTCTGTAGAGAGTCTAGCTCCACCCTTTAGTACCGTACCACTGCGCTAGGTACCCCAACAAAGGGTACCCAAAAACTGGTACGGTACGGTTCGGCATTTTGGTACCATTCACAACTTTTGACAGTGGAAACGCAAATAATTGCGTACCACACTGTACTGTACCGTACCGTACCGCTCAGTGGAAACGAGCCATTAGAATTGTATCACGGTTTTGTATCACAACTTTTTTCAACATTGATAGTGACAAGAAACTTTTCCAGAGCAGCAAATTAGAATGATTTCTGAAGGATCATGTGACACTGAAGACTGGAGTTATGATACTGAAAATTCAGCTTTGCCATCACAGGAATAAATTACTTTTTTTAAAATATTAAAATAGAAAACAGTTAATTTAATTTGTTATAATATTTCACAATATAACTGTTTTACTATATTTCAAATAAATTCAGCCTTGGTGAGCAGTAGAGACTTTTTTAAAAAACATTAAAAAATCTTACTGACCTGCAACTTTGACAAGCAGGGACAAATAAAAATAATTTCTGGACAGTGAGAATACGAAAAATGACCCAATCGTTGCAGTACTAGATAATTGTAAAATTATACTAACATTTCTTGAAAGAATGCAGATCAGGGAGGAATAAAAATATATAAATATCTGTAAATATTTCTGGCCTTTTTTCCGACCTAAAGTTTTGAATCTTTCTTAAATATGAAAAGGTAAATTATGGAGTGTGATAGAAAATGGTAGAGAGGTTACCATAAAATACAGTGTAGGGTGACCTAATATTCTTTGTATAGTCTACATTGTAATCATCCAGTAATGATATTGGAACGGTATGGTGGGGTATTTTATGATATGATCTTGTGGTAAATGGCAGTGTTTCCCAACCTTTTTAATCTTATGTACTGCCACAGTCCAATCTGTACAAATGCCTCTTACAAATGTTAATTTCACATACATTATTTTGTTTTCTTTCCTTAAAAAATATCTGCAAAGTAATTAAACATTATTCATAAATAGTTATTTTAATGTATTGACATCCATTTTCTTTTTATTTTTAAATATTCAACAAAGCAAAATTGAAATCTTTCCAAGTGCCCTCTGGAACCGGCTCAGGTACCCCTGGTTGGGAATCACTGTTATATGTCTGGTCTTGTATGGGAGACAGAAGCGGATGATATACAGGTTCACCCCACTCACTCGAAGCCGGTTCCTACCTTGTATTTCCGGTTTAGTAAAGAGATAGTGGACAGCAGCCCCACCTCATTCTTTTTGTTCTCGCCCACGAAGAGAGCAGCCACGTGCGCAGGGAGAACATTTTCCAAAAGGAGACGGTTCAGGTTTTCGCACAGCTCGACTTCTTCCTTATCGGCCAGGTTCTTGTTCTTCAACAGGAAGTCTTGACGACAACAGTCCTCAATCTGAAGAGAAGAGAGAGGACAAAGCAAGGGTGGGTGTGACTTTCTCTGCTCTGTATTACTGTATGTGTGTGTGTGTGTGTGTGTGTGTGTGTGTGTGTGTGTGTGTGTGTGTGTGTGTGTGTGTGGCATGAGTTGTGTACCTGGCGGGAAATGAGCAGCATGGTAAAGAGGAAGAGTGTGATGTAGATGCAGCTCATGAGTTGTGGGTGCTTCATAATTCCTGCTTTGCACAGCATCTGAGTGTCTAGATGCTCACTATAACAGACAAACAAAGGACATGATTTTAACAGAGATGCACATTAAAATCTTTGTCAATACAGATTATTATTTGCATGTTATGGCTGATAAATGGCAAATATTAAAATTCTATACTATTTTTTAAAACACTAAAAATCTATTGTTTTAAATATCCAGTATGAAACAAGTGGATATTTATTTTGAGATTTGCTAATGATAACATGTAACAGTGCTCAAATATTAATAGAATAACTAAGTTGACAGCAACTGAGTACAAGTATAAGACACATGCATGTGTATTTATGAGAGTGTACCAGCTGTGGTTATCGAAGAGCAGGTAGCTGTAGCAGCGGAAGAGATTCTCATGGGAGTAGAAGATGATGAAGTAGGAAATAGTTGAGACGATGAAGAGGAAGGCCAACTTCAGCTCAAAACTCACCCTCAAAAACACGCCACAGGTGATCAACGCCAATATACAATTATATACTGAGTACTGGAAAGACAAACAAACAGAAACTCAATAAATAATTTTTCTATTGTTTCTTTGGCAACAAGACAGCAGTTATACTCTCATAATCTAACATCAGGGCTATGGCACATGTAAATAATTTTTAGGGTTATGATGTGGGTTTGGGTTAGTTTGTTGTATTTATAATTAGCTGTATACAAAAATAACGGAAGTTTAGGCCATGTCTCCATTTAGATATTTAAATAAACGTGCTTGATACTCACAGGCAAATACGAAAGGTAATCTTTGACAGAATCAGGAATGCTGCTACTATTTACTTGCCCACATGAATTCTTCGGGTTTTTAAAATACTGTGGAGTGAAAGACATTTTGATAGGGAAAAATGTTAACAGATGAAACTCTTTTTGTAATGCTTCAGTGAACACATATACCAACAATATTGTCTAAGCATAAAAAAGTATAATTTCTGTTTGTGTTTTTTTAGTGTTACACAGCATGAGACACTAATCTAAATAATGTGTGAGTGACCTTTATTGCAGTGACAGAAAGGCTGAGCATTACCAGGTTGAACATGGCGATGATGACTATGACTGCGGTGGCCACAGTTGCCAATGGGAGGCGCAGAAAAGGTTTCTTAACCACTGCTTCTGAAAGAGCCAAGAGCCACGTGCATGACTTCAACTTCTCTGGAAACATCCTCTGAGCAAGAAAAAGAAGGTAAAAACAGCTGTTCAAAGAGAAAGAAAGCTGGATTTGACCTGAGCAAAAGCTCAAGGTTATTGAAGCCAGAGTGTGTTGGAAAAAGCAACAGTGTATTTGAATAGGGCAGAGAGGACACTGGGAGTATTTCAGTTTGCAACATTGTAGCAACTGTTTTTAGTTATTTTACATTCCAATATAAGTCAGTGCCAACAATGGACACAGCATATGACATTCTCCACATTACAGCATTGTATACAGCAAGGAAAGCACTGCATGCTCCAGCATTTACAAAACCACAAAAATACCCCAGAAACCATCAGGCCAACTGAATGTGTGTGCTGAGGCAAAAGAAGGCATTGGTGGTCTAACCTGTATACGACCGGCAAAACAGATGCACAGAATCAAAAGCAGAAAACACCCCAATACTGCAAACGTCAGCCCCAGCTCTTTACGCCTAACAGAGAGAGAGAGAGACAAAGAAAGATAGTTATATTTACTCTCAGGGCAAATAATTGTAGCACAAGACAACACACGTTCAGCACCAAAGTGTTAAATTGAGTCTGCATATGGGGTTCGCTTGTGTTCATGCCACTTACTGTTCGGTAACAAACATCTGGATGATGAAGATGCAGATAAAGATGAAGGTGGCACAACAAATGTAATATTTAAAGCTTGGCATCTCTATGGTCCTGTACTGAGAGAACAACATACATGCAATTTAATATTAGTTTATTTAATTTCTTCATTTTTTTTTTTTTTTTACATGTAGACAACACCAGTGGCGTAGCGCAAATTCACGGGTGAATTATCAAAGAGAAGTATCAAACCCCAGTCAATTATTCACAACAGAAAGCGAAAGTACAAACATCTGACACTGCATTAACGGTGCATATTCTCTCAGAGACGATGAGAGCCGAATCTTCAATGCGCTGAAAATGGTATAGGCTTATATAACTCTCTTAATTTCCATCCATCCATCTTCTTACGCTTATCCGGGGCAGCAGTCTAAGCAGAGACGCCCAGACTTCTCTCTCCCTAGACACTTCCTCCAGCTCTTCCGGGAGGACACCGAGGCGTTCCCAGGCCAGCCGGGAGACATAATCCCTCCAGCGTGTCCTAGGTCTTCCCCAGGTTCTCCTCCCGGTGGGACGCGCCCGGAACACTTCCCAGTGAAGGCGTCCAGGAGGCATCCGGAACAGATGCCCGAGCCACCTCAGCTGGCCCCTCTCGATGTGTAGGAGCAGCGGCTCTGCTCTGAGCTCATCCCGAGTGACCGAGCTCCTCATCCTATCTCTAAGGGATCGCCCAGCCACCCTGTGGAGAAAGCTCATTTCGGCCGCCTGTATCCAGGATCTTGTCCTTTCAGTTATGACCCACAGCTCAATTAATTCACAGCTGTCTTAATTTATTTTCTTAAAATTTCTCTTGTGGCCCATAAGTAGTGAAATTTTTTTGAAGAAAAGTATTTAGTTTTAAACAAGTTGTTTTTGAAATGAGGAGTAAGCTAATCTAACTAATCTTTTATTTTCCTTGCAGTTTGTCGGTATGGGGTGATGCGCCATAAAATCATTGTGGGGAAATTGAATTGTAGCTAATAGTCAATTAATTTAAACGCTATGCCACTGGACAACACATGGTGTATGAAACAAGAAAAAATCCACAGTCTAAATAAATAAATAAATAACTGTTTATCTGTCCAACACATGCATCCCAGAAGTTACAGCCCTCAGGAAAACACTAACCTGCTTTTCAAGGTCTCGTTTAGTAAACCACAGCGTGAGGCCAGAGATCTCTTCAGACTTCACCCACTGCCTGCACACAAACAATATTTTTCTTCACTCGTTCACTGGACTTGATTCCATTCAAAATGTTTTAATGTGCTTGTTTATGTAAGACTAACTTGCTGGAGCTCAGATCATTGATGGTGGTGGTCATCTTGTCATGAAGCTCTTCATCAAACTTAGTCTTCTGTGATTTATTCCTACAAGGACAGTAGACACAGATTACAGAGACAAAAACTCACTTTGACCCATGAAGTAACACACACACACACACACACACACACACACACACACACACACACACACACACACACACACACACACACACAATGCACATGTCTAAATGTGCATGGGCACTGTGGGATAGAAAAGATGTTTATAGCTGTTGTCATGCTGTTATTGAGTTATATTTGACTGCAGCCAGTACAAGGGAAGCTTGGGTGAATATGTGTGAAGTTCATAGTTCTAAATGACTTGACTAGTTTTGTAGTTAATACTTTGTTTAGTTAAGGGATCTAAATAGATAATAAGAGAGTTCTAATGTAATTTTGTTGAGAACTGAGAGTGTGTGTGTGTGTACCTGGTATTCCCTACATTATGGGGACCAAATGCCCCCACAAGGATATTAATACCAGTCAATTTTGACATTATGGGAATTTTTTTTTGTCCCCATGAGGAAAAAAGCTTATAAATCATACACTCACCTAAAGGATTATTAGGAACACCATACTAATACTGTGTTTGACCCCCTTTCGCCTTCAGAACTGCCTTAATTCTACATGGCATTGATTCAACAAGGTGCTGAAAGCATTCTTTAGAAATGTTGGCCCATATTGATAGGATAGCATCTTGCAGTTGATGGAAATTTGTGGGATGCACATCCAGGGCACGAAGCTCCCGTTCCACCACATCCCAAAGATGCTCTATTGGGTTGAGATCTGGTGACTGTGGGGGCCATTTTAGTACAGTGAACTCATTGTCATGTTCAAGAAACCAATTTGAAATGATTCAAGCTTTGTGACATGGTGCATTATCCTGCTGGAAGTAGCCATCAGAGGATGGGTACATGGTGGCCATAAAGGGATGGACATGGTCAGAAACAATGCTCAGGTAGGCCGTGGCATTTAAACGATGCCCAATTGGCACTAAGGGGCCTAAAGTGTGCCAAGAAAACATCCCCCACACCATTACACCACCACCAGCCTGCACAGTGGTAACAAGGCATGATGGATCCATGTTCTCATTCTGTTTACGCCAAATTCTGACTCTACCATCTGAATGTCTCAACAGAAATCAAGACTCATCAGACCAGGCAACATTTTTCCAGTCTTCAACTGTCCAATTTTGGTGAGCTCTTGCAAATTGTAGCCTCTTTTTCCTATTTGTAGTGGAGATGAGTGGTACCCGGTGGGGTCTTCTGCTGTTGTAGCCCATCCGCCTCAAGGTTGTGCGTGTTGTGGCTTCACAAATGCTTTGCTGCATACCTCGGTTGTAACGAGTGGTTATTTCAGTCAAAGTTGCTCTTCTATCAGCTTGAATCAGTCGGCCCATTCTCCTCTGACCTCTAGCATCAACAAGGCATTTTCGCCCACAGGACTGCCGCATACTGGATGTTTTTCCCTTTTCACACCATTCTTTGTAAACCCTAGAAATGGTTGTGCGTGAAAATCCCAGTAACTGAGCAGATTGTGAAATACTCAGACCGGCCCGTCTGGCACCAACAACCATGCCACGCTCAAAATTGCTTAAATCACCTTTCTTTCCCATTCTGACATTCAGTTTGGAGTTCAGGAGATTGTCTTGACCAGGACCACACCCCTAAATGCATTGAAGCAACTGCCATGTGATTGGTTGATTAGATAATTGCATTAATGAGAAATTGAACAGGTGTTCCTAATAATCCTTTAGGTGAGTGTACTAAATGAAGTGTTATGAAAATGTACTAATGCAGAAAGTTTTCTATGGGAAGTCCCAATATAACATGGAAACCAGTGTGTGTGTGTGTGTGTGTGTGTGTGTGTGTGTGTGTGTGTGTGTGTGTGTGTGTGTGTGTGTGTGTGTGTGTGTGTGTGTGTGTGTGTGTGTGTGTGTGTGTGTGTGTGTGTGTGTGTTTATGTGTGAGGGCCATGGCAGACAGAATGCCTTGTGTTGGTTTAAACCCTGACAGAGAGTCCCCTTGCAATGTGCCTCAGCACGGCTCAGAAAGGAAAATGCTGTTTCCTTTCTCACTCTTTGCAAGCAGAAACGCACGCTTGTCTAAACCAAAAGTGCACTGTAGGCTGGAAACACACCACTGAGGGAGTGCAGCTACGGTCATGCTAACCATATGACCAGTTAACAGCGGCTCACTGTGCATTTGCATTGTTAGTGTTGAAACTACGGGCCCCATAGAGCTGGCTGAGTCAGTATGGCTCCACTCACTTATATGTGCACAAGGGAGGGGCAGGTAAAGAGAAGGATTCCTCAAGAGACTCATCAAAGCTGTCAGAGGGCAACAGTGAGAAAGACAACTTCAACATCGCTGCTTCAGTCAGCAAGACAAAACCAGACTCAAGACATACTAAAGTGGACATTTATAAAAAACTTTTGAATGGCCCTTAGGCCATAGACCTTGTTTTTTCCAACTGAGATACACACAAGACAGACCAATATATGACACAAACAACACTCACCTCTCTGTACTTTTGGTCGTTACTGATCTAAGAGGGATGTCCTAAAGAGAGAGACAAACGTGAACATCTTTGCACCTCTCTGTGTGTAAATAATGTTGGAATTGACCTTACGACACCGATTACTTAACCATGGCCACTGATTTTGAAGGATTAAAGCATGTTTTGAAGCACGTGATTCGAGGATTAATTGCAAAGTTTAACCATCATAGAGTGAAATTTTATCATTTGCACGTTTTTTGTCTTGCCAATTTACACATTCAAGCGATTTTAAACCATTCCAGCACAAAAAGAGCCAAAAGAGAGACGCACACACCCAACGCGCGCACACACAGAGAGGTGTGTTTCGGATAGCTTCCGAACAACAAATTGATTCCTATTTCACGTCTCCTTGCGCTTGAATGGATGCATACAAAAAAAATTGTCAAAATGCCCGTCTAGGCTAGTATTCACGTAAACACAGTCAGTTAAACACATTCAGCACAGTTTTAAGTGTACATTAACAGTTGAGAAAGAAATCGGACGTGTATCATTATATTGGATCCGTGCATTCAGTCTTAAAGTGACAGCAGGTTATAAATACCTGTTGCTGTTTGTCATTAATGTTAATCAAACTACAAAAAACAGATTTAACAAAGATGAATCTATATTTAATAGATTAAATCAGTGACTATGCAGTGTACTTACTTTATTTGTAACTTTGTTATATTGTATATTATGCTTGTAATTAGTGTATTTGTTCTTGTTTTTTTTTAACTGATAACTAACTTTTTGCTGATCCAAAACATGATCCGATCCGTGACTCCAAAACCTTAATATGATCTGAAATGTGAGTTTTGTGATCTGTTGCGCCACAAATAAGTACACTTTCTCTGTCTGTTAAACAAAATTATGTTGAAATTATGTCACTTATGTACCTGATAATTCTGGAATAAATTACTATTTACAATAAAGTTTATAACCGAAAACTAGCTTTTGTATCAGGTTATGTTGCACTAAATATAATGGTACAAGATGAGAAAATGACAAGGGGAAATGTATCCAAGTGTCAAAAAGTAAGACATTTGATGTCATAAATATTGACATTAACGCACAAGAGTAGTGTGATGCTTTCTGCAGATGCAAACAGGTGTACAGGGTTTTTTTTCTTTTCCTTGCTGTTGGATGATCATTTAATATAGGCAAGTTTAGTTCTCATTTAGCAATCTACAGCAGAATCTGATACAACACGTATTTTTCAAAATTACTGTATTGTATTGAGAATGGAATGAACAAAACTCTATTCACTAGCCTCTGTGGATACCTAGTTTTTAAATCACATGTACAATAATGAATTTGCCAAAAAGAGTTTGTATGTCACAGAAAGTTTAGTAATACCACGTCTACAATGGACAGGAACGGTGCGACGCAGCATACAGTAAGAACCCATTATACACAGTGATGTTGTCTACACTGGATGCGGCGTGGCACGACATGACAACTCCCCAACAGTAAACCGATGCCTTGTTCTATTTATGACGTATTCCAAGCACTCGTGATACTTCTCATAGGAAGGACAAATGGATTTGCTTTGTCAAGTCTAGTGTTGACAGCTTCTAGCTGTTGCAGTGTGATGCTACTCCTCACCTGTCGCGTCCGGTGTAGACACGGTGTAATTTTAATGGTCAAACTGGCGGATAACAACAAGGCTTATCAACGCAGCGATTTGTTTGGTATTTAGGCTGTCAGTCATTTATCTGTTGTGAGGTCAATTCTCATTTTTGAGTGATCTATTCCTTTAACGTCTGTATCTCTGACCTTGCAGCGACCCTTTCCATTGACCATAGCATCTGTGCAGAATTCCTCTCGACTCTGCAGATGGGCAAATGGTTTGACGGCCCCCCATGACTCCAGGAAGCGTGTCATACGCACAGATGCTCTCATCTTCAAACCGTCACTCACACGAGGCTTAGAGACACTGGGGGCCATCAGTGATGGATCTTTTGACTAAACACACAAACATAAACAACAAACCAACATATTCAAATTCATATACAGTGACATATACTGTATGGCAGACATACACTTCTAATGTTTGAGTTTAAGTCTCTACCCGAGGGTCTATGACCAAATAAGTTTTGATGTTGAGCTCTTTAAGGTAGGGGTCTCTCAGGTGACCATTCCCCTCCTCCACCTCATACGCTTTGTTCAAGTGCTTCAGAGTCGCCTCTGTGATGTGAACTCGTCTGATGGAGAAAAAATAAGTAGCATCTTATGAAGAAGGCCTGAGGTATGACATTATGATACAGACAGTATTCTGTGTGCACAATACACTTTTATCAATTATCATTTGATAAGTGATTTTATTGTTCATACCCTGGTAATCCACCTGACTCCATATGATTTGCTAAGGTGACATCATGTGACCACACATCAAACTGCCACTTCCGTAAGCCAATCACACCACAGAGGACGTTTCCAGAGTGCACACCTACTCGCATGTTTATATCCACACCTGTTGCCTCACGCACCTGCCTGCAAGTGATGATTAGAAAAATAATCAGCCATTCACCTGCCAAATATCTTGGCCAGTGCTAGAAAGAAACACTATAAGGAGAAATGCTGTGTTAATGATGACGTGAATGTATATTTTACATGTTGTGTAAACATATAGACTTACTTGATGGCTTCGCACATGTCCAGGCCCATTTTAACACAGTTTTTGGCATGATTTGGCAGGGAAACGGGGAGGCCAGACACACAGTAATAACAGTCACCAAGAATTTTTATTCGCATGCACTCATTCTCCTAAAGGGGAAAAAACACAAGCACAAACAAGGACAACTACTGTAATATGTACAATTCAGAGCACAAGTATCTAATTTACCAATTGATCAATTAAATGTTTGTTTAGGAACCAAACTGATTGATAATCAGATTGAATTATATTAAATGAAATTATATTATGTTATATACAGTATATATTAAGTAGTATCATTCTAAAATTTGAGGTCAGTTAAAGAAATTAATACTTTTATTAGTTGGAATTTATTTTACAGTAAGTGCACTTTCAATGTACTTACAGTGTACTTACCAAGAAAGTACTGAATAATATAAGGCAAATGTATGGGTTAAGATTAGATTTAGGGGTTGATTCAGAACTAGTACCAAGTTATTACCCAGTTTTTGTAATTACTACAATAAGTATACAGTATGTACATGCGAAACAGGACTGTAAAATAAAGTGCTACCTTTTTATTTAGCAAGGATGCATAAAATTGATCAAAAGTGACAGTAGATATTTATAATGTTACAAAGGATTTCTATTTAAAAAATGCTGTTCTTTTGCACTTAAAGGTGCATTGTGTAATATTTAGGAGGATCTGTTGACAGAAATGCAATATCATATACATAACTATGTTTTCAGTGGTGTTAAATTGAAGACCTTACTTAATGGACCGTTATGTTTTTATTACCTTAGAATGAGCCATTTATATCAACATACAGTACACCGCGGGTCCCCTTACATTGAAATGTTGCCATTTTGCGCCGGCATGTTTCTACAGTACCCCTAAACGGACAAACGCGTTTCATTACTATGTTGTTCTTCGTGCAAAGAAGCTAGCTAAAGTCAGCGAATAAAACACTGACACAATGATGAACAAGTAACAATAATATTCGCAATAACATATCGTTTTACTGAATAATCAAGTAAACCTAATTTCTTAATTTATCTTTGTAAAGAAACTTCATTGCTTAACGGGCTATGCCAGTCTCTGCTAACTCAGACGACAATATCTTTTCCTGTCGGGCACCGTAACTTCTGTTGGTTGCAATTCGCAACCTCACCACTAGATGCCGCTAAAAATTACACAGTGCACCTTTAAAGAATACTGAAAAAATGTACCATAGTTTTTACAAAAATATTAAGCAGCACAACTGTTTTCTACATTGATAATAATAATAAAAAAATCTGCACCAAATCAGTATACTAGAATAAATTCTGAAGGATCATGTCACACTGAAGACTGGAGTAATGATGCTGAAAATTCAGCTTTGGCATCACAGGAATAAATTATATTTTAAAATATATTCAAATAAAAAACATATTTTAAAACAAATACTATTTCACAGTATTACAGTTGTACTGTATTTTGATCAAATAAATGCAGCATTGGTGAGCATAAGAGCATAATTATATTATATTATACACATATTTAATCATACTTACTTTTGCAATCTGGTCAAATTTCCCAAAAAGTTCATTCAGCATGATCACAAGCTCCTTAGGAGAACAGTCACTGGCCAGACGTGTGAAACCCACAATGTCAGCATATAGGATGCTAAAAGAAAACAAGGGGAAGACAAAAAGAGACAATCTTATTGTAAGTTTAGATTAAGTTTCATTTTCATGGACTCTTATTATGTTTCTCTGTTGCTGTCTGCCTTTGTTCCTGTTTACATGTCATTCAACAATTGTCATGATTATTCTTTATGTTCATAATTAGAGCACACCTGTTTGCATTTGAGTTTGTCACCTTGTGTATTTACGTTTTTCTGTTTGTGCTTGTACGCTGTGTCGCATCTATGTGTATTATCTGAGTTAATGTTGTTTTAATTAAAAAACGCTTCTATTTGAAACTTCTTCGTCGGGTTTTAGTATTTAATTTTGGAAATAAAACAAAGGGAGAAACAAATGTTGACATTTAGAAGTTGATATGACTTGTGCCGAGTCCTTTTTAATGAAGAGAAAAGCAGCAGCTCAGTGTCAGCTGTCTGAACGCCCTGGAAAGAATAAAAACTTCATAAACACGGCTCATGGAAATGAATCTTTAAGACCCAGCTGTTCTCAATGCTGAATACAAGACCAAACACACACACACCCACCCACCCACACACACACACACACACACACACGATCCATGTCATCACACTCCTAATGAACAAGTTCAAAAAGAGAGCGGACCCCATAAATCTCGGCAGGTGAACAGCTCTCAATTGTTTGCTCACACACACAGGTGAGTCAATCTGTGTTTTATCTGAGCAGATGTAAGCCGTCCGTCTATCTAAATATAAACGGCTGCCTGAGAACCAAGCATTGTGAGCTTGGACAAAAACATATTAATAGATTCACCCCACCCCCCTGTCCACTCTTGGGGTTGATGGGAAATAAAACTAATTAAATGAGTGCCCTCATGATGAGCACTCTGAGAGTTAGGTCTAACAGACTGACCATTCATTCACTATCAGAACTTGATTAATGAGGAATTGCAAAATTAGAGAATGGAAAACAAAACAACACACAAATGCCTCTTGTATGAATTGTATGACAGCATTGATGAGTAAAAGCACATTATGTGTTACCTGACATTCTCATGTCTCTTCACATAGAGACTGTGGAAGTTGTTGTCCCGGACCATACGCTGCTGTTCCTCTTTATCTTTACACTTGCAGCGCTCCATTATGGCCAACTTCATCTTCATGGAGATGTACACAGGAAGCACTGACTGTAAAAGGTTTTCCTACAGCACAAACACACACACAAACACACACACACATTTAAAGATAACACCTGTAATATATCATACATTGAGTTTACTGTTAAAGTCTGTTTAATTTCTATTTTTAATCTCAAGTGTCCTAATCTTTTTCAGTTGTTTGACTGTAACAGATTAAGTGTCACCAGGCTGAGATCTGGACTATGGGAAGGTAATGGGAAACTGTATCATTCAGAAGAAGAAAGCATTGTCTTCATTGTGTATTGTAAGGTCACTATTACCCTGTGTTCTATGTTGTCTTTAGGGTTCACCATTAGGACATTGTTTCTGAGCTTTACTATAATGTCCATGTACTGTCAGGGAGGTTAACAGCCTGCCATTAAACTCTACCCTGCTTTTCAGTGTTCTCTTTATGTGATGTCACTTCCTCAACAACAGTCATAACAAACTGAGAAACAACAATTCCTTTGATTGTAAAAGGACACAAGAAGTTTAATTAAGAACAGGATAAACTTATTCCAGGATAAACTTATACCTCCTTGATTAAACTTTTAATGTGCAAAATATATAAGCTTCATCATTAAAGGGGTTAGTTCACACAAAAATTAAAATACTGTCATCATTTACTCACCCTCATGTTGTTCCAAACTTGAAAGACTTTCATTCATCTTGAGAACACAAATGAAGATATTTTTGATAAAATCTGAGAGATTTCTGGCCCCCCATTGACAGCTATGCAACTGACATGACTTTGACACTTCAAAAAGTTCATAAAGAGATCGTAAACGTAATCGATATTAATTGAGCGGTTTAGTCCAAATTTTCTGAAGAGACTCACTCGCTTTATATGATGAACAGATTTAATTTAGGCTTTTATTTACATACAAACATTCATCAGCAGACTTAAACAGAAGCTCAACCCAACCTGCTAGACGCACGAAAACACACATCATTGGTTCTTGTGGAACAAATCTTAGGGATTTGAATTGACATGAGGGCGAGTAAATGATGACAGTATTTTCATTTTTGGGTGAACTGACCTTTTAAATAAAACAATGTAAAAGTTTTTCAAGAGAAAATCCCCAAAGTTAATATTGAAAGTTTAAAAATAAATAAATAATAAAGTGGAGGTTATTTAAGCCTTATGTATACTGAATACCTGTGCAGAATGAAGAGAGATTCAAAGTTTGAAGGATCTCAGTCTTGCATACAGTAGTTCAATTACTTGGGCAGTTTGAAGAGAGATTTGTAGATTGAAAGCTGTGGTTGCTATAGTGTTGCTAAGCAGTAGCCAATGTGTTTTGAGTGGTTGCTAGGACTGAAGATGGGTGTTTGCTAGGGTGTTCTGTCAGCTAAGGCCAAACTGTCAGTCCAATCTACTACAAAATATATGATAACTCATGTCAGAACAGACTGAAGGACTGTGCTATAGGTCCTTCTCAAAAAATTAGCATATTGTGATAAAGTTCATTATTTTCCATAATGTAATGATAAAAATTAAACTTTCATATATTTTAGATTCATTGCACACCAACTGAAATATTTCAGGTCTTTTATTGTTTTAATACTGATGATTTTGGCATCCAGCTCATGAAAACCCCAAATTCCTATCTAAAAAAATTAGCATATCATGAAAAGGTTCTCTAAACGAGCTATTAACCTAATCATCTGAATCAACTAATTAACTCTAAACACCTGCAAAAGATTCCTGAGGCTTTTAAAAACTCCCAGCCTGTTTCATTACTCAAAACCGCAATCATGGGTAAGACTGCCGACCTGACTGTGTCACGGTATACAAATTCACTGTTTCCTTCTCGTCGCGTGTTTTTGTTGTTGTATGAATGCACGTGCGTTGTGGGTGTGATTGTGTGTCATTGCCTAATCCACTCCAGCTGATCATCATCTCATTCACCAGCTGCAGCCCATCTCACCACTCTATATATACTTACCGCTGTCTCATCCCTTTTGTCAGATCGTTGTTTGATGTCTTCCCTGTCGGTGTTACGTTCCTGTCTGCCTTCTGTTTGTGTCCTGTGATCAGCGTTTGCCGTGTTTTGGAGTTTCGTCGTTCACCGTCTTCACATTGGATTATTTCACCTTCATTCACCGCACCATCTCATCCGGTTCTGGTCCTGGCCATCGAAGTCCCTGCGCCATCATTCCACACCCGTTGTCTTGTGACTTTGTGCTTTCTGGATCACAATAAATATTGTCGACTTGCATTTGCTTCCTGTCTTCCATCCTGGTAGCATGACAGAACGATCTGACCATACAATGGAAGCAGCGAGTGCGTCAGCCGCGTCATTCGAGGAATTCATCCACCACAGTATTAGAAGGATGGATTCACAAGAGAGGAATATCAACGACACGGGTCGTGCTATTCAATCCTTGGTGGCGCAGGTGTCCGAGCTCACCCAGCAGATCCAACTTCTACGAGCTCCCACTGCGCCGCCCACACCAGCTGTTCCCCCCACACCACCTGAGAGCCCTCTCCAGTCAGAGCCCCGCCTGCCAGTACCAGAGTCGTATTCGGGTGAGTCTACACATTGTAGATCATTTTTGACGAGATGTTCTATGCACTTTGCACTCCAACCCAGAACTTTTTCAAAGGAACAGGCCAAGGTGGCCTTCGTTTTGACCCTCTTGACTGGAAGAGCGGCGCTATGGGGAACGGCGGTGTGGGAGAACCAAAATCCATGCTGCGCCTCGTTCCAGACACTCCGCCGAGATGAGACTGGTATTTGACCGGGCGGTCGCGGGAAGAGAGGCGGCTAGAGTTCTGGCCGACCTGCGGCAGGGGACAGGTCGGTCTCAGATTTCTCAATCGAATTTCGGACCCTGGAGGCAGAGTGTCAATGGAACGTCCCTATGACTGTGCTATAGATTTAGTACCAGGTAAGTCTCCGCCCAAAGGCAAGTTATATTCGCTTTCTGTCCCAGAGAGGGAGGCTATGGAGAAATATATTTCTGATTCTCTAGCAACCAAGTTCATCCGACCTTCCTCTTCTCCAGCGGGGGCGGGGTTCTTTTTTGTGGGGAAGAAGGACGGGTCTTTACGACCTTGTATTGATTACCGGGGGTTGAACAACATCACGGTAAAGAATACTTATCCTTTGCCATTGATGTCTTCTGCCTTCGAGAGGTTGCAGGGAGCGTCCGTCTTCACAAAACTGGATTTACGTAACGCTTATCATTTGGTTCGCATTAGGGAGGGGGATGAGTGGAAGACTGCTTTTAACACCCCCAGGGGGCACTTTGAATATTTGGTCATGCCGTTCGGGCTGTCCAACTCCCCAGCAGTCTTCCAGGCATTGGTCAATGACGTGTTGCGAGACATGATAGATCAGTTCATATATGTATACCTGGATGACATATTGATTTTTTCTGCTTCTCTCCAGGAACACGTTCAACACGTCCGACGAGTGCTTCAGAGGTTGCTAGAGAATGGGCTCTAGCAACCTCTGAGAGAGCCCAAATCGGAGAAATGCGAATTTCATGCACAGTCTGTTCCTTTCCTAGGGTACATCATTTCGTCTGAGGGAGTGCGTATGGACCCTGCGAAAGTTAAGGCTGTGGTAGAGTGGCCAAGTCCAGATTCCCGTAAGGCCCTACAGAGGTTTCTGGGGTTCGCCAATTTCTACCGGCGTTTCATTCGCAACTTCAGCCAACTAGCCGCGCCTCTGACCGCCTTGACCTCCCCCAGAACGACGTTCAGGTGGTCAGACACAGCTGAAGCTGTGTTTGCCAAACTGAAAGGCCGCTTTGTTTCAGCCCCCATCCTTATCGCCCCTGATTCTTCACGTCAGTTTGTGGTGGAGGTCGATGCGTCAGAGGTGGGGGTAGGGGCAGGGGCAGGCGTTGAGCGTTGGCAGTCCCAACGCTCTCCTGCAGATGATAAGATGCATCCTTGCGCGTTTTTTTCTCATCGCTTATCCCCAGCCGAACGTAATTACGACATTGGTAACAGGGAGTTGTTGGTAGTCAAGTTAGCATTGGAGGAATGGCGCCACTGGTTAGAAGGGTCGGGGGTACCTTTTATCGTCTGGACTGACCACAAGAACCTAGAGTATATCAGAACTGCTAAAAGATTGAACTCCAGGCAGGCTCGGTGGGCACTTTTTTTCGGTCGTTTTGATTTTCTTCTCTCGTACCGCCCGGGTTCTAAGAACATCAAACCCGACTCTTTATCTCGCATTTTTGATCGCTCCGAACGCCCGGTTACTCCCGAGTGCATTTTACCCGAAACCCTATTTGTTTCCACACTCACATGGGAGGTCGAATCGAAGGTCAAGACGGCCTTAGAAGGGGTAACGCCTCCGCCCGGTTGCCCACCGAATCGTTTATTTGTGCCGGAGGGATTACGGTCTGACGTTATTCAGTGGGGTCATTGTTCCAACGTGGCTTGCCATCCAGGAGTTAATCGCACTAGTTTTTTAGTCAAGCAACGATTCTGGTGGCCACTTATGGCTCGTGACATTCACAGTTTTGTTTTGGCTTGCTCGGTTTGTGCCATTGGTAAGACTTCCAATCGACCCCCAGATGGGCTACTTCAACCGCTGCCAGTCCCTTCGAGACCCTGGTCCCATATCGCTCTAGATTTTATTACTACCCTCCCGCCCTCCCAGGGTAACACAGTCGTTTTGACCGTGGTGGACCGGTTCTCGAAGGCGGCTCATTTTATTCCCTTACCCAAATTACCCTCAGCTAAGGAGACAGCGTTGACAGTCGTGGACCACGTCTTTCGCCTTCATGGCCTCCCGATGGACGTGGTTTCCGACAGGGGACCCCAGTTTGTGTCCAAATTTTGGCGAGAGTTTTGTAGATTACTGGGAGCGACGGTTAGTCTGTCCTCAGGGTTTCATCCCCAGAGCAATGGCCAAACCGAGAGAGCCAACCAGGATCTGGAGAGGGTGTTACGATGTCTGGTTTCCAAGTATCCTTCCTCATGGAGCCAACAACTCTCCATGGTGGAGTACGCCCACAACACTTTACCAGTGTCGGCCACGGGCCTATCTCCGTTTGAGTGTAGTTTAGGTTACCAGCCACCAATTTTTCCCAGTCTGGACTCCGAGGTCGCGGTCCCCTCCGCTCACGCCTTCGTCCAGAGGTGTCACCGCACCTGGACTAGAGCCCGTGAGACTCTACTCTAGGTGGGGGCGCGCACCAAGGCTAAGGCTGATCGCCACCGGTCGAAGCCTCCCGTATACGTCGTTGGTCAAAAGGTGTGGCTTTCTACAAGAAACATTCCGCTCCGCTCCGTTTCTAATAAACTGGCTCCTAAATTCATTGGCCCGTTCACTGTCGCCAAGATCATTAGTCCGGTGGCAGTCCGCCTCAATTTACCTCCAGCGTACAGGAGGGTTCATCCCGTTTTTCATGTCTCCAAAATTAAGCCTGTGTTTCATTCTCGTATTAACCCGCCAGTCCCGGTCCCGCTGTCTCATCCCTTTTGTCAGATCGTTGTTTGATGTCTTCCCTGTCGGTGTTACGTTCCTGTCTGCCTCCTGTTCGTGTCCTGTGATCAGCGTTTGCCGTGTGTTGGAGTTTCGTCGTTCACCGTCTTCACATTGTATTATTTCACCTTCATTCACCGCACCATCTCATCCGGTTCTGGTCCTGGCCATCGAAGTCCCTGCGCCATCATTCCACACCCGTTGTCTTGTGACTTTGTGCTTTCTGGATCACAATAAATATTGTCGACTTGCATTTGCTTCCTGTCTTCCATCCTGGTAGCATGACAGACTGCTGTCCAGAAGGCCATCATTGACACCCTCAAGCAAGAGGGTAAGACACAGAAAGAAATTTCTGAACAAATAGGCTGTTCCCAGAGTGCTGTATCAAGGCATCTCAGTGGGAAGTCTGTGGGAAGGAAAAAGTGTGGCAAAAAACGCTGCACAACGAGAAGAGGTGACCGGACCCTGAGGAAGATTGTGGAGAAGGACCGATTCCAGACCTTGGGGGACCTGCGGAAGCAGTGGACTAAGTCTGGAGTAGAAACATCCAGAGCCACCGTGCACAGGCGTGTGCAGGAAATGGGCTACAGGTGCCACATTCCCCAGGTCAAGCCACTTTTGAACCAGAAACAGTGGCAGAAGTGCCTGACCTGGGCTACAGAGAAGCAGCACTGGACTGTTGCTCAGTGGTCCAAAGTACTTTTTTCGGATGAAAGCAAATTTTGCATGTCATTCGGAAATCAAGGTGCCAGAGTCTGGAGGAAGACTGGGGAGAAGGAAATGCCAAAATGCCTTAAGTCCAGTGTCAAGTACCCACAGTCAGTGATGGTCTGGGGTGCCATGTCAGCTGCTGGTGTTGGTCCACTGTGTTTTATCAAGGGCAGGGTCAATGCAGCTAGCTATCAGGAGATTTTGGAGCACTTCATGCTTCCAACTTCTGAAAAGCTTTATGGAGATGAAGATTTTTCAGCACGACCTGGCACCTGCTCACAGTGCCAAAACCACTGGTAAATGGTTTACTGACCATGGTATTACTGTGCTCAATTGGCCTGCCAACTCTCCTGACCTGAACCCCATAGAGAATCTGTGGGATATTGTGAAGAGAAAGTTGAGAGACGCAAGACCCAACAATCTGGATGAGCTTAAGGCCGCTATCGAAGCATCCTGGGCCTCCATAACACCTCAGCAGTGCCACAGGCTGATTGCCTCCATGCCACGCCGCATTGAAGCAGTCATTTCTGCAAAAGGATTCCCGACCAAGTATTGAGTGCATAACTGAACATAATTATTTGAAGGTTGACTTTTTTTGTATTAAAAACACTTATTTTATTGGTCGGATGAAATATGCTAATTTTTTTAGATAGGAATTTTGGGTTTTCATGAGCTGTATGCCAAAATCATCAGTATTAAAACAATAAAAGACCTGAAATATTTCAGTTGGTGTGCAATGAATCTAAAATATATGAAAGTTTAATTTTTATCATTACATTATGGAAAATAATTAACTTTATCACAATATGCTAATTTTTTGAGAAGGACCTGTAAGTTAGATGGACTTAAAGGGACAGTTCACCCAAAAATTTAAATTCTGTCATTAATTACTCGCCTTCATTTCACAAATGATCTTTTTGATGAAATCTGATTTCTGTCCCTCCGTTGACAGCTACGCAACTACCACTTTGACGCATCAAAATGTAAAACTAATCAATATTATTTGAGCGTTATAGTCCAAATTTTCAGAAGAGACAATCTTTTATATGATGAACAGATTGAATTTAGGCCTTTATTCACATATAAACATTCATCAGTGAACATAAACAGAAGCTCTACCGAACCTGCTAGACGCACGAGAACAAACCTCCTTGGTTTTACGGAATCTTAAAAGTGCTGTGTATCACACGAGAATGAACCTCATTGATTCTCGCACATCAAGCGAACATGCTTGAGCTTCTGTTAATAACAACTGATGTGTCAAGTGATGAATGTTTGTGAATAAAATGTGAATAAAAGCCTAAATTAAATTAAATATATATATATATATATATATAACCATCATATAAAGCCAGTGAGTCTCTTCAGAAAATTTGGACTAAACCGCTCGATTCATATGGATTAGTTTTACGATCTCTTTATGAACTTTTTGAAGGCTCAAATTGGTAGTTGTGTAGCTGTCAATGGAGGGACAGAAAGCTCTCAGATTTAATTAAAAATAGCTTCTTTTGTGTTCTGAAGATGAACGAATGTCTTACGGGTTTGGAACAACATGAGGGTGATTAAATAATGACAGAATTTTCCTTTTTGGGTGAACGAACCCTTTAAGTTTAAAGGGCATTCGTACAGTGTGTGTGTGACGTAAGCATAGTTCGTACTTACTTTACATGTGCAGCCATTTCTTTATAACCACGCATACTTTGTGCGCTCGGCTCACACAAGGGCCTTGATTTTTTTTTTTGTTGCACTAATTATTTGGTCTACAAGCTGGCAACACTGGCTGGGCCGTTGTTTCACAGATAAACATCTCCAGCTGAGATGGAACAACAAACAAACAACTACTGGACAAGGCAATAACAACAGACACCCATGTTGATGAGCGTTTGGCTGAGGGGGTTAATAAGAGATACCAGCAACTCTATTTTAAAGAAGTACAAAAACATTTTTATCGCTCATAACTTCTGGAGAAAAATAACGCTAACACTGGGCAAAGATTAAACTTAAACCCGCAAGCATATGTAGACCGCCTGTAAAAACGAGGTATACATTGTATCAAGATATCATGGGTGATGTGTATATTTACATACAACATAATTTGTATTTGCTTCTTCTATGTGTTTGCTCTGGCTGTGATGTTGAAGTAAAGTTATATGAGCACCTGCTGTCTCTTCTCAATCTCCAGTTTCATGCGAATGCCGAGGCAGCGAAGAGTGTCCAGAAATGTCTGCCTGAGAGCTTTCTCCATCAGAAACTTATGAAAAATCCCAACCATAATTCCACAAACAAACAACACAGAATTTGACAGCAACTAGAGAGAGAGAGAGAGAGAGAGAGAGAGAGAGAGAGAGAGAGGCTGACTTTCAGGTGTTACATCCTTTTCAGCTTCTTTACATACAGATTTGCTGAAGGTTTCCTTTCAACCAATTCTAATGTGGATTTCCTTTTACCTGATTGATGATGAGGTGTTTGGGGTGGGATCTGAAAACAGAGAGGTGCACCGAAAGAACAATGATGTGAGACAGAGAGGAGATGATACTCAGGGTTACAGCATAGCTCATCTGAAATGGCAGCATGGTGTAGACTGTAATGATGATGAAGAGGAAGAAGGGCACCTGGAGAGAACAAGATGAAGAGTGCAACATCAACATTTATTTAAGACTGACCAGTATTAAATTATTGATTTAATACATGACAGTGAACACATAAGAAAGTTCTTGCTGTGAAAAGTACTCTTGTCATGTGAAGTCTCTGTAAAATATTAAAAAGTGTGTTACCTGGTCCCATGGTTGTATTTTCCCTATGTTTTCTGTGCTGAAAATAAAGGTGAAGCCCATTGTGAGGTGTGTGGCCCACACGGTGAGACCAAGCAAAGTTCTCCATCTTTGAGAGAGGGTGTCTGTACACACTAATGTAAACACAGCCAGGAACAAACACAATGCTCCTCCCACAACTCCCACAAATACACCATGGTCCTGTGCATCCTGAAACACATACACATATGGAGAGAGCAAGGTGTTAAGGGCAAACACACATATCACATAAGACAGCTCATTCAAAGGGTTAGGAAAAAGCAGTGTGTTTGTGGGAGTGGGTGTATGAGCTGCTGTGCATAAGCTTCCAAAGAAATAAAGAAATCTGTTCAAAATAAATGTTTAATGCTCTCTAGAAAAAAATAAAACTTTGTGAATGTGTGTATGTATGCAGTTTTTCTTAGAAACATTAGTTTTGCAAATTAGTTGTCATGGAGTCATTAAGGGACTATTGTTTCCCACTCTATTCCTTCTTTCTTATCCACTAAAGGCAAAAAAACACAAACATAAATACACAGGAGCCAAAAATCCTTAAAAGCTCCAGAGATCACTTAAATCCATCTATCAAAGAGCTAACACCAGTTCAAAACCAGACACCATCTGAGTGAGCAATAATAGCTGCAACACAATTATGACGAAAAATAAAAGTTAATTCCAGTCCTCAAATTTGATGTTTGCATATTCCAGACAGGCTGTGCATTTGTGGTGGGGATGTTTTAGTTAGTCTTTCGGCAGATTACGATTACTTCAGTAGATAGCGGCAAGTGACTGTCTAAATTATTTGAATCCTGCAATCAACCAATTCATTCAAACACATTGATTCATTCAGGAATAAAACAAGTGACTTATGACTGAGGCATTTAATCATTCACTTAGCAAATTCATTCTAAAACACTTAGGCCCTGTTTACACGAGTGTGTTTTCGTTTTAAAATGCATAACTTTTGCTACGGCTACCTGAGATACAGTTTTGTGTGGATATATATGAAGACTTCAGATGCAAAAGCCTCTAAGTCCATCTAAAGTTTTTGTTTAATATTAACATTTTTATCAGGCTCCTATGTATAGGTTTTTACCCAAGTACCGGCATTTCTGAATGGACGGACGCTGGGATTTAGTGAGTTTGAAGTGAAAGTATTTGATGAGCGTATACTATGTGCGGAGAGCATTCACTCAATATTATTATCTCATTTTTGACAGAGGTGGCTTTTAGAGGCTTTTGCAACGGAGGTCTTCATATATATCCACACAAAAAAAATTGATCAGTTTTCAACATTGATAATAAGAAATGTTTTTTTTAGCACAAAATCAGCAGATTAGAATGATTTCTGAAGGATCATTTCACACTGCAGTAATGACACTGGAGCATAATTGACAACAGTATTTTGTACAGTTTTACTGTATTTTATTTATTTTTGATTAAATAAATGCAGCCTTTGTGAGAATTTTTAAAAACTCTTATAAACTCCAAACAGTGGTATAATCAATAAACACATAGATTACATTTATGGAGTTGGATTATTAAAATGATTAAATGACACTATCAGACTACAAGTCACTACCTGTGTGGGCAAATCACAGCGTTAGGTCGACCCAGCCACTTACCCGCCCACCAATACACACACTCACTGCAGTGAGTCCTCCACTCATGTTCACCCATTTAATTCAACCACTCTGAATTACCACTGAGATACTTAACTTTCAAACAGAGCAGAAATACATACCTCAGTCCACAAGCATTCAGAAACTTACACACCCACACATACTGCCATCTTCCTATGGGCTTTGTGAAGGTTTAAATAAATAGTAAAACAAAATACACACACATGCCCACCCACACACACACAGAGAGCAACACTGGTTGTAATTCTGTTCCTCCCACGGCCGGTTGGTGTAGAGAGAGGAGGTAACAGAAGTTCGCACAGATGGTATAGTGCTTATCTGCTAAAGAGATGAACAACAGCAGAGCAAAAGGAACGTTCACGGCCCCTCTTCACATCCAGCTGACTCCTGAGAAAGTATATGTGATAATGTGCCAAAGGAACCATAGAGAGAGAGACCATCATACAATGTGCTACATATTCCCCAAATAAAAGCAATTCTAAAGGACTTGGCATAAACTGGCAATTATTACAATTAAAACACTCAATTTCCTGTCACGGATAATGCCAGTTCACATCTTCATTGTGATAATCAGGCCTCAAATTACGCAACTACTGAGAATCAGCACCTCAGTCGCCGCAGGATTATGTAAGCGAGGCTGCTTCAATCATCAGATACCGTCTGAACAACAAGGACAAACCTGATCCAGAAAGAAGAGCAATGTATGTTGAATACTGACTTAGCTGTGTCTTTCCTAATTGTAAGCGAGTGGGCATTTGACTTTAGAGAAGGGATCGAGGGCTACCATCCTGAAGAGTTTAGCTCCAACCCTAATTAAACACGCTTGATGCAGCTAATCAAGGTGTTCATGGTATAACAAGGTAAGTGTGTTGAAGCAGGGTTGGAACTTAAGTCTGCAGGAAGATAGCCCTCCAGGAGCAGGGTTGGCTACCCCTACTTAAGAGCGTGGAAGCATGTACCCCAGGGGTAGGCAAGTTCGGTCCTAGAGAGCCGCTGTCCTGCAGAGTTTAGCTCTAACCCTATTCAAACACACCAAACAAGCTAATCAATGTCTTCAGGATTACTAAGGCCTTGTCCACACTTACACGTTTTCTTTGAAAACGCATCTTTTTCTCTCCGGTTCCACATTCAGACGGTGTTTTATTAATGAAAACAAATCTTTTTGAAAACGCTCTCCAAAGTGGATAAATTAGTGTGGACTGTTAAAACGGTATTTAAAAACGATGACCTAAGTTTAGTCATGTGACGCATGTAGTATTGTTACTTTGCACACTCTACATATCACAGTCCAGCAAAGATGATAGAAAATGTACTCACATTTGCTGTCCTGTGGCAATACATGAGAGAAGTTGCGTTTTAGACCAAACATATGGTGACTGATTGCGACCCGGTCGTATCAGTGAATAGTGAGAAATTTTGCTAAATAAAATTATCTTGTCAGAAGAATTGTGCGATAACTTTATTATTTATTTTTCCATCTGTATCATAGCAGTGAGCTTTTGTGAGGTTTTACGCATGCGCAGTAAGGTAAATTAAAAATTTTCAGGCGTTTTCCAAAAGTTTCTCATCCTGAAAACGCTAGTGTGGACAGAGAGTGTTTTTAAACGAAAACGCCATTTTCAAATGTATCCGGATTAAAGTAGACATAGCCTAAGGCTATAGGCAGGTGAGGTTTTTTTCAGGGTTGGAGCCAAACTCTGCAGGACAATGCCTACCTCTGGTATATACTGTGTGAGTGCATTTGCATGAATGTGGCATCTCACCAGTTTCAGGCTGAAGAAGAGCACTAGCAGTGTGGCACAAGTGAGCATGCTCAGTCCCAGCAACAGAACGAATGGCTGGTATTGGTTAATGCCAAAAAATTTCCTGTACAGTGCTTCCTGTTTCAACTTCTGCTCATTCAGCAAGTACTTCCCTTTTGCTGGCATACTGACCAATGGCAGTGCAGAGGCTGAATAATACTGGCCTATCAGAGCAGAGCGATGAGATGCCACAGAAATACACCTCCTCCCATCCAGCAGAGTGTGGCTATGCTGAAATTCCCATAGAAACCATGTGAGAGTGTGTGGGAGGTCATTCCAGTGCAGAACACTTCAGCTCTACCCTCCACAGCACCATTCTGTGCATGTCCTTTATGATCCTACTTTTTGTACTTTTCCCGTCACTCTGGTGCCTCCTGGTCCTGTTGGAGAGGCCTTCAGGGGACCACTGTGTGTGTAAGTTGGATGATAGGCGATGCAATGCAATTACGGATTCTTCCAGAGTCCAAAAATTCCTGTCACACACAGAAAATAGAGAGAGTAATTTGTTAGATATACTACAATGATTACACTAATATGACACCTACTATAGTCATTCTGACTAACCTGAAAGCAAAGAAACATTGAAATGAAGGAGCTTTTCATTTGGAAACTAATTTGGGTTTGTTTCAAAAGCTGTCAAATCATGCATCAAGTTTAGAGAGCACACTTTCAGGTCAACACCTTTGATCTCTGTAAACACTGCTCTGTTCAGTCATTCCCACACTGGCGACTCTCGGTGCCTGTGAAAAGGCTTTTGGGTAGAGTTCAACATTTGTGTGGATTCAGTTCTCTCTTCATTACTGAGCCTAATGCAGATGGCTGCTGTCCATGGCATCCTCTGCCAAACCTCAGCTACACTTATACTGAGACGAGCCGAGCTTTACAAAGAAAAACACTGGACACAGATTATGTGAACTCTGTCCTCAGTGCAGGCAGTTGTTTAATGCTTTTAAATGGTACACTATTTTATGCTGACAATAAAACAATTATATCTTAACATAAAAATAGAAAAGCAACAAGATGCTATCAGCACAGTACAACAATTAGGTAAAATACATACTGTACATACACTACATTTGTTTTAAAGTAAATAACACTTTTATTTAGCCAGTGTGAATTAAATTAATAAAAAGTGACAGTAAAGAAACGTGTAATGTTACAAAAGATTTCCATTTCAAATAATTGCTATTTTTTGTTAACTTTCTATTAACAAAAGAATCCTAACAAAAATCATTCCAGTTTCCATAAAAATATAGCAACTGTTTTCAACTAAAAATAAAAAATAATAAGAAATGTACCTTGAGCAGCAAATTATCATATTAGAATGATTTCCGAAGGACCATGTGACACTGAAGACTGGAGTAATGATGCTGAAAATTCAGCTTTCATCACAGGAATAGATTACATTTTAAAATATATATAAATATAAAACATTTATTTTAAATTGTATTTATATTTCACAATATTACAGTTTATACTGTAATTATTATCAAATAAGCCTTGGTGAGCATAAGAGACTAGTGAAAAATAGATACACTAGTTGACCTCCTTTATCGACTATTTGGTTGTTGGACATATAGTTGATCAGTTTATCGTCGTCATCGTGACCCATCCCTGATCTGTATGTGCCGGAAAACAATCTGCATCACTACATCCTCATTCAGGTGGAGGAAACAGTCCGTAGAGGAAGAAGAGCAGAAGAGTCTCTGTAAATAAGCTGCATCCAAAGGTCATGATTTCTCATTGCAGGTTATTATTGTTTGAGGAGGGCAACCAAACGATCATGGAAGCGTAAGCAACAGCTTCACATCTGAATGCACACACAAAATGAAACACACTAAGCCTTTAAGTGTGTTTCAAATGATGCTAAACCCGGCGGTGCTGACGTATTGCTGACAACATTGATCATTGATAATCACTGAAAAATATCACTGAAGATCACTGAAAAATAAATAAATTCTCATTTCCTGTAAATTCATTGGATTACCAAAGAAGTATTCGAAATATCCTCTAACACTATTAAAAAAGCGAGAGAGAGAGAGAGAGAGAGAGAGAGAGAGAGAGAGAGAGAGAGAGAGAGAGATGGAGATAGAGATGGAGAGCGATAGAGAACTGGGATGCTCCACGATTTTCTCTTTGCTGACGGTCATTAAAGACCTGAATGACAGCACCGTGTCACTCTCTCACTTTCCCAGACAAATGCACCCAAGCCAACAAGTGGCCTTTATATTCCCAAACTAAAGTTACCATGGCAAAGGAACAATCCAACTGGGCAATAACCGAAAGAAAGACAGAGAGAGGGTGGGAGAGACAGAAGGAATGAGAGTGAATAGTCTTCCCATGTGGAAACAGGGAGGGTAAAATCCTCCTATCTGCTGCTGTAGATCCTGCAGAGCACAGCGAAGAGTGGTGAAGCTCTGAACCTACACAATGATCTGACGCTTAACATGACGCAAGCACAGCGCAGGGTTCATACAGATACTGTCAAATTAAATTCCAGGACTTTCAAGTACTTTTCAAGCACTACTTCTTTGGTGTTCAAGGACTACAATCAGAGATCGCACTTATCAAACAATATCTTAATCTTACAAATTAAAATAAAAAAAGGTAAATAGATAAATAAGGGTATACTAATAAAACACAATGGTACAAAAAAGTGCAGCACATGCAAACTATGCAATGACTGTGTCATGTGTCAGTGTTTGTTTGTATTATCATTAGTCACGTCTTCCTTTGTTCTGTTTTCCCGCCACTCAGTTGTTTCCATGGTAACCCTCGTTAGTTCATCTGTCTCACCTGTTACCTCATCTAAGTCACCTGTGTTCTGTTACTCAGTGTTCATCAGTGTTTGTATTAGTTTCATTCATTCAGTCAGTCATTGTCCGATCTACGTTGTATTAAGTGTGTGTGTACCTTCTGCCCGTCTTCTATGTACCTGTTTGCGTTATATTGTTAGTAAAAGTTTGCATTGGAACTTTTGATTCTTCCTCGTCTTCTTCTGCCTGCACCACACCGTGACAGACTGTGGGAATATTAACAAAGCCTTGAAACTTTATTGCATAGAAGAGCAAATAGAAATTGGGCATAAACTCATTGCATGATTCTTATTAAAAAATGAAATAACAGAAGAAAACAAACTAATTCATTTGTAAAAATGTAAAGCATTTCATTGTAAATAATTACAAAGTAATTGCATTGCAATCTAATCGAACTGCAATCCAATATTTTAAAGAATAGTTTGTTGTCGCAAAATTACAGAATTACAGAAAAATTACTAAATTAATTTGTTTACTCAAATTACAGATATAAGGTATACAAAATACAACAACTTACGAACATTCATTAAAAACGCTGATTCATTCTGGAACAAAGCAAAGTTATAAAAAAGTAAAATATTTTAACACCTTATAAGGCGCAACCGACGAGCAAAGCGGCCCCTGGTTAAAGCCGAATCTGACGCTTGACTTCATAGAGATCAATCCATTGTCCAGCACTAAATCACCTTAACCATTGAAAGGATACTATGACAGAGATATTTCCTTCATTCAAACTGACCCCTTATGAATTAGATTGACCTGAAGAATAAAAGCTGTATTATACACTTGGAAATATCACACGCATAGCCATGTAAATGGCTCTATATCTATATTGAAAAGACTGTATTGTGTTTTATCGAAAAAATTAAACACTAATTTCATATATATTGTCTTTCAATAATTCAAACACTTTTCATAAATGTAGCTGTTTTCAAGGGTTTTCCATGACTCAAATTCAAGTAATTCATAGATTACGTACTTTGTATGTACCCTGACAGCACTATAATCAGCCCTTCTCCTCGGGGTCGGGGGTCAAACTTTATGAAGCTGCATATGAACAGCACAGATCAGTGACACAGTAAGATTTCACGACACGAATGCATGCTACTCAACACTATTAACAATACAGAAATGAATTTCATCAAGGAAGCAATTACATTCACCTCACCTAAACGTGATTGGTTGATAAACTTTTTTTTTTTACTTGTCCATTATGTCATACATAGATTGCACGTGGGAAAAATATTTATTTTAATTTTTTATTATCTTATATTGTTAATAGACAGATGCATATTGCATTATTAGAGAATACTGAGATTTCAATCACTTCTCATACTATCCAATCAAATATCATTGCAATGACGAATTCTCTCACCCGTCACTCACTCCCATGTCTTTCCAAACCTGTATGACAAAACATATTTTGAATAATGTTAACAGATACTGTTTTGCTGGTGGACTGGAGATCGTGACACTCTCACACTCATCTTTCATTTGCGCTTCTGTGGAAAAACGTGATGGAGCAAAGAGAAGACGGGAAGGGGGAAGTGCATGTGTGACCAAATCTGAGCAATCTAAATGTGAATTTTCAAGAGCTCCATGTGATGTGAGAGATGGTGTTGTCCAGTGTTGTGCCTGAACGCGTTCATTGAACAATAGTTCATGAACTCGTTCATATTTTGGGCGAAAGTGAACTGAACGTACTGTATTACTGCCTGATGGACGTTACTGTGAACTCGTTCATTCTGGTGTCTGTGAACGGCAGCACTCTCAGTTTAACTTCGTTCAATAGGGTGCCAGATTTCTATAGAGCCTTCCAGGCGGAAACCCGGATAAAACACACCGTAAACAGGCCTTAATATGTAGCGGAAAAAACACCCAATCTGGCAACACCTGCCACCAGTGTCGCAACACCGCATGCGTCATCAAAACAAAAAGCAGCAAGTTAGGCGTCATATGATCATTTAAACAAGTTTTATGACAAGGTCGGTGAGGATGGGAAAAATCTTACATTTCTGTGCAAACTTTGCCCGCCAATAAAATAATTGCTGTCTGTGGTTCTATATGGGCTGTGGCAATAATTTTGAAAAATAATTGCTCGCAGCAACATGACTATGACAGAACTATGAACTAGTTCAAAATTTTAAAGAATGAACTATGAACTGAACTAGTTCATTTTAAAATTTGTGAACTGAACTTTGAACTAGGTCATGTAGAAAGTGAACTTTCCCAACACTGGTGTTGTCCATGGTCAAACTTAGGACAGTGGCCTTCCAACAAATAAAACCCCTGTTCTCGCCTTAATTCAGCAAAACCAGTTAGAAAATGTACTATTTACTCTAGTCATACTCTATTTTTCATTTCCTTTTTTGTTGTCCATTCCATCACCGACTGTAGTGCTGCACCATCCACTGATTTTTTTTTTTTAATAATGCTGAAATTATGAGAATATGCTAATTATTAGGGTTACAATGACTGTGATATGATTTTAATGCATTCATCTGTAATGTTTATGGAAATGCAAAGAGCAAACGCTAGGCCCATGATTATCTTCTGGTAGGTGCATGCACCAATGACACCATTTGCATAGGATGAGCAAAGCAAACAAGACTTTTAAGATTTCCGTTTGATTTCCATTAATTCTGGAAAATACTTTTTAAACAAAGTCACTTAGTGTGTTCACACAAACGAAGATCTGTTGCAAGGAGACGGCATTTCTGATGCCTGTACCGAACTGTAATGAGCAATGTAGCTCCTATGACAAGAAAAACAGGTATGATGCAGCATTCTGACCTTTTTAGGGTCGCATCTGGTGACATCATGTCCTGTTTTTGGTTTGTTTAGATGTCTTTGGTCCATGTTGTGTTCATAATTCAAGCGGACCGAGACCCATCTTTTCAGCGGTCTCGGTCTGCTTGTTTGTTGCACACCAGGGTTCAGATGGCAGCATTCACACTTAAAACCAACCGCACTAACGCATCAGAGTTTGTTTTAATTGAACCAGACCTGCCAAGTGTGAACACACCCCTAATAAAAGAAATGCTTTTTTCTTTACCTAGAAAGAGCAGAAGACATGCATATTGCCAGTTTTTATGGCTTGAAATTCACTTGAAAGTAACTAAAATTGAAATAATACATAAATCCTAGGTTTATCACATCACATATTGTCATTATTATAGTAATTATTATTTAAAATAAATGTTTTCTATTATATATATAAAAAAAAAAAAAACTTTTTCAAATGTAATTTATTGCTGTGCTGCCAAAGATAAATTTTGTATATACATGTATGTATGCATATAAACATTGTGTAAGCATTGAGCACAGAGTAGATCACTGCCTACACACAGCACAAAACCATCTGAACCGGCTAGTTTTGTTGTGAGGAATCATACACTGTGGCTATTGCAATAGACTAATTAAATAGATTTCATAGATTATTATTTGCTTCTTCACACATGATAACTGATTTTACAGCAAGGTACCTCCATAAGGATTTCATCTGTTTACCTTTGCAATCTGTCATTTATTTTCATAGCTGTGCAATTATTGACTTTTATTTTTTACTACCTGCTTAAGTAATTATTTAATCAATTTTGTATCTGTCAAGAACAACAATGTAAATGTAGGTCAGACCATGAGTTCATCACACTGACAAACGAGTGACTAAAATTGAGGGCAACAATGTATGTAATAAGAACAACAACAACAATATTAATAATAATGAGTGTTGTATTGAGAAAAGCAAGTCCACTTAAACAATTGTGTCTTGGTGCCACAGGTACTACTCGCCCTCAAAGTGAATATATCCCCACATATGAAGCATATTGAATTAGCACTGATGAGGAAGACTTAGATGACATTGGGTTGGGGGGTGATTTGATTAGTCAGATGCTATCCGAGACTGGTTTGGCTAATCACTGCTGCTGTTTGTAGTGTACACAGGAAGTGGAGACGGTTAAAGGCACATCCTCAAATTGGGCACTGTAAATGAATTCTGTCTCACGCTGTTGTTGAAATTCCTCTCTGTTCTTCTCTCATCAGACCCATCTTAACAGTATGACAATCCAGTGTTTCGCTACAAAGTGGAGCTGGGCAGTATATTAAGAGCTTCAACTAACACACAAGCATGCAGTTTAAAGTGGCTTGCCCTCCTATCAGATGTGTGAGGTTTAAAGCATTTGAGACCTGTTTTCCTCAGCACATGGCTTACATCACAGGGGTATATCCTTATATGTAAATGTTAGAAATTCACGCATTTCCATTTTGCATAAAGGCCTGTCTTGCCAACAAGCTAATGTCCATTCAATATTAACAATAAAATATTTGCCTTAAATTAGAAAAGTATCTAAAAATACTGAGGTATGATTTTAGTTCAGTATCACCCAGGACTACTACAATGTCATGGGGACAATATGGTCAGCAGAAACTATATTAAACAACATCTATCCAACATCAGTCTTAACTCGTGTTCCTGACTCTTAGTGAAAGGTCAACAAATCTGTTGTGCACCTGACAGTAAATACACATGCATAATAATAGTTCATTTTCAGTTGTACTAAAGCAATAATTTGACTCATTAAAAATCTCATGTAAACACTTCTGAATTCTGAACTCATTTACACTTCTCAATCATGTAAACACGGTCTGACTGAAACCGTAAATCTTACGCTCGGATACAAAACCATCAAACAGTAGAGATTTTGAGACTTTTAGAGATTTGTTTATCCAGCTTATTTTTTTAACCTAAGAGCAGACACCGACATTTATAACTTGAATGTGCAAAACTTCCAGTGTCATCTGCTTCCAGCTACTTTAGCTGTGCAAAGACAGTTGTTCATTTGTGCTCAGACAGCCATCAGACCCACCTGATGCTACAGCGACGTTTGCCAAAAGCCCTTTTTCTTCCTCGTTTCTCTGCTACCCATGATGCACTGAGGTCTGAGACGCCTGTTAATGCAAGCGTGCTCAGCAGTTGATGATCCATGTTAGTCAATGTCGTTCCAAGCAGGAAAATTACAGTACTCATATGCTGCCTGATATCACAGACTGCTTATCATATTATTTTAATTCAATCATTAACACATTGGTTTGTAACACAAATAGTTTTAACATAAACAGCACTTTGTTATTCTTATTACTTGCCTAGTGGCTATTGAATCGGAAGTCTCGCACAGTCACAGAAAATAGCTTACTTCCACGTTGCTAAATAAGGTGGATACTGCGACTTGCAAAACTACAAGCAAAATCCTTCCTGATCTGCAATTAAAGTGAATGTCTGGTGTGGGTTATATTACCAGACTGCAGGGTCAGCTAGTTAATAAATCTAGGGATTCACACTCTTTTTCCACCCTGCACTGTGAATGTTTACACAGTGTGTTCAATAAAAACATGAAAATGTATCATTGTTTATGTGCTATTTGTTTCAACAGACTGTGTCTATAACATCACAAATGCCAAGCAATATTCCGCTTATGACAATCATAACTTACATAAATGCACTAGCCTGACAAAACTGACTGAAATATGTAGAGCGTGTTCTGGAAAGTAACAGTATACTTGCAGGTCCCTTTATTACTGTTTAAAGTACACAATAAAAAGTGCGTCACACGAACCACACGAGGGGCAGTAGGGTCTACATAATTTTAAGATGACTTTGCAGAATGTACTGTATACTAATTTTTATCAAGAGATCAACTCTGCCTCATCTCTCTTTGTGTTCTCTCTCTCTCTGGACTCACAGATTAGGTGTGGTAAATGGCTCCCTGCAGAGTGAAATGGTCTTTTTGAAGAAAAGATATTCCATCATCACTCTCATAAAGAGACATCACTGTTATCTTTCGGAAACACAGACAATAGCAACCCTGCCGTGAGACGACAAGGTCAAGCTACAAAGGAATCCTGGTAGTGTTGCTGTGGCTGGAAACGTAGTGTGTGTGAGTGTGAGTTTTTATAATGACCACACCTTTGCTTTCACCTACAACAGTGGTTCCCAAACTGGGGTACGTAAGGTGACAGAAGGACAAAATGTTTTGCCACTCATTTGATTCCATCCCACCTTAAAATAACATTAAAATCGAGCACGTATTTCTGACTGCATCCACAAGCAGCGTGCATGATAGGTTGTGTACAGACTATGCTGCCTTAGCAAATTGCGTTATGTTACTGCACACACTTTGTTCTAATTTGCCAAATGGAAACAAAAAAAAAACAAAATGAATAAAAAGCTTGAATATTCAATCTCTACATGGGCGGGAATTAAATGCCCGCTAATTGGTCAACCAAACATAAAACCGTGCCTGGATCAGTTGAGCCTCAGTTCCGCGCAACAAAATAATAGTCATCCACTGCTCCAGTTGCACGGATTATTAAAGCATTTATTGCAACTACATTTAATCTCTTTCTCATCAAACAACCAGACTAACTAATGGCTTAGCTAATTTTGCTACACTAACTATAGTTTAACCATGGTATCTGTAGTAAAACTGGTTATACAAATGGTAATCAATCCGCCCCCCAAAAAATGGTTAGGCTACTACACTTTCACTATACTAAAACTATAGCCTACATGGTTAATTTTCGTAAAGTGTGGAGAAAATGGATTTAGGCTACATTGATGTGAAGTGCAGACTAGTATTGATTAAAGTGTATATAACACCTTGAACAATGAAGCCAGAGATGAAGAGTATTTTTTATCTATATCTATCTATACCTGAAATTAAATTTCTCATAAGAAGTTGCCCCCTTAAATTGATTTTCAGGGGTATTATTTCCTATGTTTTTTTTCTAACCTTATTGTGTCTATATGTCATCTTTAATGTTAAGTTCTTAAATTTAGTCAAATAAGAATTAAATCAGTATGAACCCATCTTTGCACTGAGGTGGCAAAGAAGATGCATCTAAAGTTGCTTTTAGATGTAGGCCTATTTACATAGTTTAATGTTGCTCAAAGTCAAAGGGCAGTAAATGCATACACAGGAATTGCATAATGTAATGAGATTAATGTCTTAAACAACATAATTGAATGCAGAAATATGAAATGAATGACAAAATGAAACAATATTTATGAAATATCGCCAGTAGGTGGCGGCAAGTCACTGTGTTAATGAACGAGTCATTTATTCAACCAATTTGCTCAAACCACTGATTAATTCAGGAACAAAAATCAAGGCTAAATCCGAAATCGCCCCTATACCCTCAGATAGGTCTGTTATTCTGTTGCGCCAAACTGAGGATCAACTGATGACAGCACTGTTTTATGTTTGGTTGACCAATCAGCGGAACAGGTCGTTTAATTCCCGCCCATGTGGAGATTGAATATTCAGGCTGTTTATCTATTTTGGTTTTATTGTGTTTCCAATTGGTTAATTAGAACAAAGTACGATGAAATCGAAAATAAAAATAAGAAAAAAGCCACATGAGATTATTTTTTTATGTTCATGAGAAGGGTCAAATAGGTGATAAATGAGCGGTTTCTTTGTTTTTACGTTTTGAAGACAAAATGAGAAAACAAGTTATCCAAAGGTACAGGGACCTTTTAAACACGGTATTGCCTGTAATATAAATTTCAAACTTTATTAAAGACAAGTAAACAGTAATAAAATAAGAATAAATAAAGAATTAGCAATAGCACAAATAAATACAACTGAACAAAGTTCAGGTACAGAAATTGAAATCAAACATAATCAAATGTAAAATTAAAATCATAAAATACGTCGAGTCAGAGAGTTCACTTTTCCTCCGGAATTAAACTTGCATACAGCCATTACAGGAAGCCAGTGATTATAGTTTATGAAGTTATAAATATGAATATTTTTCTAACAAAAACGAATCGCTTCGCTTCAGAAGGCCTTTATTAACCCCCCTGGAGCCGTATGGATTACTTTTATGATGGATGGATGCGCTTTTTTGGGCTTCAAAATCTCAGAGCCAGGATATTTTTTAATATAACTTAGATTTTGTTTGGCTGAAAGAAGAAAGTCATATACACCTAGGATGGCTTGAGGGTGAGTAAATTGTCGGTGAACTAACCCTTTAAGAGCTGCACAGATGCAATATACTGTTACACATGCATTTTCTTTTTCAACTGTTTATGTTCACTTAAGACAAAACTGACAGTTTAGGAAGATATTTTTAAATAATTTTGTGTATATTTGTTCATTCAAGTGCAAGATGACAAGAAAGAGAACTCAATTCATTATTCGCGCACTATATGGGTTTGTTTACACCTGGTCACTTCATGCGTTTTCTCTGATCGGATAGCTATTCGATCGTGAAAAGAGTAGGTGTAAATGCCCTACGAAACGCATTCGAGACATATTTAATTCCGATCGCTCAAACCACATCAGGAGGTGGTCTGGGCATAGCGCAGGAACTGAAGATCGGATTTATATCCCTTTTGCGGAGACACAAAATGTGGGCAAGTGTAAACGGAACTGTTTTAACAAATCAGATAGCTATCCGATCAGTTAAAACGCATGAAATGACCAGGTGTAAATGAGAGGCGGCTCTCCGTGCTCGAACACCCAAATAGCACGCGAGTGCCGAATTGTGTTCTCTTTCGACTCTTCTTGCACTTGATTGGAATAAATTTTTGATTCCCAACCCTACATTCAATGCATAATTTTTAAAGATCAATGTCCCATTAAAGCAACACCAAGTAACTTTTCCTCTGCGGTCGCCCTACAGGTTGGAAGCGGAATTGTCCATTACCGCTGTCGTAAATAATTTAGCCTACCGCAGCCTACTGTCGCACGCGCACGCACATGCTCTCTGTTTATCCAGCACCGGCTTTGGAATCAACAATGGCCACAGACAAGGTAGAGTATGATGCATGATTTTATGAAAGTATGATGTATTGCGACATCACAAACGAGCAATTGTAGCAATTGTAACGCTTGCCGTAAACCAAGTTAAATTAGTAGTTTTCTTATGTCTCATTATAACTACAGAAACGCGACCCGATCTGGCAATCTTACATAGCGTGGATATATCAGATAAAGGACCGCAAAGCTGTGGCATAAGTGCATTTCACCATGTCACGACTTGATGAACCACTGAAACGATTTTGGAAACATTATTTTAAGGTAAAAAATCTTACTTAGTGTTGCTTTAATAGAAGCTGTCTTAGTGGATAGAAAAGCAAATTAGCCTCAGCTTGAATTTGTACCTAAATCCATTTCCTGTAGCTGTGGATCAGTCTACAAAACAGACCTAGGCTCAATGAAACTATTATATTCAATGACAACACCTGATGTCAAAGAAAGATAAGACTGTATTTCCTGGGAGCACACAAGGATGATTGAAATGTTTGATGTTGCAGTAGCTGGCAAAATAGTCGATTTCAGCATATTGCCTTATCAGGACGGAGTGTTGTAACTCTCACATTAAGTGTTGCCAATCTTTTCACAGCATCACATTTCATCCCATGAGTTAAATTAGTTTAGCAATACAGAAACACTAGAGCAGCCATAAATGCTATAAACATAGAAACATGTGATACTAACTGAACATAAATGGGAAACAACAGACTATAACGTTTAAAATGACTTCATGTGGCTTAACCTCAAGCAAATCTGTTTATTCTGCTGTAAGATTTACACAAATCTGCTCAGTATCATACAATGACAGCTACTGTATATATAAACATATAAATCACAAATATTTGTTACAATGACCACATTTTTTATATAAATTGGTGGTAAATATTGGATATTAATTGTACATGTTCATTTCCTCTATTTCTACATTTAGATGACCATATAGCAATCATCTAATGTTCACTTAAATTTAATCTTTACAAACACTAATAATTTAACAACACTGTTAAATGTAATACTTGGCATACCTCAAAATGAATAAAATTATTTCTATTTATTTATTTATTTAACAATTATCAAAAATACAAGTTTCCTAGTTGGAAATTTTTACATGTATCCAAAACCGCCTCTCAAGTCATATTTACGAGTGAAAAACTCTGAATTTTAGATGATGCACAACACACGTTATCGAGTTGTGACATTGGAATGGGTGTGTCGATGCTGCTGAAAGTATTTGCACACCCAACCAGGTCAGACTAGTGAATTACAAATAAACATTCACTCTCTGCAGAATATCATTAGCTGGGGCGATGTGATGTTTAGTTCAGGTAAATGTTGCACAGGAGGGCATTATTATCCTCCATCTGAGGTTAGAGTCAGTGCACCCAACCATTCCACACCTCCAATATCTGATTACTGCGCATGTAATTACATGTGATGTAACTACCGGCGATCTGGTCTTTCTCTTTCATTAGGAGCCGCCATCAGGACTAAATGGCTGACTCATCTCACTGTCTGTCTTTCTACATGTTGATTCTCATTTCTGCTTCCTAAATATCCTCAGATAGATTCTCAAGGTCTGAGCCTAATGATTTTTTTTTTATGTTCGATTAACAGGGCTCATAATATATAATACCAGGGATGAGCAAAATAAATGAAAAAAAAAAATGTTTTCAAAATAGACTACTCTGTGGGTTGCCTGCATACTTGTCAACTAATATAAGTTAGCTGGTTTAAGATACATGGTAACACTTAATTTTAAAGTGACATAGTTACTCATTACTTCATGTACAACTATAGTAATAACAGTAAATTATGCATAGTTACAAGTAACTAACCCTAAACCTAGCCCTAACTGTAATCTAACTTATTTGAGTAAGTACAATGTAACTACGTCACCTAAAAATTTATCATTATCAATGTTGAAAACAGTGGTCCTGCTCAATATTTTTTGGGAAACTGTAATTACTGGATTATTTAAGGAATAGAATAGCATTTATTTTAAAATGTAAAATGTAATGCATCCTTGCTGAATAAAATCAAAAACATACTGATCCCAACCGGTACTCTAAGGAAAAATTAATAAACATCACTAATCAAATAGTTGGCTAGTAGTTTTCCATCTAGACATATCCATACTGACTGTTTGGTAGGAAAAAAACGACAGGATATACTGTTTCAGCATGAACTCAGTGCTGGTCAAAATAAAGCTCATTCTCTGTCTCACTACATGCATCATTTGTTTTCATTCTCTCCTTTTTCTCTTTCACAACAATGAAAGCCGTTGTATCAGAAACTGGTGCCCCGGTGTTTTATTACACTGTTTCAACTAAACGTGTGTGTGTTTTTTCAGGTGTGTGCATCTGTTCGGAGCTATGCAGGAACATTTACGCAGAGTGTGTATGTCTGTGTAACTCCCTGCACGATATTGTGATTCACTCCCCGTTTCCATGGTGGAAGGACACTGGAACACACAAAAATCAGATTGTAACCAGGAATATGCTGCTCAATAATTCATCTAAACACGTCACACACAGACATTCTGCACTTCACAAGTAGTTCATTCACAAACATACTGTATCAGCTCAGTCTTCAGGTAAGAAATCTTTGACTGTTATGAATGTATGACTGGGAGGGAAGTTGAAAGGTTGATTATTAGCTAAGTGAAAATAGCTATCTTGCACATTAATCACCTCCCTTTAACACCCTTTTTCTGGTCACTCTCTCTCATTCCCACACACACACACACATACACATACATACATGACCTCTACCAGTAAGATCTCAATTTAAAATGTTAATTAAAACGTCAATTCCATTAAGAGCAACGGGTCTTTAACGACAGCTGCTGTAAAACCACTGGAGAAACATCACCATGACACAATCTCCAAACTCACGTTATGAAAAAAATGTTCAGACCATACTCTTTTACAAAGAAAATACACTTGTTACACACCTGCATGTTTAGTCATAATGATGATGACGTGACAGATGTTGCATAAAGACAGAGCTGATTTTGTGCTGATAAATACAGAGTGAGTGGGCAGTAGATTAATAAGTCAAAGAAACACACAGCACACACAAAAGCAGAAGACAGAATCCACCATTTTCTGAGCAGAGAAACTCTCATCAAAGACAACCTTAGATGTCTACTCAATCTAACCACACACCAACCCATTTCCTTAGCAACCGTGACTCATTTCCCTAACTACAGGGCTGAAGGCAGTGCAGTACAGGCGGCAGAGCAGTGAGGTACATCGCTTCAAACATCAATTAACCTTTTCTGAGAGATTTCAATGAAGAAGGACTGTCGTTTTCTCGAGCTCCGCAATTCACTTGTCACAGTACAAAGATAAGTGTGTCTCAGACGTGTCATGTGACATTAGACATGAAGACCTGGACTCTTACAGAGCACAAACACACAGACTCTATCACTCTTTCTGGCCTTCAGGTGCTTTCAAACTTACGTAGGCTCCCCCACCAAGGAGCGTAATTCTTCGTTTCTGTTCTCCATCTATACTTGATGTCTCCAGTCGCCTATATCGGTGATTTACAGGGATAGTTCACCCAAAATTTTAATGATGTCATCATTTAATTATTTTTTTCTTCTTCTGTGGAACACAAGAGAAGAAATTCTAAATATGTTTCAACCGTTTTTGTCCATACTATGGAAGTCAATGGGGTCCAAAACAAGTGAGTAAATGATGACATAATTTTAATTTTGGGTGAACTATCCCTTTAACAAAGACAGGATGAGTTTAGCACAAAAAAAGGATGATTTAAAGGGATAATTCACCCAACAACAGACATTAGTCAGGGCAGACACCATATTGAATTTTATGCAGATGAAAACAAGTCTCTGAGGGATAGACAATAGTCTTACCTATATGAAGGTATAAAGGACCTGATCACAAAATTTTCAACACTAACAACTTTCAAAACAGTTTTATTGAGGTTTGTTTGTTGTTGACATTTTGTCAACTGAAATGCTATGAAACTACAGAACGATCTATTGAACAAACTGTACTTCTACCCCCTCTCAGCCTCGATTTCATACCTGTCAAACATTAAACATGGCGCTATACCCTGACTATTGTTATCATTTACTCACTCTAATGTCGTTCACAAATGTATGTTTTTCTTTCTTCTGCGGAGCACAAGAGAAGATGTTTGAAGACTGTTTCAACCGTTTTTTCCCTTACAATGGAAGTCAATGGGCATACAAAACAGTGAATAAAAGATGGCAGATTTTTCCTTTTTAGAGTTAACCATCCCTTTAACAAAAAAGAAAGGAAAAATATGCATTGTGGACGACAGGTTTAGTTTGTCTCTTTATAACACACCATTTAGGAAAGAGGATCCCATCTCAAAACCCATTCACAAACACTGTCACTAATACACCCAAATCTGGCATGCTCAATCCCATACATACATACGGTAATAACAAATGCAAAATATCGCAAAAGCATACAATAATCGGTGTTTAATAAGGAATTAAGATGAACGGAATCCATACAAAAAACACAGCGGCGACACACACTATACAAGGCTTCACATAAGCACCTGAAATACCTTTCAACGGCAAATGATCTTCAGAAAGAGCTTCGAGTGTCACATCTTTTAGGACAAAGACACAAGAGTGTCAAAAGGGTCAAGAGCGGGAGAACTTCCACACAGTCCACACTGCGCAGGGATAATGTCCACACCTCTGCATCTCAGGATGAGAGCGCGTGTGAAGGAGAGACGGTGGAAAAAACGAGAACACAAGGCTAGACACAATATTACATCAGTGTTACGAGCAATCACACACTGCGAAAGAATGTTCAGAATGCATGTGACACACGGATGCCGCTCCTCCGCTTTATATTATAATCATAATATTTTTGCTCTTATCAACTACTGTTTGCTTAAATACAAGCTTTTGTGCCTGTGGGAGAAAAGGTTTTTTGAGGGCTTGAGGGAGGGGATAGACAGAGGATATATGGAACAATTAATAAGACTGGTGCGGTCCAGCAGATGAGGGTAAAGAGGGAGGGAGGAAAAACTAAATGAGAGAATAAGAAAGGGATTACAGGAAAGACACCATAACAAAGAAGACAGATATGCTTTTTTTTATCAGCTCATGTGTGCTTTATATGAGAGGATCAGACGGTAAGATGTGGCAAATGAAATAACCTTTTCATCTCTCACAGGCCAAAGAAGATCTGCCATGACCTTGTGTAATCTCAAAACCTGATGAACTCTTTGAAGTATTCGGCTTCATATTAAAATCTCTTATGTAGTGTATTTTTAAGAGGATAGCATTACATAAACGCCATAGACCTTTTACGTAGTAAACCGTTACTGAGAATTTCAAGCACTTAAAATAAAACTGCAGTAGCATGTGGTCATCACATCAGAGAAAATACGGTAGAATCCTTGAGAACGTTTACCAAAACATGGATTCCACGATAAAACTTCAATGTTTTGCTAAATCTAGTGCAGCATTACAGCTGAACAAACGGGCGATCAGTACATGATCTAACAATTGGTGCTGAACTCCTATCCAATCTTACTGAAATACAGTTCTCTTTCTTTGTCAGACATTACTGAAGAAGGATATCCCAAAAGAGGCACAGAAGACTTCAAAGCAATTATTGAACTTCTTTTGTTTCCACAAACATGTTAAGCAGCACAACTGTTTTCAACATTGATAAAATATAAGAACGGTTTTTGAGCAGCAAATCATCATATTAGAATGATTTCTGAAGGATCATGAGGGAAAATTAAGACTATTCAGCTTTCCCATCACAGGAATAAATTCAATTTCAAAATATATTAAAATTGAAAACAGTTTATTTAAATTGTAATAATATTGCACAAAATTAATCTTCTAAATCAAATTTTATTTGATTTACCTTTATTTTACCAGGAAGTCTCATTGAGATTAAAATCTCTTTTACAAGAGAAATAGATGCAGAAATAGGTGAGAAAAAGAGACTTCTTTCAAAAACATTAAAAATCTTACAGACTGCAAATGTTTGAAGGCTAGTGTATATACCATGACTTCTACTGTAAATAATGCCAATAATAATTACTACAGACTAAACCTAATCTAAAACAAATGCTTAAAATTACTTTAAATTAAAAATGAAGTATATTTTAAATAAATAAAAGTATACTGTACATATTTATAACATAATTAATAATGTATAACATAATATGTTTTTTAATTATTTATTTTTATAGTTATTATAGTGTTATAGCATTATAGTACAAAATATGATATACATTTGATATTTGACTATCTTGGAAAGTTTTAGCTACTGTAAGTAAAACACATGCATACACACACACACACACACACACACACACACACACACACACACACACACACACACACACACACGAGACCCTATTAATTACCTGATGACACTAAAGTGTTTAGAATTTGACTCCAGCTTAGCTGACCGCCTTTTCAAAAGATGGCTGCTAACTCTACAACTCCTCCACACAGCTTGAACACAGAAGTGTGAGATCTTGTTTTAACACAGAACTGTTAAGCAACTCAAATAGACAAAATCTAAAATAGATTAAACCGCACATGCTTCACTGCCCACAAAGCCAGAACAGCAGCAGACTGCACTGAGGGGAAGCAGTTTTGACCTTCCGAGTGACAGTCAGTAACCTTTTGTGGTAGCTGTGATCACACTACACGGACTGTTTGCTTAACATTTAATACAACAGATGTTTGTGATGCTGTCACTGTACTACAATCGCCAGATCTCTCTCTCTCTCTCTCTGTCTCTCCCTCTCTAAAGAGTGTGTGTTTGTCATATGTGCGGTATGGTCAGATTTCTGCAGATGGACCCAGCCTATCTGTCAAGGCCACAGCACTCAAAAATGAAAGGCAATAATGATCTACCATACCATATTAAATATCCCACTAAGGCCTTTAAAGAGCAGCGTGGCACCACTTCGTCTGTTATTGGTTTGGTGATTACATTACTGGACAGATTGATTTTGTGTAATTGCCAATAAAAACATCAATGAGATGAAGGGATTCAGTGGTCATCAATCCTTAAAGGTAGGGTAGGCAATTAAAAAAAACACTTTTTTGTTATACTGGTTGAAACTCTCGTCACATCCTGATAGCAATCTATAATAGAAGTGGTCTAAATATTAAAACATGTACATATATCTTCTGTGGAAGACTCAGGACCAAAACATGTTCGTCTAATGATGTCCTACCTCCTTGTCAGCATATGTATTTCCATGTCTCCGCGCACCCAGTTCGCACAGATATCTCTCGTCATCAGCATTATCAACACCGAAATTAATCTGCAGCAGTCGGGTGGTACAAGTAAGAGCTCTGTAAGTTGTTTACGTTCATTATTATTGTAATGCTATGTGCTTTGAGACATGAGGTCATTTAACATCATCTCTTTTCTTTGCTCTGGGTGTGTGTGTGTGCCCATGTGTTTTGGAGGAGGCGTGGCTTTGGAGATGCTCTGAAGGGAGAGTGGGATCTCATGCTTTCAAAGCTAGCTCGCTATTGCTAGCTTCTCCATAATGGCCTACCCTACCTTTAAGTACAGGGGGCATATTACAGAAACTTTCTATCTTAAGGCTTAAGTTAAGATCTGACACGTTCATTTTTCACAAATTTGTTTTACAGAAGCAAATCTTAAGTTGATTTAGGATTCTTATCTTATCTTATAAAATCTCATCTTATCTGTAGTTAGGAAATCTTAAACCCCTCCATCGAGTTCAGGAATCAACTCTCAGGTCTGTTACCAAGCAACCAACAACACGCAAACAACTGCTGTGAAGTAAAATGGAAAAACTGGAGAATGGAGAAACTTTTCTTTAAGTGAAGTTTTGATAAGCTTGGTAGAAAAGGCAAAGCCTAATCCTTTTATTTCATATAGGAGTCTGTAATTATTTGTCGGTTTTGTCGTCAAAGTGCAGCACATCATTTGGGTGCGCACAAAGTCTTTCCACCATCAAACATAGCTGTTCTTGATCTTGTATTATTAATAATTGTGACATCATTCTTAGACAGGGCTATTATTATGTGTTCCCTTTCATTGTCACTCCGAGTTACGTCGGATGACGACGAAATGGGGTTTCGCTTAGAAAGCCTATCAGCTTCGAGTATTACAAAACGAGCCAATGGCAAAGAAATGCCATGGGTCTGCGGAATTTGCATGACGTAACTCCACCCCACCTCGTGGGTATAAAAGGAGGAAGTCCGCAACAGCAGTTTATGTTTTCGCTTCGGAGCCAAGTTTATTCTTCTCTCCACAAGCCATCTCTGAATTGTCAGCTTCACGAACGAGTGTCTCGAGTGTTGGTGTGACGGCGATCTACGGCGAGAGCGTGCTTCCTGCTGATCTGCTGCAGTGATTTGCCAGTCGGCGCGTTTCTCCCCGGGCGCTTCAACACTTGAGTTTTCTCACTAAAAGAGCTTACACGCGGCACGTCTTTTTAAAGATGCCTCGCCCGTGTACTTCTGGTTGCGGCAGATTGGTATCGGACTCTGATGGGCACGAGCGCTGCTTGGTATGTTTGGGCATTGATCATGCTAGAGCAGCGCTCGTGGATGACTCATGTTTTCTCTGTGGGAACATGACCATCGCGTCATTACGGTCGAGACTCAGTGAACTCGCAAGAGTGAGAGTCCCCTCATCCACCCCCCGCCCTGCGGCTGGTGGCCAGGGTGACCTGAGGGTGACGGTCTGGAACAAGGCGCCGACTATGTGTCCGCGACCCCAGCCCCCCTCTTCAATGACGGTGCCCGCTAGTGAACTGCCGATTCCCGCGGGTCTACCCTCTGGTGGCCCGCGTGTTTCGGTTGAAGCTACAGAGGATGATGCCATGTCTGTTGCTGCATCACTAGGTGGGTTTGATTCTTCTGGAAGTGAGGGCTCGTCACAGCTGCCACCTTCCGGTGTGCATACGGCTGTGCTCGAGTCTGATCCGGAGATGACGGCCATGCTTTCCCGGGCAGCCGCGAGCATCGGGCTTGAGTGGAGGCCTCCACCCTGTCCTGAGCGCTCGCGGCTGGACGATTGGTTTTTGGGTAAGGCCGCCGACCCTCGTCCTCGGCAAACCCCAATACCTTTCTTCCCGGATGTGCATGATGAGATCTCGAAGTCCTGGAAGACCCCGTTGTCTTCCCGTGACCGCTCGGTGACCTCATCCGCCTTTCCTCCCCTTGATGATGCAGCCGCCCGTGGGTACACTGGGCTCCCCCCGGTTGAACGCTCTGTTGCCATGCAACTATGTCCTCAGAGTGCTTCTTCTCGTGGCGAGCCTAAGCACCCATCCAAAGCCTGTAGATTTTCGTCGACCTTGGTGGCGAAGTCTTACAGAGCGGCGGGACAGGCGGCTGCGTCACTGCATGCTATGGCCACTCTGCAGGTCTACCAGGCCCAGATGCTCAGAGACATGCACGAGGGTAGGACAGACCCAGGGCTCTTCAATGAGCTGCGCGCCGCGACCGACCTTGCTCTCCGGGCGACGAAGGTTACCGCGCGCTCCCTGGGTCTGGTGATGTCCACAGCCGTGGTCCAGGAGAGACATCTCTGGCTGAACCTGGCTGACATGCGGGACGCGGAGCGGACCCGTCTGCTTAACGCCCCCTTGTCCCAGGCCGGCCTCTTCGGCGGTGCGGTTGAAGATTTTGCCCAACAGTTTTCAACCGCCCAGAAACAGACCGAGGCCATAAAACACATTCTGCCCCGCCGGCCAGCTGCTGCCTCCACCCAGCCGACCGGGCAGACGCCTCGTCCTGTTTCCCGCCGAGGGCGCCCTCCTGCGGCTCCCGCCCCTCCCGCCCGGCCCACGCAGCAGCCTCCACCCCGGGCCGGTCGCGGAGGAAGCCGTAAGAAGGCGCCACAGCCCTCTCCCGCCCCGCCCCCGCTAAACGCCGGGCCAAGCGGCGCTCCTGAGACGGGCTGCTCAGGGAAGATGGTCGTTTTTCAGGAGATGGTAGCAGGACCACTCCTTCCCCCGGTGGAGGGCCGGGGGAGAATCTTTTGTTCTCCGCTCCCCGCTGCTCACCCACGGGTGGGCAGCACCCTAAAGTGGTTAAAGACAGAAACGACCCTCTCTTCCCTGAGCTCACAGAGTTCTCGGGCGACACAGAGCGCCGCCCACAAGCCGTGCTCTCCTCGCCCCCCTCTGTCCCAGAGGCGGTTGACAGGGCGTGCCGTCCACGGACCGCGTCGCCCCTGTCCCCCTCTGTCGCCAGACCCCTGGCAGAGCAGGCCCCCGCGGGACGACCAGCCTGGTCCTCCCCTGGCCCCCTCTGTCAGGGCGCGGTTGCTAACTGTGCCCCCACACCGGGCCGCTATGCCGTCCACGTCTGGGCCAGTTACTCCGCTTCGCTGCCCCTCCGGGGGGATGCCTGTCGTCCGCTTGATCCCGCTGGTTCAGTTCCTGGGAGCCTGGTTAGAGCTTCCCCGTCTGTCCCGCTGGATCGCGCGCACCATCAGGCTCGGCTATGCGATTCAGTTCGCACGGTCTCCTCCCCGCTTCAGGGGAGTCCGCTCCACTTTGGTCGGTGGCAATGCCCCTATCATGAGAGCAGAGATTGCCACCCTGCTGGCGAAGGGTGCAATCGAGACTGTCCCTCCAGCCGAGATGAGGTCCGGGCTCTACAGCCCCTACTTCATTGTCCCCAAGAAAACCGGTGGGTTACGGCCAATCCTGGACTTGCGCGTGCTGAACCGCTCCCTTCACAGGCTGCCGTTCAAGATGCTCTCCGCCAAACGCGTTCTCGAATGCGTGCGGCCCCAGGATTGGTTTGCAGCGATCGACCTGAAGGACGCCTACTTTCATGTCTCCATTCTTCCTCGACACAGACCGTTCCTACGGTTTGCTTTCGAGGGGCAGGCATACCAGTACGCGGTTCTCCCTTTCGGGCTAGCCCTGTCTCCTCGCACCTTCACGAAGGTCGTCGAGGCTGCCCTTGTTCCCCTTCGGGAACACGGGGTTCGCATCCTGAGTTATATCGACGACTGGCTGATCCTAGCTCACTCTCGAGATCAGGTTTGCGAACACAGGGACCTAGTGCTCCGGCACCTAGCTCGTCTGGGCCTTCGGGTCAACTGGGAGAAGAGCAAACTTTGCCCCGTGCAGAGGATCTCTTTTCTCGGTATGGACATCGACTCGGTCGCCATGTCCGCGCAGCTTACGAGCGAGCGCGCGCAGTCACTGCTGACTTGCCTGAGACATCTCAGGAGCAAGAATGCGATTCCACTGAAACATTTTCAGAGGCTCCTGGGGCATATGGCATCTGCAGCCGCGGTCACGCCGCTCGGATTGCTTCATATGAGACCGCTTCAGCTTTGGCTTCGCGACCGAGTCCCGAGGTGGGCATGGCATCAAGGCACGCTCCGGGTACCAGTTACTCCGACCTGCCGTCAGTTCCTCACCCCGTGGTCGAACCTCAGTTTTCTCAGGGCGGGTGTCCCCCTGGAACGAGCTTCCCGGCATGTTGTGGTCTCCACAGATGCCTCCACCACGGGCTGGGGCGCCATGTGCAATGGACATGCTGCTGCGGGCTCCTGGACAGGACCCCAGCGGCTATGGCATGTCAATTGCCTCGAGTTGTTGGCAGTACGCCTTGCCCTGCACCGCTTCCGGGCGTTGCTCAGGGGTCAACACGTACTAGTCCGCTCAGACAATACCGCTACTGTAGCGTACATCAACCATCAAGGTGGTCTACGCTCCCGCCGTATGTCACAACTCGCCCGCCACCTCCTTCTATGGAGTCAGAAGCATCTGAGGTCGCTTCGAGCCATCTTCATTCCCGGAGCCCTGAACTGTGCAGCCGACGAGCTCTCACGGCTTCAGCCCCTCCCTGGAGAATGGCGACTCCATCCCCAGTCGGTTCAGCTGATTTGGGACCAGTTCGGGGACGCACAGATAGATCTGTTTGCCTCTCACGACTCGACCCATTGCGCCCTGTATTTTTCCCTGACCGAGGGCACGCTCGGCACGGATGCACTGGTGCACAGCTGGCCGCCGGGCCGCAAATATGCGTTTCCCCCAGTGAGCCTTCTTGCGCAGACCTTGCGCAAGGTCAGGGAGGACGAGGAGCAGGTCATTTTGGTCGCGCCGTATTGGCCCGGCCGGACCTGGTTCCCCGAACTTGCACTCCTCGCGACAGCACCTCCCTGGCCCATTCCTCTGAGGAAGGACCTTCTTTCTCAGGGACGGGGCACCCTGTGGCACCCTCGCCCCGATCTCTGGAGCCTCCACGCGTGGCTCCTGGACGGCTCGAGGTAGGTTTGAGTACCCTTCCACCTACGGTGGCGGCTACCATCACTTCCGCTAGAGCGTCGTCCACGAGACACGTCTACGCGTTGAAGTGGAACCTCTTCGTCGACTGGTGCTCTTCTCACCAAGAAGACCCCCGGAGATGCTCGATCAGCGTTGTGCTTTCCTTCCTTCAGCAAGGGTTGGAGCGAAGGCTGTCTCCCTCCACCCTTAAGGTCTATGTTGCCGCCATTGCCGCACACCATGACCTTGGCGAAGGTAAGTCGGTAGGGAAGCACGACCTGGTCATCAGGTTCCTGAGAGGAGCGAGGAGACTAAATCCTCCTCGTCCTCCTCTCGTTCCCTCTTGGGACCTCTCAGTGGTTCTAACTGCCCTGAAGAGTGCTCCCTTTGAGCCCCTGCAATCAGTTGAGCTTAAGTTCCTGTCAATGAAGACAGCGCTCCTGGTTGCACTGGCCTCCATCAAGAGGGTAGGGGACCTGCACGCATTCTCCGTCGACGAAGCGTGCCTGGAATTCGGTCCGGCTTTTTCTCACGTGATCCTGAGACCCCGGCCCGGATATGTGCCCAAGGTTCCTACCACTCCCTTTCGGGACCAGGTGGTGAACCTGCAAGCGCTGCCCCCGGAGGAGGCAGACCCAGCCTTGGCACTGCTCTGTCCAGTACGCGCTCTTCGCACCTATGTAGACAGGACGCGGTGTTTCAGGACCTCAGACCAGCTCTTTGTCTGTTATGGTGGGAAGCTGAAGGGAAAGGCTCTCTCCAAGCAAAGGTTGTCTCACTGGATAGTGGACGCCATTGCCTTGGCTTACCAGCAGCAAGGTCGACCGTGCCCCCTTGGTGTGACGGCCCACTCCACCCGGAGTGTGGCATCCTCTTGGGCTCTAGCGCATGGCGCCTCGCTAACAGACATCTGCAGAGCTGCAGGCTGGGCGACACCTAACACATTCGCCAGATTATATAATCTCCGAGTGGAGCCAGTGTCCTCTCATGTACTCGCTTCAACTAGCTAGTACCGGACCCGCTCAGGTGTCTTCGCTTGCTCGCCATTCCACTCCACGGACTGGATACGTGCGATATTCTCCTCAGGTGAGCTTCCCCGAAAGCCCTGAGTTCCTCCAGCACTCCTGACGTCGGCGCCAGTGTCTATTGCCTGCGCGTCGGCTAGGTGCCTCCCGTGTGCATGGTCCCTCCCCTGAGCGACCCCCACATGTGTATTTCCACTGTAAGCCTCTCTGAGCATGTGTCTTTCCCTTGGCAAGCCACCTTGCCACCCCTGGGGTTGAAATATTCCACCTGCGGCTGGACACCCCAGTGTTCTCCATATGTTTCCTTCGGGTCATATGTGTATTCTCTAAGTCCCCCCCTCTGGGTTGGCATTAATTGCATACTTCCCCTAGCTTGGGATATGCTTCCCAGTGTACCTTGGTATTCCTGTGTTAAATGGAGTCCTTCGTCCAGTCTATGACAGGGATCTCGATTTACGCAGGGCACTGGAAGACAGCTGAGAAGGTGGCGTGATTAGACTGGTAACCCCATTTCGTCGTCATCCGACGTAACTCGGAGTGACAACGAAAGGGAACGTCTCGGTTACGTATGTAACCCTCGTTCCCTGAGTAGGTAGTTACGTCTGCCTGCCACTTTCCGCTGTACCGCGGGGATCGCCTGAGCTCAGTCTTGGCTCCTCAGCGAAGAAACATAAACTGCTGTTGCGGACTTCCTCCTTTTATACCCACGAGGTGGGGTGGAGTTACGTCATGCAAATTCCGCAGACCCATGGCATTTCTTTGCCATTGGCTCGTTTTGTAATACTCGAAGCTGATAGGCTTTCTAAGCGAAACCCCATTTCGTCGTCATCCGACGTAACGTCTCCGTTCCCTACTCAGGGAACGAGGGTTACATACGTAACCGAGACGATTTTTACAGTAATAATTCATTTCACAAATAATTTTGAAGTTATGACACCAGTGGGGTTGTCCTAAAGTTAAGTTTTTAGGATTTTTTGTGGAGTTAAGGTGCTTCTGTAATACCCTTTTCCTATCCGTAGTCAAGATACGATTATTTACTTAAGAAATGTCATTTTATTTTTTATTTTATCATAATAGTTTTTGTCCTAAATGAGGTCCTAACTGAAATTGCTACGGTTACCAAACAGATAAGATAGAATTCTAAAGTTAGGATCTTTCTGTAATGCGCCCCCAGAGAATCTTCATAGTAGAGGTCGGTCTGTCCAGCACTAAAATTCACAGAACACGTTATGAAAGGAAAACTGTGAAATGCCCTTGTTGTGACACTGGAATTTTAAGTAAAAAATGAAATAGTTTGATAAAGTAAAAATTGTATTCTTTTAAGCAATAAAGTAACTTCAAAATTTGCAGACAACTGTGTGTAAGACAAAAAACAAAAGTAAGCTCAGGAAGTCACTCCCTGAAAGTGCACCAAATTCCATTCAGTGGAAGAGACATCGCCTGTGCTGTGTGGATATTAGGATGGTACACTCCAGAAAATCTCCACAGGAGGAAGGGAGTGTGCAACACATGGGACCGGCGTGGGAAAAAACTCAGGGAATATCAGAGAAGAACATCCTAGACACACACACACACACGTTGAATGTTTAACCTCTCTAGCCTCTACCTTATATAGATATCCGGCATTAGCGAGAGAGAAGGGTGGGGAACAAGTCAAGGGTCAGAGAGGGTCCACGTGCTTCTCAAATTAAGCATAAGTGATCTAGCAGTTCTCCATTGTCTTATGGAGCGATTGTGCATTTCTTTTAAAGTAGGAGAGAAGAAAATATTGGCTGTCACAATAATAGGAACATTGATGATGTCATTCCTAAAATTACACAGACACACAGTATGCATACACATATCCATACATGTTCAGTAAAACAATCGGATTTACATTTAGCCTCTATGGCCAATGCAACTTACAAAATGTAATATTGAGTCTATTATTGAGATTTTAATAATATAATAATAATAGGCCTATTTAATAATATTAAAAGTGTCAGAGTTGTAGATCAAATAGGCAAACTACAAAATTATCTTGACAAGACAAATGAAGTTATATTTGATAAACATTCAATAATCATTGAAATTGAATGGCAACCTTCTCAGGAATCAACAAGCAGAGCTTTGAAATATATTTTAAGACAAAGTAAAGTCCAAAATGGAAATGCACACTAATGCTTGCACATACGCTTTTACTCATGCATGTACACATTACCAGTAGTCTGACCACAATGCTTTAGCACATTTAATGTGAGGTTATAATTAACCTCATGTCTGTAAGTAAGGCTGTCTGCTTGACACTTGCTTTCAGGCACGGTCAGGCTCTCAGTGAACTCAATCAACTCTCTGTTCAACAGATAGCCAACACATACTCGTACAGAAAACACAACAATGCACTTTCACCTTCAGTTTGGGAGTTGTATTAATCCACTTGTATGTATGTGCATAATATAATATGTTTAAGGCTCACAACAGGGACATTTCTCAACTAGAAAGCAAGACTAGACTAGCTTGGAAACGTGTCCTGCATCAGGCATCTCATGTCATAATGAAACCCATACATCACACTCTCATAGATTTTTATAGATTGTTCCCTCTCAACATAAAAGCACAATCCAATCTGCCATCGAGTAAGAATGAATGTCCCATTAGCCCATAAAGGGAGACATTAAATGGCTAATTTATTACTTCCTTGCATATTATATGAGTCGGCTGTCAAGAAGTCTAAAACTCCATTCAATGGACATTAGAAGTGGTGACAGAACATTAGATAATATGTATTACATAATAATAATAACAACAATTGTAAGATTTACAATTTGAATTAGGGTTAGGTTTTAAAATGTACTTTTACTCAAATTTACCAAAAACAAACAAAATCCCTTTCAGTTGAGTAAAAACATCATTTTTTTGAATACCGGGAAAAGGTTAATAACTTAAAAGTTATGCTCCAGTAGCTGACTGTTAAGAACACCAAAAAGCTAAGATTTTTATTTCAGTAAACTCCAGAATCGCTTCCTGTCTCCTAAATTCTTTCATCACCCATGAACTTTTATGAGTGGAAGAGTTTATCTGTACAGTGCTGAATGCGGCTGTCGTGCCAGATTCTGTACCACAATGACTCTGCTGTGGTAAGATGTGTAATCCATCAAATGTCAGTCATCATTATTCTTGACATTTCGTCATAAATACTCAAAATGTTTAGTTTACAAGACCTGTTTCTGAACAAATCAAGCAGTGATTGATTTAATGTCAATGTTATTTAGTCTCTACTTGCAATAATGTAGACAGCTTTTTAACAATAGCAATTGCACCAATGACAAATTAGAAAATGCACATATTTGCATACAATTAAACTTTGATATTTCAAAACCATTCATTTCTGTCAAACACTTGCAGCAGTTTGCAGAAGATTAGAGTGGACACTAAGCTTCCTCTGTGAGGTTTCATCTTCAGTCATGGCTTTTATAAGGGTTTCCACCGTTTATGACCAGTGATTTTCCATTACTTTTCCAGTCGTGCACGCATGCATGATTACTAGACTTTTTTTTTATTCTTAATCAAGACATAAAGATTGCTGGAGTGGATATTCCAAAACAATATATAATATAGAAACTTTGATTTCTAAGTCTAAGTGAAAAGCAATTTATATAGAAGACAGAAATGCCCATTGTTTTCCAGGACTAGAGAATTCAACTCTAAACTTTTAAAAATCCAATTAATTGAGTTTAATCAATTGCCTTTTGTTTTATCTCTATCTTTCTCCTCTATTCACTTTCAGATGGAAAGTCCAGTGGCTTTGTTTGCTCAGAGTACACTGCATACGATAAGCCTCCACTGCACTTAGATTCATGCACACTAACATATTCATTTCCTGTACAGAGACCATTTATGTCAAGTTACTTCCACTATCTAGCAGACATTGCCTAAGGATTGCAGCTTCAGATTTGTTGACTGCATTTGGAATTTACTTTTATAAGGAACAGCATATTATCTGTATTCAGAAAGATTTTGGACATCAACACTAGCCTAGTCCCAACATACACTCAGTGACGCTATAGGCTACACATGTCCCCTGTTTCACGGGACAAGAAGATGTGTTTGCGCTCTACACTGATACTTCAAACAAATGAGACTAAGACATTAGTCCCAACTATTTCAGGGTATTTTAACTATTTCTGTAAGGCTGGACAACATTCCCTCCACGTGTATCAATAATACGGGAATAATATAGATTTTCAGTCAGGAATGTTTACGCTTTCTCTCCGAGCCGAACTGACGATGCCCTGCAGACACGAAAAGAGACCTGTGATGATGATCTCGGGCAGAAAAAGCACTCGTTTAACCGAAAACGTAAATTAACCACCTAAAATTACATTTTAAAACGAAAAAAACAAAAACAAAGAACATCTTTGTTCCCGTATTTCCCTTCGGGAGTCCATGGGTAACTGTCCTCTATAGGTATCTAATTCACTCTAATTCAGAAACTTCACTCACCTGGCCTCTACTGTCGAGTGTTAAACTGTGTTTTTCTGTTGCCGAATCCCACAACGATTAGATAACGTTAAATTAGATTTTGTCCTTCGGTTCCGTGTTTGACAGTGTAAAATCTTGTCTGTCTCTCTCGCAGATGCTCGAGCTCCAGAGGCTCGATCACAAACTGTGCACGCGCTACCGAAACTACCTCGTATCATGTCTGCTTTGCGCGCGCCTCCCCGCGTGCAGCAAAAACACGACTGTTTCTGTGGTGTCTGAACTGTGTGAGACTTTGTGATTGCATGCTGAAACGAATCTAATCAACAAAGAAAAAAAAAAGAGAAGAAATTGTTTCTCTTCTGCACATCCACACTGGTGTCCAGTCCATTTTGTATGTTTAATGAATGTAAGTTATGTAACGATCACACTGTCTTCTTGTGTGTGAATTTTTGTTGTTGCGTTGGATTGTAAATTGTAATCCACATAAAAGGACAGCTAACACTGCTGATTTTAAAGTGAATTTTTATTGTAGAATACAGATCTTTTGATTGAGTTCAAAATTGAGCTTTATTGCCTTTTCGTTCTCACAAAAATGTACAAAACATATTGGTCTTAATAGTAGTTATAAGAGCTAATAATATGAGTGACAGCCTCCAAACAATGACTTAAACAATTTCATTTAAAAATAAAGATCAATCATGAAATATATATAAAAATAATAAAAAATAACTGTTTATGCATATTCAATATTCGTTCCTTTTTGGGATTACCACTTTTTAACATAGACGTGACTATTGAGAAGTCAATAGAAACAATGCAAAAGCTGCAGTTCTGTGCTTTGTACATATCAGTGAACCAGCTGGAATATCCTACACTTCACAGAGAGGCACTAGAAGTAGGAAATATACAAAAAGTATATAATTAAACAGTATCTCTGCCTTTTTTTATTATAAATTATTATTATTTGGTGACTCTGCTTTTGGAAAGTGATATGACTGCTCAAGCAGCAACAATTGTCCCCAAAATACTGCCATATTATCTATAATATATATATATATATATATATATATATATATATATATATATATATATATATATAAAATCATTGGCATGTCAAAGACAATTAAGATGAGGTTGAAGTAAATGTCCGAGTCTCTCTAGGGCAAAGCTTCCCACCTGGACAAATGATGTAGCTCAATTCTTCTGCAATGGTGATGAGTCTCCAACATTCAAAAAACACACTTAAGAGTTGGGATTTTAACTATTTTAAGATTATCAGTGCTTTCAGTGTCATGTTAAACTTGGTGCACTTCAAAATTTGTTACACACCAGATGTTCTGTAGTACATAAAATGGAACTGCTTGAGCTCAACCTGATGGTACACGTTTAAAATTAATTCCTCTGAAATCAAGATAAAAGTATTTTCTATTGGAAGAAGAGTTTGTATGTCCAGTAAATGTGCTAGCAGCAAATTTTAAATCTCCTCAACCAATACAGAACCAAGTAAAAATCTGTGAATATATATATCAAAGCATACCTGAATCTTGGAGACCGCACATAATGTCAGGTTTGCATTTTGTCAAGTTACGTTTTGCTGCTCCCAGTGACTATAGAACAACATACATTATCAGGCATTTAGCTAAACAGCCTATACCAAGCAAAAAAACAATATAAAAAAAATAAAAAAATTCCAAACAACAATTGGTACACTTAACATTAGGACAGTAACATAATTTACTGCAACTTTAAAACAAAAAAAGTGTTCAGCAGAAATAGTAAATGTACCACTTTGATGTTTGATAGTTGTGCTGTATTTTTTTTTATTGCATGGATGTTCATAGATACATGTGTAGTAAACCTGTCTGGAGCACTGGCTGTGGCACTAATGATCCTCTAATTGCTGTCTCTGCATCTCTCAATCTATTACAGTGGCATCCATCTGGTTTTAAGACATACGAATGGCTTGGATACTCCATATTAGCATCACATACACTCACTACAGTATTACCTTATCAAAAGCCATCATCTCTTTAACTTAAACCAGAGATCTGTATTTCACCGAGTAAAAAAATCAAGTCACAGGGGAATTACAGTGTATGAAATAACCTTAGGTTACACCACCACCTACTGTTTATCTGAAGAACTGCAATAATATTAATTTTGAGGGAACAGTCATTCTTACGCAATACATAAAGATCCAGTGGAATGGCGAAAAAAATAAAATAAACCAAATAAAATAAAAAACACAAATTGTTTTACCTTATCTCCCTTTAAGTAGACCAGCCACAAATAAAAATGTTTAAACCACCCTTTCTATACCTGTTAAAAAGTACTTTCAGAAATATACTTGGTCACTCAATTGTTATCGGAAAATGGGTACTTGACAAAAAATATATAGCACACTACATTACAAGCAACAATCATGTTTTGCCACAAGACAGAACACAAAACATATCAGGACACTATGGTCAGCATATAGAAAACTGCTGTCATTGATAAAAATAAATACATTAACAAATACAACTTATGTTGTGATGGGTAGATCATTCAGAGAAGCATCTTGAAAACCACAGCTGTAGTGTTCGTCAAATTTCCAGATCATCACGCTTTTCTTCTCTAGCAGACAGACAGCAAGGATCTTGTTAGCGCAATCTCTCCCTCCGACAGATCACTCTCTCACTCGCCAAACAACAACATTCCACAAACAATATAACAGCAGAAGAGGCTGATGATAGGGATTGGCAATTGAACCCAAACCCATACATAGCTGTGAGGAGCTGTTTTTCTATTAATGAGTGTACATCTATAGCATGGCCAAATTTGAACAATACTATGAAAGTATTATGAAACCATTTTCATGTTTGATAATATTTTTGGGGTATTTTTAGTTTTTTTGTCTTTTTTTTTTCCTTTTTTGTATCATTTTCGGTTTTCTTGTACAAATATTTGTATAATCTGTGTACATGACAAAAAAGAACCACTCTTCAAAAAAGAACACATGCATAATTCCTCTTGTACTAATTACATTTTCATGTTTTTTTAGACATTTAAAAATCTTTGCACTTTCAATATAACATTTTAATGTAATTTGAGTCTTTTTTTTTTATTTATTTCAGTTTTCCTCAGCGAGGCAAAAGTCCAGGGCTTCAGGTATTGCTCAAGTTGAATTCTCTCTCTCCTACATTCTCTGGTCCTCCACTTCTCCAGTAGAGCAATGAGCTCCCCTACGGGCAGTGAGCAGAAGCTGTGCAGAAGCCAGTGGAGTTCAGGCCTAAACTCTCCCACATGATTTCAGTCCCATGGCATATGCCCCACTTGACTTACTCTTTTTTTTCTGTGTGTGTGTTTTGTTCTTTTCCTTTTGACACGCATCCCTTGAACAGTGGGACAGGAGAGAAAAACGATACCACCAGCACCCTTCAGTGGTCAGAAAAATTAAGAGCAGGTGTGAGTCTGCAGTAACATCTCCCCCTATCTACACAGGTCCCCATGCGCTACCTCACGCTGAGGTTTCCTCTTCTTTGTGAGGAGTTTTTGAGACTTGTTGTTTTGCTGCATCTTGTTGGGGTTGCTGTGTGACCCTTGAGCACTTTTGTTAGCAAGCTGTCGGCTCTGAATAAAACAGGAAAAAAATAAACAAATATGACATTAATTAATATGACAAAGTAATTAAACCGTAATGTACGGATTTAATGTCAGTTAATGCATTAGGTATCATTAAATAAAAGTGAAAATTTTAAAGCATTTATTAATTTTCTGTCAAGGTTTGTTCATAATATATTAGTTAATTTACATATTCATAGTATACAATGCCAGGTTTATTAGACAGCTGGATTAGGAAACAAGCTAAAACAGGAGGAAGAGGAAGAACAAGAAGAAGAGGAATAATAAAAAGAAGGTGAAAAAGGTGGTCTCAATTTTATATATATATATATATATATATATATATATTAGTCACTTCTAACAGGTTCTTACCTTATTTCCCTTATTAGTGGGGGTGGGCATTGTTGCTGAATGATTTTGAGATCTGTGATTGGACAGATTCCTTTCTGTATTCTCACTGTAAGAGCCTCGCCCACCCAAAGCTTTCGCTGTCTTATAGGGTGTTCCATCAGAATCCTGCAGAAAGATTTATTATAAGATTTATTAAAAAAAAATAAAATATTCTGTGTATTTCACCAATACAGAAAAAGTAAAATCATTTATTTGGTTGTTTAATGCCAAAAGTATTAAGTACTTACCGCATCACTTGAACTAGAGGCCGTTGAAGATGGCGATGACGATGATGATGGTGATGAAGGAGAAGAGGGGGAAGGAGAGGAGGAGTTGGATGACACTTTGCTCCGGGGGGCAGGAGGAAGCCCAACACCATCCTCTGAAAGGTTATTATTACACTCATCAAGTTCCTCAGGCTTAACTAGCAGTGTGACATCATTTGCTAAAAAGAAACAAAAAATTTATATTCAGCTTTCTAGAGTGAGAGATGGATCAAAATAAGCTCAGAAATAATGTCTTACCATTAGAGTTGAGGACCGGCTCTTTGTTGCTCTTCTGACCCCACTGCGCACTGATCCAGTTACGGTACTCTGCTACTTCCTGTGTGACACGGATTATTCTACCTAGAATACTGTGGGGGATAGATAAAACCAATCAAGAATCAGATCCTGATTTTATCACAGAATATTTTTTTACACCTCCTTTCCACGTCTTTTTCTCCACATATCACTGTATGGCATGAGCTGACCTATGCTCAGAAATTTATTAGAAGTATCAAGCTTTTTGCGGGAATCATTTGGTGTCATTCATCGTATGTACAAATTTGTGCACACAATCTGCGTATTAACGTTTTCACAAAAAAAATCATGATTTTTCAAGGACTTTCGTATTAAAGTTTATGAAAAATGTAGGAACAACTGAAACCCCACTTACGCAAAAAAGAAAAAAAAAATATGTGCCCAAATATGCGTATACAGGTCCTTCTCAAACAATTATCATATTGTGATAAAGTTCATTATTTTCCATAATGTAATGATATAAATTAAACTTTCATATGTTTTAGATTCATTGCACACCAACTGAAATATTTCAGGTCTTTTATTGTTTTAATACTGATGATTTTGGCATACAGCTCATGAAAACCCAAAATTCCTATCTCAAAAAATTAGCATATCATGAAAAGGGTCTCTAAACAAGCTATTAACCTAATCATCTGAATCAACTAATTAACTCTAAACACCTGCAAAAGATTCCTGAGGCTTTTAAAAACTCCCAGCCTGTTTCATTACTCAAAACCGCAATCATGGGTAAGACTGCCGACCTGACTGCTGTCCAGAAGGCCATCATTGACACCCTCAAGCAAGAGGGTAAGACACAGAAAGAAATTTCTGAACAAATAGGCTGTTCCCAGAGTGCTGTATCAAGGCACCTCAGTGGGAAGTCTGTGGGAAGGAAAAAGTGTGGCAAAAAACGCTGCACAACGAGAAGAGGTGACCGGACCCTGAGGAAGATTGTGGAGAAGGACCGATTCCAGACCTTGGGGGACCTGCGGAAGCAGTGGACTGAGTCTGGAGTAGAAACATCCAGAGCCACCGTGGACAGGCATGTGCAGGAAATGGGCTACAGGTGCCGCATTCCCCAGGTCAAGCCACTTTTGAACCAGAAACAGCGGCAGAAGCGCCTGACCTGGGCTACAGAGAAGCAGCACTGGACTGTTGCTCAGTTTTGCATGTCATTCGGAAATCAAGGTGCCAGAGTCTGGAGGAAGACTGGGGAGAAGGAAATTACCAAAATGCCTGAAGTCCAGTGTCAAGTACCCACAGTCAGTGATGGTCTGGGGTGCCATGTCAGCTGCTGGTGTTGGTCCACTGTGTTTTATCAAGGGCAGGGTCAATGCAGCTAGCTATCAGGAGATTTTGGAGCACTTCATGCTTCCATCTGATTTCATTTTTCAGCACGACCTGGCACCTGCTCACAGTGCCAAAACCACTGGTAAATGGTTTACTGACCATGGTATTACTGTGCTCAATTGGCCTGCCAACTCTCCGGACCTGAACCCCATAGAGAATCTGTGGGATATTGTGAAGAGAAAGTTGAGAGACGCAAGACCCAACACTCTGGATGAGCTTAAGGCCGCTATCGAAGCATCCTGGGCCTCCATAACACCTCAGCAGTGCCACAGGCTGATTGCCTCCATGCCACGCCGCATTGGATGAAATGAAAAATGCTAATTTTTTGAGATAGGAATTTTGGGTTTTCATGAGCTGTATGCCAAAATCATCAGTATTAAAACAATAAAAGACCTGAAATATTTCAGTTGGTGTGCAATGAAACTAAAATATATGAAAGTTTAATTTTTATCATTACATTATGGAAAATAATTAACTTTATCACAATATGCTAATTTTTTGAGAAGGACCTGTATACGTTCCCACCGAGAGGTCTGAAAAAATTCATGTGCTTATTGTAGTAAACTAGGTAAACTGAAGTTCTTCAGTGTATAAATACAAATATTCCTTGAAATTAATAGTGACTAAGACCCATTATCTATAATAAGGGGTGCATATTCCCCAATCAAGAGAGCTTGAATAAAGTGGTCCTAGTGTGTATACTACATATTACATCATGGCTCAATAAAGTGTCTCTATCAAATTCACAACTTAATACCAAATATATTTGATATATTGTCCAGCCCTAACAGCTGAGAAAATGAAAAGCACACATCTCTTACAGTTCTCTTTGTCTCACCTCTCTGACTTGTTGTTGGGGTAGTACTTGGCAATTGGGGATACAGCGTGACTTAAGACAACATAAGCGTAATCAAAAGCCTCTTTCACCTGCATCGCCCCATATGAACTTCGTCCTACATCATTTCCTGTGGCACACAAATACACATAAACAAGTTATAAGAATTGGAACATCTTCCAAACAATCTATGATGCTATTTTCATATCAGTTGAACGATTTAAAATGCTAAGCAGTTGACCGTTTAAAACTTTTCAGTGTGTGCATAAGGGTTTGTATGTGTACCTGGCTGCAATGGATCTTCAATGTAAAGCATAGAGGGTCTGTACCCATCTAGCATGCCTTTCTGCACTTCATCTTTGGCCACGTATGAGCCACCGTCTTTGATCCTGATCCCCGTCTTCAGGTAGTTAAAATGCCGTCCGTACAGCTCAAAAAACTCAATCAGCAGCACACCCAGGTTTGCGTTTGAACTACACACGTCCTCTCTATAGTGCAGCTGGGAAATAAAACAGCAATTAGAATTGTGAAATTGCTATTTTAGCGAAAAACGCTTCCAAACAATTTCCATTAAACGGGTGATTTTCACTTCGAAGGTAAATCTGCCAAGGCATATACCTCTGATAACAAAAGCAAGCTTTAGCAAGCTGATATTCACAAAGAGAAGCATTACATCATTTTCAGGTGTTGAGATGCATTAAGTTGTATTCTAATGTACACTGCTGTTCAAAAGTTTGGGTCAATAAGATTTAAGTATATTATGCTCATCAAGGAATAAGTATCAAAAATACAGTAAAAATAGTAATAGTGTGAAATATAAATAGTTTGTAAAGCTTAAAATAACAATTTTCTATTTTCAAGGGTTTTCCTGCATTTAAAATATTTTGGCCGGCAAAATGAATCTTTGTCCCGCCAAAGGTTTATTTGGTTTATTTAATGTGATGATACCCGTTGCTAGCCGGCTGCTTAAAACGCTCCTGTGAGTGTTTGTGTAAGCGCTCTGTGAAGAGCGTTAAAGCTTTCCATTTACAACGTGTTTTCCAGCGTTGAGCAATGTAGCCAATCACAGACATATCTGTTGAGCGCGTGAACGCAATGGCCAATCAGATGCGTTTAAGTTAGTCAGAATCCCTCAACACCACTTGAGTTTTTGTTCAGCGAGAGTTCTGCATGCTGGCGAATCCTTTCATTATAACCGACAAAGAGTAAGCATGATGTAAATAAAAGATTCATTGCACAGTGTAGACAGTTTAAATTATAATATCAGCAAAGATCTTCGCTTGCTTTCTGTATATAATATCTATATTTTCATGCTGCTAACTACACAATGCAATGCAAAGTTTCTGGATAGCAATGACAGAACAAAATCCCAAACTGTATGTCAAATGATTTGTATATAAAGTCTGAGTATAAATGCAAAACAATAAACCTGACACTTTTTCTATGTAATGTGTTACTTTACTGTTAATTTTATTACAAACTTTTCAAATCAGTCATTGACTTCGTCTGTACAAATCTGCAGATTTTTAAATCTAAAATAATCTAAGCACTGTTTTATGATCCGTCCTGAAAGTGATTTTTTATTTAAATGAACAAATAGGGCAAGTTAATATTACAAACTCTTTCTTTGCATTTATTTTGGATTTATTGGCAGTACTTATTCATTTATATATACACACTCTCAATAGTACCCTAAAATAAGCATGTAGAAGATGTTACCTGTAAGAAGCTGACAGCCATCAGGAACAGACTGTATGATCCGATTCCTCCTGTGAAAACTTCATTCAACTCTCTTTGCAGTAAAAACTGCTTCAAAACCAGCACCAGGTACGGTAACACAGGGTATTGCTGAAACACACACACACACACTCGAGTCAGAACATGAATCTGTTTAAAGTCAAGAATAGGGGAGAGCCAATAGTGGTGGAGGATATGACATCACTTTGTAGGCCCGGTTCCATTGTCCCAAAGTCAATGGGTTTTTGGTTAAACGGCTGAAATAAGGTCTGCAGTGAACACAAGCTCAAGACACTTTCACGTTTTATTCTACGATATAAAATACATCAATATTACCCCACTTAAGGCAGGCGTACACGGTGCGATTTTTGCTGTTTTACAAGCTTGCAGATGATCGCGTGGACATCGGTGATGCTCGCATGGTCACGGCTCGCAGCGTGTGAGAGGAATTACGAGCCGAGCTGAGCACATTACGAGCACCTCCCGATCTCCTGATAATTTTTAAACACGTTTAAAAAATTCGGGGAGTCTGCACGATTTTCACCAGCGTATAGGCTGTCCCCTACTGCCAAATCATACACAACCACGTCACAGGCTACATCAATGGGGCTATAGCTCAATGGCAGCAACCATACAGTGTGCGCATACACTGCCACACACACACACACACACACACACACACACACACACACACACACACACACACTCTCTCTCTCTCTCTGTTCTCTGCTTTTCAACAAATCATTTGCACACACATTTCTGTCATTTTTCTAAAGCTATAGTTGCTTGCAACATTGAAAGCTCCGGTCTCAGTGTTTAGCGCGAAAGCTCACGTGATTGCCGCCGGCTCGGGATAAAATTCGTGCAGGACAGTCGTGCCGTGTATCAGCTGCTTTGACGCGATTATCAAGTTAACTGACTCGTAACGTGTGCAATATCTCACGACCTCCCGAGTGTCCGAAACTCGCACCATGTATGCCCGCCTTTAGTGGTGGTGATGTTAAATTTGTGGGACCATGGTGTAAAAAAAAAAAAACACACGCGCGCGCACGGAAAGAAGTTAGAAAACCTCCACACTCACCCGTTTGAAGTCCTTAATGAGGTTTGCAGCTTTTACACCACTCTGTACATTAAAGCTGATGTCCACTTTTACCTCTGTGTGCGCATCTGTCAGTTTAATGATGGGGACCTACAGAGACACAGAGCATTAAAGACAAGCAGGGACGTCTGACAGATGCCAAAAAACTCCCAACACACATGTATGACACACAGCAGTGCTCGTACCGTTGCTTTATCCAAGACTTTGACAGAGTTTTCATCTGCCACTTGTCTCTTGCGTAGCGCCTCTTCCAGAGTCCAAAGAGGTAAAGTCTCCCAGTGACCAAAAACCACCAAGTCTATATCACTGATATAAAGAGTGAGGACACAGCGGAGAGAAAGTTTTAAATTGAGCAAAAAGAAATCATTATCCTCTTAAGAAATAAATAATCCAGTAAATGATGAGTCTGTGTATTGATGTTCTGGGAAAAGTTTGATGGCTTTTAATACATTTTAATAAATGATCCTAAAAGTGCTTATAAGTATGTTAAGAATTTACTGACGTCACATAACTGAGTGCTAAATTCAACTGCTTCAGCAACTAGAACACGTGTGTGTTGGCACAGACAGATTTATTCCACTAAGCCAGAGTTCAGTAATCCAGGTGTCGTATAAATGCAGTACTGGTGTATGACATGAGATTGGCTCTCACAAAAAAAGCACACAGATACAGGATAAGTAGAGCTAAAATTACAAATCTTAATCCCTCCATGCAAACACAAAAAGTTCAAATACACGTCATAATACTTGTAGAATACTCAATTACAAAAATTCTTAAACTTTCGTTTAACTCAAACCATAAAACAGTTCTACGTACAAGACCATGTAAGATACCATAAAAATATTGTGCTCAGTGAAAAAATGTAGCAAGAGAAAAAAAAATCATAACATTACCTTGTAGGTAAATACAAGCCTGTGCTGAAGCTGCCAAACACTTCAACCTGCAATCAGAAAATAGGAAAAGAGGTTCAACTCAGTCTTCCCCTACAAGAAACCAACAAACATCCTGTGTTCATATTTAAAACTAGGAAAAAAAAGAAAAAAAAGAAAAAAAAATCTAAACATGCAAATCAGAGTTTCTGTCTGAGTGCACAAATGTAATTATTTGCAAAGAACACACAAGGACTGAAATAGGTGAGAAATATGTGAACTCAAATGCATGAATATATGTTGACAGTTACATGCTATGCAAGCCTATGGTACAATGTACTCCACACCTTAAAAGGTGCTGTATGTAATATTGACAGCTGGCGGTTGAAACGGGTACTGCAGTCCAAATTCAAAATATTGGAGAGTTGTTTCCCCTACCCCCTCCTCCTCAGACTCGATGCTCACGCGGGTTGTCAAATTGAAAACGCAACAGGAACGAGCGCAATTAAAAATGGAAAGCAAAAAGCCTTTCACTAAGTTGAAGAGTTGATTTATCAGCGTTTTAATAAGCCTCTGGTCATAGAGTTTTTTGGATTGATGCCGAGGCTGTTTAGGTCGGGTAGAATCTGTGATCACTGACCCAGTTTGTTCGCTGGCTTCCATGGCTGCAATATGCTGCGTTTTCCACCAACTGGCCACCTGGGGTATCGAAATACTATTAGGTAAATAGGCAGTGGGCGGGATCACACAGACCAAAACAAAAACAGACATTCCGACGCAGAATGCACATTTCAAAGTGGAATAACTTGCTGTAGAATTGTATTTTGGAATGTTTCCTAAAAATCAGGAAACTTAAGGTATTTTTATGCTTTAGTTCAATCAAAAAAAAATTATATACAGCACCTTTAATAAGTGCAAAATGAATGTAAAAAAAACAAAACAAACAAAAAAACACATTTGAGCTAAGCATTAATAATTAACCCTAAACCCTAAGCAAGTGTGGAAAATGCTCATCAAAAAAAATAATTTCATGTCACTTTTTATTAAAGGTAAAACTTCCGAAATCTCTGTGTAAACAATGAGATTGTTTACGCTCGCACCCTCAGAGTACTTGGACGTGACTGTGATTACAAGAGGTAAAAACGATATAAATACTGTTCGTTTTCTCACACAAACCGCTCGTTTTGTGTCTTAGGCCATCAATGTGTACTTACATTTACGAGTCATTAAATCATGTTTAATTTGGACTTCTCTGTGCATGCTCTTTGAGGTGGACCCCATATACCTGCATTATATGACTGACAGACAAGAAGGGTTTGACCTAAAATTATCCAAATTGAAAATACTGTGGAAACAAAGACACCTACATCTTGGATGCCCTTGAGGCAAGCTAAAACATATCAAAAATTAATTTCAAAGTGAACTATCCCTTTAATACTGCAATATGCGTCTGGATTTTATGAGTATATAGCCAACAGCATGACAGGGTCTGCAAATGCTGCTCAAAACGCTATGTTCCTCACCAAATGAATGAGATGGGTTTTTAATATAAATAAAGGGCTAGTGGGATTGTAAAATGTTTCGATGTGATTGATCATTTAATTAAATTACTTATTATTTATAATAATCAAATATAACAACTAATACAACGCATCACCAACACCGCCTCAGATGTGTGCTTGTCAGAATGTGTACACTCTTCCTGGGACAGAGCGTTGAAAACGGCAGCTAAACCCAATGAATTCACAAAGATTTAATAAAATAGTGTTCTCATGTTAATATGACAGTCCCAATCATAGTTATTATTAGTAGTGCATTGCTGTTTGAGCTGCGTGCTGAATGAATACCGGTAAACTTGAGCACTTTGCTAGCGTGTTATTTAAGAAACACATCCTATATTAGATTGATCAGATATATGCAGGCATTTCATCCATGCCTCCTACAAGAGAATTAAGAGTATGTATCATGTTGTGCACGATGCCTATTTATACGAACAATAATTCAACAACCTGTGTTTCATACACACAGGGACCTAATGACATGTATGTGGTTCAAAAATAGCCGGTTTAAGCTTCTCCTTGCACAGTTAATTACTCAATCTTCTTACACAGACTTTTCACATCATTTAGGTAATATTGAGAGGGTGATTGAGAATAATTGATCTTTAGTACTAACCATCAGCTCAACGGAGAAATTCACTTTTTATAAGATAGAATGTCTAACAATAAATATGCATTCCCAAATTACACAAGCAACAAGACACTGGCACTGAGGAAGAGATGCGAATTCTGTTTCGTTAATCCAGTGGTTCTCAAAGTGTGGGGCGCGCCACCCAGGGAAACTGCTTGGGGGGGGGGGGGGGGGGAGATCAGCAGGAAAAAAAACAGCTGTACACTGAATCGTTCTTCTTCAGACCGTTGACTTGTCACCGCTGGAACAAGCCCAACATAGAAGTTGCTTGCTGTAGAAAAGCACCTCTTCAGCGGACCGAAACTCAAGCTGCTATTGTGAACTCACCACTCCGCTGCTGTGCGTTTTCCGGTGAAAAGACAAACAAGAAGCTGAGCTCGTGACGTGAGGCGCTGTCAAAAGCAGTCATATAATTGCACTTTTATATATTGCTCATCCAAAGCATCACTGAAAATATTATTATTATTAATGATGCACCGAAATGAAAATTCTGGGCCGAAACCGAAAATTTAGGATGCACTTGGCCGAAAACCGAAACCGAAAATGGCTTCTTTTAAAAACTTATACTAACACACACACACATATATATATATATATATATATATATATATATATATATATATATATATATATATATATATATATATATTATATATAAAAATAATATATATATACACAGTACAAAACCTAAAATATTTTTAACAATAAATATATATAATAATACCAAATAATATTATTCTTCAAGTTTTATGTTCCATCAAATAAAATAGTTTTTTAACAGTTGTGCAAAAAGATCCACAATTATCTGAATAACTGCACACAAAATCAGCTGCATGTAAACAATTTTTTACTTACATTTTACTTACACTTACATTACACACGCAAGGTCTCTCGCTCTCTGGCGTGCGCACGCTACACGGTTTGGAGCACGAGCTCTTGCTCGCTCTTCCGGGAGATTTGAACTAATTTGCGGGCATCAGGGAGCCGCTATCAATATGCGGGAAACATCCCTATCTTTGATAGGCAGACGTATGATAACAGCTTGACCGTGAGTGAAACCTAAGCGCTTGCGCACGGATGGGAGGGGCGGGTGACATTAATTTTCGGTTTACGTTTTCGGCTGTTTTTTTTTTTTTATTTCAGCCCGAAACCGATAATGCCATTTTCGGCTGAACATTTTCGGCAGCCGAAATTTCGGTGCACCCCTAATTATTACATTATTATAACACTGTATTATTATTCTCTCTTACTGTTATATGAAATAATGACATTACAAAGTGAAATGGTTTTTCATTGCACGTTTTTTTTTTATTAAATCTTTCCGTTTTTATTTATTAAATTTTGGGGGTGGGGGTGGTAAAAAAAAAAAAAATTGAAGGGGGGCGCGACAAAAAACGTTGAGAACCACTGCCTTTATCTGTGCATGAAAACAAACACAGCACTGTGACATCCAATATAAACATGCCCCTGAAGAATTCAGTCATACTTTGATAAAATGCATGTCATAGCTACAAGTGCTTTGATTAGCTACTTTTCTACCAATTTGCCCTCATACGGCTAAAAAAACATGCAATCATATGTTATTACACAGATTATGTTGCCATGAAACATTACCCTGCACTCTAAATATATAAAAACAGTTACAACCAGAAACAAAACTAGGTTTTTGTTCACAACACAAAGGTCAAATCAGACCGTTGAAAAGCTATGGATTATTTTTGAGCGAGCAAAAAACTTCTTCATATAGATACATTAATTTTTCAGTCCATTATCCATGCATTTTAAAAATACATTTTAGCAACAGAGGGTCCTGCCACTTCTGGAATGTGCTAAAGGCTCACTGTTGGCCCTTGTATAATGCATATAAAGCAAAAATCACTATATATATATATATATATATATATATATATATATATATATATATATATATATATATATATATATATATATATATATATATATATATATATATATATATATATTAGTGCTGGGCAACGATAAAAATTTTTAATCGCGATTAATCGCATGATTTTATTGCGATTAATCGCGATAACGCGGACAATGACGCAGAGATATAAATGAAAACCAACGCGTAGTCTATAGCGTATAGCCTTCGGCGTAAGTCCGACGCAGAAGTATAAATCAGCCAAGAGTGAGGTGAAGTGGTCGAGCACAAGGTGCAGCGACAAGCGGGTGCGTTCCTGTGAAACTGTTGCAGTCATGCTCGCCTCACGCACGCGCCCGCTCATTGCCGAAGTTGAATTGTCTATAACTTTTTATAAAGGACGCGCAGCACAAATCATTAGAAGAGAGACTGATCCTCGGCTCGCTGTTAGTGAGTTTCCAGAATCTAAATAGTTATTATCTATAGGTTTTATAGGTACTATCCATAGAGCGCCTGTCATTCACTCGCGGAGCGCAACCCTTTAACTGTTCACCAGAGAGAACCTGCCTCTCTCCACTGCTTGTTTGGGTGGGTTATTTGCTGGCTGACCAACATCCCACCCCTCCTGTGATCATGGTTTGACTGTAGGCCTATGTGTATTCAGAGCCAGTGAGCAACGGACATTCAAAATAATAATAATAAAAAAAACTGCGTTAACGTGCGATAAAAAAATTGTCGGCATTAATTAATAAATGCGTTAACGCGATAACGCGTTAACTTGCCCAGCCCTAATATATATATATATATATACACACACACACACACATATACACACATATACAGGTGAACTGAGAAGAGTATTTCTTATATATCTGATGGGTTCCAGTCACAACTTAAAAATGGAGTCCCCCAGGGATTTATATTTAGACCTCTGCATGTCCATGACACCGGCGTAATGGTGAACTATCGCAAGAATAAATCCACACATGGTGTTTGATATTTAAAAGGTAAACTGGAAACTTGAAAGTAGGCAAGTGTTTATATTTATGTTCGTATTAATGCATCCATGGCAGATACCATATTGATTGTAGTGATCGACCGATGTATCGGTTTACCGATATTTTTACCGATTTTTTAGCATTTTCCAATAATCGGGTATCGGTTTTGTAATATCGGATTCGCCGATAAACGGCGCCATCTTGAGGCCATTTTGAGAATTCCGCCATTGCAGCACGCGTCTGAGGAGATCAGTCAACAACAACTCAGTACACAGGTAAATTATATGTTCTACTTGCTTTGCTTTAATTATTTAACTTTATTTAACATAACAGACATGCAGAAATGAGTTTTGAGACATAAATGCCTGATATAGTTTATTTATGCAGCTTGGTTCTAAAAAATTTAGACGAACTCATGGAGTCACGTTGCGTAATCCGTCATGTCCTGCCCCAATAAAGGCGTAACTTTACATGAATTAAATAAAACAGACATGAATGAGTGCATGTTGAAAATAAAAGCGCTGAATTTAATTCTCTATCTGTTGTATTTACTCACCATTAGTCTCGAAAAAAAGTTCGCTCATATTGCTGACCACTCACTGGGTTGATGATCAGGAATGCTCAAGCACGGCCACTGAATAAAACTTTTGACAAGATGATCTTGTTTAAACACCCTAGATTATATTATCATTTACTACATATACTGCAATTATTTCGCTTTAAAATGATACCGCTTTGTGGAAATTAATTATTTATTATCTGCACGCGCGATCGCGGTTGAGTAGCTTATCATTCTGTGTAAATGCATAGATAAACAGCACTTTGTTAGAAAGCATTTCATGATCTAGACCGACAAAAACATTATTAATAATTAGTAACATACTAGTTGGAAAATGCAATGATGTATATGCTGTTTTGTTTGTTACTTTCCTGACAATGTTATATTCCAGCTAATATTATTCAGTGAATTAATATTACCCAGTGAATTATTCTTCACTCTTAGTTTAAACCTATTAAACGGCACATAAACCTTCTAAAACCGTTTAAAATTAATTACATTTCTGCAAAGGTGATATGACTCTGTCCCCTGTCAATTATTTTCTCCATATGAAAACATTAGACTTTTAACATTTACTTGCCTATTGTTAACATTGTTGCTGCTGATGCTTATAAATTATATGTATAATTTAGATATAAATTATATAATGTAATAATATAAATGTTTTTATTGTGATTTGAAGATTTAATTTAACATGAAAGAGATTTAACTTTCAACACTTTTGTTTAGTTTTTTAAGATGACTGAAAGGAGGAAAAATCAAAGGACTTACTCCACAGAGCCCACTATTTATTTGTGTATAAATATAAAGGGTTTTTTTTTTGTATGCAAGGAGGGAGTGATTGTTATAAATAAAATGGTTTGTTCAGTTCATTTGTGTTGTAATAATTGTGTCAAAAACAGAAGTATAACAGTAAATAAATATCAGTTCGGTTATCGGGCACATAAACATGCAAATAATCTGTATCGGTATCGGTTATAAAAAAATCAATATCGGTCGATCACTAATTGATTGTGCCTCATTGTCCAAATATCCATTACATAAACCTCAAGAAAACAATCAGTTTAACTAAAAGGTGTGTGTGTGAGTAACACAAACCTCTGCATTTGGCCACAAGTCCTTGATGACCCTCTGGATCCTGGCCACCACCTCCAGCCTCATGTGCTCCTCCTCTGGACGAGGAGAAATGTAATCATAAAAGTCCTTTATCTCTTCATGCAGGCTGGAGAGAAAGAGAAATAAAGTATTACATAAACTAGTTCCTCAAAGAGTGATTGCATTATTAGCTAATGTGTAACACAAATACTATATTAAAGTGATTTAGCAGCACAGCATCAGGCGATGATAAATTATAAACCTGTTGTTTAATAATAAACCTGGTTTCTGATGACCTAAGCTGTTGTTTTTCATTCAATAACAATAAAGAAAGAATAATACATTACACAACCAATATTATGCATACAAAAGGTTTTTTGTTTCACTAAGTTAAATCAACCTAAACTACTTAGGTGCCTTATGCTCATTGTGAAATAAATTTACAATTTAAATTATACATTTTCTATTTTCATATATTTTAAAATGTAATTTATTCATGTGATGGCAAAGCTGAATTTTCAGTAGCTATGTCACATGACCCTACAGATATCATTCTAAGGGTATGACAAGACTGCCAGCAAAAATCAGATTGTTTGCATATCCAGATTTTATCCAGATTGGGGTTTTGAAAGTCTGGACAGCAAAAAAAACCCAACAACATTGAAAACGTGAAATCAGATTTTTTAAAATCTAATTCAAAACAAATTTAAAGGTGCCTTATGTCAAAAAATCAATTCATACTCCACATATTCCATACCAGATGGGGGCAGTATACCTCCAGAAAGTTGGCCTACTCTAGTCTGTTTTTTAGTTTCAGGTTGTTAATCTTCTAAAACCGTCAAATAGTCCGCTTTGTCCCGCCAAAGCCTATTTTGATCGGTGAGGGATGTAGAATAGAATGACTGCTGCCGCTGCGCTTGACAGGGCGCATTACGAGCAGAGAGAGAGAGAGAGAGCTCGGCCGTGCGCGCACTCTCACGTCTACAAACAACACGAGCGCGGTCCTGCTCTCTCTCCCTCGCGCATATTAATCAAATCAATTGACACCATAGTAAGACCGCAGTTTCACGTGGAGCATTTGGAGATTTTTAGAGATTAAAGAGATACAAGCCGTGCGAGTTATTCGTGTTGCAGTTTGGCTGGTGGTTATGTATGTTGCCCGCATACCGCCTCCCATGGCCGAAACTGGTATTAGACACCGGCCGGGCCGGGGCTAGTAATTTAGCATGCTAATTCAGGTTTATATCTCGGCAGCACTATAACTTGTCATTTTTTTAATGACATCATTGCACTTATTTCTTCTCATTCTTTTGATACGTGTAGCTCATTTTTTGGATATTTTTACCTCAATTTTTACATATGGCACCTTTAAAGGTAGTTTGAAATACAATTCCAATCGGATTTTTACAGGTGTCTCTCAGTGTGGATGCTCTGGCTGCTCAAATCATATTTCAAATTGTCTTTTGCTTCACTCTTAACTTGACACACAACGGTATCGTCAAAACTGGACGGAAATTAGTGCTGCACGATTAATCATATCGCAATCGTAATCGCGATGTCAAGTCTATGCGATTATATGACGCAAAATGCTGCGATTTTATGTAAAATAAACAAATTACGGCTGTTAACGCAATTAACGCAGCATCTGTTATTTTTTGTCATCCTTTGGCTAGTGTTACATGATCCCGCTCTTATTCGTGCGAATGCTTTAAAGTTCAAACCATTAATGCGCGACAAATCAAAAGAGAGCGCGCAGCCTGTGAATGTCCGACTGTGACTCACAGAACAGAAAGACGCGCGCCCATGCGCATGCACAGACCGGAATAGTTATCTTTCCGCTTGAACGAACAATAACACACAATTATGCCAAAATGTCGTTTGTCGAGTATCTTCATAACATAAGAGCAGTCTTATGATGGACGTAAAGAGTTGTGAGAGAATGAGGCGCGTGTGAGATCCGCGTCTCTACAACGGCTGCTCTTAAAGGGCCAGCAGCCAAAGCTTTCTGTCAGTAAAGTTAATCAAAGAACAAAGAAAATTACTCACTGCTCTTGACTAAAGAACTTTTGTAGCTTTAATAAGGATTAGTCTATATATAATTTATATATTATTAATTTATGCAGTGCAGACTGTTTGATTACTTAAATTTCTGTATATGTCCTACATGACAGGAAGGGCACAGGTAAATAATACTTTTTTATGGGTTTATGTGAGTATTATTAAGTTCACTTAAATTAAAAGCTGTTATATTTTTTGAAGCCTAATAAATGTTTTTGAAAAAATTATAGCTTTCAATTGTGGAATCACTGTAATGGTGGATGGCTATAATTAATGTTTTAAATGGGGGTGGATTCATTTTTATCCAGACCTCAATGGCTTATTGATCATTATAGATGTTATCAATTATTTAGTTGTTGTTGCTAGTTTGAGTTGAGAAATACACATTTCAGAATTATCACTAATCTGTGTGTGCATTTTGCTTTAGAATCAAGCAAGTTGACTCATGAAACCATTTGTTTATTAAATCGCAATCGCATATCGCAATCGCAATATTGACCTCAATAATCGCAATATGACATTTTTCCCAAATCGTGCAGCCCTAACGGAAATATTAATACGATGTTCAAACGGCATGTCCAAAAATGTTGGCCTTTTCTTGTGCGACAGATGAGTTCTGCACCAAGTCTCAACAGGGTGCTTATTTGAAGAGCGAGATGATGTGCCTCCATTTTTCCTGCATCCGTTTTGAAAGCCTCATCATATATGTGGGTACACCTCCATCATTACCAAAGAAACCCATGCAGATAAATCTGGACACACAAATCTAATTTGATCACTTGCAATTAATAGTGCGGACAGTCTGCCTGAAAAATCTGATTTGAGAAAAAAAAAAAAAATTGCCTGCAGTCTGAACACAGCCTAACATGCTGATTTGGTGCTCAAGAAACATTTCTAATTGTTATCAATGTTGAGAACATTTGTGCCGTTTAAAGGGGTCATGACATGAGAAACCAAATTTGCCTTGATCTTTTGGTATATAAGAGATCTATGTACTATTAAAACTTCCTGCAAGTTTCATAGCTTAAGACGTCCTCCCCATTATAAACGAAGCATTTATTTAATCAAGCTCTAAATACAGCTCGTTCTAGATCCATGGTATGAAGTGACGTCACGGTGCGAAGTGACGTACCAGTCGTTTGCATATGACCGCCTCCAGCGCAAGACAACTACGCCTCATTTCGCATCATCGCATGCGTTGTCGTGCAGCGAGTGGGTCTGGGCTGGGTTTCCCAAAAGCATCGTAAGCTTAAGTTGATCGTAGAACAATTTAGGGCTGCAACAACTAATCGATATAATCGATAATAATCGATTATGAAAATCGTTGTCAACGAATGTCATTATCGATTAGTTGCTCTGCTTACGTCACGGGGAGCATTTACTGGTGATTGGTTGAAACAGGCCTATCATGATGCGGCACACACGCAAGGTCTCTCTCCCTGTGCCGCTCTGTCGTGCGCGCGCTACACAGTTTGGACTTTGGAGCACTCTCTTCTGTCTCGCATGCGCTCTCTTGCTTGCACGCTCTAGATTCCAGGAGTTTGAACTAATTTGCGGGCATCAGGGAGCCGCTATCAATATGCGGGAGACTCCCGGAACTTCCGGGAGACTTGGGATGTCTGTATTTTGTCTCGGGCATCAGGTTGTGCAATCATTTCGCTCGCAACAGAAGTGATGGATTAAAATAGCGCTACGCAGAAATAGGCTAAATTAAAACGGTGTTTAGAAAGTGAAGCACTAAATATAAAGGCAGTTATTAACAGCAGCAGTAAAAGATTGTTTTTTAGTCACTGTAGTCAGTGGTTTTCAGCTAATGCTTGTGCACTAATGCATCATTTTCTTGTCCTTTTAATCAAGCCTGTTTGCTGCGTCTCCATTCCGTTCTCTTTTTATAGCATTTGCAGACCTGCCAACCTTGACATTATTTTTTGAGTACTATGGGGGGGGGGGGGGGGGGAATAAATTTTTTTTTATTCATTATTAATATTGCATTGTATATAATGTGTGCTGGTCAATAGTCTAAAATTAAGAAACCCCTAGATAGGCTACATAATTTATTATTCCAATATCCAAATATGATACTAAATCTCACAGGAAAAAAAGGCTTTTATTTGAGACGTGGTGTCTTTGCATTTGTACATTTTAAACAGGACACGCATTAGCTGAATAAACGTTAGCCAATACAAACATATTTATAGAAAATAGTTGACAATGAATAGACAGGAGTCCAATAATAGCAAAACGAACCACTTATTCTAAAGAGAATATCAAGTTGACAATAAGTTAGACGAATCCGACATATACTGAGGGCTGTGTTGACAGTAAAACGTCCGTCATTTAACGAATTTAAAAAACACGGATGGATCAAACAAAATGGTTTCTGACATTTTTTCAGAAAAAAACACAACCAAGAACAAAATTTAAACTTAGCCCGTCCATTTTCATTTTACAATCATCTTCTCTCTCTGCGTGCGCGCGTCAGTGTTTGTGAGAGAGCTCGCGCAGCACTGATACAACGTACTTTTTAATCCATAAGTAACTAACGCGCTAGTTTTCATACAAAATAAATATGTAACATTGGTTTAGTTATTATTAACGCAATAACGTAACACATGCAGGCTACGTTTCTCAACACTGAGAATGAATAAATAAACGCCTGTTTCTCCAGACTCTCGTTTTATCAGTAATCCACAAATCACAGAACTGTCATAATCACTAAGCCATAGCGATTTAAATTTTATTCAGATTTACTGTTAAGCATTACTTAAGCATTTTATAATTTGCATGGATGAATGATGTTTTCCTCTTATCTGAGTGACCATGATGAATTACGGAGTATTTTAAGATAATACATGCGATTGCGATCACTCATGTGATCATCGAATCCAGATTTAGTTAACTCAATACAATATTTCAACTTTCCACATCCACCCCAGCCCGTTTACCTTCAGGAGTCAGAAGTACTGTGACTACTGTACTGTCCTCGTTGACGAACTCAGTCAGACGGCGGAACAGGGATCGAGCGGGATTACTTTATTGCTGTCGATTTTCATTCTCTTTTTAATGATAGGTCTTACGCATCTGTCAATCTTCCTCCCTTGCTATTTGGGGAATGAACTCAGCGCTATGATTGGTCGAACTCTTCTTCTTTTGCTCTTGCTTGATTTGAGGACTGCGCGTGCACAGAGGCGCGTCACCAGGTTTTTGCGTAGTTTAGAGTGACAAATCGTACCAGCGTACTTTGAGGTCAAAACGCGTATCCCCTACGCAAAATGCGTACATGTTGGCAGGTCTGCATTTGTCTTCTATTAAGTTTTAATTGTTTTACAAACGCGATCTACTGCGGCTCTACTACGTTCACACGCTTTTTTTCAGTCTTTCTATATTTATTTTAGCAATTTATCCTTATAATTAATTGAATCTTAAATAAAAATTAAATGAATTATGTACTTTACATGTTTTTGGTTTCTATCTTCACATCTGAACATGTCTGTGTAAATTAGTTTTTAACAAAAATTATGTTAAAACAATGTTGTATATAATTTAGATTTTTTTGTTTTTCATGGTTGTCAACTTGCCATCAGCAATTATCATTAAAAACAATGCAAATATTGATATTAGTAAAACTCAATGTGTGGCTTTTGTACACTTTTACACATAAATACCATGATTAAGGGTTTTATTTAGTTGTAATAAACAAAAAAATCAAATTGAAATTTTATCCGATTAATCGGAAAAATAATTGTCCGATTAATCGATTATGAAAATAATCGTTAGTTGCAGCCCTAGAACAATTGCCACCAATGGTCTCTACGATCAACTTAAGTTTACGATGCTTTTGGGAAACGCAGCCCTGTTTACAAGATGACTGCGATGCCACGCAGATGTGCTGTTCCTGTTTGAGTCTTTGAATACGCTGCCGAACGATCCAGACGTCAGGGAAAACAGTCGGATGCAGCCCGCCAAAGCTTAATTTGAACGGTGAGTGATCAGATGAGTGTGACAGGGCATGTTACTGAAGAACGAGCAGAGAGAGAGAGAGAGAGAGAGAGAGAGAGCCCCGGCCGCGCGCGCGCCTTCAAACTCTCTCTCTCTCTCTCTCCCTCGGGCATTTGAATCAAAATCAATTGAGAATTGACACGATGGTAAAAGATCGCAAGACCGAAGTTTCATGTGGTGGAGCATTGTGTAGTCTACGTGTGATACAAAATGATAAACGTTAATAATTTATGCATAAGCAGCACTGACCTTAGCCAATCATAACAGTGGGCGTTAACACTGAACTCTTAAAGGGGAAACACCTCCAAAACAGATTTTTTGAATCAGAGGTGAGAAACAGGGTGCGAAAAGGTCATAAATCCCTATATTTTTTAATTTTTTTTGTACAAAAAACTATAGTAATACTATAATTGCACCTAAGGGAACATAATAAAACAAAACAAAAAAACATGTCATGACCCCTTTAATCTTTTACTGTTATTGTTTTATCCATTTAATGCATCCTTTCTGAATAAAATAATCAATTTCTTAAAAAAAAAAATTCTTATAACACGGTACTGTATGCTGTCAGGTAAGTGATGAGAATATTGGTTGACATAACTCAGGGTGACAGAAGAACAAAGAAACAAATTCACACCCTAGTTTCAGGCAAGTAAATATTCAAAGGCAGGTTATTACATCAGGGAGAGCTAGTGAGGCTTCTGAGTCAGGAAGAGGGAGAGTATAGCTACTATCTAGGTGACGCCTCTTTATTACACATCTCTAATAATCTGAACCAAGTTCATTTCAACCTGAATGCTTAAATGTAGTATTCTGACACAGAAACTACACTGGAACGTTACCAAGATGGCAGTGTGAATTGACTTGCATTAAGTGACTTGCTCTATGTGCGGCTTCTCCTAAGAACTGAAGTCTTTCCTCCTGAGGTTGAACACAGAATCTGTGTGGTCACTGCAATTACACCTACACTAAATTAACGTTCTGCATTGGTTATTGCTATATTTGCTAACTGCTAGAGTGGCCTAACATTAAATATACGGTTCTTTCACAATCCAGTAGGGCTGGGCGATATGGCAAAAAAACAATTCTCTATTTTTCAGAACGATTGACCGATTCACGATTTTACTATTTTTTTATGTTTAACTAACTTAAAAACATAACTACAATATTCAAGTAACATTATTAACAATCTGGTTACAAAAAAGTTATATATATATAGTTATATATATATATATATATATATATTCCAAGTGCACAACACCTGAAGTGATCAAAATGGTGTAAATGTAAAACAAATTACTTATTTGTTAAATATAGAAAATTGCAGAAAATATAAATGAAATATGGAGGCAAATATTGTACAAACTTATCTTAAACATAATATATACTCAGAAAAAAATATAAAATAAGAAAATTGTGTTTTAGAGGTCAGCCCAAAAAGTAAAGGCAAATCTAATTCAAAATAACTAACTAAAAGTATAACACCAGTAATAGGCTATTATTAGGCTACATCAAATCTTTTGTAAAAACATAACACCTTTCAGCCTGTCACATCATGCAAACATGAAACATCAAACATACAGTAGTAGTTCTTTACAGTTTTTTTGCATTCCATCACACAGCTTTTCAATTGTTTATATGTATGGTGGACGTGTTTGGCTGTTACACTCCATCCTGTGGTCGGATCATTTTCTTCTGTTATCATTGCAGGATTGAAAGATGACTAATTGTAACGTTTGCTAACATTTCTATTCAAATTAACCATAATTTCTCAATTTAAAAATAATCAAAATTGTGGCAAAACATTCAATTCAAATTAATCGAAGAAAAAAAAAAAACGACCAGCCCTACAATCCAGTCTCTCTTCCAAATTTGACACCAAGGGAATGTTAGTGGGCCACATTTAGTTTGTTAGGCCTACATCTTTAGTGCAGAACAAGGTGTTCAAATACCCTTTTAATCCCAGCATCCCTTACATTTGACTAGAGCTGGAAAACCCAAGTTTACCCAAGTCATCTGCCCAGACATTTTAGAAATGGACAGGACAGGTGAGAAACCATCATGCCCTGAAGAACAATTTGCCCTCTGGGAATCCTAGGCATCTTATTACTTAAGAATGAGACTCACTCATCAAAAATGCTGGGAATTGTTCAAAAACTATGCACTGATTTCCATTTCAAAAGAAAAAATCTGTTACATGTAAGTAAAGGTGTACTCAACTGGCATTTGCTTATCTGAGTGGAAACACTGAATGAAAGCTTTCAGTTTTTATGTCAAGGAAGGTCTTAGTACCACCGGTCACCCAAGTTGCACAAACAAACAAGTCATGCAAAGCTTTGAGCATAAACACCAACACAGACACACACAAGTCTCTCGGGGTCCGATCGGTGTCTAAACGCATTTGTCTGACCATGATGGTGAAACAAAACTGCATGAGAAAGTTCTGCCCTTGGCATGACGCTCTGCAGAGGCAGTCTGACAGCATTCATCAGAACTGGCCACCACTGCAACACGAACACACCCAATGCAGACACACGCTGATGACTCCACAGACACCTCTCATATAGTGCGTAAAAACTGAATCGAGTTCTCTTTCGCGTCTTCTTGCACTTGAACGGACAAATTGTAATAAATTGTAAAAAAAATTGGGGGGTGGGTTGGGGTTGTTAATGTAACTTTGCTTTTTATTTATTATAGGAGGGGGTTTACTAAACCATAATGCGCCTTTAATATAGGCGCAATATAAGTAGCCTTTTCCGCGCCAAGACATTTTAATCATTTATTAATAAACTAGCCAAGTGTTTTCTGAGTCAGTGTCAGCTGCAAAGATGAAGTTGACGATGCTGACTCACCATCTCCGCAGTATAGTGGACTGCCGCACCTTTAGAGAAAAATGCACCTTTCATACAGAAAACATAATCAGTATTTGTTTACAGTTTGAACTGGTTCAAACAAGACAGCAGAAAGCGCATCGTTTTATTTTACAAAAGCACAACGTTTTGTTGTTATTGTGAGTTTACACAAATAAAAGTAGACCCTTTACAGTTTCGAATGATGTAAAATATCGGAGTAGTTGTTTCCACAGTTATCAGGAAAAAATGCGCAGTGTAAAAAGTGATCGCGCCGGTGCCTCCATGTCATGCAGCAAGCGCGCTAATACTTTAGCTTCCACACTCCGCATAAACACTTGGACATGCACCTAGTAATAGCTCACATTTATCTAGGTTAACCTTACAGTGAGCGGCTATGTAAAGTGGCTACTACTTAGGCTAAATGTTTGAAATAAGCCATATTTGACGTCGATGGAAGATAGCGAAATTTTGGATTTCCTGCCCGACATACGGTAATTAACAGAAGGACCCACCGTTAACAATCTGTGCCTCACAGAGTTCGCCACCCCCTTTTTTTTTTTGCTGCAACTAACCAACTAATACAATTTTGGTTGACTAAGGCCACAACCACACGAAGCCAGAGCTTTCCCTATCCGATGTTTTTTTACCTCGTTCCAAAAAAAATTTTCCGTAAACACGGTGGTGTCTCAAGAAATATCTGCGTACACACGAAACCACTGAAACCTAATCAAAACAATGTAGTATACATGCCAGACTAGTATTGTGGCGCTGCAATTCTGCCACAGAGATACACTAAAAACAGAGAAGATGATTTAGAACATGCGCATAAACCTTGCGCGCTGTATACAATAATATTAGGCATAGTAGCTTCTTTTCTTTTTTTCTTTTTTACCAAGAACTTGGTACTTTTTTATTGAACAATATGAACAACCATAAATAGCCTGGTATAAAATAGGGACGAGTCAGTATATTCGATTAGTTAGCGGATGCATAAAGCTTGCCACAAAGAACCGGCAAAAGTAATCATTATGAACATGTCAAATATAGCAAGGGGAGCTACATTTTAATTGTTTAATTGTGTTTTCTGTGTCAGTCTCGGCTGCAAAGATGTTGACGATGCGGACTCGCCAACTTCGCAGTATTGTGAACGTGCCAATAGAGAGAAATGCACACTTCATACGGATTACACAAGAGAGTTTTACACATTTCATTACACATTACACGGATTACACATTTCAAGCTTTCTATATACATTTCTGAGTTTCTGTTCATTTATGAGACAAGCTCCAGTTCACGAGCAATGCAAGTTGTATCGCGCCAGCACCTCCATGTACTTATTATATTGTCTGCTTTGCTTCTTATTGATTAAATCCAGGAAATTGGTTGATGAAACATTGATTAAAATTAAGATACAATTTATAAAATACGAAATTCACTTTAAAGAAAGGCTTTATACAAAACAAAACTTAATGAAGTGGTCAAAATTATGTCTCTAGATTTTTTCGTATCTTATAATTACTCATGCTGTTCACTTTTCATAAATCAATAGATGAAATGAAAAAATAACTATTTAAACATAAATAAGAAACTAACATTTCTTTAATGGCTACAACACGTAGGCATAAAGTACAGAGAAATTTAACATCGTTTTACCGGTGAGCATGTGGGGGAGGGAATCGTTTTTTGAATAATTAATCAAATAATTCCCAGTGATCGTCGAATATTATTTTTGCTTGAAATGCCCATCCCTACAAAATGTCTTAATCAGACAAAATACAAGCAGCATAGCATAAGAAAGAAATATAAATAGTAGTAAAGTAGTAAAAATAAATAAATAAAATAAAAATACATTCAAGTAGGCCTAAATAATAAATAAAGAAATAAAAGAGGCTCAGTAGCTTCTGAAGCACGAACACAAGCATGTAGTCGGCAGTTGTTGTTGCTGTTACGTGACTTAGTGGTGTCTGACTAGTTGACACGTGGGGTGATGACATCGTTTCACAAAATATATGGATTGGCTGTACACACGAAAACGCAAAGTTGCCGTTTTCAGATTTATCCACTCTGGGACCCGGTTTAAAAAAATATAGCGGTTTCAGTCTCCCAAAATGCCAGATACGCCTGGACGAAACGCCGATACGATACAAAATTTTTACGTATACAGCTAAACGAGTCTCCATGTGGACAGGGCCTAAGCCTCTTCTCATCAACTATTAGGGGGCAGCCCTACAGGTTACCAAGACAAAAAGGTTCATACATGCAAACAAACACACACATACAAAATAAATCACATTGTTTTTATGCTACAGATATGCAACAAACACAAGGTTTTTCACTGGCCCACATACAAGGGTTGCACAATAAAACTGAGTGTTGGTGATTTCACGCCTACAGTAGTTAGCCAACCAGAATGCCTATTACCGCCGCTCCAGCCGGCGCGGCAAAACCACCGTGGCAAAAATAAACCAGTCACATTTCAAAGTAATTCGCGAAATGACCGCCAGGTGGTGCAAAGGGATATTGTGCAAAACAGCAGCAATTGCCGCATTTTGAAATGTAAGTGGGGTTAATGTCAATTAACACTAAGGATGAAATACTACAACTATGGTAAAAAGAATAGAACATTTTTTTAGGACAGAAAAATAGAATGAAAAGTTAAGAATAGACACGACGACAATAGCCTATATTTCATATTGTAGGCCTATGTGGGCGACATAAGCCTATTCCCCGGGGGAGCAGTGCGATAACAAAAAAACAAAAACAAATTAATAACAGAAATAACAAACAAAAATAAATTAGGTCCAATGAAGCTGATTATTTTTACTATTATATTAAGGAATGACTGAGACGAATGAAGAGCGCTTCTCGCTCATGTAAGCGAACACACACTAGAGAAACGAACGTTTGGGCAATTCTCAGAGAGTGAATTTATGGCCGAGTGGTAGAACTTACGTTTCGATCATTTAGATGTCACGGGTTCAAATCCCAAACAAACATGGACAACTGTAAATTTTATATTAGCCTATTAATGCATTTTATAGCCTATTATATATATATATATATTTTTTTTTTTTTTGGATTCCCCATAGTCTTAAGCAAGGTTACTTAGGCTACTTCACCAATAGACCATATAAAATAAAGATATGCAACAGGCATGCACGTTTAAACGACAAACAATAAAATCCAAACCAGCGTTTCAGTTACGTTCATGGTTCCAGTGGCCTTAATGCATGCACGGCTTTTCAAAATGTCACAAAGCGTTTTGAGATTATTTTGAATGAAATATTGAAGTTTATAATTAAGTGTTTTGGCACACCACACAATGCATTGTTCTAAAGTCGGGTTTTATTCTGGCATGTTGAATTAGTGTTCGACAAATGTGGCGGCGCATTTTCATTTTCTGACGCGATCGGCTGACAATCTTCCTTTAACAGTTTTGTCGTCTGTGCAGCGGCTCTACTGGAATGTAGCAAATTTATGTTGTAATGTGTCATTGATAATTAAACAAAACACCTGACTTTAAATAAATAAACAGTTAATAAACTCACTAATAAACGGTTACCTATTTAAGCACCAAGAACGGTAAAACATTAAAGGCTGCATGCCATGTAGGCTTCAATGAGATTTGATCTCGGATCGCTTGAAGCTCCGCAAGGCTCATGTTGCGTTGACCACAGAGCTACCGTCAGAACGCTGTTGAGATAACGTCTTTTATGCTCTTGCAAAGCCTCATTGATGTAACCTAATAGGTTTCTATTGCAAATAGACCGCCGGCAGCGGTAAAAGTATTTTTCTGGTTGGCTACCTACTGTAAGTGGCCTGGTGGCCAATCTTCACTGATTTTACAGTCCATCAGTAAGAGCAGAGCGTGAAGTTAATTAGCAGAGCAATTGCACAGCTGAACATAAAATATTGTAATCCTCAAAACATAATAGGAAACATATGAGAGTTCAAAAGATGACAAATTGTTGATGGGTGTCTCGCTGGCTCATCTGTGACCAGGACAGCAAGTCTTTGTGGTGTATTGAAAGCTATGGTATCCAGAGTAATGTTGGCATACCACCACATAGGACGAACCACATACAACAGGAGTAATTGTCGACGCAAGAGGGTCTGAAAGTGATGTCCAGGCATTAACCTGGATTGTATCCAAAAAACCATAGCTGCCCAACTCACTGCAGAATTAAGTGCAATCCTCGACTCTCCTGGTTCCACCAAAACTGTTTGTCTGGAGCTCCACAGATTTAATATTTATGGTCAGGCTCCTATAGCCAAACCTTGGTCACTTGTGTCAATGCCAAATATCAGTTTCATTGGTGCCAACTACAGATGCACCGATTGCCATTTTCTTGGCCGATACCGATTTTGTTTCAAACTACAATTGACAGCATACAACAAAACTCTACTTTTCTTCAATGCTACATTTTATTTTCCATTTAAAAAAAAAAAAAAAGTAAAAAGAAAGTAGTAAAATAAGAACAAAAATTTCAAGCAGCAGCACAATAAAAGAGAGATAAAAAAAACACAGCTTTAAGTTTTTCAGGTGGGTAAATTCAGGTAAGAAATACTACAGAAATTAAAGTAATCAAATGTAAAATAACACTGGATAGTCTTCATTGTAAAAATTAAATACAGATTAATACTTACAATTAGTTACTAATGTTATTCAGCCAAGAGCAGACAGTGATTTTCTTGGTCATTTGTTCTTTGATTAACATGACAGACAGCAGCAGGATTATTAAAGGTATACTCCACTTTTTTGGGAAATAGGCTAATTTTACAACTCCCCCAGAGTTAAACTGTTGAGTTTTACCGTTTTTGAATCCATTCAGCCGATCTCCGGTTCTGGCGGTACCAATTTTAGCATAGCTTAGCATACATCATTGAAGTGGACAAGACCATTAGCATTTCTCAAAAAAAAAATGACCAAAGTGTTTCGATATTTTTCCTATTTAAAACTTGACTCTTCTAGGTTTCACACATGTAATTTTGATTCGGACCAAACTGAAAAGTCCGAAAGTCTGGACCAAACAAGGTAGGTGTGAAAGGGCCCTAAGACATTCTCTTCAAATGCTATTGAAGTTAGAAACCTGTATACCAATGTGGTATGTAACTTCAGAGACAGTCCCTTAAAGGTGGGGTATGTGATTTGGAAAACGAACGGCAGATTTTGAAAATACACAATTCAAATGGTCCTACCTTCTTTCCTCCAACGCTGGCCCTGAGTCCACCCATTCGAAGAACATGGACGCGGAATCATGCACAAGCGAAAACTCAGATGCGCGAGAGATTGTAATGACGATTTACTACTAATCATGGAACCGGCTTTCCTGACGAGATGCGCATGCGTCACAAGCTTTGAGTATGCGCTAGGGCTGCACGATATATCGTTTTAGCATCGATATCGCGATGTGCGCATCCGATAGTCACATCGCAGGATGTTGCGATGTAAGCCTTAGGGATCGTAATTGATCCGTAGCTCCCCGGCCCGTAACGCTTGCGATTCGCGGATTAATTGCAAAGTTTAACCATCATATAGTGAAAGTTTATCATTTGCATGTGTTTTTAAGTCCTGTCAGTTTAAACATCAAGCATAAGAAGACTGGATACTTGCGCGTTGTTTTCTGTGAGCCGGGCAGACACAAAGATCTGTGGTCTTTCTCTTATTTCTGAGCTTGAACGAACACGAGAAATTCAAAATAAAGTCAGAATGCCCTTCCTGCACTTAACATTTTTTGGCAGCCGCCAAAGCCTTGTTTGACCGGTGAGTGATAGATGACTGACTGCAGTGCTTGTTAAACTGAGAGAACGAGCAGAGAGAGAGAGAGCCCCGGTCGCGCGCGCGCACTCTCACCGTTTTCAAACTGTATTTCTCTCTCTCTCTCCCTCGCGCATATTAATGAATTGAGTTGACTGAATATCTTTGAGAATACACAATGGTAAAAAAATCTATCCAGTGATGAAATGTTTTCTGTGTTGAGACAAATCTTGTGCGATGTCCTAAACTGCCGGGATAATCACACAACGTGTGCCGTGGTCCGTTAATGAAACCTCCAATTCGCAAACTAATGACTCCTTTGAACCGATTCACTTTAATGAATGGTTAAAACAACTGATCTGTCCAACACTGAACTCACGGGACATAACAAATCGGTAACACTTTACAGTAAGGTTCCATTTATTAAACTCTAGTTGACGAACTTACTGTCCAATGATTCTAGGTGATCTTGGAAATGATTGGCTGGAGTTTTTCGAGTCCTGCCCGTTCCACAGATGATTAAATTGCTTAATTTTCATTTCAGTGCTTCTAACTCAGTGGCTGTAAGTGGGTTAGGAATAGGATTTCAAGTTATTTTGAAAAAATGGACAAAAAAGAGAATCACATACCCCACCTTTAACTTGCTAATATCAAACGTTCAATGTCAAGCCTGCCAGTATTTCACTGGGAAACGCTCAGCGTGAAACTTTGCGCATTTCGTTCATATTCTGAGTCTGCTTGCCTGTAGCCTATATCCTCAATAAGGTGCGAGTTTGGTCTTTTATATCACTGTAGGCTATTAGTCCATTAAGCTACTTTACGCATCCTGATCGCAGGGGAATCCTGGAGAATGACATATTGAGGTAACCCCCAGTTCTGAAGTACAGCTCTGCCATATAAAGTTAAGGAAACTAAACAACCGATAAAAATATATGTTTAATACCTCAGATTTAACGTTTGATCTGTACGTCAGCATCGGGAAGTAACGTTATAATCTTGTTCATGGTAGAGAAAGCTGCTAACATGTGCAAAACTAACTGTGAAGACTTAAATGTTAACACAGCTTGTATGTCTTTATCAGCTTTTCCATATATAGCTACTACTGTCCCTGAAAAACATCACACACTGACCACTTGCTCCAAATGTTTTGAATTTAAATATTCACAGCTTAAATATTCAACCATGTTGAATTTCAGCCCATACAAATGCAAGCCCTAAAAATACAATCCATTAAAATGCAAGCACGGTTAATGCAATGCCTATTTTTTTCAATTAGTGAAATTCAACAAGCTTTTGTCATTATTTATTTTACTTCCATAGGTGGGTCAGTCATGGCTTGGGCTGCAATATCATGGCATTCCCTACTATGCTACACTGCCAAGGACCACCAAACCATTCTGGAGGACCATGTGCACCTAATGGTTCAAACATTGTACTCTGAAGGGGTTGTCGTGTATCAGCATGATAACGCACCAATACACAGAGCTAGACTTGTGACAGAATGGTTTGATGAACATGAAAGTGAAGTTGAACATGTTCCATGCCCTGCACAGTCACCAGATCTAAATATTTTTGAGACACTGTGGGGTATTTTGGTAGAGCAAAAAGAAAAAAATGTTTTCCTTCACCAGCATCACATAGTGACCTGTCCACTGTTCTGGAAGAGGAATGGCTCAAAATCCCTCTGGCCAAAATCCCTTCTCTGGCCATTCCCAAGACGATTTTTTCGATTGCATTCACACCGAGAGCAGGAGCGTCGTGTGAACAGCAGTGAAGTGGGGTCCAGTGAAGCGCCGAGTCTATTGTTGCTGCGCTGCTCAAGCTCAATTAAAGTGAAAGCAGACTTTTGATGGACAAAATAAATATCTTTTCCCACAAAAAGTGTTCAAAATGCACAGAAAAAGCATGTCTAGAGTGTTTTAACAAGAATTGGAGTATGTCAGAAAAGAACATTAAAATTAAAAAAGAAAAGAATTAAAAATATTCATAGAAGATTTTCCCATTTAAACTTGTTTTTAATTGTTCAGTTTGGGTGAAAGTATGGTGCATTATAAAAAAACTAAAGTAAACTAGCCGGAAAATGACATAACTTTCTTTTAGTAATTATGTAATACACAGACATGTAGCCTATCTTGCTGCTGCTGTGACGCTGTACAAAACGCTTCCAGTGCGAATACTTGCTCTGAGTCTGCAGCTTCAGTGATGATGTAGTGGTGAAAAGACAAAGATCAGACAATATTAGGGATGCACGATATATCGACCACATATCGATATCGGCCGATAAATTGTCTTTTTTGATGTTATCGTTATCGGTCCGATAAGAAAATTGGGCCGATATATTAAAGCCGATAGATAATAGATTATTTACTTCAGTTGAGAGACGCGCGCTGTTCGCCATGATGGTTCTGAATGATTGGATTCACTTCGAAAAGGAAGATACAGTTCAGTGCAACATGTGCAGCACAAATCTGTCACATATGCTTCATAACATTATAATAAAAACACGCCTGCAAAAGAATGTTGTGAATTCTTGTCCGCCAGTGTTTCAGCGCGTCGAGCGCGTTGAGGCGGAAAGAGCGCATCTGTGGAGTTAAGCCTTCATGACAAGCAGTCACGTTCTCTTGAGCATTCGCAGCATTCTGTGCCATTGTAAGTTATAATATGTTTAATTTGTGCATATATATCTGATTAATCTAATATAGGATGCGTTTGGTTGAGTTAATGAACGAAGCAGTAGCGCTTCATTGTACCGGTGATCATCTTTATCTTTAGCGTGCGCGCAGCTCAAACAGCAATGCACATTTATAACTATAATTGGGACTGCCATAGATGCCATTATAATGATAATACTATTGTAATAAAACGTTGTGAATTCTCTGTTTAGTTGCCGTTTCTGCGCGTTGTTGGGAATAGCGCGTCCAGAACAGGGATATTACACATTATGACCAGCACAAGTTCGATTGTGCATTCACGTCATTTTGCGCAGATAAGTTGTAATATAAAGTTGATGTAATATAAATATCTGATTAATCTCACATATGATGCGTTTCGTGGATTTAAACACCCTGCTAGAAAAGTTCTTCACTTTCCCGGTGCTCGTTCTCTTCAGCTCCAGCGCGCGCAGATTAAACAACAATGCAAAACATTAAAAGCTATGATTGGGACTGTCATACAATTATAATTGTATTCACTATTGTAATACATTTGTAAATTTTTGGGGTTTGCATTCTTCAGCAACCGTCGAGTTGATTAACCTTCTAGCAAAGCGATTCAGTTTAACGTTCGTTCTCTTCAGCTTCAGCGCGCGCGCTCACACAGCAATGTCATTTGAAACCGTAACTAAGCTATTAAAGATGTTTACTATCAATGTAATATTAAAAATGTTTAATTTTTTTCAAAAACATTGCGTTATAATTAATAACTAACATTATTTTGTTCTCGTATAATTAATAACTAACATTATTTTGTTCTCGTATTATTTTCATCAACGATATGGTTTGATTAAAATATATTTTTCTTATTGTCCGTGCGGAGGCGATTCAATTTTATTGATCAATGCCACATGCATTTTGTTTCTTTATGTGCAGCCCAATGTTATCCAATGACTTGTTTGCATTATTTATGTATTTTATTTTTGTTAGGCAATAGATTTTTTGATAACACTTTACAATAAGGTCTAATTTGTTAATGCATTAACTAACAGAGAGCAATAGCCTGTGTTATTGTTAGTTAATAAAATATGTGTGTTCATGTTAGTTCACAGTGCATTGACTAATGTTAACAGATACAACTTTCTTAAAAATGTTTTATAAAATTGTTGGTTCATGCTAACTAATGCAACCTTATTATAAAGTGTTACCATTTTTTAATAAAGAAAGTTAATTAATTTTAAAATTAAATTAAAAAAAAAAAATTTTAAAAGTTAAGGAATCTTACACTGGTTCAAACTAGGCTATACTGTATTGTATATGTTTGATTTATGTTAAAAGTGTTTGAGACAAGGCTTTTAATGGTGAGCATTTTGTTATACAGGCTATCAAAGTATATAATTTTATTTATTTAGATTTATCGGCCAATATATCGGTTATCGGCTTTTTAAATGTAAAGAATTATCGGTTATCGGTATTGGCCAAAATGTTCATATCGGTGCATCCCTAGACAATATTACAAAGTTATCCCAATAAACACATACAAACTTTCATAGAATCATTAAACAATAACACACATTTCCAATAACAAATAACAAATTAGTAGCCTAGTAGATTTAGAATTCAAGTAGTGAGTGGTTGTGTGTGTGTGTGTCTGCGTGTGTGTGTGTGTGTGTGTGTGCGTGTGCGCGTGTGCGCGTGTGTGTGTGTGTGTGTGTGTCAGATTGTGTGTTTATATGCATTTCAGGCTTAGGCCCATTTCAAAGTTCATTTGAGTATTTGCATATGGGTGTGTGCTTCAAAGCATGTGTTGTTTCATCGTGGCTAGATAGAAGTGTGAGTTTCACTTCTGTGAAACAAAAAACACAAGTACAGTCTAACAACAGAACTGAGAGCAAGATTGGAAACACAGGGCCTGAATGACCTCTTGATCTCACCATATCAGCTTTAAAAACGGTTACAAAACATAAATGGACAAGAGTTAGCAGAAGCTGACAAACCAAGACTGATCAAATCTAAAACAAAAGGAAGAGTTGAAAATTTTTAAAGCACTCAATGCAACTGCAGTAAAATCATTTTCAGCAGGCTGTTTCACAGTTCGAAAAGCACATTTGACCACAGAGTCGTCCACCCTGGTTGTGGGAAGCAGATTACAGTCTGAGTTTCGTTTCACAGAATAAGCTGTTCAGATCAGTTTCAATTCTCCAGTGTAGCCTGTTGTGTCCTCCAATAGAGCACAAGCAGCGTGTAGTTTACTCTTGGTACTGTCAGCCAATCAGAGAGCAGACTCTGTCACTATAGGAAACCCTTCACCATGAGCCCATGCAACACAAAACACAATTTTCACTGCTGCTGTTGTGGGCCGACTGGCTCACACGACACACATACTGAGATCACACAATCATCCTCATTTACTTTTAAGAGGAAATATATTTTAAAAGTCCAAATAAAATCTCTTTGCTGACAGCAAAAACCTTAAACAGGTTCATTTAAAAATTAACTGAGCCAAATGTTTGCAAAGTTGTCATGGCATAATTTTCTAAATGCATGTTTATTGACCTAAATGTGAACAATTCTGTGCAGAGGTTTCGTTTCTTTAAAATAAAAAACTGTGTGTACCCCATAACTGGACCTTCCAATGAAAACGACAGACTTCTGTCCACTAACGTATGCCGGAATTCAATTATTTAGTCTGCTTTAACTCCGCCCCTTTAAGCTCACATTCATCTTCTTCAATTTTAAGTCCAAAGCCCACATCTCAACATTCAATCAACAACCTGTGCAAAGAACCAAATAGCTGGACTACATTGTTTTCCATTAATCCATTACACTCTGATGTAGGTTTCAATATGGAACAAAAGATCCGTCTCTACTTCTGTTTTATTGCGATTTCAATAAACAATAAACAGTGTTAATTTATACATATTTCACCAGGAAAGGAAGTTGTATCCATATGTTTTTGGAGTGACAATAACTCTCTGTGGTAAAATAAGACTTGTCAGTGTCATGTTGGTGATGATTGAAATCACTTTTTTGGTCATCTGTGGGCTTAGATCAAGACTGCTGTTATTAGTCTTTCCTTTCTGGACATCACCTCCAGAAGTTCTCAGGGCCTGAAATTCATGTCTAAAAATGGGGGAATTCCCCGGTTAGGGTGGGGGTAGCACACGTGGCAAAAACGCATGACACAATCAGATGCAATACTATTGGCAAATGATTTATTACAAAACTGACCTTTGAAAATTACTTAGACAGGTAGTTAAGGGCACAGATAATCATAGTTACAAATACCGTTCAAAAATTTGTGGAAAGCAATTAGGCCAGGGATGTGCAATATAGCTAAAAAAAAATATCACAATATAATGTTTCATATCGTTCGGTATCGATAATTATTGACTTTTTTATAACCTTTTATTTTAAAGACAAGTAGAAAAGTTTGAATTTAAACCACAGTTTATTATTTATCCACATTATTAAGGCAAACAACAAATGATATTAGTTTTAGTAGTCAAAAACTAAATAAAATGTAAAAAAAATTATATTAAGATAAAAAAGTAAGTTTTAAAGAAACTCTTGAACTTAAATAAAATGTTACAAAATGTGTGGAATGTAAAAGTGAAAGTGTAAAAGTAGAACAACCAAGGCCAACTTTGAGGTAGATCAACATCTGTACAAATTTTGAAAAAAAAAAATTTTTTTTTTTAATTATTATTTATTAAAAGAAACACTTATTTAAAATATGTTGAGTTTTCCTATATCTTGAAACTTTTAGTTTTATAAATGGGGGTAATCTTTGAAGGATGAACAAATAATGTTTTGGTCATAACATTAAAAATAACATTTAAAAATGATAATATTTGAGTTTAAGTGCTGGAAAAAGATGTGTAACATACTTGAAAGCATTTTACTATTCCTGCCAAACTTCCATGGTTACAGTTAGGCCACATCCACACGAAGCCAGAGCTTTCCCTATCCAATCTTTTTTTTTTTCCTCGTTCTAATTTTTTTTTCGTAAACACGGCGTTGTCTCAAGAAATATATGCGTACACACGAAACCACTGAAACTGACTTAAAACGATGTGGTATATATGCTAGACCAGTATGTGGCGCTGTGATTCTGCCACAGAGATACACTAAACAATGAGAAGACGACTTGGAGCATAGGGCTGGGTGGTATATCGAGTTTGTACAATATATAGTTTTTTTTTTTTTTAGACGATATGGAATGAGGCAATACCGTTTTACACTTATAACTTGTAACACCTTTTTGCACATAATGTATTGCATAGCCTACATTACATTCACTATATTTGTTTCCATATCCTTCAATATCAACATTGTTTGGATATCATTGGGCAGTATGTGAAATACATTTTTTAAAAATAAATACAGATTTTCTTTATCCAAATAGAAAAACGTAGAAAGTACCGAGATATATATCGTATATCGCCATTTAAACAAAAAATACCGAGATATGATTTTTTGGCCATATCGCCCAGCCCTATTGGAGCATGCGCATAACCTTGCGCGCTCTATACGAACCCAACACGACAGCAATGTGAAGAAGATTGCTCACCGTAGTAACATAGGAGATATTGCTTTAATAAAGCTAATAAGCTCAGTAGCTTCTGCAGCACGATCACAAGCATATAGTCTGCCATTGTTGTTGCTGTTACGTGTGGCGTAGCGGTGTGTGACTAATGCTGACACGTGGTGTGATGATATCATCGTTTCACAAAATGTACGGATTGGCCTGTACACACGAAAACGCAAGTTTGTCGGTTTCAGATTTATCCACTCTGGGACCCGGTTTCCAAAAAAATAGCGGTTTCAGTGTCCCTAAACGCCGGATCTGTCTGGACGAAACACAAATACGATACAAAATTTGTACGTATACAGTTAAACGCGTCTCCATGTGAACAAGGCCTTAGTGTTACTATATTAAATCCATGGTGAATGTTGCTGGTCTGTGGACTATAACTAGTTAATTCATGGCACAATGTTTATCCTGGTTTCCACGTCAGCGCTGTTTGATCTAATAGAGATCTACGGTTAATAACAGAGAAATTTGAATACTTCTCACTATATCTCAAACTTATAAATGGTCCGTGAAGCACAAAATAATGAGTAGCGCAGTTTCGTTCCGCTTTCATTATGTTTTCCATTTGATGCAACGTTGCGGTGGTCGCGCCATCTTTAACGTCGCAGTCCACTTACAGTCGAATGGAACGCACCTTCAGTCAACATGATGTGCAGTTCATGGTTGCATAGTAACGACAGACGGCACGGGAGCGCAAGCACTTTGGAAAGGAGGAGACAGCGGCACAGCCGCGCTTTCACACGTTTTTAGATGCAATATGTGAATGGCCCCTAAGATCCACGGGCGATGCGTGCGCATTTTAATGAAAAAATCGAGCACTATATCGAACATTTTTTAATATCGTTACCGACAATGGTGTACCGTCGATAAATACCGATACAGTTTTATCGCCCAGGGACAACTTTTGAACAATAGTGTCTAAAAATGTGTAGCTTAAAATTGCCAGAATGCATTGTGAGGTATAATGAGGGTAGATTATAATCCATACTGTAATGAATATACTCATGACCATGTAACCAAACTAGAGATCGACCAATGCTAATTATATTTAAATGCAGAAAAAAAATAATCAAAATATTTTTTTCTCCTTTTTAACACAAACTAAAAATTATACAACAATAAAAAAAGACCACAGGCATTTTTGTAGTCTTATCAACACTGTACACTGCAAACAAGGCACATCCCATGTTTTGGACTGTAATGTAAGCATTCTAGTTGTGAAGCTCATTTGATGTAAACATGTTTTGAACGAGGGCCTAAAATTAACAAATGTGAGTAAAAATCGACATAGGAGAGTATATGAAAAGGTGTCACCGGCCAGCTGGTCGGTAACATATTTATGAATTCTAACAATGACCGTGAAACATGGAACCGACGCTCTGGCCAGTGCTTCATCTTCATGGAAGTTTAAGCTTTGACAAGAATACGTGAAAGGAAGCTCATTTCGTTACTCGAAAGCCCTGTAAGCCGAGTCATAACACTAATACAGCGCACGAATACTAAGCTGACCTCTCTTTCACGTCTTCTTGCACTTGAACGGACAAATTTACACAAAATGTCAAAAAATAGTGAGTATCCTAGTAAACAGTCATGTCTTAAGTGTTATAAAAAAGTTGAGAAAGTAAATGCATATGTACAGTATTAGTATATTAGATGTGCATTCGCTCTTAAAGTGATAGCAGCCTAATAGGCCTAATCCTGCTGCTGTTTGTGTTTTTAATGTTAATCAAACAAAATACAGAGAAAAAAAAATCACTGCTCTTGACTGAATAACTTTTGTAACTTTAATAAGGATTAATTAATAAGCATGTTTAATTCATACAGTGAAGAGTAAGACTATGCAGTGTTATTTTACATTTGCTTGCTTTATTACATTTCTGTACCTGAAAACTATTGTAAGACCTACCCTGAAAAACCTAAAAAGCACTGTCTATTCATTTGTATCTTTGTTCTATTGTATTTATTTGTGCTTTTGCTTGTAACTTGATTATTTGTTCTTATTTTATTACAGACTGTTTACTTGTCTTTAATAATGTTTTAAATTTATATTAGGCTAGTAGTTTTAGCTGTGGTATCAAAATTGGAATAGAGAATTGTTAATTTTCACTTTGCAAAAAGTTAGTTTTAGACCCTGTTTTGAACCCTTAATTGTTAAATACACAGTGCTGTACATATGCTGTACAAACTAGACCAAAAGACCCGCTCATTATTTCGAGCCAAGGAGATATTTTTAACCAACAAGTTTATTTTTAACCCGTTTAATCCCACCGGTCACAATTGTGACCGCATCTTTTTTCTTATTTCTGGAAGCTCTAAAAATGTTGTTATTGACTTTGGGCAAGAAATTCAACTTTTAAATGACAAAATAGATTGTCTTGATTAAAATCTATTAATGTCATGTGACTAGTGTGAAAGGTCACATGACCAGATCAGTTACTTCCTGCTTGCACATCTAGAAGAAGATGTCTTCCTCAGACTACTACAAAAAGTAGTATGTAAAACATCTTAATTAACAGATAGAACTATCATATTTTGTACATATATTCATTAAAGGGTCTACTACTGATATATTTTGAAAATTATACTCCTGCATATATATTTTGCTCGTAAGACTTGTAAATTTGTTTACGGTCACAATTGTGACCGGTAGTATAACACAGTGCTTCAATTGAAAACACAGGTATTGGCTGGTATTGGCAGGTATTGGCAATCCTACACTGAACATATGCCACACCTGTGAGGGGGATGGATGATCTTGGCAAAGGAGAAGTGCTCACTTACACAGATTTAGACAGATTTGTGAACAATATTTGAGAGAAATAGGCCTTTTGTGTACATAGAAAAGGTCTTAGATCTTTGAGTTCAGCTCATGAAAAATGGGGGCAAAAACAAAAGTGTTGCGTTTATAATTTTGTTCAGTGTAGTTATCAGTATCCCAGAAACTTTCAATGTGTTGGACCTTCTAGACGTACGTCTTGTCCTAGGACAGGGCCCAAGTGAAGTCATGGTCTAGCCCATAGGGGTCTAGCAGAACAAGCAGAATTTCCTCCAGGGTGTAACTTTGTACATGACAACCTTTTCACCTCACTAAGCCTCCTTCACGAAATGACAAAACGAGGTATTGGATGTCTTGGAATGAATTGTGTCAATAGGTCTAATTGAAGAATTTGTATGAATTCTGACTATGGTGTTTCCCACCGGTCACTATTGTGACCGAGTATAAAACCTAATATTTCACTAACTTAACCAACATAAAATCAAAAAAGGCATGATGTTTGAGTGTTAGGGAGGTCTAAGGAGTAAAAATAATGTACTCAAGTTGCAAGAAAAAATTTGGGATTAAACGGGTTAATTCAGCAGTCCACCTTTAACAGAAGTTCAACAAACGTGGAAGGAGAGCACACATCTTGCGACATACCTGACCCACTTTTAGAAATGACTAAATTCACCCACCCTTTACAAACCTTTGAAGAGTTTTATTTTGCTGCTGCATTGCATTATGAAGGAAAACAATTTACTTGGTCATGTAATAGCGAGCAGAATCCTCTGGCAAACAAATGTTAAAGCAGTAAGCGGTAATCCCACTTATGACTAGTGCTCACTAAGGGTAGGTGATATAGAGGTAGACACGATAAACTGGTATAAATTTGTCAACCGTTAAAGATTTTGGACTAATGTCTCTATCCCGGTTATGCTCACATGACGTTGCATTGCTTCACAGTCACGAAAGCGTATTGTTTGCATGCATTTTTAAGTATGCGGTTTAAAAACAAGTGATTTTAAACTGTTGAAGCACAGTAACCAGAGAAAGACAACTCATTTCACTATATGCGCACACTGTCAGATAGGGATGCTCCGATCGATCGGCCGATAATCACATTTTATGACTCGATCGGTACTCACTAAACTTGGCCGATCTCACAAACCGATCACAATTTGATTACGTCAAAACGTGAGAAGGTAGGCCTATGATGTGTGGGGACTTAAATGATTTGGCAGTCATGTCATCGCCGGTGTGGAATTACTATGATGTGTAGAGAAACAATGAAAAAAAATTAGCTATTTGCCATGTATGTTTCAAAGGAATCTCATGTGGAGGAGGAGCATTGTCCTCCAGAGAGATCACCTTTCTGAAGAGTATGCTTCGCTCGCTCAGTCCACACAGCGCCGCTCACTCAGAACGCCCGCAGTGACGCGCTGGTTAGGAAATATGTGAAATAAGTTGGGCTGCCCGTGCACGACTAAAGTTATTTTCTAGTTGACTAGTAGTAGTTAATTTAAGCCATTAGTCTAATCGCATATTTATATTAATTTAATTACTTAAATATATATGGGAGAAAATACTAAACCATTTGAGCGTAATCGTAGGCCTAATATTGCCTATATTCCGCATATCAAGCGCATGCATAAAGCTTGCCACAAAGAACCGGCAAAAGTAATGTTTATGCAGCATGATACATTTTAATTGTTTATTAATAAACTAGTGTTTTCTGGCTGCAAAGATACAGTTGGCGCGCCTATAGAGAGAAATGCACACTTCATACGGATTAGCCTACATAAGCAGAGAGTACCCCATTTCATTTATTATCTTTTTTTTTTAAAGTAGACATTCCAAGCTTTCTATACGTTCTCAGGTCTGTGAGGCGAGTCGTTTACATACGCTTAGTTTCGGTTCATTTTTGAGATGCGCTCCAGTTCACGCGCGGACGCCTCCGTGTCCTATTATAATTTCGCTTCTTATTTATTAAATCCAGCCAATTGGTTGATGAAACATTAATCGAAATTAAGATACAATTTTTACAAAACGAAATTCACTTTAAAGAATGGCTTTCTACAAAACAAAACTTAATTAAGTGGTCAAAATCATGTCTGACCCACTCCAAATGTCTCCTGATATATTGGGCATCTTATGATCCTAGCTTACCCATCTCATGCGGTTCCTTTTTCATATAATCAACATAGATGAAATAAAAAAAAAGAACATTATATTATATTAGGGCTGCAACAACTAATCGATAATAATCGATTATGAAAATCGTTGTCAACGATTGTCATTATCGATTAGTTGCTCTGCTTACGTCACGGGGAGCATTTACTGGTGATTGGTTGAAACAGGCCTATCATGATGCGGCACACACGCAAGGTCTCTCTCCCTGTGCCGCTCTGTCGTGCGCGCGCTACACAGTTTGGACTTTGGAGCACTCTCTTCTGTCTCGCATGCGCTCTCTTGCTTGCACGCTCTAGATTCCAGGAGTTTGAACTAATTTGCGGGCATCAGGGAGCCGCTATCAATATGCGGGAGACTCCCGGAACTTCCGGGAGACTTGGGATGTCTGTATTTTGTCTCGGGCATCAGGTTGTGCAATCATTTCGCTCGCAACAGAAGTGATGGATTAAAATAGCGCTACGCAGAAATAGGCTAAATTAAAACGGTGTTTAGAAAGTGAAGCACTAAATATAAAGGCAGTTATTAACAGCAGCAGTAAAAGATTGTTTTTTAGTCACTGTAGTCAGTGGTTTTCAGCAAATGCTTGTGCACTAATGCATCATTTTCTTGTCCTTTTAATCAAGCCTGTTTGCTGCGTCTCCATTCCGTTCTCTTTTTATAGCATTTGTCTTCTATTAAGTTTTAATTGTTTTACAAACGCGATCTACTGCGGCTCTACTACGTTCACACGCTTTTTTTCAGTCTTTCTATATTTATTTTAGCAATTTATCCTTATAATTAATTGAATCTTAAATAAAAATTAAATGAATTATGTACTTTACATGTTTTTGGTTTCTATCTTCACATCTGAACATGTCTGTGTAAATTAGTTTTTAACAAAAATTATGTTAAAACAATGTTGTATATAATTTAGATTTTGTTTGTTTTTCATGGTTGTCAACTTGCCATCAGCAATTATCATTAAAAACAATGCAAATATTGATATTAGTAAAACTCAATGTGTGGCTTTTGTACACTTTTACACATAAATACCATGATTAAGGGTTTTATTTAGTTGTAATAAACAAAAAATCAAATTGAAATTTTATCCGATTAATCGAAAAAATAATCGTCCGATTAATCGATTATGAAAATAATCGTTAGTTGCAGCCCTATATTATATAAAACAAATATGAAATGTATATTTACGTTTTTAAGTTATATTTAAACGTCAGACCACTCCGCTTTTCTCACTTGTGTGGCCTATGCATGTGTGCGTGCATGCATATGGGGGAGGGGTGCGATTTTCGAATAATACCCAGCTATCTTCGAATATTATTTTTGCTTGAAATGCACATCCCTTCTAATGAGTAGCATCAAACTACTCCAATTTGTTCTTTTAAGAGTTTAAATTATTTATGTATTTAATTTTTGTCCTGCTCAGACTTGTATTGGACAAGGTTTGAGTTACATCAGACTTCTCTATTTTAGGTGATTAAATGTTTATGTTGTCCTCCAAAGTTTACTATTGGACAATGTTTAATTAAACCTTGTGGGCTGCATCAGACTGCTCCATCTTGTTTGTATTTATCTTTGTCTTATATTAAGTATATTAAGCATCGTATCGGACCGGTATCGGCCGATCACCATGACAAGACAATCGGCTATCGGTATCTGCTGCAAAAATCCTGATCGGAGCATCCCTACTGTCAGAGAGACGTCAGAGAGTACTCACCGCGAGTACTTTGCTGACTAATTGGGCTTGAGCGGTTAAATACACATACTTATGTGTCAAAGTGACCATGTCTTTGCAAGTAAACACAGTAATTTATGTCTTAAGTGAACATAAACAGTTGAAAAAGAAAACACACAAGTATATTGGATCCGTGAAGTCGGTCTTAAAGTAGGGATGCACGATATATCGGGCACCATATCCGTATCGGCCGGTTGATTCTATTTTCTCCAGTTGAGACACTTTAGATGGGCACTGTTCGCCATGATGGTTTTGAATTGCTTGAAATATGATTGGAATTGCTTTAAAAAAGGAAAATACAGTTAAGTGCAACTTGCTGTCATATAGGCTATATCAAATAATGAGATATAATATATAATTGTGTGCTTGTTTTTGTAATCAGGCTCTCAATTTATATAAAAATTTGGATTTAGATTTATCTGCCAATATATCGGTTATCAGCTTTCAAATTTTAAGAATTATCGCATCAGCCAAGATTTTCATAACGGTGCATCCCTACCTTAAAGTAACAGCGTCCAATGCGGTCATTATTAATGTTCATCAGACAACAAAAAAGATAAAAATCTCACTGCTCTTGACTGAATCACTTTTGTAACTTTAATAAGAAAAAAAATATATAATTTACACAGTGAAAACTCCCCTCCTTGAACTGCCACCTTACCGTGGTGGAGGGGTTTGAGTACCGGAACGATCCTAGGAGCTATGTTGTCCGGGGCTATATGCCCCTGGCAAACAGGTCCTAGATGACGGGTCAGACTAAGAGCGGTTAATAAACCCTTTATGCTAGAATTAAAAAACGAGAACCGTGAGATTGTGCGTGAGGTTGAGAGGTACCGACTAGAGATAGTCGGGATCATCACCACGCACGGCTTGGGCTCTGGAACCACACTCCTTGAGAGAGGATGGACTCTTTACCACCCTGGAGTAGCCCATGGTGAGAGGCGGCGGGCTAGTGTGGGTTTGCTTTATAGCCTCCCGGCTCAGCCGCCATGTGTTGGAGTTCACCCCGGTGAACGAGAGGGTCGATTCCCTGCGCCATAGGTCTCTCACTGTCGTTTGTGCCTACGGGCCGAACGACAGTGCAGAGAACCCGGCCCTCATGGAGTCTCTGGGAGGGGTGCTGGAAAGTTCTCCGACTTGGGACTCCGTCGTTCTACTGGGGGACTTCAACACCCACGTGGGCAGCGACAGTGACACCTGGGGGGCGTGATTGGGAGGAACGGCCCCCCTGGTCTGAAACTGAGCGGTGTTCTGTTATTGGACTTCTGTGCTAGTTACAGCTTGTCCATAACAAACCCCATGTTCAAGCATAAGGGTGTTCATCAGTGCATGTGGCACCAGGACGCCGGAGGTCGATGATCGACTTTGTGGTCGTTTCATCCGACCTCAGGGCCATATGTCTTGGACACTCGGGTGAAGAGCGGGGCGGAGCTGTAAACTGATCTCCACCTGGTGGTGAGTTGGATCCGATGGAGGGGGAGGAAGCTGGACAGACTCGGCAGACCCAAACATACTGTGAGGGTCTGTTGGGAACGTTTGGTCGAGTCCCCTGTCAGAGAGATCTTCAACTTCCACCTCCGACGGAGCTTCAACCGGATCCCGAGGGAGTCTGGAGATATTGAGTCAGAGTAGACCATGTTAATATGTTTCAAATTCACACAGAATGCATTAAAACTGTAAAGCAAGTCTGTTTGTGTCAAAATCGTGATTAAAATCGAAATCGAAAAAAAAAATCAAGAAATCGTGATAGTTTTTTTGTCCATATCGCACAGCCCTATAGTCAAGAAGCTCCTCGGTGGCAAGGCACCGGGGGTGGATGAGATGCGCCCTGAGTACCTCAAGTCTCTGGATGTTGTGGGGCTGTCTTGGCTGACACGCCTCTGCAACATCGCGTGGCGGTTGGGGACAGTACCTTTGGGCTGGCAGACTGGGGTGGTGGTCCCTCTTTTTAAGAAGGGGGATCGGAGGGTGTGTTCCAACTACAGGGGGATCACACTTCTCAGCCTCCCCGGGAAAGTCTATGCCAGGGTACTGGATAGGAAAATTCGGCCAATAGTAGAACCTCTGATTCAGGAGGAACAGTGCAGTTTTCGCCTTGTAAGTAAGACTTGTTCCCGGTGCATGTTGGACTCCAGCAGGGCTGCCCTTTGTCTCTGGTTCTGTTCATCATTTTATAGACAGAATTTCTAGGCGAAACCAGGGACCAGAGGGTGTCTGGTTTGGGACTACACGATTTCATCCCTGCTTTTTGCGATGATGTTGTCGTTCTGGCCCCATTAGACCAGGACCTTCAGCATGCACTGGGACGGTTTGCCGCCGAGTGTGAAGCGGTTGGGATGAAGATCAGCACCTCCAAATGCGAGGCCATGGTTCTCAGTCGGAAAAGGGTGGCTTGCCTACTTCAGGTTGGTGGAGAGTTCCTGCCTCAAGTGGAGGAATTCAAGTATCTTGGGGTCTTGTTCACGAGTGAGGGAAGGATGGAATGGGAGATTGACAGACAGATCGGTGCAGCTTCTGCAGTAATGCGGTCAATGTACCGGTCTGTCGTGGTAAAGGAGGAGCTGAGCTGCAAGCCGAAGCTCTCGATTTACCGGTCAATCTACGTTCCTACTCTTACCTAAGGTCATGAGCTATGGGTCATGGGATCCCGGATACAGGTGGCCGAAATAAGCTTTCTCCACAGGGTGGCTGGGCGATCCCTTAGAGATAGGTTGAGGAGCTCGGTCACTCGGGAGGACCGCTGCTCCTCCACATCGAAAAGGGGCCAGCTGAGGCGGCAAGGGCATCTGTTCCGGATGCCTCCTGGACGCCTTCCCGGGAAGGTGTTCCGGGCGTGTCCCAACGGGAGGAGACCCCGGGGAAGACGCTGGAGGGATTATGTCTCCCGGCTGGCCTGGGACCGCCTCAGTGTCCCCCCGGAAGAGCTGGAGGAAGTGTCTGGGGAGAGAGAAGTCTGGGCATCTCTGCTTAGACTGCCACCCCCCCGCGACCCGGCCCCGGATAAGCGGAAGATGATGATGATGATGACAGTGAAGACTCTGCTGTGTTTTTTTTTTATAATACATTTGATTACTTTATACAATGCATTTCTTATTTCTAGTGCTTGAAGGTTTTCAGATAGGTCTATTTCATTTGTGACTGTTCTATTATAGTTTGCTTTCCTATATGATTGTAATTATTTTCTTTGTTCTTTCTTTATCACTGTTTAATTGTCTTCGGTAAGCTTTGTTTTTTACTTCAGTTTTGCAGCGTTTTTTACTTGACCAATTTGAGACTGAGAACCAAACAAACAGCGCTTACTTCTGTGTGAAACGTACAGATGGTCAATTGGTTCTTTGAGGGTGCAGATGCCAAAACATTGCCTTATTTTGACTGAAGCTCCATGTTGAACTCTCATCTAGATGTGTATTTGACACTGTTCTGTGATGAATCAGTAACATTCAAGCTATTACATAAGTTCAAAGTGTACCCACCCAACTCTGACTCAAGTCTGACTCTGACCAAAACCTCCCTGGTGCATTCAATGGGGCAAAGCATAAACAAGTGTCCATTTCATGTTGCTAGGCAGAGCATGGCCTGCTGTCAATTGAGCAAGTAAAGTCAGTCTGTTGCTTTGCAGCCTCAATGCTCAGCAGACCATGACAAACCACATTCAAACTAAACCTGATCACAAGTTAAACGTAATCAGTCATTTGATATGTGCTAACAGCTCAGTTCCTCGCCCATTTCCTCGCCCATTTCAAACCTCTACATCGTGTAAAAAGACCACTGACTTCCATTGTATGGACAAAAAAAACAATGTATTTCTTAAAATATCTTCTACAGAAGAAAAACTCATAGCCTACAGGTTTGAAACGACACGATTTGAAAGGGTGCGTGAATGACGATAGAATTAAAATTTTTGAGTGAACTACCCCTTTAAGCAGACTGCTGCAGGTAGCATTTGATCTGGCATGATTAAAATGAATAAAAGTTTACCAACAGCCAATCTTTTAAGTTTCAAATGTCAATTGCAGATTCCAAACATTCTGCCACTGGTCTAAAAACAAGAGCAACACATTCTGACATCATCCCGTTCATTTCGACCACCCTGTGAAAGTGCCCTTGTGACGAGGGTGAATTCTTGCTGAGTGGTCTAATCGTGTGTGAGGGTGTCTGGGACAGTCATTCCTCTAGCACATGACACTATAAAAACATGGTGCATTCCTATTACTTCTGAATGGGACAAACTGCAACACGCAAAATGGCGGAAAACGCCCCGTCTTCTAAATAAAAGAGCCAATCGCTGATTGGTAAAGTCATTGCTTCAATGCAGTTGCTGTTAAACGCTCTGGTTCCAATAGTAACCAGATAGGCTACTCCTGCTTAGGACTGCACAGGTTGGTCTGGCCTAAAAAATAAGCTTTGTAAAGCTATTTGAGTATCAGAAACAACATTTATGGGCCAGTTCATGTCAGATTTTTTTGCGGATTTAAACATTTTATTTAATCATGATTTTGGTAAGCAGTTTTTGAGATCTCAGGATAACCCCATTCAAAAAGATAAGACTGGATGCCCAAAATAGATGACAGGAAGCGTTGTAAATAAGGCCGCCGGCGCCGAGTGAACAGACTTTCCTTGAAAGGGACTTTGATGACACTCTCACAACTCCAAATCCTGCTGCTAGTGACAGAATCAGTAAAAGACTGAAAGCCTCTCAGGGAAACCCCATGTGCTGGCACTAAAGAATGGTTTTCGATTACATTTAGCCCCCTTCAACCAACTTGCAATACCTCCCTCATGCCCCATGGTAACGGGTTAAACTAATGACAGAGATAGATAAATATGTCTGAACTCAACTGCACATAACAAAGATAAAAATAGGAAAAGGATCAGCCAGAAGGAACCTTGCTTAAGGTTTTGTAATGAATAAAACAAGCTACTAGCTATATTACAAAAACCTGCATGCAGTGATAAACCTCTGAGAATCCTTTATGAGAATATGATATAGTTCCCAATTCTTTAAAGTTTCGACAAGATCAACAACTATTCAAAGACATGAAGTCAGGCCACCATCTGTTTAGCAACACCTACTGAATACAAATCAGCGTCTTTGTCAAAAAAAAAAAAAAAAAAAAACAATTTGAATTGATTCTAAGCTCTTGAAGACACCAGTGCACTGAATTCATCCTTCACTTATAAAAAAAAAAAAAAAAACATTCAGAAGACCCAACGTAAGTTCAGCAGCAGCACAACTGAGCTTGAAGAGAGGATTTCCCCTCTCCTCTCACTGCAGCATAGCTGTCAGGCAGATGAAGGGATTGCAGCCCACTCTGATTGGCCAGAAGCACTGTGACATCACAAAGTCAGGGATCATGTGTCAGCTGGGAGAGGGAGCATTTGTTTTGGGTAGAGCAGGGAAGGAACTTACTCAACAAACAGAGAATATAAACACAGAAAAATCTCTCCACACACAGATTCAGACACATAAACCATCTGTCTCTCTTTTCACACCTCCGAAAAGAACAGTGAATAGGATTATAGTGGGAAAATAGGCTCCAACTAAGACATACACAAAATATTTCTATGACGTAGGTTAACCTGAAAAATGCTGAAGGACATTTCACATCCTGATTTTCTAAAAACCACAACAAATGATCCCTCTACAGAACAAGATTAAAATCTTTAAGGCATCTCAGGCCTTGTTTACACTGTAGTTGAAATTTGACACAATTCCGATTTTTTGTTAATGTGACACAGATCAGATGTGTTCGATGACAGTGAAACAGGAAAAAAAACGCATGCATTCGGATATTTCGAGATCGGTTTCAGGCCTTGTTTATATGTGGAAATAAATCAGATAGGCCTATTTGCCAATGCAACTGTCATGTAAACAGGCAGATCAGATTTTCTGAGGCATTAGGAATGACGCGGTTTAATGATGAGAGAAACCCTGACGCGCATCTGCGAAACGTTGTGTCGTCGTAGGAGAGGAATGTGGACACACGTTGACAACATATCAAAGGTTGGCTTGCTCATCCTAAAATTTCGGACCCATTGCTCCTCGTTAAAGCCCGCCACGATCTCATGAAGGTGCGTATCTATAGCACAAATTTTATTTCTCGTGCCATTTATGCCAAAAATATTTTTTGCGTGCATATGATATGCCGTTTTCACGTGCATATGATATGCACTTTATGGCGTGTAATACGCACGCACTCCTCACCCCTAATCCTACCCAAGGGGTTTACAGAGCGCATCATGCACGCAAAAACTATTTTTGGCATATAAATGGCACGAGAAATAAAATTAGTGGTATAGATATACGCACTTTCATGAGATTGAGATCGTGTTGTATGTTCCCACCAGTCCTGAGATCCCTCGCACACAATAACGGAAGCACATGGGCAGGCAGCAATGATGGTCCTTTTCATCCTCCTCTGCCTCAAAATCATGGTGATATTTGGCGAACTTCGCTTATCGCAAAGCTAGCATCAAGCATATTTCGCGTTCGTCCATCTGTGAAAGAACCCCCTTTAAGCATGCGTGATGTTTTAGATAGTATCTCAAGTGTAAACAATCGGATATGGGTCACAATTGAAATAATGTGTATAATGTGAATAATAGGTAACAAATCAGAATTGGGCATCAAGACCTGCAGTGTAAACAAGGCCTCAGACATGCTCTCCAAATACAAAAACTGTAGTGTGAGCCGATCTGTGTGTAAATCTGTACGACACACGTCTATAAGACGGAGCTGACAGGAGTTCATTCATCTGAGAAATGGAAAAACAGTGAAGAGGGAATCAGGTGAGAAGGTCTATAAGTTGAACTCTAATATTAATCACAAAGGAATGCACATGCGAACACTATATAAATGTGGATAAGGCTTGTCAGCTGTACTTTGCTCTGGGCTCCACAAGCTGCTGCACATATCACAAAGCAGGGCCATCAGCACTTTAAAAAAACCAACCAAACCACCACCACACCTAGCTAATTCTAACACCACACCACTACACAAACCAGAAAACACAATCCAGCACTACTTCCACATGCTTCGTTCATACAGTTTGACAATTGACCTCTCTGGCACACTGGAAAATGTGCTTATGGACATTTAATGCCCTTAATAAAGTACTGCCATTAAAACCTAATTTAATGTTTTTTTGGTTCAGGGAAAATGTGGTTTTAGAGCATGATGCTGATTTTCTTTTAATCAGTGCAGGGATAGTTCATCAAAATAAGAGTTCTATCATCATTTACTTTCATTCATCTTCAGAACACAAAAGAAGATATTTTACATTCTCACATCATTATTGCCCATCCATTCAAAGTACAAAATTTGAAAAGTAAATCTATATGTTAAGCAATCCACCATGCTTGCCTGATACATGAGAACAACCTCATTAGTGCTCTATGTAGTGTGCTGATCAATGTTTATATATGAATAAAGCCTAAATGAAATGTTCAAAGTGATCGTGTTGAATTCAATTCATATAGATTACTTTTATGATGTCTTTTCACACTTTTTGAAGAGTGAAAAATGTGGTAACATGAATTATTGTGGATGGACAAAAACAATGAGAGAATATTAAAAATGTGTTAATTTGTGTTCCAACGATGAACAGAAGACGAACGGGTTTGAAACGAAAACATGAACATGGTTTAAAAACATGGTTAAAAACATGGAAAGAAGTCTGTCATCATAATGACCTTTAAGTAACCAGAGTGTGAAGTGCAAGCAAGGTGTAGATTATTGACCGACTGAGTGACTGGGAGGAAGATAACAATTAATAGAGGCAGTACATACAGCAACTCTATCTAATTCATTACACATACAGTAATTCACAGTACAGTACTGGAGTTTTCCATTTGGGATTGGTCTCATTGAATAAAGTCCTGCAAAGCAAGGGAAAAGATCCACCGAGATATAACAGTCCATATATAATTCTTCAACTTCTAGTTTAGACATTTTAGTTCTATTCTTCTATAATCACATTAAATTATCATTTATTCCCACAAACATTTACCATGGCAACAATTGTTTCCAAAACACCAAATGTTACAGCTGAAAAACATATCTAAACATGGGATCTCCTTTCAAACTGTGTACGATGTAAAACTGACACAAAGCAACCCGATTTTTATCGTAGCAACAACTGTAGTAACGATGGCATTATGACAGAAACCATGCATTTGTGTAGGCTTGTGACAAACCGTCAAGCAGCATATTAAGGGGATAGTTCATCCAAAAATGAAAATTCTGGCATCATTTAATCATCCTCATGTATGTCACTTTTCTGCGGAACATTTTAAGAGAAGATATTTTGAGAACTGCCTCAGTGTTTGTTCCACAGAAGAAATAACCTACAGATGTTTAAAACGACCCAAAAATGTGATTAAATAATGACAGAAGTTTCGTTTTTGGGTGAATTCTCTCTTTAAGAATAAGTTGACTTTGAGAGAGTTTGTGCTAACTTACTCGTAATTTTACAAGTATTCGGGCACTAGAGGACCGTCAAGGGAGCAGCTGACAAGCCAGCGCAGGTCATTTAAATGGAAGGGTTGCAAGGATACTCTAGAAATTCCAAATATGGAGAAGAAACAGCTCGGATGTCAAACCACTGGTAAACCTGCGAGAACCTGACAGTTATTTTTGTAAATGAACGGTCCAGCATCGAGCTGTTATAGCCTTTTAAATTAGGCCATGACATGTTTAACGTGTACTGAACACCCCTGAGTTTAGTGTCAAACGTGTAGGCCAGCTCCTGAATCCGAGCAAACAAACGGGCCCTGCACCGAGGTTATCCTACTACACCCACACATATAAAGTTCACGTCTGCACTCACCCCACGATGCCGTCCGAGTAGTTTCTGCTCTTCCACGGTGTGCCCGTGTAGATGTCCTGCGCCCCATCCGTCAGCAGCAGACTCTTGTTAAAGCCAAAGGTGCTCGCCTTGTTGTCTCTCTTCCTTTTGCTTGGCAACTCCGTTCCCACTCCTACGACCCCACTGCCACCCACTTGCCCCCCTCCGCCGACACCCCTGCCCGCCCTACTGCTGCTGTTATTATTGTTATTGGTTTCCAGTGGGATAAAGTCTCGTTGTTGGGACACCTCACTGTCGGGTTTGGATCCAGACATCCCCTGATGATCCTTGGTCTTTCCGCTGCTGTCCACCGCGTTGCTCGACGCCCCGTCCCCGCCGCTGCTCGTCAGTTTGGCGCTGGCTGTGTTGCAGTTGTTAAAGTAAAGGTTTCCCAGCGTCTGTGTCGTTTCCCAGATGTGCATCCACAGGTTGTTGGCGGGTCCGCGCTGTTCTGGCTGAAACCAGGCGATTCTAGGATCCATCAAACGCTGAACTGCTGCAAGCACACTTGCCCCCAGAGCAGAGCCAGGCTCGGTTCGCTTCACCCACTGACGGGAACACACTCGCCCTGGACAGCAACTAAAATATCATGTGCGGATCCATCAACGTCTCTCGGGAAGGGAAAACACCAGTGTAAACGAACTGTAAAATACGTTCTGCTTTAAAAAAAAAGCCAACCGTCAAACTTCAGGGCACGAGGAATGGAAAAACGTGAGTGTCGTCTGTGTCACTGCCTCTGACCCGTTTCTATCTGAGATCGTGTGTCTCAATGGCGGACAGACCAAGTCGCGACTGCGCATGCTCAGCCAGGCGTGAGCGAGCGCGCAGCGGGGACGCGCTGACACCGAGTGTTACGCAAGAGCGCACAGTTTCTGTTACGTAACAGCAGTAGGTTTGATACATTGTAGTAACACGAACCTCTCACTTGTGTCATGTTTCAAACGTACCTCGTAAAGGGTGGCGCTAATCCAATGAGCCCTATATCTAGTGCATGGGGTCTCACTGATGTCTTATAATTGGGTTATTTTGAAACGCATTAACAGAAATTAGATTAATAGGAACAGAATCCGCAAATAGAATATAAACACCAGGATTATTACTGTGGAACAGGTCCGACCAGTGTTTATTTTTTACCACAAAAAATAAAATTAACAAAAAATACAATTGTCATCATTTCCGTTGTTCCAAATATATGACCTTTCGTTCTTCAGTGAAACAAAAGATGTTAGGCAAAATATTATGAGACCGCCTTATTCACTATTCACTTTCATTCCATCATTTTCAATAAAATGAAAGTGAATGGTTACTGAGACAATCATACAGTATCCTAATTCTTGAGAAATATTTTGATTTTATATGCCGTTTTTTTACATCCACCTGAACTGCTACATTTTAAATGTATGCAAAACTATAACTAAGCATGCTAATAATATGAAGTTATCAAAATAACCAAACATCTAAGACAATGTTTCTTATTATGTAGACAGGTTTATGAGGGATCTAATACAACTCATAAACATCAGATAATCTACTGTTGCTGTGGGCCATAAAACAATACAAAGGGTTGTTGTTCTTACATGATGACGGACTAGGTGAGAGGGAAAGCTGAGCAACATAGTGTTTATAAAGTCACCCCAGGGCACTGATCCATTATCATTTACAGATGCTCTCGCTGTGGACAGGTCTTACCAGAAGCCAGAAAATAAACACGGGGTTAAAGGGGCATCTGATATAAGACAGGATGACATTGCTTCACTCACACTTTTCAGTTTGGTATAAATACAGAGATTTGATGGTCAAGGGAGTGTACATTATAAGTCAAAAACACACAGACATCACTGATTCATAATTCCTCTTCTTAATTGTCAACAACACAACAAGAGACCATTGTGATATGTGATTATTTAATTAAAGCACTTATATTTTTGGTTTTACAAACATAATTTTGTATTTTAATTTCCTCACATAAACACTCTCACATAAAAATAAAACCAAAATAAAGCCATAGAGTACAGACAGAAAATGCTAAATAAAATTAGGCGAACCGTTTACAGAGAATTTGTACTCCTGGTCTCTGAAACCTCATTTTCTCTGCAGGTTCTCCAAGTAGCCGATGAATCTCTTAAGGTTGATCCTTATGTTGTCCAGAACACAAAGCTGATCAGGGCTATATTTTCCTCTGCCTTCTTTTCGCAGCTGTGAGGGAACAAAAAGCCAAACTTTGAAAAGCCTGCCATCTAAAAGCCTAAGAACATACTAGAATACAGAGATCCAGCAATGGCCATGTTGCGAATGGTCAGACTGTGAATTGATAAAAGCAGCTGAAAAAAAGTACTTTACAGTTTTAAAGTGGAACTTTTAGGATCTGCCAACCAAGACAGATCCTTTCAGTTGGATTTCAGTGCTCCTTTCTGTGGACAGTCTTATGACAGTGCTTATGCAACAGATCTCAATCTCAGAGAACAGACAAAATGTTGCTCTTGGACCTTAAGCTCAAGCCTGTATTTAGAGGTGTGAGATTTGACTGATTTAATATCACAGCTCAAGTGTGCGAACATGAATGCATTTGTATCTTTGTGCTAATATTTCTTGTTGGCTTTAAACAAACCTTGGCCCTAAACCCTGGCTGAAGAGCTTTGAGCGATGAAAGCAGGTTAATATTTTTTCCAGCAGTCTCTGCTTCATCGCCATCAGCAAACACATCGAAGAGGGCATCCAGCGCTTCCCCGCACACCACCAGGTTTGTGTCCTTCGTTGCAACATTCAGTAATGCATTTCCAATCAGCTGCAAAAAAGAAAAGGCTGGCTGTACAACTGACCAAAGCGAATGCAGAATAAACTGCAAAAACCTAGCTCAGTGATTAACTTATTAAAGGGCAGGCAAACAGGAATATTTCATCATACAATTAATTTGTAAATCAAAATATATTTATGTCCTAAGATACTGTAGAATGCGGTAAATGTAGCCATCTGTAATTTAGTAAAATGAGACTGCATTCCATGTTATTTACTCTATGAATAATCTATTACTACTGATAATAAATAAAACAGAATTAAAGGGACAATGTGTATTTTTTTAGTATTTTATTTTCTAAAATCAATATTTTTATTCATAAATATGTCCTCAATGGTGTACAAATACCTCTGCCAATTATCTGACTTATCCTCGTAAACGAAGAATTTATTATCTTTATATACATGTGACGGGTAGGTCCACGGAGGCTTCCATGTCGTTCCGCCATCTTGAAAAACTATAATAGCAGAGAGGGTCAAAAAGTACTAGGCCAACGCGTTTCCACAACGCATTTTCGTTCAGAGTCAGCGTCACGTGACTGAAAGCAGCATAAACGGAGGAGCAGAGCAGTGAGAGGCGCTTGTCACTGCCCCGGCAAGTCAGTCAGTAATAGTGATCAACCGATGTATCGGTTTACCGATATTTTTCCCGATATTTAAGCATTTTCACATAATCGGGTATCGGTTTTGTAATATCGGATTCGCCGATAAATGGCGCCATCTTGTGGCCGTTTTGAGAATTCTGCCTTTGCAGCACGCGTCTGAGGAGATTAGTCAACAACAACTCTGTGCACAGGTAAAGTATATGTTTTACTTGCTTTGCTTTAATTATTCAACTTTATTTAACATAACAGACATGCAGAAATGAGATTTGAGACAAATGCCTGATATAGTTTATTTATGCAGCTTGGTTAAAAAAAATTGAGACAAACTCATGGAGTTACGTATGGTAATCCGTCATGCCCTGCTCCAATAAAGACGTAACTTTACATGAATTAAATAAAACAGACATGAATGAGTGCATGTTGAAAATATAAGTGCTGAATTTAATTCTCTATGTGTTGTATTTGCTCACCATTAGTCTCGAAAAAAAGTTTGTTCATATTGCTGAGCACTCACTGGGTTGATGATCAGGAATGCTCAAGCACGGCCACTGAATGAAACTTTTGACAAGATTATCTTGTTTAAACACCCTAGATTATATTATCATTTACTACATAGCAATTATTTCGCTAATACACATCTAAATATACCGCTTTGTGGAAATTATTTATTTATTTATTATCTGCACGCGCGATCGCGGTTGAGAGTAGCCTAAGTTATAGTTCTGTGTAAATGCGCGATCGCGGTTGAGTAGCCCAAGTTATATTTCTGTGTAAATGCATAGATAAACAGCACTTTGAAACATACTAGTATTCCAGCTGATATTATTCAGTGAATTAATATTACCCAGTGAATTATTCCTCACTCTTAGTTTAAACCTATTAAACGGCACATAAACCTTCTAAAACTGTTTCAAATGAATTACATTTCTGCAAATGTGATATGACTCCCCTGTCAATTATTTTCTTGGTTCCATATAAAAACAGTAGACTTTTAACATTTATTTTGCCTATTGTTAATATTGCTGCTGATGCTTATAAATTATATGTATAATTTAGATATAAATTAGATAATGTAATAATATAAATGTTTTTATTGTAATTTTAAGATTTAATTTAACATTTTTTTTTTGTATGCAAGGAGGGAGTGATTGTTATAAATAAAATGTTTTTTTTCAGTTCATTTGTGTTGTAATAATTGTGTCAGAAGTATAAGTAGTATAACAGTAAATAAATATCGGTTCTGCATATCGGTTATCGGCCACATAAACATGCAAATAATCTGTATCGGTATCGGTTATAAAAAATCAATATCGGTCGATCACTAGTCAGTAATTCATACTTTAACATTCGTTTGTTCGTTGTCAAGTTGCAGTTTGTTTGAAATAACAAACCTGTTCACCCGAAGGAAAACTCGACGAAGTGCTATTAGAAGACATCCTGTCATGGCTTTTTGGTACATAACAGCTACCGTAAATGCAACACGCACTTGAAAAAGCGAGACGCTGGAGAGCACAATTTGTTTGAATGCAAAATACAATTTCACCGCTAGATGGGAGAAACTCCTACACAATGTCCCTTTAAAAAATATAAAATATCTTTTAATTAAAATATTATAAAATGAACATTTGACCATTATTTATAACCGAAAATAAGGTAATAATTTCTGAATGTTATATTTATTGTGGGCATAATAAAGGCAATATAAACAAGACTAATGTTATTCTAATAATTCTACCAGTATCAGAATTACCCGTAGAGTGTCTTCTGTGTTTTTTTCTTTGGCAAGAGAACTTCCTGTGATACCGAGAATGGCCAGAGCGTTAACTCTCACACTGACCAGCTCACAGCTGGTGGCAGCCTCACAAAAACTCATTAGCTGGTGTGGAGTCATACACTGCAGGATACAGCACATAAAACACACACAGTTACATACAAATACAGGGTAAAGCTTGAAATTATGTTCCACTAAAGCATAAAAATGATGAATGTGGTTTTGACCTGAGGGATGTTTTTGGTAGCCATGATCTGCAGAAGAGAGCGAAGAGCACTGGTCACAGCCTCCAGGAACTCCTCATCCTTTAATACCTCTAGAAATTAATTCAGAATTGAAGAAATCATGATTCAACGATCACAATCATTTTGGTCAATACTGAAATCACAATTATTTAATACCATTTAATACTGAAAATCGGACTTTTTCTGTGTTTAAGTGCTATAATCGGGTCCCCGGTGCATCTATCAGCACAGAAAACGTGAAAAGAGGGTCCCTTTTCACTGTTGCACTGTGGTGATGCACAGCTGTATGGGTTAAGCGTGATGGTGAAAACGGTTAAACTATAATTGATAGCTGTCAAATTATATTACAGTTTCCCATACATTGGTTCACAATATCAACACTGTCCGCCACAAATAGATTTTCAAAAAGGCTTTGACATCGTTGAATGAAGAGATCCGATGTTATGTTTTATTTTATCTTTCCTGATAAAACAGCGTTTATGAGCGCTGCACTGCTTTGTGTACAGCCATTACCGGGGAAACCGCTATTTCTGACACTCCTAAAGCGCCTCCTGCTGGCACCTCTTTGTAAACAGCATCATTTTGTGAGGCATTGCAAACCTGTATTACTACTAGTGTGGAATTTTTCTAAAATATTCATTCATTACAGCAAAATAAGGCATTCTAAGTCAATCCGAAGCAGTATTTCCTCTCTCAATCAGTAGAAAATGTGGTAAACACCTAGTCAAGCTAAAAAAAAAAACGTCATATACCGTGAAACCGGTATAATTTTGAAAAATACTGTGATATAAATTTTTGGTCATACTGCAAAGCACTATATATATATACATACACACACACACACATATATTATGTAAACAAAAACGTATGATAGATTTTTGACAGTACTAATTAATATATATACACATTAAAGGGATAGTTCGCCCAAAAATGAAAATACTGTCATCATTTACTCACTCCCAACTTTACGAATTTCTTTCTTCTTCTGAACACAAAAGTATATATTTTAAAGAATATGTGTAACTAAACAGTTGATGTCGACATTTTTCGAGAATAAAGTTACGAGAATATTGTCTATAAAAATATTTCGCCTTTGTTCTCAAAATGTTCTTGAAATATTTCAAATTTTTTTATTTTACGGATTTTTTTTTTAACGTTGCGGTCCAGGGCTTCCATACTTGGGTGAACAAACCCTTTATATAAATATAAAAATAAAAATGGTAAATGAATAAGATCAACTATATTGCTCTTTCACAGTGCACTACAAAATATTTATTCTAATTTATTTTTACTTATTAATTTAATATATTGATGTAATGTGTGACAAAAAAGTTACAGTTCTGCTGTTAAGGAAAAATATGAGCTGGATTTATAAGACAAATTGGAAGAATCACTGCAAAAAGGAATGTGGCACAAATAAGCGTTATAACTTATTTTAGATTATCCAAAATTGTAATTGAAAATAAAATTGAATTAATCTCCCAGCAATTAATCACCTGCTGAGCTGATGACCAATGTGGAGAGGTACAGAGCCACTGCCTGTAGCCCTGAAACACCACCAAGAGACTCTGTATCCATAGAGGAAAGGATATTATGGAGACACGTCAGTGCCCGACACTGCACCCGGTGCATCCTAGAAGAAACAAAGCTCGAGAGATTAAGATTAGGGTTCTCATAGCTTTGCATGATACTGAAACCATCATGCATATGTTTTTTACTTTTTCAAGAGGCATTTCCAGGAAGGATATTTGTTACAGAGCTCAAGGACCGCAGCACTGGGGAACTCTGCCTTCTTTAAGACCTGAAAACAATCAGACAGTAAATTGAATACAGAACACACAGCTATGACACAGGAACAGTATGTTATACAAATAATACCCAAGTATGTATTGAGTATATTATACAAATGGTATACAAATACAAACAGTTGCCTTTGACTGTTCTTTGAGTATTTCTTAAATGTTTTACGAATTTCCCCCAAAGTCCACTTTTAACATTAAGTGACATTAAGTGGATTCTTGTCCGTGCAATGCGACACTTTCAGTATTTTGCCGGTTACTCCAAATGGGTAAATTGCAATCAAGGACTTTTTAAAATTGAGTACTCAAATTTTATCGAGGAATCGTGACAGCCCTAATTATAAATGCCTTTCCTGTCAATTTTGATACATTTAATCTGTCCTCGCTCATTAAAAGTAATCTTTCATAAGGACTAAACGATATCCTCATTTCACTATTAAGCCAAAATATGCCCATAGTGCTCCCAATTTAGCTTGTTTTACAAATATCCCAAAGCAGCCTGGAGTACAGCATGTGAGGTTTGTTCTCCCAACTGGACCAGAAGAGTCTGTAACACCAGAGTTACACAAAAACACCATGTCATTGTATGTGTTACCTGTTGAGGTATGCTGTGGTTGAGCAGGATTGTGTGAAGTTCAGCAGACAGACAGAGAGGAGAGAACAGGCTGGAATTAGTGTCTGGCATCCCATCAGCACACACCTCACTCTCATCACTGCTGGACATCTCCTCCCACTCATCATCTGAGGGCTCTACACACACATAGATTGATAGATCGATAGATAGATAGACAGAGAGAGAGAGAGAGAGAGAGAGAGAGAGAGAGAGAGAGAGACAGAGACAAAGAGAGAGAGAGAGAGAGAGAGAGAGAGAGAGAGAGAGAGAAAGAGATAGTGTTAATGTCCCATCACATTATTCTCTGCCTCGTCTTCTATGATACAAACACAGAAATCATTACTCTAATCCTGTGCAGGGTTTAGAACATTCACCTGCTCGCCTATAAACAACACAAACTCACCATCGGAGCAGCACATGTTGACAATGATTTCCAGGGACGTCTGCTGTGCTGACAACAGTGCTTTGGCCTCTCGCAACTCCAGTCTGTCTCTCTTAAAACCACAACATACACAACAAAACTGGGTCATCTGTACACATATAGTGATGGTTAAACTGATTAAGATAGTTGAACTGATTACTAAATAATTGACTCGATGAAGCTGAAATAGAAAATGAAAGAATTAAGGCCATTCATGGCAACACGGAAAGGACAGATGCAGTAAACATGCTTTGCTTTGGTTCAAGATGAAAACTAGGCCACAAATGAGGATCTGGATCAAATCTCACCATGAACTTTCAAAGAGGACAATGTTCAGGACACCCTATGGGCAGGTTACACTTGCCAACAGGAGTTCAGAGAGGTTACTGTAGCCCTGCACACTCATATGTAAATAAGGACACTCTGTGTTTAGAGAGAGCGAGAACCATCTTGCTCTGAGGGACAGATATGCCATCACTTGCGTTTACATGGCTTGAAGGGAAAAGAGAGAGTGCAGAAGGTATTCCCGTTCTCACAATGGCCTTATTTGAGTCATGTGACACATTCAGCCAGTCAATAAGACATAGTCCTCATGTTGAGGAAAATAGTGAAGATGTTCTTAAAGAGTGTGCCTGTGACCTCCATGTGCACTCTAACAGATCATAATAAAAGGCTCATTTTTGTAGTTAATTGTTTTTTAGATAATTCACCCAAAAAAATGAAAATCTGTGATCTAACCTTATCCTATATATATATTTTTTTTTTTTTTTTTTTTTTTTTTTTTTTACAACAAGACAGAGCAGCTTCAAACTTACAGGCAACAGATCTGAAATGTCACTTTTTGTTTTTGACATTTGTCCCTTGGGCTTTCTTCCATTTATCTTCTCATCTCTCACATCCACCTCCATCTCTTCGGCTTTGTGCCCTGCAGGCCGTTCGTCTGTATGATCTGACTCAGTGGCAGATGTTGTCTCTTTAGACAGGCGGGCAGATTCAGCATGCCACAGCTCTGGGATGAGCACTCCAGCGTCCAAAATGAGACAGTGTGAGAGAGTGGCGGCCAGCGCTGTCAGTGTCTGAGACTGCTGAGCAGAAGACAGACTGCTTTTTAGATTCCATAAAGAGCCTGAAGAACAGATGAAAAACAAACAACTATTAAACATAAAACTAGGTATATAAAAATTAGCTTTATTTCAACTATACATTAAGTCTCCACTACCCATTCAGAAAGCAGCATTTCAGTCTTAAATTTCCTCACCAATTATTAGCACTATCAACTCTTTGGAAGACAAGTATCAATTAGTTAACATTAGTTAATACATTAGGTATAATGAACTAATAATGAATGCGACCCTTTACAGCACTTATTAATCTAGATAAGGGGTGTAACAATATATCATGTCACAATATATCGTAATACAAAAATGCAACACAATGTATCGTGGATAGTGACAATATGTATTGTGTATAGTTCACCCAAAAAAAATTACTGTGTGAGAAAAAAGTGTGTCAGTACTACATTAAACTACTATATATAATGTTGAATATAATGTATAATAATGCAATGGGGGAATATGTGTGGGTCCTGATAATGACAAATGTCTTCTGTTAACAGTAAAAAGTGGCCTACATTATTTTAAATATATCTAGTCAGTGACAGAGTGCAAGCATAATTCATCTAAAATAATTCTGTATTTTCAGCTTCAGAAGCATCAATATTTTTATTCTGGTGTCACCTTTGTCCTATTGCATTTGGTTACCAGCACCAAGTCCAAGACTATTCATTTACACCCCCAATGTAATACCAAATTTAGCATTTTAATCAACAGTACATGTTTTGTTAACCTTTTACCATATGTCTTGGAGTAGGCTATTGCAATAATATCGTATTGAGAGTTCGGCATCGTGACATGAGGGTATCGTTACATCCCTAAAGTAGATTAATGTTAATTCAAACTACATGATCAAATAATGTTAATTTCTAACATTACTTGAACATAGCTAGCTAAAGCTATATTATATATATATATATATATATATATATATATATATACATATATATATATATATATATATATATATACACAAAAAAAAGTTGCTGTTTGTATTTAAATAGGCAAACATTTAAGAGTCTATGATTGGATCATTATTGCAGTGATTATAATGTTTCTAGCATGTTATATGTTTGGCAACAGTTCTTCTAACCCTAATTGATAGTGTAGCTTTTAATTTCTTAAACAAGCACATAAGAAGGGTCAGACATCATGGCTATCCATCATGGGAATACACATCATGGCCATATTCCAGGATGACAAAGCCAATATTCATTAGACTCAAATTGTGAAAGAATGGTTGGGAGGGAGCTTGAAGAATAATTTTCACACATGAATTAGCACATCTGAGTCCAGATCTTGAATTCATTGAAAGTCTTTGGGATGTGCTGGAGTAGACTTTATAGAGTGCTTGACTCTTGCATTGTCAATACAAGATCTTGACCAAAAAACTATGCCCCTCCTGATGGAAATAAATGTTGTGATGTTTTTTCCCACCTGGATCATTGCTCAGTAAGGCTGTAATTGTGACATTTTTACTTGTAAATGAAGATAAAATAATGTAATAAATCACTGGTAATAATAATAACAATAATATAGTATTATAACATTTCTTTTTGGCTAATTATTTATCATACAAGTTCTTAATGTTCCAGCTATTTGACTTCTGTTACAGTGAAATATTACATTGACAGCACTGCATGAAGTGTGCTTACATTTTACTGGCCAGTTTTTTAGATTATTACATTATGCCATAAAATAAATACAATTACAGAAAAGGTGGATTTTTAGGAGGATATGAATGGGAACAGCAAATTTCTATCGCATAGATTTATTTACTTTGTCTATATTGTGACCAAATTAGTTTGACCAAATTATTTAAAAATAAAACATTTGAAACTACACTTAATTCACTGATGTATTTCAACAGATGACGCATGCAAATGTCTTGATGCGTCCAAATGTGTCTTATTAAGCTATGAATATTGTGACGTATTTAAGAATGTACAATAAAAAGTTCAATCCAAGTATTGCAATTGGTTTCGTAGGGTTTAGAATGTTTGAGCAGTGTGTTAGGATTGTCAGCAATCTGGCATTATCTAAACATGAACTGTTGAGCAACGCGTCTCTGCCAACTCTATAGAAACTAATGTGAGTGGAGCAGGGGATACAGCGCCTTGTTTTTATTGTAAGATGAACTCAAGGCATTGTGGCTTACAAATGAGTAATACAGCAAGCGATTCATCGTGAAGAGGCAAACACAGGAAGTGCTCAAAGTACAAAGTTTCGGACATTGCTCAGAATAGCATAAACTAGAATAGATAGGGATTAACCTGTTAAGCACTGAAGCCATTTTAGAGTTGTTTTGTCTGAGAGACACACATAAAAGTAAAGACTCATAACTCCAAAACTGTAACAAGGAGAGTCAAAAGGGAGGTATTGTTTGATAGAACACTTTTCAAATTTTTTGAAAATATAAATTACATTACATTTGGACATTCTCCTGCTGAGAAACTGCTGATAAATACAAAAAATATATATAATTTTTATTATGATTTTGCATATATTTCTTGTTTGACATGGAATAACTCTGGAAGGAAATATGGTATGGTAGCTCTACAGGTGACCTGCATCTGGATAAAATTTTGTGGTGATTGCATAAAGTACTCAAAAGTTACAGCATTCTGAACAAAGGTAGCCTTTTTGTTTAGTCCTCACACATTTGAAAGGCAATAAAAAAATTGTTGTTTTCTGAGTGACACACAAAACTAAAGACTCATAACTCCAAAACTATAGCAAAGAGAGTCAAAAGGTAGGTATCGTTTGATAGAACACTTTTCAATTTTTTTGAAAATATAAATTACATTAGGACATTTTCCTGCCGAGAAACTGCCCATAAAAGACAAAAAATAAATATAATTTTTATTATGATTTTGCATATCTTTCTTATTTGACATATAATAACTCAGGAAGGAAATAAGGTAGGTGGAAAATTCTCTACATGTGTCCCTCTACATGTGAGCTGCATCTGGATAAAATTTTGTGGTGATTGGATAAAGGAATCAAAAGTTACAGCATTTGGAACCAAGACAGGCTTTTTGTTCAGTCATTGACGCCCCCTAATGGGCATTTTTAAAATGGTTCCTCCATGGAGAATATCTTGTCATAAATGCAATAGATTATGTTCATTTTGGGCTCATTTTAATTGTAATAGTATGCTGGAAAAAAATATGTGCCATTTTCAACGATCTGTGAATGTTTCATGAGCTGTATTATGTTTTTGGCACATTGCAGTACATAGTACAAAAAAGTATTTTATAGATTATGAAAAAAATATATTCTATTTATCAGCAAATAACTAAGCAATACTTAGGAGATTTTCAAATTGGCTACATTCACTGTAAAGTTCAGACTCTAAGCTTTCAAATGACACCTATTTTGTGTAAATCAAGGCAATATTTTTGAAAAATATGATAATTAATATTTTCGCAGCCAGGTGGCCCGCGCGGGCGGTGCCCTCAGAGTTATAGGGATTACTCAGCACTCGTTCAGAGTTGATCGAAGTTGTTAGATGCTTTAAAAAGCTGAGATTCTAAGCTTTAAGATGATACATATTTTGTGTTATCCCACGTTTGAAAAAAGCACGGATGGCTCCGGAAACATTGGAAAACACATTGCATCCCGGAAAGATGAGAGACATGTTTTTTTAGCCAAGCATGCATCACTTCGTGAGGTATATCTCGCGATCAACGCAATGGATTATGTTGTGTTTGGGCTCTTTGTAATCATGAGAATCTGCTGTCAATAAAGATGTTCGATTTTTCACAATCCATGCATGTTTCATGGAGTTATGAGCTGCAACGTTACATTAAAACAACATAGCATCACTGCTACTGCTACTTCATTGGTACGCATAGTGCAACTTCATGTGTTAGAAGTCCATAAGGAATATCTTTAGATGTGAGTGATGGATTATGGTGAGTTTGGGCTCTTTTTAATCTTAACAATCTGCTGTAAATAATGATGTGCCATTTTACACGATTTATGCATGCTTCATTGAGTTATGAGTGAAATCGCGGCATTAGTGCTCCATCTATATTCAAGGCTCTATGTGCGCCTGTGGGGGTTCGTGTGTTACAACTCCATTAGGAATATCTTAAGATCTGAGTGATGGATTATGCTGTGTTTGGGCTCTTTTTAATCGTGAGAGTCTGCTGAAAATAATTTTGTGCAATATCCTACGATCTGTGCATGTTTCATGAAGTTATAAGCGAAAAACCAAGGCGAGTGCTTCACCAGTATATACTTGGCTAGGTACGTCTGTGGTATTTTTTGTGTTGGAACGCCATGAGGAATATCTTTAGATCTGATTTATGGAATATATTGTATTTGGGCTCTTTTTAATCGTGAGCTCCTGCTGTAAATAACGATATGTCATTTTTCATGATCGATGTATCTTTCATGAAGATACGAGTGAAAAGGCCAAGTCTAAGCTACCTTGCTTGGCTACTTGCGTCTGTGGATTTTCTTTGTGGTAGAAATCCATGAGGAATATCTTTAGTTCTGAGTGATGGATTATGTTAAGTTTGGACTCATTTTAATCGTAAGAATCTGATGTAAATAATGATGTGTCATTTACCACAATCGGAGTATGTTTCATGAAGTTACGAGCGGAAATGTGTGTTAAATTATGCATACTTATGTGATTTACATATGGGTCTCTTGAGGGGCTTCTTGTACAAAACCTCACTCAAGTTTAGTAAAAAGCCCGAAACAATTATGCTTGTTGTATTCTACTCATTGAGACCTTTCAAATGACATATGGCACATGACTATCTGAGCTGTATGATGTATTTGACATATTGCAGTATGTAATACAAAAAAGTACTTCATAAATTATGAAAACATTTTTTTTCTATTTATTAGCAAATAACTCAGCACTACTTAGGAGTTTATCAAATTGGCTACATTCATTGTAAATTTCAGACTCTAAGCTTTCAAATGACACCTATTTTAAGTTGATCAAGGTAATATTTTTGAAAAATATTATTATTATTTTTTTATCGCAGCTAGGTGGCGCCAGCTGGCGGTACACTCCGTTTTAGAGGGATTACTCAGCACTCGTTAGGAGTTGATCAAAGTGATTAGATGCATTAAAAAGCTGAGATTCTAAGCTTTAAAATGATACCTATTTTGTGTTATTCCATTTCAGGGGTTGCTTAGAAATTTGAATCTGAAATTTATTTTCCCTAGGGGGCGCCCCGTTGCCCCCGGTACCGGGGGCGTTGGTTTGTAACAGGTTAAAGGAAAGTGAAAGCATAGATTGGTTATTTTTATGATGAGGTTAAGTGCTAAAAACAAACTACAAAATACTATTTTGCTAGTTGTTTTTTTTTTTTTTTCATTTTGGTCAACAAAAATGTTTAGTCTTTTTAAAGCTATAATAAACATATTCAGCCAACACTGGTTTAATGAACAGATCTGTTTTGAAATTTGTTGTTTTTCTTCCGTTGCTTTGGTTATCACTGTCAGTCATCTCAATTTCATGAGCGATTCACAAAAACAAAATGCTGGACCATAATAATCTGCTGTTTCTTATTTCTAAGCCTCACGGTAAAAAAACGCTGTCAGCCAATATAGTTTAAGAGCAAATATTTACAATGTTGTTTTTAGGGGTCGACCGATTATCGGCGCCGATATTGAGCATTTTTATGGTTATCGGTATCGGCCATTTTCAAAACCGATTTGCCGATAAAATAATTTTATTTTGAAATGCGCTATATTTGGCTCTAACGCAGGCATCTCTGTCGGAACTCACCACTCTGTAGACTAGACCAATGTCCCGCACATCTGATTTGTTGGGAGTCACGAGTCCGGCCAATCAGCGCAAAAGCTGAGGCACTGAAAGTGTTGCACTCTCACACCGAGAGCACTCGCTGACTGGAGCTGCTTCACTGATCACGCATCAGTCTCTCAAAGTTAAGACAGCAGCAGACTTTGCTCAAGTAGCAATACTTTACTACACTGAAGTTGCAAAACACCTCAATATAACAGGGTCCTGTGATTTCCGCGATGCAGAAAACACGGAAGGAATCGCGGAATCCAGTCATAAAAACGGAATTTAATGTATAAAGCGGATCGTCACGGAATTTGTCAACTTCTTGATGAATTAATAAAAGAACAGGTCAGTACAAATCAAATCGGATGTCAAACCGCAAACCGTTATTTAAATATGAATCCTGCGTGTCTCTAAATGAATGGCGCAGACGCGTGATCATTACCACACACACACAGAAGCACGCGTGACGCTTGCGCTGTTTTCAGCCTCAGCCGCATCATTATATGAGGACATGATTGCATAAACATCATCTCCAGAGCCGCTTAGTCACTTCATGAGCTTAATGCTTCAACTGAGAAAAGTTATCGTCATATCCATAGGGTCATATCATAAACACACAGAAACTCAAAGATCTCAACGGCAACCCGTCAAAATAAAAGTTCAGTTTTTCATAGGGCCCTAAAAATGTAATTTGTGTTAAACTGTAAATAAATTGAATTGTTTGATAATTTCAATTAATTAGAAATGCTTTTTTTATTAGTAAAATTTAATTTTACCATTAAAATAGTCTTTAAGTTTTACAAAATGTTTACAGAATGCTGCTGGGTGCTCCCTGAATTTTTTTATAGTTATTATTATTAATAATGTTATTAATAATGTTATTATTAACAGTTCTCAGATTTAAAAATATGATTAAAATAATTTAAAGAAAGTTTTTGTAAAAACCCTTTGTTATTCTTAATTTTGACTTTAACTTACATTTTTACACCAGACATAGGCTGTATCGGTTCAAAATATCGGTTATCGGTCTACTTGATCTGTAATAATCGGTATCGGCATCGGCCCTGAAAATCACATATCGGTCGACCCCTAGTTGTTTTAAGTATCAATTAGAAATAAACAGCCTAATACTATAGTATGTTGTTATAATAAAAATCTCGAATCGAATAGCCTGAAGCGCAGTTGCAGCATGTTGTAGCCCTGCTTACAAGGCTATTGTCTTATCACTCTTAATGCTCCCTTGCAAATGTGTAGCCTAATTAGGGCTGGGTATCGAGTTCGATACTTTTTAGGTACCGACCGAATTGCCTCGATACTACCGAGTATCGAAACATGTCTTGTTTTTCGGTACCAAATTTCGGTACCAAAATGGTTAATCTCGTCAATGTCAGTGAAACAATAAGCATGCAGCATGATCGGCTGTGGCGGAAAAACACTAGTTTACGCGGTTGCCCAGAGACGTGGCTCGTCACACGTGAGGCTGTAGTGCGTGTGTGTGTGTGTGTGTGTGTGTGTGTGTGTGTGTGTGTAAGTGTCCCAACCCAGATAGATAGAAAATATGTGGAAATGATCAAAAGTGTACCTACCTATATACCAGACTCGATGCCAGAAGCACGCGATGCAATATTTTCGACAAGATAATTGCTGCCAAGACCGGCAACACGGTAAATCTGATAAGGCACTTAAAAGCGCACAGAATACACTTAAGAGTAGAAAGTTTATCCGTCTTCGACACCAAGAACTGCAATTCGTCACAAATGGACCGAAACTCAGCGTATAGGATACTTGCCTCACAGACATGAGAAATAGGCCTATAGACGGTCAAAATATGTCTACTTTTAAACAAAACAATTCGAAATAAATAGTTTGATTATGTAATCCATATAGGCGCGCGCGTTCACTACTGCAGGAATGACGAGTCAGCATCGCCATATGCATCTTTGCAGCCAACACACTCAGTAAACACTTGTTTATTAATAAACAATTAAAATATCTCTTTGCTATTGTTTCCCGACACATCCATAACCATTAGACTACTTTTGCCAGTGCTTTGCGGCAAGCTTCATGTGTGCTGAGCGTGAGGCATATATCCCGCACCCCAGTAGCCAATATTTAATTCAATTCACATTTATTTGTATAGCATTTTTCACAAAACATATCGTTTTAAAGCAGATTTACAGAAAATGCATGTGTCTAAATTACAATTTAGAGTGATCTGTTATCAGAGGTGACTGTGTGTAATGCATTTCAATTAATTTTCATTCAGTTTCATTGTTAAATAATAATAATAAACAAAGCAATTTCAGTAGGGTCCTCTCATCATCAGTGCTCGGGCCCTAACAATGCATTGGTGCTTTTTTACAGACTCAAAATATGAGTGTAAAAAAGTCAACAAACTGAAAAAAATATTTTTTTTTTTTTTTAGGTAATGCTAAATTGTTAAAACTGGTTTCATAAAATTGGTGTCGAAAAAAGTATCGTGCAGGAACCGGTATTGAAGTCAAGGTATCGGTATCCATATCGAAAATTTTATAGCGATACCCAGCCCTAAGCCTAATAGTTCACATTTCTATAGTTTTTTTTTATATCATTAGAAGGAGATTATAACATAATACTTAAGCTTATTTAGATTTTTTTTTTAATGGAATGCAGGTGTTGGTAGTGCATTATAAAGTACACTCCATGAAAAATAAACAATTTTGACATGTCCTGCTCTGTTTGAATTCATAAACAGCAAATGCTTACATTGGCTTTAGATTACTACATTTGGTAATCATACATTGTGAATGTGATTTTTAAAAATCTTACTGATAGTATTTTTTGTAATCTCCACATTACTCCTCGCGAAAACGAGCTGTGATAAGTCCACTCCATAATAGACATAACCTAACATTTATAACGTCTATGGTTATATGCGCCACTTAGTGGTCAAGAGAAGAAATGCTTTTCCTGCCGCAAAAAAAAAAAATCAACATTCTGGTTGAGTACCATCTGTGTGTTGTAAAAAAGGTTGGATGTAGTAAATGTATTTAGTAAATATTTATTACACGTCCAGTGTCGTGTTGTTTTACCTGCAGCCAGTGTGCGCAGGAGAGTGTATTCCATACTGGTGTGTGTGGTGGACAGAATGTTGTCCAAGATGCCAAATACCCCTGCATTCACACAGCGCACCAATTCGGAGTTCTCTTCTGTTACTGTGTGCAAGCAGTGAGCTACACAGGAAAAAAAAACACACATACACAAACAACAGCAATTACCTCTAAATAGTCCCAAATAAAGGAGTGTGAGATTTTTTTTTTTTTTTTACATTTATTTAACTGTCTTCAGTGGCACATGATCCTTCAGAAATACTTTTAACATGCTGATTTGATGCTCAAGAATCTTTTATAATTATTATCAATGTTAAAATCAGCTGTGCTGCTTAATATTTTTGTGTAAACCATGATACAAATATTTCAGGATTCTTTGATGAATAAAAAGTTTAAAAGAACAGCATTTATTTGAAACAAATCTTTTGTATCATTATAAATGTCTTTACTATCAATTTAAGACATCCACATTGAATAAAAGTATTAATTTCTTTAAAAAAAAAAAAAAAAATTTTGAAGAGTGTATGTATGTGTGTGTGTGTACCTGCTGATATTGCCAGCTCCATATTCTGAGGGTGCCTCTGTAGACAGCGTAGAAGAATATCTAGAAGTCCAGACTTGTTGAACACTGACACTGCTGTGCTACTGCTCTCACTACACAGCAGAAGCGGTTACAGCACAACTCTTCATGCTTTGTTTTAATTTAAGTACATGCTAAGTAATACTCCAAATGCCATCACTTAATGTTTTGCTAAATTACTTTTCTTTTTAATATAACTGATCAACCTAGGCCCTGTTTACACCTGGTATTAGGATGTGTTTTGGTTGATCGGATCACAAGCAGACGACGGTAAACACAGGTGTAAACAGGGTCTAAAACATTTTGAGCTTGTCCATTTTCAACCACTTCCAGAGGTAGTCAAAAACGAATGCATTCGAACAGCCACAAAAGACCGCCTATTATTCACCTACTGACCTAATGCGTAAACATTATGTGAAGAGCACTAGCTGCTGCTCTCTGTACGTTTTTCCGTCATCTCCGGTCGCATGCATGTGTAAATTGTGCAAGCAAAATTATTTTGTCTATTAAATCGAAAGATCTGAAAAAGCCCATACATTTAACCGCACAAAGACCCTCCCCCTCAAAGAAATCAAGACGGAAGTGGTTGAAAGAGGACAAAAAAGACAGTTTAAAACACCAGGAGTAACCGGGAATGTGTCTCCCTTGTCTATATATACCAGATGTAAACCTAGGGACAATATAAAGCATGATGATGCACTGTCAAACGGTCACATGAAACACTCAAGGGCATTTCGAAGACATTTGTTAATACTCTTGTTAGGTATAAACGTCAATCTGTCACGACCACAAAAAAGACCTTGGAGTTAGTTTGAGCTCAGTCTTACCAGAGGTTCCAAAGTAAATTTACTGCCTCATTGGTGACGTCTTCCACCGTGTGTTTCTGTCCTTTCATAACAGGAGAGGTCATCACGTCAAAGCCAGCACAGCACTGTTCTCCACAAACGCACACAACAGTCATGAATAAAAAAAAAATTCTCCTCCTCACTAGGGGTTGGCGACGTTAAAATCACAATTTTTCAGGCAGGATAATTATCCACAATCTTATCAATTCTTTTTTATGTTGGTTTAAGCATATTTTGAAGGTTACTGGCCAGTACAGTACACCTAACTCATTTCCCATTTAAAGGTAACTTTAACTTTTTTTGTTCAATATTAACAAAATTTGACAATAGTCAATACTACATCAATCCTTCTTCCAAAATGTGTTTTGTCTTACCCTCATTCACGATGGTAAGCCTATTATAAGCGTTTATATTTTAGACCTGTGGTTTTCGCAGGAATTTGCAAACATGCGTCACTAGCCCGTGCGTGTTTCATCATATACGTAAATAGAGAAAAGTTTAAAGTGAATTGATCCAGGATTCATACCTCCCTCAGGACAGCAGACAGAGATGTCAGCACATCCTGTCTCACCATGTCCTCACATACTTCAGGGCCTCCACAGGCACTAAGATTCCTGTAAAACAGAGGGTCATTTTTACAATATAAACCACAAATATTCCAGAGAGAAATTATGACATTAAAACATACATATTTACCATTTTTCTTTTCTACACAATAAATGCTGAAGCAGTCCATTTAGACGACTTCACGCAGTCTGTGTGACAGTTTCTATAGGGCTTTTCACACTACGCTTGACCTCAGGTTATTGCTATTCTAAAACCCTTCTGACCCCGGGTAGAAGAAAATTTCACATTTGTAATTTAAAAGCAGGGTTTGCATCGCTTTTTATAGCAACGCTTTTACGGATTTAACCCACATTGCAGTGGTAAATTTGTACAGTGTGAATGAATGCAGTACAGCTAGATGCTTAGCAAGAGACAGCAAATTGCTTGCCTTATATTTCATGTGTTTTGGGTAGTCAAAGAAGTTTGTCATATAAACAGTAGTTTCAGCGTTTGAGAGGAAAAAGTGTCAAATGGTGATGAAAAATTAGACAATTTGAGTGAAGAAGCAGCATATCTTATAGTCCAAAAAAGTCCATTCAGGAAAAAGTACAGTCAGCAATATAATATGAGGATGTACAAAGCTAGACCCTTTATGTACAGGTCACACATGCAAACCTATGTTAGTCCAATCAGTGACACTGACACCACAATCAGGGGTGGACTTGCCATCTGGCAGACTGGGTACTTTCCCGGTGGGCTGACGTGCTTTTTCGTTTTGTTTCGTTTAATTAATTAATCGAAGTTAATTAATCGGCGGCCCATTCGTTTTGTTTTGCTTAATTGGCGGCGCTGAGTTTGTGCCGGTGTAATGCACTGGTCAAAAAAAAAGTCAGAGAGTCGTTGTTTTTTTTCTGACAGGCCCATGAAACGCGTAGATCAGCGGCCCATTGGTTATTTTCTTGATTGACAGTGGGCTGGCCCAATCACATGTTTCAACCCCTCCCCCTTCGGGCTCTGAGCGAGCCTGCAGTGTCAGTGTGTATATGTCAAAATAGTCAGAGAGATGGAGAAGAAATGCAAGGAATGTGCAGAAAAATAGCGTGAAAAATAGAAACAGGCCCTTCAAGCAGACACTGTAAAATGTGTCTAAATATATGTTTTCTGCAGCAGCAGAAATAGTGAGGAGGATGAGGAGAGAGATGAGAAACTGTAGAGCTTGCGGTAAGCAGAACTACTTTAAAACCACTTAGGCTGTCTCGTGAATGTAGGAATCCATTGCCCAGTTACGCATTATTTCCACATCTGCATAGTTGACGATTACCGCAATTTACTAGAAATTTAATAAGACACGTTTGTAAACCATGTTTTCCGCCAAAATAAAAGCTTGATGCAGTTTCCGTCAAAATAAAAGATCATGTGCTTATCTCTTTCAAGTATAGAAATTAGTACAAAACTAATTATGAAAGTTTCCTTTATTTTTGAGTGCATTTGTTTTACAATATATGGCTATTACAGTCATGGGATTAATATTATAACTATTATTATGTAGTAGTGTAATGTAGACAGGCACTGTAACTAAAAGAGATTTGAATTTTTCTTTGTTTAATTTGCACACTGAATATGGTTTGGAGCTTTTAATTTTGAACTCTCAAAGTGCACCAGTTGAATTTAACATTAAAATGCACAAAATTTTCATGTCCCCGAACCCCCCTAGAAGGCCCGAGGTCAACCCACCACAATTTACCAAAAATCCTGTGAGAAACACTGGTATTGCTATGCCAATGCAGCTTATAGATTGTTTTAGGATTCATCACTGTCTGGAGTAGAGTTCAATTGTATTAATAAATGACAATTTTGTACTTATTTCATCTGTTAACTCTCACTCGTTCCTACTCACTCATTACAAGGCATTAGTGGTTTTAAGGAATAGGAGTTGGTATACATATTCAAAGGCATGCAAACATAGTCAGAATTACGGGGGGTATTGGGGGGGTCCGACCCCACTAGATGAGACTTGGACCCTCCCAAAAGGGATGAAAATAATAATTTGGGGGTGCTGAATTTTTTTTAATATAATGTTAGCCTATCCAAAATTGTATGTATTTAAATGCAGCATTACCATCACATACCAACAATTCAGGAAATAATCTAATGAAATACGATTTTCAAATCCTCACTCCCCATTGGGCTGTACCATTTCTCTGGTACGTTCAGACTGTGTTCTTTGCTATGGTTCTTTTATATCACTTCACTAGCTGTCAAAACATACGTACCTGGTGTGTCAGCGAAAAATTAAGAGTAAGTGGCTGAATCAACTTTAATCTCTGCCTATAGTTTTGACTGCCATTTATATCATCATGCGTTGTGCTTTGTGGTAAATGTTATGAGCAGCTTGTCATCTAAACAGGTTTTCAGAACTGTCTTAATTTGGTTGTTCATAGCGTTTCTCTCATCTATAATGTAGTCATAGTCTAGCTAGCTAGCTAGCTAAAAGTTCAAGCAGCTCCTGAAGCTCTCTGTACCAAGCAAATATTGTCCGTATCTTGGTGAAACTAAGTCAAGAATGGTTGCATTAATGCAAGGAGTTGTTTATTATCTCACGGATAAGGTTGTCGGATGGAAAAGTGCTCAAATGTGTGTGTTTGAACTGTTGCAGAAGCTTTCGCAGAATTTCCCATATAGATTAGTGGTTCTCGTGTGTAAGCCTATATAAAATGCAGAGTGATGTCACCAGTCGAAAAAGCTGTACCTCCCGAAGCTCACGGTATAATTTGAACACTGCGTGCAAAGATGGGTGGTGTTTATGATCATATGTAATAATAAATAATACATTTTATTTCTAAATGCGCTTTTCTTAAACCCAAAGCGCTACAGTAAAAGACAAAAACAACAAAGCAATAAATTAAAACAAAAAGTCTTAAATAAATTTGTCTTAATCAACTTTTTAAAATGTTCCAACGTTGGTGCATTTCTGAGACTAAGAGGAAGCACATTCCATATCTTCGGGGCTTTATATGAAAAGGCTCGTTCCCCCATAGTCTTGAGCTTACATGAAGGCTGATGTAGCAAAAGAGAATTGGCAGAACGGAGAGAACGTGATGGAGTATAGGGGCTAATGAGTTCACAAAGATACTCTGGAGCAGTCCCATGTAGTGCCTTGTAAGTTAAAATAAGAATTTTAAAATCAATTCTCGCGTTTATAGGAAGCCAGTGCAACTGTGAAAGCACCGGTGTAATGTGTTCACGAGGAGAAGTAAGAGTGAGCACGCGGGCGGCAAAATTTTGAATATACTGTAGCCTTCTGAGAGATTTAGCTGGAAGGCCAGAGAACAAGGCATTACAATAATCTAACCTGGTTGTAATAAAGGCATGTATAAGCCTTTCTGTGTCTGCAAAAGAGAGAAAAGGTCTAAGTCGAGCAACATTTCTCAGATGGTAAAAAGCAGTTTTTGAGATGTTTTTTTATATGTGCTTCAAAAGTTAGCTGTGGATCCAAAATGACTCCTAGTGGGAATTACCATGCTAGAATCAACAATTAAACTAATCTGCTCTGCCTTACGACTTACGAGTAGCCGCCACTGTACCAATCTGCATCAATTCAGTTTTTGAGCCATTCTGCATCCATACACTGATCTCTGCTAGACAACTACGTAAGGCTATTAATGAGCAGTGAACATCAGGACTAGTGGTAATGTAAATCTGTGTATCATCAGCGTAGCAATGATATCCAAGATCGTATTTCTTGATGATCTGCCCAAGTGGAAGCATGTAGATGTTAAATAAAATTGGACCCAACACTGAGCCCTGAGGAACTCCCTGTCGAACAGGCACGGTATCAGATTTGTAATTCCCCAATCTTACAAACTGGGCACGGTTTGTTAAATAAGACCGAAACCAAGTGAATACTGCACCAGAAAGACCCAGCCAATTTTCCAGACGATCTAGCAGAATAAAAATGTAGTGGACCAGCCTGGGCCAAAATGTCATTTTTTTCCCAGTCCAGCCCTGAACGCAATTATGCAAATAAGAACACTAACCTGGGTTTCAGGAAAGTACAGTATGAAACGCCCGCTTATGAAAACCCAGGATAAATTGTTTACCTCTGTAAATTATGAGCAATGTGAAATGTGAAGCAAGATAACCCAGGCTTCCATTTAACCAGGGTTTAGAATGAAACAATATTTTACGTGTAAAAAGCCCTTGTGTGTTTTTCACTGTAAGCATGTGAAAATGTGTAGTTCAGCTCCATGGCGGGTGAATAGTACTACAGCTCAGGTGTAGAATGTCAGTCTCACCTGAGCTAGAGAGAGTGAGTGAGTGAGTGAGTGTATGTGTGTGTGTGTGTGTGTGTGTGTATGTACCTGAGAGCTCCAGCAGCAGTCTCTCTGACCACCAGGCTGCGATCCAGCAGTAAAGGTCCGATTTTCCTGACAGCATCTCTCTGGAGGAATCCTGGGATCGCCTGACTCTGCTGTACAACACGAGAGATACTGGCACAGGCGTACTCCCGCACATCTGCTGATGGACTCTGTAACTGTGCATACATAGATACAGAGAGAGAGAGGGAGAGGGTTACAAACAGAGATATATTTGAACCCACTTATGCAAGTTAAGAAAGACTAGCTGGTTCAGAGTTGAAGAGCTGAATTTCACTTGCTTGACAGCTGCATCAGTCAGTTCAGCCGTAAAGAAGGTTTGCTGACTCGCTTTATCTATTCAATGTCAACATCCCATCAGAGAAAGAGCTGACACAGTCATTAACTTACAATCCATATTAACCTGATACACTAATACTGTTTTTATCTCAGTGTTTTGGGGTATTCTGATTCCTAGACATAATTTACAGCAACTCTGTAGATTTGTCACAGTACTGGAAGCTTACTTTATCGAGTAGCTCCACCGCCGTAGAGTCTTCATCTTCTGATTCTTCAACACCCTGTTTAACAGGAGTCGCTGCAAGACCATCAGGAGAAAACGGTGGTCGTTTGAATTTGGTGTTCTTAGTCTTCCCCATGCTTTTAATGTATTTGGAATACACTTGAAATGTAAAATCAAATCCAAACTGTTTTAAAACTCGAGCAAGCTCACAACACGAGCGACCATGTGGACATTAGCAGCTGTCGTAAAGCGCAAGAGATAGTCGTAAAGTAAAGTGTCGTCGAAAAGACTGGCGCGCCACCCTGTGGGTCAAAACCACACTGCAGTTGAAAGTGGGTCTGAAAGAAATCTTATTACTCGGCAAGGGAGATATTGAATGTCAAATGGTCACCATCCAGTCATCTGTTTTCTCTATCTGAAGTTCCACAGAATAATACATACATTTTAAATGTAACAAAGCGCATTTGATCTTCTTACAGATAAACTCCTCCAGGAGAGACCATGTAATCTTTAACAGTTAGTGAATATTAAAATGTCTGTGCTGTAGCCTACGACCTCTGCATCATCTCTCAGTATACTGGGAATCTAACCTGGGGTGGGAGTGGGGGGGTATTCGTAATTTAATCTTGTGATGGCAAAGTTGAATCAGCAGTCTTCAGTGTCACATGATCATTCAGAAATCATCAATAATTTGCTGCTCAAGAAACATTTCTTATTATTATGTTGAAAAAAATTGTGCGGCTGAATATTTCTGTGGAAACTGCAATACAGTTTTCGCAGGATTATTTAATGAATAGAGAGTTGAAAATGTGCATTTATTTGAAATGTCTTTAATTTGATGCATTTTTGCTGAATACATTTACCAAAATGATAATACCAAACATTTGAACAATAGTGTATAAAAAAAAGTAAGTTTTGGCTGTAGCACAGGTTTGACCTCTCCTAACCGTGTGCAGTGTGTCGAATGAGAGCTAGAGACCCTGGGTCTTCCTTTCCAAATCCCCTACTGCAAGTCAGCACATGGCAAACCTCCCCAACAACTGTCCTGAGAGGACCCATAATTCATCCCAAATCAGCATGTTTCAAAATCACATACAGCTGATCAGAGAGGATTTCAACATTATGGGTCTGAAACACTTTATGAAAAAAAACCCGTCAGCGCACACACATTGCTCCCTCTCTCTGTCCGCAATATATTGAATAAACTGAATAATTAGAGTGTGTAAAGGTTGATTCCTGATCCAGCAGGTTTCCTCTAGCACGTCCTTGTATCATTTCACTGATAACGGCTCCCAATGATAACGACTGAGGAACTCATGAACTCATTTATCTATCATTCATACACATCCTGCTTTAAATGTTCTAAATTGCAAGCAAGTCAAAGTTTTTGCACAGTACGAACATAAAAGCACCATCAATCGATTCATCATACACAGGTCTTGAAGGTCTTGACCTTCACAAATCCCCTCAAAGTACACAAGGGTGAACACAAACTCCATCTCACCACTAGATGGAAGTATTGTTCTATGTTACTACGCCAGCAACGTCTTAAATCTCTCCACAGCAATTTCACACTTTTTCAGATCATGTTTGTGTGAATAAACAGTGCACCATGATGACGAAATACATCTGTTTGGTGAAATATCCATCAGTGCCTGGGCCAGAGGAGAGCTGAACCGCACTGAGAGGCTGTCGGATGAGCATGTGTAAGGTGAATGATCTACGAGCTTTTCTTTTGAGTAAAGCAAATAGGCCAAACTTTCCTCCAGCAAGCACGCTCAGTTATATGGTTTACCATTGTTCAGTCAGCTTTAAAACATTAGCCATTTGGACATGAAGTAAAACTCACTCTTCAATGTAGATTTACATGTTGCAGAATGTTCTAAGACTTATCAAATCTCTTTTAATTTCAGAATATCAATGCCAGAAGACATTATAACACATTGCAGATGTTTGTTTGTTGCGTGAGATGATATCTACAAGTCCCCACCATGTGAGTAACCCAAGCACAAGACAGCAGAAGATTGTTTCTGCTTTTTCTAACGGATGTTCAGAATCCCACAGAGCAAAATTAAGAGAAGAATACTGCAAAAAAAAAAAAGAAAAAAAAAACTTGACTTCATGTGATTTCTTGTCTACTAGTTCTGGTCCAGGAGTCCTTTCAACTGGTTTCAGACTTCTAAATGTAGTCCAAACCAAAAAGAAAAAATAATTTTCTTTACACCAATGTTTTGTTTTTTATTATTATTTATTAATGTGTTATCGAAATATTAATTTATCCTCAATGTTTCTGTTCTGAGGTTTGGGGCAAGAGACAAGTCGCTGTGAATTTTTATAGAGAACACGGCTGCGAGTTTGTACCTCATGACAAGCTCAGGTTTCTGCCTTATGAGGTGACCTTAGACTAGCCATCTTCACCCACACAAGCACTATAACGGAGTCAGAAATACAGAATCGGCCCCATGTTGCCTTAAAATGCTACAATAGAGCATTTCCATCCAAGAGAGAGAATGAGAGAGGCAGAAGGAAGGCTGGTGTTTTGTAAAATGGGGAAAGACGGCTCTTTAGGTCAAAATAAATGGGTGATGTTTGTCGCTGATGTCAGGAAAACCACATAATGAAATTCAATTACAGTATATAGACATAATCTGCCCCCCGCAGCCCTCCTCCGCTGGGTGACACTGAGGAACAACATGTAGGAACACTAACCATTTTCTTATTATTACAGACAAACTTATTTACTAAATGCATAAAAGAGAATCAGGATATTTATTTTCCATGGAATAAAGAGGAGAAAAAGAGGCCATAAGAGCAGATGAGGTATAATTGTTATGATTTTTCGTGTGATCTTTATCCATCAGCTGTTGCCCTGAAGGCTTCAATCTGACCTCTTAAGCAAAGCAACAAAACTCACACAATCCAGCTGCAGAAACAATGAGAGAAGAATAACTTCAGTACAGATCTTAACGTAGTGAGTGTGTCCAAATACTTTTCTTCACCTCTCTTCGCTCTGAATTGGGACCCCAGTGTAGGAGGGAACTGTGATGTCATGCTAAAAATGTGGATCACTCATGCAAGAACAACCTGATCAGACAGGTTTAACTCTTGGCTTACGGAAAATGACTGCATTGATTCATATGACTGGCTTTCCAGTGAAAAAATTGTTAGTTCCCTCAATTGTTAGGCATTTTGCTTTGACATAGAAAACTCTTCTCAGTTATTCGCATAAATTAAGTGCATGGGGTAAATGCATTATTATACAACTAGATTCCAGCCATTAGCTGGAATTAAAGAATTTCAAAATGTCACTTTTAGTACAAACTTTGATGATGCCACAACACTTACATTTTTAAAGTAGTACCTTGTAGCACCATGTAAGTACCATAATATATCAAAATACCATAGTAGCATTACTGTTGTAACAGTAAAGAACAGTTTTGTTCAGGATGGTGTTGTCTCCTTGTCTAATAGTGAGCATTTCCCATTCAGTGCATGATTGAGGGGATTTCTGACTCTGGCCACATGATAGCAACACCTTTAACCAGATTAGCATTAACTGCGTTTTTCATGGAAAGTCGATTTTAAAAGCCTTAAATCCTAAATGTGCCAAAAGTGTTGGCATTAGCACTAAGGTCAAGAGCAAAATTAGGTAGACCTATCTACCTTATTCCTGACGAGCTTACTGCGTTTTGAATTATGGGTGGCACTTCCGGTTGGAGGAACTTCCATTCAGAAAGACTGAAACGAATCATTTCAAATCATAAGGTTGCCCTACAAATAAAGCTTATCCGTCAGTTTGACTCAATGAGCTATCAGTTTTCTTTCATGTTTTATTTAAGAATAACATGAGAATAACGTAACACTTGGTATTTTAACGTGACATGTTATAACAAGAATTTCTATGGCAAGAGCTCTTTTCAATCACTGCATTCTTTTCCTCATGATTCTTTAATTTTTTCCTTTTGCATTTTGCTATAATAGTATGAAAAAGGTCAACATATACTGCACATGGTCTGTTCTCCTGATTTAATTAACAATATATGCCATTAATAATTCACTGGAATGCACGAAGAATCTTTTTTTTTTCTCCCCAAATCCTCACGTCTCTTTCCAGGTCCAACGTATGTTACAAAATACAGATTACCACAGTGATATTTAACCGTCCGATTTTGCCGTGGAAAGATTCACGCTTTTGGGGTTAGCGTGGTCTGTTGAAAGTACCTTGTTGATGCTTTTACACTTTTACATGTCATTTTAATGTTCAATGGTTGAAGAGTGATTCATATTTTATGAATAATGTAATGTCATTGTACACCGTTTAAAAAAAAAAAATATTGCGTCCATAGAGCTAGTCTTTCACTGATTGTTTACAGCTTAACGGAAGTTACACCCATAATTCGCGCAAAGCGTCATGGGGCATAGGAATAATGCGTTATAGGCAGCTACATGTGCTACATAATGGTGCGTTCACGTGCTATGGAAAATATGATATTTTCCACGTGTGAACTGGTATTTACCAGTGTGATGCGTTCAAGTGCTTTTGTTGTCGTAATGTGGTAAAAAGATGGAGATCCATACCTGTTATTTAGCTAAAACTATTTTAGATTGCCTAAGTCATCTGCTACAGCAAGAAGATGATTTAGCAAAACTCAAACGATAAATAATATGCTGTATATTTTCTAGATCATGAATAGTACATATTTTTACCATTCACGACTCTCGCGTTGCTCTCCGCCATTTTGAAAAGGTCAAAGGTTATCTCATCTCGGCAACTCGTGCATCAAAATATTCTACAAGCTGCCCAGTGGAAAATACCACGAGGAGGTGTTCATGTGCATTTTCCACGTCGGCTTTTGGTATTTACCATAATTACCATAGCACGTGAACGCACCATAATTCTACAAGTGGAGAGCATGATAAGCCCCCAAGGAATGGTTTTATGTTTCACAGTGAATTTGTATTTGTAAGTGTAGTAGGCCAATGTCTTAGCGTTTTGAAATCTGTAGAAAAAAGAAATTGACCCTCTCTGAAGTCATTTAGAGGGTGAATAACCAATAATTAATGACATAAACGTATACAAGAGCATGCAATGCAGTGTGTGTCTGTTTAAAAAAGAGAAAAGGAAGTTTGGTGGCTGTAATTTTATGTTTGTATGCGTCACTGAAAAGCTTGAGAAAGTCATTGAATCAAGTGAACACGGAACCCCATTTCTGGTTTGCTAATCCTGACGTCTCTTCTGAGTCCAGTTTACATATGTTAGGCAGTTAAAACGTACTCGGTTACTAACGTAACCTCGGTTCTCTCTAGAGAGGGAACGAGTACTGCGTAATATCTTACGCTATGGGGGAAGAGATATTGAAGCCAAAAATTATCCTTAATTTTGATTTAATGTAAAACGCTGTGCAGCAGCATGCAGACATAGGCAAGACGGCTCGCGCGCCTATTGGCTGCCCTGCGGCAACAGCAGCAGCCTATCGAGAGAGGCCCTGCGGGACGTGATACCCAATGGGGGCGCTTCGCGCCCATTTCGTCACGTCCCGCCAGAATAGGCGTGGCCTTGGCCTATAAATACACTCGACAGGCTGATACAAACTGGTTTTCATCGCTGAAGCGAACCAGCGCTGTTGGATGCACGGCAAGATACGCAGTACTCGTTCCCTCTCTAGAGAGAACCGAGGTTACGTTAGTAACCGAGTACGTTCTCTTACGAGAGTATCTCTCGTACTGCCTAATATCTTATGCTATGGGGAACACAATGCAACACGCTGTGCGTACTGGGATCCGACACCAAAGTCCCAAGGGCAGTAGCCCGGGGCTCATATAGTGCATAATCACCGTAGACTCACAGAGAGTCGGAGAAGAGAGGCTACAAGCATCATTCCCAATGAAATAGCATCCCACAGGAGCTAGTTATGTTAACAGTGTTTCACGCAGACAGGGTGAACGTGTTCAGCCTGAACTGGGTATAAGTACGGGTTATTCAACACCCATGGAACTGTTCTATCGATCAGTGAGCGATGCCCAAGCAAAACTCAGCCTTCTGCGCCGGGGCAGATAGTACTGAATTGTAGACCGACAGCAGCTTGGCCTGTAAGGCGGGAACCTCTAGGTTATAAAACCTTATAAACAGGGGTGCACATAACTGGTACGCAGGTACGCATGCGCCACAAAAATCAGGAATGCGTAATGCCACTTGTGTTACTACGCGCCTTTGCGTACTTAAAGGGTAACTGTCGCCAAAATGCAACCTAGGGTCTTTTTGTTAATCTACTCAAGGCAAACTTTCATTTAAAAGCATAATTAGAATGGAAACACCACTTTAAAGTTTGACCGCATTTTTGTTTTCGGTCAAATTGCCTTTTGAATGGGAGAGCTAGGGGCACGTATATGATAGCATCAAAAATCGCTATTTTTAAAACACTAAGAAGGCTCGACACAACGTGAAACTTTGCTCGAAGTATCACCAGGGGCTCTACACATGAACTCGATCATTGAGAACATTGTTTGTGGACACAGAGTTTACTAAAAAGAAAGATTTTGATCAACTCATTGTGCTGTGTCCGCTGGCATTTTGTCAGTCAAAAATAGTCGATCTCCGAATGCGAATGAACTGACTCTGAATTTTAGTATTGTTTCTTGTACGAGGATGCTTTTTCAAATACAAGGTCTATATTGTTTTTCACTTACGACAAAACAACAAATTATCCGTGAATGTACATGGAACTAAGCTTTAGGAGCTTTCCATCTTTACTCTCCTCCCTGTTAAGTTGCATTCAGAGATCGACTATTTTTGACTGACAAATCGCATACCGGCTGAAAGAACGCGATGGAAACTAAACAATCAAATTACACTTCAAATAATTTTTTTCCAAAGATGTTTTCTGTATTTTAGGTATTTTTTTTTTCTCACGCTGATGTAAATTTAAGTGCTCGTTTAAAAAAAAAAAAAAAAAAAGTTTGGTCTTTAGTTAGTTATAAGCTATAAAAACGGGAATGTGACGTCATGATTGACAGCTGTGATTGACAGCTTCTACACTGATGAGGAGGACAGTGAGGAAGAATGCACTTATTAACACCACGATACAGGGGGTGAGTACCAAACACCATCTCCTGGTACTCACCCGAGTAACTCACTGAAAAAGTTATGTGCACCCCTGCTTATAAATGTAGACGGCGAGGCCCAGCCTGCCGCCATACAGATATCTTGCAAGGGAATCCCGCTAAACCACGCCCACGACGAGGCCATGCCTCTCGTGGAGTGCGCTCTGACACCCAAAGGACACTGCAGGCCCTTAGAAGTGTAAGCCAGAGCTATGGCATCAACTATCCATCTGGATAGGCTCTTTTTTGATGCGGCCAGTCCCTTGGAGCGCCCGCCAAACAAAACAAAGAGCTGCTCGGTCTGTCTGAAGACAGACGAGCGGGACAAATAAGCTCTCAGCGCCCTGACGGGGCAGAGGAGATTAGCATCCTCCTCCTCATTATTCACCGGGAGGGTGCACAGGGAAATAATCTGGGCCCTGAACGGTGTGTTGAGGGATTTGGGCACGTACCCGTGCCTTGGTTTGAGTATGACTTTAGAGTCATTAGGCCCAAAATCCATACATGACGCGCTTACTGAAAGCGCTTGTAAGTCCCCTACGCGCTTCACTGAAGCAAGAGCCACAAGAAATACCGTTTTGAAAGACAGGTGTTTCATGTCTGACAAAAGGATCGGCTCGAATGGGGCACCTTTCATGGCTTCCAGAACCGTAGAAAGGTCCCACACAGGGACTGAGGGGGGTCTGGGAGGATTCAGCCTCCGAGCTCCCCTGAGGAATCGTTCGACCAGGTCGTTTTTCCCCAGTGACTGGCCAGACGTTGGTTTTGCAAACGCTGCTATGGCCGCCACGTATACTTTGAGCGTGGATGGGGTTCTACCCTTATCCAGCAGCTCCTGAAGGAAGGAGAGCACTTCCGTAACCCCGCAGTCTACGGGTGAAAAGCCCTGAGCTTGACACCAGGTAGAGAACACCGACCATTTCGAGGCGTAGAGCCGTCTAGTACACGGGGCTTTAGCCTGCGTGATCGTGTTTTGCACTCCCTCCGGGAGGTTAGCGGGTACCCGTTGATGGCCCATGCGTGTAGGGACCATAAATCCGGGCGAGGATGCCGAATCGAGCCCTTTGCCTGAGAGAGGAGGTCTCTCCTCACCGGTATAGGCCATGGGGCAGTGCTGGTCAGCTGCATCAGGACTGGGAACCAAATCTGGTTCGTCCAGAGCGGAGCCACGAGCAGCACTGGGCATCCGTTTTACCTGATTCGTTCCAGCACTTGAGGCAGGAGCGAGACGGGGGGAAAAGCATAGAGGGGGCAGCGGGGCCATACGTGGGCCGGCGCATCCCTGCTCTTGGAGAAAAAGTCCGGACAGTGAGCGTTTTCCTGGGACGCGAACAGGTCCACCTGCGCTCTGCCGAATGTCTCCCACAGCAGTTGGATCGTCGGCGGGTGCAGCGGTGCCCCTGCTGGGACATTGTCTCTGGACAGTCTGTCTGGTCCCAGATTCAGGTGACCAGGCACATGCGCTGCTTTCAGTGAAAGCAGGTTGTGCTGAGCCCAGACCAGGAGGTGTTCTATCAGCCTGTAAAGGTTTCGGGACCTGACGCCACCCTGGCGATTTATGTATGCCACCACTGACATGTTGTCCGACCGGACTAGGACGTGGTGGCCTTTTATCTGGGGACAAAAACGCCGTAGCGCATTGTCGACTGCCAGCATTTCCAGACAGTTTATGTGTAGAAGCTTTTCCCGTTCCGACCACTGGCCAAAGAATGGTCTGCCCTCGAGCAGCGCTCCCTATCCCGAGGTGGAGGCGAGGGAGTCCCCAGACTCACGCCTGACTGATACCAGTCGGCTATTTTCCACGGTTCCAGAGCCGAAACGCATTTCATGTCGACTCTGAGGCGAAACAGACCAGGGGTCCACGCCCGGGGTGGAACTCGCGCTTTCAGCCACAACTGCAGTGGGCGCATGCGAAGCAGGCCCAGCTGAAGTACCGAAGATGCTGAGGCCATGAGACCCAGCATTTTCTGAAACCTTTTGAGCGGGACTATAGAGCCACGGCGGAAGGATTTTGCGGCGCGCTGAATGTCCAGTCCGCGCTCCAGCGACAGACGTGCTGTCATAGACAGCGAGTCCAGCACTGTTCCCAGAAAAGAAATTTTCTGGCTGGGAAACAGCGAACTCTTCGCCCAATTGACTGTAAGACCCAGTCTCTCGAGATGCTCGAGTAATGTGGTCCTGTGTTCTATGAGCTCTGAGTGTGATCGAGCTAGAATCAGCCAATCGTCCAAGTAGTTCAAAACTCGCATGCCCTGAAGTCTCAGGGGTGCGAGAGCCGCGTCCATGCACTACGTAAATGTACGGGGTGCTAGGGACAGGCCGAACGGTAGGACTGTGTATTGATATGCCTGGCCCTCGAAGGCAAATCTCAAGAATCGCCTGTGACGTGACGCAATCTGTATTTGGAAATAGGTGTCTTTCAGATCTATTGACATGAACCAGTCTCCCTGGCGAACTTGCGCGAGGATTTTCCTGGTTATCAGCATTTTGAACTGGCGCTTCAAAAGCGATTTGTTCAATTGCTGCAGCTCTAGAATGGGTCTGAGACCCCCGTCTTTTTTGGGTACCAGAAAATATCTGCTGTATAGCCCCCCTTCGCTCTGAGCCTGAGATAAAGGTTCTATGGCCCCTTTGCTCAGCAGTTTCGCTATTTCGGCTCGAAGTAGATGAGATACTTCTTTGTTTACCGTGGTTTCGACACGCGCCGTGTAACGGGGGGGACGTTGAGCGAACTGTAGCGAATAGCCTCTCTTTATAGTGTTCAACACCCATTCTGATACCCCGGGAAGCTTTGCCCACGCATTTGCGTGAATAGCTAGAGGGTAGAATGCGATCCGGGCTCTGGCCGCGGCACAGCGGCGGCTGCAGAGCTTCGGTGTGCTGAGACATAAACACTGTGTTTAAAGTGTGCGAGCCTGGTCGCGCTCGGTTTCTCTATGACAGATTGTGGAGAGAGAGCGAGCGGGACAAACCCCGTGGGTTTTAGCGTGTCTGTGAGAGAATGTGGACGCGGGACAGCGGGCACATTTACTGCACTGAAAACACCGTCGGCTTGCGCTGACTGAATGTGTGTTGGTTTCGTTTTTACAGAAACCGTGGGACACGCATTGTGTAGTGTTTGTGGGCACTGTGTCTTGGGCACATTCACTACGTGGGCATTCTTACAACACTCATAACACCATCGGCTTTGGCCGGGACACCAGAAAATACACTCTTTATTGGATTTATCTGGGTAGCCGTTAAAACGGCTTTTGTGTGCAGGCAAGCGGGCAAATGAACCGGCTTATTGACTGCTAAATACGCTGGAACAGTCACATTGCATGGAACTGGACGAGCGAAATGTTCCGGCCGCAGCGAGATTTGAACACCGTCGCTTTCCTAGGATGGCTAGGAAGGCTTTGAGACCTCGGGCTTGATCTCGATCCTCGGCCGGGGCCCGCGCTGAGGGGGGCGGCGTCTAGCAGAGCGAGAGCGCGGTCTCTGTTCTCGGGCCTGGCGGCGCTGAGAAGCGGCGGCGGCGGGTGGTGCGGGCTGTGGCTGTGAGCTCCGGGCAGACGGCTGTTTCGAGCGACCTGCTGCGGAGCTAGAGCGCTTCGGGAGGAAGTGCTTCATAGCCTGCGATGTCTTTTGAACCTCCTGGAATCTGTCCGCGAAATCTTTGACGGCAGATCCGAAGAGGCCCGCTGACGAAATGGGCGCGTCGAGAAACACAGAGCGCTCCGAGTCCATCATCTCAGACAGCGTTAACCACAAATGTCTCTCAGCCACGGTGAGAGAGGCCATGTTCCGCCCAACGGCCTGTGCAGCAGATTTAGCGGCGCGTAGAGCCAGGTCTGTAGCGCTCCTTAAATCCGCAACGCTGATCGATCCCGCGCCTTCCTCGTCCATTTTTCGGAGAAGGTCACCCTGGAAGATCTGCAGGATGGCCATTGTGTGAAGTGCCGACACAGCTTGCCCGGCGGCGGTGTAAGCGCGACCGTGCATGGCTGACGTCACTCGGCAGGCTTTAGATGGCAACACCGTCTCTGCTCGCCGTCCAGCAGGGGGCGGGCAGAGATGTGTTGCTACCGCTGCTTCCACAGGAGGAAGAGAAAGGTACCCTCTATCTTTCGCACCGTCCACAGTGGAGAATGCTGCAGAGACAGAGGTACGCATCCTGGCCGAGAAGGGGGCGTTCCAGGACCTCGCGACTTCTTCGTGAAGCTCAGGAAGAAAAGGCGCGGGTCTGGACTGTGATGGGGCGTGGTCCTTCTTGAGGAAGCATCCATTCAGTCGGTTGTGCGGGGGCTGCGCGGGCGCCTCCCAGTTGAGGCCGAGGTTTTCGACGGCTTGAGAGAGCAGACGCATCAACTCTAACTCAATGCCAGCCCTTCTTCCAGAAGGCTCGCGAACAGCGGGGGGGAGGTCCACAGAGCTCGCCCAATCCTCACTGTCCGACGCCAGGATAGAACAGGCCTCGGCTATTTCGTCGATCTCAATGGCGGAAGCGGTGGCAGACGGCGGCCGCTGTCCATCGGTGAGCGACTCGAGCTATGCCGGCGAAGCTGGCGGGCGAACCGGCGAGCTTTGGCGGGCAGGAGAAGGCTCGGGAGCGCGCTGAGCACGGTGCTTTTTATGGCGCGGCGTAACAGCGGGCTGAAGTGCAGGCTCTGAGAAGGATGCCAGGCGAGTCCTCAGAGTCACCATAGGCAGCAGCTCACAGTGAGGGCATCCGCCGTCGACGAGAGCGAGAGCCGCATGATCGTCACCCAGGCAGGAAACGCAGATGACATGGCGGTCCCCGTCGCGAGTGTGGCTCGGTACGAGCCGCAGGATTTTTGCATCTTTAAAAAGACGCTAGCTCTTTTAGAATTAATAGAGAGAGTGTGAGTCGCAGCGGCGAACACACACTAGCAGTGAAAAAGGATATCAACGCCGGAAAGCGTAGCAGGTATGGCGGCTGAAGGCGGCGAGGTGAAGGCCAGCGGCTTCAGACTCAAAGGCACTTCCCGCTGTAGGCTTGCACTCAGACGGCGCGGCTTCTCACTCCGGATCCAGCGATGCAGTAGTGCTTCGCTGAAGAGATGAAAATCAGTTTGTATCAGCCTGTCGAGTGTATTTATAGGCCAAGGCCACGCCTATTCTGGTGGTACGTGACGAAATGGGCGCGAAGCGCCCCCATTGGGTATCACGTCCCGCAGGGACTCTCTCGATAGGCTGCTGCTGTTGCCGCAGGGCAGCCAATAGGCGCGCGAGCCGTCTTGCCTATGTCTGCATGCTGCTGCACAGCGTTTTACATTAAATCAAAATTAAGGATAATTTTTGGCTTCAATATCTCGTGGAAAAGAGGTTTTCCCCCATAGCGTAAGATATTACGCAGTACGAGAGATACTCTCGTAAGAGAACTAGTTCAACTGATTTTATGGACCCATATTTTTTCTTTATATCTGAACATCCAAAGCTTTGAACAGAAAGTTCTGAACATCTTTACTACTGTGGCCACACTATAACAAATTCAAAGCAAATTCAAAACTCATTAATATTCATAGATATTCAAATATACGTATACATATTTTCTAATAATATTGGATACTCGTTTTTACATGTTTGGATATTACTGGATAGCTGAAATATACAATATGGAGTTTTATAGTGCATCTAATATTATATATACAGTATATAGTTTCATTTTACTATCAGTTTTTCTCAGTCGCTTTGGCTAAGTTCTTGAATGAGATACAATCTGAACAATTAGTTTCTTGCTCACACATTTTAATTTCATTTTACATTTAAGTGTATGCATGCAATTATTGTCTACAATTTGCACAATAACTAAATGCACATAGCATGAAATTGTCATACTCTTCGCAACTTGTAAATAAATTCAAGTTGAAAACAAAGATGGCGCCGAGTATGGCTGCTGCGTTGCGAGCTCCGTCACAACATTGTAGTTTTTTGTTTGTTCTGTTTACAGTTCTTTTGTTTTTTGTCTTGGATGTTGTCTGTTTTATCACGTACGACATACACACACTTTTGGACATTGGTTCGGCAATCAAACACCGAAAACCGGACTTTAATCTCTTTACGACGACCCGCTGTCTACAAACAAGGCAACGGAGCCCTTTGTCTGGGCGGCCCGGCCGCGGAAACGCAGGCGGAGAAGGGGAAGAAGAGCCGGCGTTCTCGTTAGAGTAAGACGGCGTCCAAATCGACCCCCGCTTCCCAGTATTCTACTTGCAAACGTTCAGTCTCTAGACAACAAACTCTGTGAGCTGAGAGCGCGGATCTCTTTCCAACGGGAGACGAGGGACTGCTGCATTATCTGCCTTACAGAAACTTGGATGTCTGCTGAGATTCCAGACTCGGCCATCGAAACCGCGGGGTTCTCCGTGCATCGAGCAGACCGAGTTAAAGACCTCTCAGGTAAAAGCAGAGGTGGAGGTGTATGTTTTATGATCAATAAATCCTGGTGTGGTCAGAGGAACGTACATTCTATCAAGTCTTTCTGCTCTCCTGATCTGGAATTTCTCACGCTTCTGTGTCGACCATTCTGGCTACCGAGGGAATTCACAGCGGTCATTATCACGGCTGTGTACATTCCCCCACAAGCCGACACAGACCGGGCACTAAAGGAGCTGTATGGGGGAATAAGCGAGCAGGAAACCGCGCACCCTGAGGCCGCATTCATTGTGTCTGGGGACTTTAACAAAGCTAACTTTAAGAAAATAGCACCAAAATACCACCAGCACATAAACTTTAACACACGAGGAGACCGGGTTTTGGATCATTGCTACTCCCCTTTCCGGGATGGCTACAAATCCCTCCCACGGCCACCGTTTGGCAAATCGGACCACTCTTCCGTTCTCCTTCTGCCTGCTTACAGGCAGAAACTGAAACAGGAAACACCCGCCCTCAGATCGATCCAGTGCTGGTCGGACCAATCAGACTCTACGCTACAGGACTGTTTTGATCACGCGGACTGGGAGATGTTCCGGTCGGCCTCTGATGACGACATCGAGGCTTATGCTGATAGCGTAACCTGTTTCATCAGGAAGTGCGTAGATGACGTTGTTCCGACCAAAACAATACGGATGTACCCGAACCAGAAACCATGGATTAACAGCGATGTTTGTGCAGCACTCAATGCGCGCACCTCAGCTTTTAATTTCGGGAGCGCGGAGGAACATAAACAAGCAAGTTATGCCCTCCGAAAAACTATCAGAGCAGCAAAACGTCAATTAGGGACAAGACTGAAGAACAGTTTAACACCACCGACTCTAGAAGCATGTGGAAGGGAATTAACACCATCACGGACTACAAGGGGAATACAAAATCCATTGTATACAACGCTGCCTCTCTCCCAGATGAGCTAAACACTTTTTATGCTCGTTTTGAGGGAACTAACACCCCCCTGGCGGTGAGAGTGCCCGCGGCTGAAGCCACAGAGGTTAGTTCACTCTCCGTCTCTGTAGCGGATGTAACCCGATCTTTCCGTCGGGTGAACATTCGTAAAGCCGCGGGTCCAGACGGCATACCGGGGCGTGTCATTAGAGTGTGCGCGAACCAACTGGCTGGTGTTTTTACGGACATTTTCAATCTGTCCCTCTCCCTGTCTGTAGTCCCCACATGCTTTAAAACGTCCACCATTGTCCCTATACCAAAGCAGTCAAACATCACCTGCTTAAATGACTGGCGTCCTGTTGCTCTGACCCCCATCGTCAGTAAATGCTTTGAGAGACTAGTCAGAGATTACATCTGCTCTGTTCTACCTCCCTCACTGGACCCACTGCAGTTTGCATACCGCAATAACCGCTCCACTGATGATGCTATTGCATCTACAATACACACTGCTCTCTCCCACTTGGAAAAGAGGAACACATATGTGAGAATGCTGTTTGTAGACTACAGCTCAGCATTTAACACCATAGTGCCCTCCTTGCTTGATGTGAAACTCCGGGCTCTGGGCTTAAACAGCTCGCTGTGCAGCTGGATCCTGGACTTCCTGTCAAACAGACGCCAGGTGGTCAGAATGGGCAGCAACATCTCTTCATCACTGACTCTCAACACTGGAGCCCCTCAGAGCTGTGTTCTCAGCCCACTCTTGTACTCCTTGTACACAAGCGACTGCGTGGCAACTCACAGCTCCAACAAAATCATCAAGTTTGCTGATGACACGACGGTGGTAGGTCTGATCACCGACAACGATGAAAAGGCCTACAGAGAGGAGGTGCTCACTCTGACACACTGGTGTCAGGAAAACAACCTCTCCCTCAACATCAGCAAAACCAAGGAGCTAGTGGTCGACTTCAGGAAGAACGACAGAGAACACAGCCCCATCACCATCAATGGAGCTCCGGTGGAGAGAGTCAACAGCTTCAAGTTCCTCGGTGTCCACATCACAGAGGAACTCACATGGTCCGTCCACACTGAGGCCGTCGTGAAGAAGGCTCATCAGCGCCTCTTCTTCCTGAGACGGCTGAGGAAGTTTGGAATGAACCGCCGCATCCTCACACAGTTCTACACCGGCACCGTCGAGAGCATCCTGACTGGCTGCATCACTGCCTGGTACGGCAACACTACCGCTCGCAACCGCAAAGTCCTGCGAAGGGTGGTGCGCACTGCCAGCCGCATCATCGGAGGTGAGCTTCCCTCCCTCCAGGATATATATTCCAGGCGGTGTGTGAAGAAAGCTCGGAGGATCATCAGAGACTCTAGCCACCCGAGCCATGGGCTGCTCTCACTGCTACCATCAGGCCGGCGGTACCGCAGCATCAGCACACACACCAGCCGACTCCGGAACAGCTTCTTCCCCCATGCAATTAGACTTCTAAACTCTTGATCCCTCATGATCAACAACCATAACAGTCTAACTGCCAACACAGCACAACATAACCTACTGTAAACTACATACATATTTCACCAATATGTGTATCTATTGTATGTATAAATACCTTTTTGTATTTTGTATTCTGTATATTGTGTATATTGTATATTGTATATTATTTATTGTTTTTATAATGTATATGGTACTTTGAGTAATTTGTCACGACTGCTATGTTGCTCGGAATTGCACCCAAGAATTTCACCCACTGTTGCACTTGTGTATATGGTTGTGTGACAATAAAAGGATTTGATTTGATTTGATTTGAATTCAACATGTGCGCCATCACATGCAAAATGATCCATTTAATTATCAAAATCTGTCAGACACATGTATACATAAATAGCTATGACATGGAATGTCATACAAATGTGCCTCTTTTTTGTGTACAGTACCTATTGACTTTCCCCAGTAAACTTTTACTGTTGAAATCTTAAAAAATATGTCTAAACATTTTGACCAGTAGGGCTCACATGATAGAAACCTTTTTTTATTTTGGTGGCATTTATGAACACAACAACTAGGTTTTGAAGCATGAATTTAATGTTTTGGGTGAGTTACAACATTTTACAGACATACAATAGAGTTGTAATGTCCCGTAAAACAGTTGACAATTCCCCTTATAGTTTAAATAAGTCTATCTAAAAATGAGCCAAAGAGAAAACTGTATATTTTAAGCCCCTAACCCCACCTCTAAACATTTGTCAACGATAGATGGATAGATAGATAGATAGATAGATAGATAGATAGATAGATAGATAGATAGATAGATAGATAGATAGATAGATAGATAGATTGATTGATTCATTGATTCATTGATTGATTCATTGATTGGAAGCTGTGGTTCCAGGCCCGGAGCCGGCCCAGGTAGACCTTTCATTTAACCATGTTTATGAAGATTTTTCTGTGAGGCTGTAGCTTGGGCTATGACCGTAGGGAATGCTGTCACTGACAGCCCAGTGTGACCTGAGGGTGAGTGGTTCTAGCGTTTCATTTGAATTTGCTGGTTCTGACAGTTGTCACTGCCACTTGGCATGCACTCCCCTTAGCATGGCGGAGTTGGTATATCGTTCCCCATAACGTCTTTGACGTATTGTTGAGTTCCCTTCGAAAGGGAACGTCTCAGGTTATGTAGGCCTCTCGTGAGGCCTACGTAGTCACTATTCAGGGGAACGCTCACCCCGAAATGCCACCAGGACGGCCTGACCTGGCGTCAGAACATAGACACTTAGTCTGGCCAAATCCTGTCTGTCTGAAGACAGAGCCTCTGGACAACAAAGCCTTAGGTAAGGCATCCAACCCGAGGGACTGCGAAGCTGGCAGCGAACCACTCGGCCCGGATCTCAGAGATGGGATATCCCGGAGAGTATGACTCAGCAAAGTGCTTTCCAGCCAGTCACTATTCAGGGGAACGCTCACCCCGAAATGCCACCAGGACGGCCTGACCTGGCATCAGAACATAGACACTTAGTCTGGCCAAATCCTGTCTGTCTGAAGACAGAGCCTCTGGACAACAAAGCCTTAGGTAAGGCATCCAACCCGAGGGACTGCGAAGCTGGCAGCGAACCACTCGGCCCGGATCTCAGAGATGGGATATCCCGGAGAGTATGACTCAGCAAAGTGCTTTCCAACCCTTGCTAGCGAGGGGAGTTCCTCTACTCGATCCACGGATCAACCCAGTGTCTGTGTTTCAAAACACTGAGGAGGCCTGTGAAGGCCTAAGGGCTGATCTAACTGGGAGGCCTCACGAGAGGCCTACGACCGTCTGACCAGACTCAGGAAGCCGCATGCTCATAGAGACCCTCGGTGAGGGGAGCACAGGTCTGCCTGGTAGGCGAACCAGGCTGTAGGCAGAAAAAGTTCCGAGAGGGAACCAATAGCAGAGAATGAACACTTTAGCGAGCCAGGGCGCAAGCTCGCCTTCAGCAGCTGCCTATTAAGGCTATCTGAAACTGATAGCAAGAGACCACTAGCTTCATAACCCAGCACCACTAGGGAACGTTACAGGGAGGCCCGGAGAGGCCTACTACCTGATAGCCAACGTAAGTGGGAATTCACCTTCAGGGAGGCCCGTGAAGCCTACTACCTGATAACCACAGTAAGTGGGGTGCTCACCTTCAGGGAGGCCCAGAGAGGCCTACTACCTGAAAACCACAGTATGTGGGGTGCTCACCTTCAGAGAGGCCAAGAGAGGCCTACTACCTGATAACCACAATACGTGGGAACTCAACTTCAGGGAGGCCCGATGAGGCCTGCTACCTTACAACCACAGTATGTGGGGAGCTCACCTTCAGGGAGGCCTGGTGAGGCCTACTACCTGACCGTACTCATTCAAGGAGGCCTGGAGGAGCCTACTACCTGATAATCACAGCATGTGGGAACTCAGCTTCAGGGAGGCCTGGTGAGGCCTACTACCTGACCGTTCTCATTCAAGGAGGCCTGGTAGGAGCCTACTACCTGATAATCACAGTATGTGGGAACTCACCTTCAGGGAGGCCTGGTGAGGCCTACTACCTGACAGCCAAAATATTTGGGAGCTCATATTCAGGGAGGCCCAGAGCGGCCTACCACCTGACAGCCACAATATTTGGGAGCTCACATTCAGGGAGGGACAGAGAGGCCTACTACCTGATAGCCAACGTAAGTGGGAATTCGCCTTCAGGGCGGCCGGGTGAGGCCTACTACCTGATAACCATCTTAAGTGGGAATTCACCTTCAGGGAGGCCTGAGTGGCCTACTACCTGATAACCACTGGTAGCTTTGAACCCTGAGTCCGGGTGATAGTATAAGGTGGCCTGCTAGGCCAGCTGGGGACTTGCCTAACAGGGAGGCCTGGTCGGGCCTACTAGCTAATAGCAAGTCATATTCTGCCATAAAGTACACTGTTGGGAACCATACTACACAAGCTGTCCCACAATGTTGGGACTCACCTCCGAGGAGGCCTGTTTAAAGGCCTACTACCCATCAGTGAGTCAACTGCCCGAACCACCAAGGCCAACCACGTAAAGTGAGCTGGCCTACAGTGTCCTCTAGGGGGCTGTCCAATCAAGGAGGCCTGCTGAGGCCTACTACCTAATGGCGCAGCCTTCGTTGGCAGAAAAGCTGTTTACACAGTGCCTACAGCATCCTGGTGCCTAATCACATTGCCCATGGCAGTGTACTCCGCAAGAAACCTAGCACCCTTAAAAACAAGAGGAGTACAACATACACCACTCTGCCTCAACGGAGGCCCCAATCAGTCAGGGGCCTACCATCTATGCATGGGCGTCAGCTCAGGGCAATGCTCTGGCTTCAGGGGAGCGTACTTCGACCAAAGAAGAAGTGAAGCTTACTTCATACTCGACCCGAGCCATAGTGGTGCGAGGTAGGATAAAACAGAACTGGGAGTGAAGCGCTCAGACCTACCCTGAATCACAGGGGAATACTCACACCTCACCCTGAGGTTACCAGGGTGCGGGCCTGCCAGCGGCTCTAGGGGTGACAGAAATGTATCTGTGCCCAACCTAGGGGAGTGGGGCTTGACTTGAAAGCCACCACCTACGACCCAGCGCTTGAGCAGTAGCTCAGCGAGGTAACTAAAGCCTATACTGGCGGCCTAATCCGTATGCCAGTTCTGCACGGCAGGGTCGGGCAGACAAATCCAGTCTTCTCTGTGAAGTGAAAAGACGGCCTAACTCTGCTCAATAAAGACATAAACACATGGAGGCCAGTTTGAGGCCTACCACGTCCTTATAAACCACCTCTGCACCAAGCTGCATTACTCTAGTCGCCCCAGAATGCAGAGAAGGGGGCGGGCCTTGGCCTAACGACTCCCGTGGGAGGAGGCTGTTATACAGGGATGTTAGAAACATACATTCACAAAGTGAAGAGTCAGAGGAAGAAATGCTAAACCAAGCAGAGGGCCTCAATATCCCAGGTACAGCCTAGGCCAGCTACAGAGGCGGCCCTGGTGAGGGCCAGCCTGCAAGCACAGATCTATCTGAGGGCTCGGAGGAGCCACAGCCACTAAAGAATATAGTATGTATTATTCCGTACAAAAGGGCTGTAAAATCGCTCAGAGAAGTCAAAAACGGCCCCGTGGGCCGGACATAAGATCTAACTGGAGCACTAGCGTCAGTCAACACTCTAAGTAAAAACTTCTAAAAGAGAGAGACCAACTACTCTACCCTAAGGTGGCCTAGCAGCCCGAAGGCCAAACTCAGTTACCGCCACCTAATAATCCAAAAAAGTTCTCTTACCTTAGTACTTTGACATGACCCCATAACTCTATTCAGGGAACGCGGTCTGTGAAGAGAGACATTTTATTTTTTAATCACAAAAAATACCCCTCAAAGACCGGACAGCTCACCTGTGCCGTGCGAAGTAAAGCCAGATAGTTATTTTAAGAACCTGGGATCCGCCACTTCACGAGCCTGAAAGGGGCGTTTCCGTCAGAACATAGTTCTCATCATAGGCCCATCCCCAGGCCTGATGTAATGAACGCCTGGGGGTCAGGAGAGAGTAGAGGGCAGATGTCATGACCCTCCGGGGAGGCTATCCATCACCGACGCTGTGTGCGTTTGCGCTGGATAACCTCCCTCAGATCTCTCCTGTTGCGGGAGTCACGCCTTCTCTGCGACCTGCTCCTTGCGGGAGGGGGCGCACGAGAGGCGACACTGGCTCGTTGGCCCTGCCTACGATCCTCAGACCGTGACGGGCCAGGCCCTCCCGCCTGCCGGGGTACGGACGCGGATCTCAGCGGTATACAAGTTTTAAATGCTGCTGAGCGCGCCTTCGCCTCCCTGAACTTCTCCACCACCGCCTCTACGGAGGTGCCGAAGAGTTCGGAAGGCGAAACCGGCGAATCGAGGAGAAAGGCTTTTTCTTTTTCCCCGATGTCGGCTAGATTTAACCACAGATGCCTCTCCGTGGCCACCATCGCCGCCATCGACCGTCCGATCGCGGCAGCGGTTTGCTTGGTAGCCAGGAGAGCCAGATCTGTGGTGCGGCGTAGCTCAGCGACCGCCTCAGGGGACAACCCTGCCCCCTGGTCGAGATCCCTCAGCAGGTCGGCCTGATACGCCTGTAACACTGCCATGGTATGCAGTGCAGCACCGGCCTGACCTGCTGCTGTGTATGCTCTGCCATTCAAACGAGCCGTTGTTTTCAGCGGTTTGGATGGCAGGGTTGGAGCTTTCAGTGTCGCTGCCCGCCCAGACACGAGAACGTCTCGTCAATGGGCGGCATTGACACGTACCCATACTCTCCGATCCCCTCCACATCAGCGAAACTGGCCCGCTGATGTAGGTGAATGCGGGCAGAGTATGGGCTCTTCCATGCCCTCTCGATCTCCGTATGAAGATCAGGAAGAAATGGAAGTCTCACCTGAGCTGGTGGTGTATGGCCGGGGAGAAACCAATCGTCGAGCCTACTGCGAGCGACCTCTCCTCTAGCGCGCTGCCAAGGCAGCTGCAGCCTGTTGGCAGCGCGCTCCATCACATCCACCAGCTCTGCATACACGGGGCAGGATGGCTGAGGAGGTTCAGGATCTACCTGATCATAAACCTCCTCAGCCATCTCCTGCGCGTCCTGAAGAGCATCAACTGCAGGTACAATCGGTGAGTAACCTTCCCCATCGACCTGCAGTTCGCCCTCGTCAGCCGTCGAATCATCTGAGAGGTTAACAGCCCTCTCGAGACGATCGACAAGCTCCATCTGGGAGCCCCATGATGTAAGTCGCCGATCGGCCTCAGCACGAGCGGGACCCGCACCACGAGGTCCAGACGCCGGACCCCCTTCACTCGAGAAGAGGGCCAGACGAGAGCGGAGCGTTTTAAGAGAAAAACGCTCGCAGTTCGCACAGATGGTTCCCTCGAGAACCTCCCGTGCGTGCTCTTCACCCAAGCAAAAAACGCACAGCTCGTGTGTGTCGGCCGGTGTCAGATACCTCGGACACGGGTCGGCACACTTACGAAAACAATCTGCCTTAGCGGTGCGTTTCATCCTTTTCTTACCTCGTAACTTGAATAGCGTTTCAAACAAACAGTCCCTGAAGACGATGAGATGATTTGTCATGTGTGCAAGGCGCCCCTTTATACTTCCAGGTCGCACGTTAATCATTCACGCTAATGATTCACGGGCTGTCGCCGGTCAATATGATTGACGTGATTTGATAGTGATTTCAGACACCTGTCACGCCTGAGGCGTTCCCCATAACGTCGTTGACGTATTGTTGAGTTCCCTTCGAAAGGGAACTGTGCATAGAGAGCATAAGTTGAAACTAATTGGGTGAAAGGCTGAAATATGATGGATGAATTCCACCAGGGCAAAAAGCGTGGCCCGATATTTAACTCCCAGAAGATGAATCTCTGACAATGTGAAGGGGTATAAATTATATATCAGAGTGTGCGTCAATGCCACAGCAAAAGACTATGTTAGACCTTGCAACCCAGAGACCTCCTGATCTCTTCCTGGGTGCCCAGTGAGTGGGGGGTTAAGAGAGGGTGGGGTGTTAGCCACACAAGTGTAATCATTGGCTGAAGAGGCTGCAGTCAGCTGGCCTATCGTGTGAGCTCTCTGGGCGGTTTTCCAGTGTTTGGCTCGGAGGGCGTGGGCTTGACATTCTCTGGCAGAAGCTCAGCTGGACTTTAAACACTCAGAAATGGTGCACAAAGCTTATTTAGACATGAGCGCACAGCATTGTATCTGTTGTCCTCATAATGTAAATTTTAGGTGGGCACACTGTAACCAGTTTTTACCTTTAGACACTAATGGTCGGATTTACTAAACCGCAAATTAGCGTGAAAGCGTAATCCCAAAAAAGCGCAGATGGGAGTGCAAAGTTCTGTGCGTGATCTATTGACGACTTGCAAATTAAAGAACACAGATGCAGCCGGACCATTTCTGTAATGACCAGCGCAATCTACCAAGAGCAGCGCAAATTAGCATCTGGTTTAAGAATTTTTTGGGGGGGGCGTTAAATAATGGTGCAAATACCAGTAAATTGACTAGCGCAAACCTAAGTAAATAACCTTGCATGATTAATTTAAATACTCTCCTGTTTTTGCGTCTGAAAGGGAAACTCCTTCAAATGCATTTGCAATAAGATCAGCCACAAAAATAACTGTCCATGCCTTTTCAGCACTCATTTTTCACTGCATGTCTTTAGTAAATCCTGATAATAGTTTTTTAACGCCAAAAGAGGGTTTGTGCTGGCCCTTATTCTACCTGTTCTGACCCTTAAATTTGTAACATAATGAATTTACATTGATTCAGTGATGTCAATAGGATATATTTTGATTTGAATAAAATCAATTCATTTAAATGTTTCCACATGAAGCACATTTTCCTCAATTTTGCCTCCACAAAACAGTACTTTGGACCATATGTATCTGAGCTGTTATCGGAGCCAGATCTGATCTGAAAAAAAGCTCTCTCAGACCCCATCTAGTTTTTTACAGCTTAAGAGATTCAAGGCATCATTCTGTAAATATTATCACTTATAAAAGTCTGCATATATACGCATTATGGTCTCAATGATTTTTATTAGGATTCCTTATTCCTCAATGCTTCATTCTCTACAACAACTAAATCATGCAGTAATTCAGAGGGAGACATTTTTACAGAGCCCTTTGTTTTCTGAAAGCTAATTTGGGTTGTTAGAGGAATATTCCAAATGCTGCTTTCCAAAATCACTCTGCAGATGACACTGATTTATTTCCTCTTACTGCAGCGAAGAAACACATTCACTGACCTCTGCTGAATTAAGGCAAAAATCTAAAGGGCAAAATCAGGTCACTGACATTTGTGCTCTTTTAACATTTAATGGAAAATTCACAATGTTATTGAACATATTTGTCAAAAATTCTTATTTTGAAGAATTAATTCAAGAATTCGTTTTTACTGTATTGCATACAGATTTTTTCCATTTGTCTTTTTGTTCTTTAAAGTTTGTATGTTGGGAATTTATCACAATTACTAATGTTCTCTGGATTGATCCTTCAATGAACTTCAAAGGATTAACATGAGCAAACAAAGCCAGATGACCTGTGCTGGCCCTGACGGCTATTTTGGATATGTGGTGAGGAGATAAACCAGCACGATGATCAGAGAATGTTGAAGTATTTTCCTCATTCATTATTTTCTTTTTCAAGTTGACAAAAAAAAAAAAATTAACACTGAACAGATACAAAACATTATCAGTCTTTTTTTAACAACTTCACAGAGCTGACCATCAAATATACTCAAAGAAATCATATAGAACAGGACTTCCTGTAGATCAGTAAAGATCCTCTCCAGAATGTACTTACTATTAATGAATGAGTGCATCTATATATAAAGAGCTTGAGTGTATGGCATGTTTGCTGAATCAGCTCTGTGTGTTAATGTCCTATGCCAAAAGTAGAGCCTGGTTCTCACATGCTCTGGTTCATAAGGCCATTCCGCACATCCCACACTGAGCTCGCTATTGTAGGAGGATCCCATCATAAGTTCCTAATGGATGTTATCTCTTCTCCGATGTGGGACGGGAAAGGGGATTAGGGATATGGAATCCTCCCTTCATTGCTGTCATAGTAACAGATATTACAGCTGCTTGTTGTGATTATTTGAGGAATGGATACAGTGGATGTGGGATTAATGAATAAACTCTACATTTACACCTGATACAAAGTCATTGTCGTGATCACCTGTCACCTCAGAACTTCACTTCCCATAATCCTTCCTGGCTCCCACCTGCACACACTCCACCATCATCTGCACCTGCAATCATTCACCCCCATCAGCTCCACACCCTAAAAGCCAGCACAATACTCTTCATGGATGTCTGGTTGTGTTTTGAGTGAATACTCTTACCTGCCTTTCAAGTACTTGTATGTTTATCTCCAGCTATGTCCCTGTGTTTATCTACTCCATTGTCTCCTTTCGTTTTCCTGTGTTTAAGTAAGGATTACCAGTCAACTTACCTCTGTCACCACTAGGTGTGTGCTTCACCGGTCCTCCATCTGCACATCCTCGAGCTCCACTGCAAGCTCCAATTCAGTAATATTATCTAAATGAACTGCCATATTTCTGCATTACTTACCTGTTTGTCATCTGCTGTAATAAAACTCTCTCCATATTTTTCCTATTAATCTTTCTTGAGTCTACTACACCGTAACAGAAGACCCTAAACAGAAAGCAACATGAGCATTCTCCTCACCCCTATTGATTCCACTGGTCTGCTTCTCTCCCATCTCAAAATGGCTGCCCGTTCGAGGAATATGTTGGATATGTTGAGCTCTCATGTCAGGTACCCTGGAACAAAAGACCATTTTTTTTTTGGAGTGGATTGGACGACTGTCTTTTCCAGCAAATTCCAGCGGTTGGAACATGTTCCTTAAAAAAAGTATATTGACTATGTTCTGTGGCAGAGTGGATCCTCCTTTACAGTAGAAGAGGTCTGTGAGGTGAAGAACAACCGCTAAGCAGCTTTTCCCTGGAAGTATCAATTCTCATCATCCAGCATCAACCCAGTCACCACCATCAGAACCAAACTACCATCTTATCTGGACAGTCCAGCAAAGCACAGTTTTGAGAAATCAGTTCCAGTGAGTGAAATCCCAGAGTCCATTCCTGAGTGTAAAATTCCTGAGTCCGTTCCAGTGAAGGAAATTCCAGAGCTCAACCCAGAGAGATGCACTATCAATAATGGTCTGGGACACACACAGGTTGGCTCCAGCCCATGAGTCAGCTCCCGTGTTGGCTCCAGCACATGAGCCCGCTCAAGCCCCAGAGCTCAGCCAGGTGCCTGTTCAAGCCCCAGAGTCATAGCCTGGTGTTAATTAAAATTCAATGCTAGCAGCATCAAATAGCTATGTTTATATCCAAGTTGTTTTGTTTTTTGGTGTATAATTAAATTTTTGTTATATATATATATATATATATATATATATATATATATATATATATATATATATATATATATATATATATTTATAAATGAATAGATGGTAAAATTTAAAAACACAACAAAAAACAATTCGTAAAAAAAAGGTTTCCATTCAACGTGTAACTGTCTCATTCTGTTTTGGTTTTGTTTTCCTTCTGTTCCCTGTGCTGCTTTTCTTGAGTTCTGTTTGCTAGTTTTTTTTTTATATAGTTTCTGATTTGATTACATTCACATGTTAATTTACTTACCTTGTTATCTCTGTGTATTTAAGCCCTTAATTTCCGCAATGTTCCGTCTCGTTTATGTTGGAAGTGATTTTGTTTGATTCTTGTATTCTCCAGCATATTTTCCAAGTAAAGACTTTGTTATTGTTTCTCCTGTGCCGTGCAATTTTTATTATAGTAACAAGACTGAACCCAGAAAGTTTTATTACACTGATTAAATATGGACTTAGCTGCCATCTAGTTGCTCTGTCTACCAGAGCAAGAAGATCTAAGCCTCAAGGACCACACAAGGATACTTTTAGACCTGGTGTGCCTTACCAACTTCCCAGACTGCTTGCTGTTTTTTTTTTCTTTCCCCCAAGGCACACAGCATGGATGATCCTCAGGAGAATGATGTCACTAGCCCTATTCTGGACCCAGGGCCCAGCCAGCCGCCTCCCACACCCTGCACAGAGCCTATGCCAAAGCCCACCTCAGACACGGAGCCCAAGCCTGCTGCATGTCAGCACCAGAAAGAATGACTTAGCCCACCATCATCCTGAAGCCCAAGCCCGACGAGAGGTCTGACAAGGTGCACAAGCCAGCAATATCATCTGTGCCAGTGAGTGTCCTCATGGAGTTTGAGGGAATGGAATGGAGCCCCGCCCACACTCCCGCCACTGAGGGTGAGCTACAGCTGGTCTCTACATACTGTTTTGAGGATTTGGAGGAGCCTACTTTCCATGATTCTTCTGTCCCTGCTGGTTCTGCCCAGTTCCAAGTCTCCCGTGTCTCCAAAGATCCAGCCCAGCCTCCTTCACCCACCTCCTCTGCCTATAACACATCTGCTGTTTCCTTCTGTCCCTCGGCTCTTCTGTTGCTGTGTGAATCTGCCCCGTGTATTCTGGTCTTCAACTCCACCTTGGCAAGAGGATCCCCTGGCTCTGCCTCCAGCCGCCAAGCCCATCACTCCACCTCGGCTCACCGATCAGTTGGCTCCACCGGGCTCCCGTGTCCTTCCGGCTGCACCTTGATTAGATATCACTCTGCCTGTGCCACGAACTTCTGGGCTTTCAGCTGTGCTTTCTCCCTCCACCCCTTCGGCTCCTCCTTGGTCCTCGGTCTCCATCTCCATTTGTCGTCCACCGGCCAAGTCGCCACCACGTCTCCTCCCTCCTTCGACTATGCCAGGGGCATTTGTCCTGGCTGTACTCTGGGTTCCCACCTGGATCCTCCTGCTCTCCTCCCTGGCTCTTCCCACCGTCATCGCTGCCCTGGTTTCTCACGCCATCATCTCCTCTTGTTTCCTGCCTTTCATCAGCCCCTTGTTCTCCTCCAAATCCTCCGCCCTTCCTCCTCAGTTGTACTCATTTTGGGAGGGGGTGCTATTGTAAAGATCTCATGCTTTTGTTTTGTTTTCCTTCTGTTCCCTTTGCTGCTTTTCCGGAGTTCTGTTTGTTTCTATGGTTACTGATTGGATTGTGTTCACCTGTTGTTCATTTAGTTACCTTGTTATCACTGTTTATTTAAGCCCTTAGTTTCCTCTGATCATCGTCTGTCTCGTTTATGTTGGAAAATACAGGAATAAAACCACATTCCAAGTAACAACTTTGTTATTGAATTTCCTTTGTCATACGGTTTACAGCAGCCACCAGCAACTCAGAACAACATGTAGGTTTTTTATGTGTATTTTGGGCAATTTATTTGCGTCTTCTGTAGACCTTTTTTTTTTTTGTGCAAAATTCACATAAAATATACATCAATGTAAACCAGACTTATGAAGATATTCTTTGCACATTTAAATACTAGAACGCATGAACTGTTTAAGTGTTTCAATCACCATGTACCAGCTGTAACAATAAGGATTTTTTCTCTCTAGGAGGAATGAAAGACATTCAAAGCAGTTAAAAAAGGCTAGTTATAAGTACAAGTAAGCTAACCTTTGCACAGCATTCTTAATGTTTCTCATGTCACCTTTCACCCTGATGAGCAGCTGCCCCATGTGGGCCAGACAGAAACAGCAGAAATGCCACACTGAGACTGAAGGAGTGATTATATGGAGCTGTTCTCTGAAGGTTTATATAACTGTGACTGTAATAAGATCAGCACCAAATGGTACACATAACGGTGTGATGATGCAGGAGCACATGCTCCGTAAGAGGATCTACTTCCTGTAACGACAAATAAATGCATGCACACAATGTCCAGCAGCGTGTGTGGAGTTGTGAAGTCTTTTGTTATGTGTGTGTCTGTGCAAGAACGGAGTAGTCCCCCCTACAAACAACTACTCCACCCCTGAATCATGAGACTAGCCATACTGTCTGTCTCTTTTTCTCCTGTCTTTCTCTGACTGAAAGAGGAAGTGCGGACCACTTCCCAGTGTAGCAGGCAGGGTTGTGCTGATTCACGAGTCCACTGAACGACCAAAAAAACTTTCCATCCCCAGATTCTGATGGCATATCCAAAATATGCAAATAAAAAATTAGAAATAATTTATTACAAATCACTACTGCTACCATACGTTTTAATGTAGGACAGTGGTTCCTAACATAAGTGGTTCCTATCCATTTCCCAGTTCCCTTACCGCTCCCATCAAATAAAATAACAGATAATTGTCTTCCCTGAATAATAATAATGATTGGATTTGACTCGAGGGTATCATTATCATTCGTTTCCCAGAAAGCCAAAAAAAAAAAAAAGGCCACGTGAAATATATATGTGTATATATATATATATATATATATATATATATATATATATATATATATATATACACTATTGTAACGGATTATCAAAAAAAAAAAAGAATATAGGATGGGGACCTGGTTTTATTTGGCTGTTGAGATTCAGGTGAACGTGAGCGTGCAGGGGAGAAGTTTAAGCAGACTAAATGATTAGAGAAATCCTGCATATTTCACCAGAAAAGTTTATTTTCACTGGAAGATCCAGTTAGGACATTTTGATTAAAAATTTTGGTCAATTAAAAAAACAGACTAATTTACAATAATATCTATAACATGCATTTACAAAATAAATAACGTGAATTTTCATTTCATACTGACTTTAAGTAAAGAGTCATTGCTATGGAAATTGTACACTATCTTATCTAGTCATTTGTTTTACTGATCATTCTGACCAGCAGCATTGGCTCAACCAATGGTTTGAGTTTGGGGGTGGGACTACCAGTTAGACAAAGATAATCTTCTGGAAACTTATTTGAAAACTATTGGTGATGCAAATAACTATGTTTTACACAGTGTAGCATGCTTCAAGTGTTTGTATTTATGTATTTGTGTATTTATACATCTAAAACAAATTATTGTATTACTTTTCATCAATGGCAGTAAAGAGCTAAAGACATATTTACAACGTTGCAAAACCAGTGTGAAATCTTATAGTTTAAGCCATCATGACTAGTCTTTGGTTTTCAACCTCTGATAAGAAGTTTAATGGATGGCCGTGTGGGTTTTTTTGTATTCCCACAAGTTTAAAAGCTGATAGCACCATTTCACCAACTTGGCCCTGATGGAGTCCAGAGTTTTACTTCTCTTCATTGCTGCTAAGAGACTGACATAGAATACAGTAAAATTCCCAAAGCGCTCACAACCTGAAGCATGTATGTGTCCAGAGCTGTTGCTGCAACTCTTTGACAAAAATTACAGCTACCCAAATATTTTAAAGGTTTAGCTTTGAAATGTATATGAAGTTTGAAGGCTGTCACTAAACCACTACTGTTCATTTAATGTCAAACATGTTTTCCTACTGCTACATGTTGTAGTTAATAAACCATCACATCACAGATCTGTGGTTTGGTTTGTAATATTCTCTTGGTTTACATGATGTGCATAACAAAAATACTTCGGTTCAACCATAATTATCCATTTGAGTCTGTCTGAAAACAAATAACTCCAGGGCATGCCTCAGTGCTCAAATCAAAATGTTTAATATCTTCTGGAGTGACATAATTAATAAAAACAGAGCATACTGTATGTTCCACCACACTTATAAAGAAACCAGAAGCACATTGATGTTAGACACCAATACTCTTATTGTGCTGTCAAGATATAAAGATGAATGGTAGTTAATGGGTGATGCTTTGCTATATTAATTAAAAGCTTGGTCTGAGCACTCAAACTGAGGTATCAAAGTTTATGCACCATTCACACGAAAGCAAACCCTGCTTACAGATCTTGTGGCGTCACTACAGGCATATGCTTTCTTTCTTTACTTTCTTTATCTCATCTTCATGTTGTCTTGAAGATGCTTCTGTTTTTATGGACAGGCCTCACAGTCAAATGAACAAAACACAGGCACATAACATGCATTCCAATTAAAAATAATTATTGGTAGCTAATTTTAATACAATATGAGTTCTGATGGTTATATAATATAATAGAAATGTTCCTTTATTTTTATATGCATTTTAGAGTTTTCCCTAGATGTATCATACTGTACATTTATTTGGCCTCACGTTAAACTATAATTCACTCTCTGATTCAGTTAAACTATTAATGATAAATGGACATGTAATATATGTTAGTGATTGTATTGGTTAACTGCCAAACCTAAGCAATAATGCATTGCAACATTCAGCCCAGGAATACAACTGTCTTGGGTTTTGAAACATTGGCATGTTGTCACTGAGCCTGTGTAAGGTGATTTTGAAAGCTTTTCAGTGTAGAAACTGTCACTCAATTATCAATACTTATAGGCAACTTATAATTTACAGGAATCATAAACAGACAGGAATATTAGACTACACCTGGCTCTTATTTTTCTAAAATATTCCTATTTTTCTAATATATTTTTTCTTCCATGTTGTAATTGTTTAACAAAAATATTTCAAACAAAGTCTCTGCTAACACCAGCACTCTAAAAGTCCTAAACAAATGGGAAATTGTGATGCATTAGAGTTAGACAGTCTGGTAAACTAGGGCTTGTTACGTCACTGTGTTATAGTGGACTGAGATGCCCTTCAAATCTTCATCAAAGTATCACCAAGTCCATAAGACTCTTAGCATCTGTGCGTACCTACTGTACAACCCCTACTTTGTGCCATGTGCAAGCTCAAGAATGCCTGGCACCGGATCGGGTCAGCACATACTGTAAGCGGGCCGAGGCGCTGTCGAAGAAAGAACTTTTCCCTTCCCCTCCCCTTCTCGTCAACTGATGGAAAAATCCAGTCCAATCCAAATCCGATTGTTTGCAGTGATCAAAAGCCGCTGTCATGGAATAAAATTCACAAGCTTTCCTTGAGGACAAATGACATGAGAGAGAATGTGTTCTGACAGATGATACAATGGCAAACTTGGCAGCGAGAGGTTGCCATTAATTTTATAGTAGTCATATATCAACTAAAAGTGTGTGTGTGTGTGTGTGTGTGTGTGTGCGTGCGTGCGTGCGTGCGTGTGTGTATAGTAATGCAGACGTGATTAAGGCAGATTGTTAACATGCCTTTGCCTCACTTGAATTAACTCTTCAATTCAAATCAAGTGAATCACATATAATGAGGACTAAGAAAGATATTAAACCAGCGTATTTAGAGGAAATACTTCGGCTTTGAATTTTCGTTATTAGAAAGCAGCGGCATCTGTACAGACAAGCTCTTGATTATAGAGGAGTGCATCAGAAATGCTGACACACAAAAACACAGACACATTAATACACACAGTCACACACTGGATACCTTGCAGTGCAGATCCCAGTGGGGTCAATAAACATGTTCACATGCCTTAAAGTTATTGTTCACCAAAAAATTAACATTCTGTCATCATTGTCACTCATGTTGTTCCAAACCGGTATAGGCCTATGACTTTTTTTCTTCTGTGGAACACAAAAGAAGATATTGTAACATTGTAGATTTATATAGAATAATACACTAGTATATTACAAGTAAATATATATAAATATTTTAGCGTTCCTCTCTACCTTATCTAATAGTAATTCTAAATATCTCTCTTTTTGTATTTATGTTTTCGTCAAAGATGAAGTCCAGAACCATTAGGGAGGAGTTCTATATCTTAACCATCAACATTTATCAGGGAAAGATAAGATGTATAAGTTAGAAAACAGAAGGATGGGGAGTAGGTTTGTTCCAGGGACGTGGCCAGAAATGTTCAAGGGGGTGGGCCTTCATAAAACAGGATGGGCGGATGAGTATGAAAACTGCACGCCAAATTACCAATAAAAAAATAACGTTGCTTCAAAGTAGCCGACTGTGTGGTCAGAGTGCTGCTATTGGAAATCCCTCTGCATCTTCAGCAGGTTTCTCAGGGTCATGAGCGTTTCCCCCCTCAACCTGTAGCTATGCTTCACCTGAGCGGGGCAGCGAAGACCAAGTCAGCCTTCACCTGCAGAAGGATTCCAACTGCGATCTCTCTTTAACCAAAACCACCTTGAGCTAGTCTTTGCTGCTGCTGCTATCACCCTAATACCCTTCCTCAGTAATTAAGGTTCCAGCCCAAGCTTCAGTAAGAACTAGTGCACAGATGTAGCTGGGAAGCTGCGGCAGCCAACTTCGATAGGAAACAAGCCTGCATTCCATCCTTTAATAGAAGCCTCATCAATCAGATATAGCCATCTTCAACTCATGAGAGATGGCTAGCCTGTCCTCCCAGAGTACAGTCAGCTCAACCAAGATGGGTTTTGTCTCCAACCAAGATGGTTCTTCCTGGACAGAAGAACCTTGTCTGGTTGAAGTGTAGTCACCACCACCTCTTCTGGGAAGACAAGCTTCTTTTTAAGGTCAACTTGAATCATTCATCATAAAAAACTATTCACATGTCAAGTCAAGTCAAGTCACCTTAATTTATATGGCGCTTTTAACAATATAGATTGTTTCAAAGCAGCTTTACAGTGATAAATTACAGTAGCAGAGATTGTTTTGGCTTTACAGCAGCTCTAGAATGAAGTTGGTGTCCAGCTAAAGTTAGTTTTGATTGATTCACTTCCGTTGCTAAGATCATTAGTTATTTTTCATTAGTTAACTTATGGGCCGCTAACACAACACCGTTCTAACAGAAGACACTCGACCTGCTCCGGCCGCTCATCCGCACAAAACAGTGCCGGGTGGCTTGAGAACGCAAACCTTGAAATAGATTCCAAGGTGCAAGCCTTGAAAAATTTGGGGGAAAAAGGCTATCTCTGCGCAAACCTCAAAAACGCAAACCCGCGAAAACACAGATGGCGTGCACATGTGCATCACGTGTTTAGTCTATAGGTATGCGCATTTGAATATATATGTACGCAGGCGTGTAGTCCTTCTTTACAAATGTCCTCTTATTTCAACTTGCCATGACTTATTGATCATATAATTTTTTAGTAATTGCATGAAAAACACAATAAAATGGCTCTTCCTTTTTATAAACAGGCTTAGGCTATATGAATTAATGTTTAGATTTTTTTAACTATAAACATTGAGAAAATGTTTGTACTTACCTTTACATGTCCTCCTTAAATATTAGTATGAGACGACAGAACTTCTGGTTAAAAACAGAGTTATAGGAATTGCCTGGATTCATATAGCCTTGGTTTCTTGCAGCTGTACAACTGGGATATCCAATTTAGGCTTTTTTATCAACTGACTGATATTTGCGTAGCCATTTTCAAATTCAATCCCACAAAAGCACAAATCACTATTACAACTTTTACAACCTTGCATCATAAAGAGAAGATTGTGGATGGGACTAACAAAAACCGACGAATCACATTTAGTTTTATTTTGACAAGCGTATATATACAGGTCCTTCTCAAAAAATTAGCATATTGTGATAAAGTTCATTATTTTCCATAATGTAATGATAAAAATTAAACTTTCATATATTTTAGATTCATTGCACACCAACTGAAATATTTCAGGTCTTTTATTGTTTTAATACTGATGATTTTGGCATACAGCTCATGAAAACCCAAAATTCCTATCTCAAAAAATTAGCATATCATGAAAAGGTTCTCTAAACGAGCTATTAACCTAATCATCTGAATCAACTAATTAACTCTAAACACCTGCAAAAGATTCCTGAGGCTTTTAAAAACTCCCAGCCTGTTTCATTACTCAAAACCGCAATCATGGGTAAGACTGCCGACCTGACTGCTGTCCAGAAGGCCATCATTGACACCCGAGCAAGCAAGAGGGTAAGACACAGAAATAAATTTCTGAACAAATATGCTGTTCCCAGAGTGCTGTATCAAGGCACCTCAGTGGGAAGTCTGTGGGAAGGAAAAAGTGTGGCAAAAAACGCTGCACAACGAGAAGAGGTGACCGGACCCTGAGGAAGATTGTGGAGAAGGACCGATTCCAGACCTTGGGGGACCTGCGGAAGCAGTGGACTGAGTCTGGAGTAGAAACATCCAGAGCCACCGTGCACAGGCGTGTGCAGGAAATGGGCTACAGGTGCCGCATTCCCCAGGTCAAGCCACTTTTGAACCAGAAACAGCGGCAGAAGCGCCTGACCTGGGCTACAGAGAAGCAGCACTGGACTGTTGCTCAGTGGTCCAAAGTACTTTTTTCGGATGAAAGCCAATTTTGCATGTCATTCGGAAATCAAGGTGCCAGAGTCTGGAGGAAGACTGGGGAGAAGGAAATGCCAAAATGCCTGAAGTCCAGTGTCAAGTACCCACAGTCAGTGATGGTCTGGGGTGCCATGTCAGCTGCTGGTGTTGGTCCACTGTGTTTTATCAAGGGCAGGGTCAATGCAGCTAGCTATCAGGAGATTTTGGAGCACTTCATGCTTCCATCTGATTTCATTTTTCAGCACTACCTGGCACCTGTTCACAGTGCCAAAACCACTGGTAAATGGTTTACTGACCATGGTATTACTGTGCTCAATTGGCCTGCCAACTCTCCTGACCTGAACCCCTTAGAGAATCTGTGGGATATTGTGAAGAGAAAGTTGAGAGACGCAAGACCCAACACTCTGGATGAGCTTAAGGCCGCTATCGAAGCTCCTGGGCCTCCATAACACCTCAGCAGTGCCACAGGCTGATTGCCTCCATGCCACACCGCATTCAAGCAGTCATTTCTGCAGGGACCAGACAATAACAAGAGCACATGGCCCAACATAACAAAACACTCATGTGCATAACCAAGACAGGACAGACATGTGACACTACCCCCTCCCTACGGACCGGCTACCAGACGCTCCATAAAACCGGGGCGGGACCGGAAGGGACCGACCAGGGCGGGACGGGAGGGACCAACCAGGGCGGGACGGGAGGGACGGGAGGGACAGACCAGGGCGGGACGGGAGGGACAGACCAGGGCGGGACGGGAGGAACAGACCAGGGCAAAACAGAGAGTCCATCGGGCGACCAGGGCGAAACACAGAGTCCATCGGGCGGCCAGGGCGGTGAAGACCCCTCGGGAGGCCAGGGCGGTGAAGACCCCTCGGGCGGCCAGGGTGGTGAAGACCCCTCGGGCGGCCAGGGCGGTGAAGACCCCTCGGGCGGCCAGGGCGGTGAAGACCCCTCGGGCGGCCAGGGCGGTGAAGACCCCTCGGGCGGCCACGACAGTTGCTCAGGCGCAGGAACAGCAGACACCGGCGCAGGAACAGCAGACACCGGCTCAGGAACAGCAGACACCGGCTCAGGAACAGCAGACACCGGCTCAGGAACAGCAGACACCGGCTCAGGAACAGCAGACACCGGCTCAGGAACAGCAGACACCGGCTCAGGAACAGCAGACACCGGCTCAGGAACAGCAGACACCGGCTCAGGAACAGCAGACACCGGCTCAGGAACAGACACCGGCTCAGGAACAGACACCGGCTCAGGAACAGACACCGGCTCAGGAACAGCCACAAGAACTGTAACAGTCACAAGAACAGACAAAAACACAGAAACAAACACTGGCTCTGGCGCTGGGACAGGCACTGGCTCTGGAACAGACATTGGCTCCAGCTCTGGAACAGGCACTGGCTCTGCCTCCGGCTCTGGAACAGCAGACACTGGCTCCGGCCCTGGAACAGGAGACACTGGCTCCGGCCCTGGAACAGGAGACACTGGCTCCGGCCCTGGAACAGGAGACACTGGCTCCGGCCCTGGAACAGGAGACACTGGCTCCGGCCCTGGAACAGCAGACACTGGCTCCGGCCCTGGAACAGGAGACACTGGCTCCGGCCATGGAACAGGAGACATGGGCATGTCCAGGATCCGAGCCAGATGCTCCAGATAGTCCAAGTCCATAAAGGCAGACAGCACTGGCTCTGCCTCCGGCTCTGGAACGGGTACTGGCTCTGCCTCCGGCTCTGGAACTGGCACTGGCTCTGCCTCCGGCTCTGGAACAGGCGTTGGCTCTGCCTCCGGCTCTGGAACAGGCATTGGCTCTGCCTTCGGCTCTGGAACAGCAGACACTGGCTCTGCCTCCGGCTCTGGAACAGCAGACACTTGCTCCGGCTCTGGAACAGGAGACACTGGCTCTGGCTCTGGAACAGCAGACACCGGCTCAGGAACAGCAGACACCGGCTCATGAACAGCAGACACCGGCTCAGGAACAGCAGACACCGGCTCAGGAACAGCAGACACCGGCTCAGGAACAGACACCGGTTCAGGAACAGCCACAAGAACTGTAACAGTCACAAGAACAGACAAAAACACAGAAACAAACACTGGCTCTGGCGCTGGGACAGGCACTGGCTCTGGAACAGACATTGGCTCCAGCTCTGGAACAGGCACTGGCTCTGCCTCCGGCTCTGGAACGGGCACTGGCTCTGCCTCCGGCTCTGGAACAGCAGACACTGGCTCCGGCCCTGGAACAGGAGACACTGGCTCCGGCCCTGGAACAGGAGACACTGGCTCCGGCCCTGGAACAGGAGACACTGGCTCCGGCCCTGGAACAGGAGACACTGGCTCCGGCCCTGGAACAGGAGACACTGGCTCCGGCCCTGGAACAGGAGACACGGGCATGTCCAGGATCCGAGCCAGATGCTCCAGATAGTCCAAGTCCATAAAGGCAGACAGCACTGGCTCTGCCTCCGGCTCTGGAACGGGTACTGGCTCTGCCTCCGGCTCTGGAACGGGCACTGGCTCTGCCTCCGGCTCTGGAACAGGCGTTGGCTCTGCCTCCGGCTCTGGAACAGGCATTGGCTCTGCCTCCGGCTCTGGAACAGGCACTGGCTCTGCCTCCGGCTCTGGAACAGCAGACACTGGCTCCGGCTCTGGAACAGGAGACACTGGCTCTGGCTCTGGAACAGCAGACACGGGCATGTCCAGGATCCAAGCCAGACACTCCAGATAGTCCAGGTCCATGAAGGCAGACGGAACGTGAACAGCCTCTGACTGGGCAGACGGAACGTGAACAGTCTCTGACTGGGCAGACGGGACGTGAACAGTCTCTGACTGGGCAGACGGGACGTGAACAGTCTCTGACTGGGCAGACGGGACGTGAACAGTCTCTGACTGGGCAGACGGGACGTGGACAATCTCTGACTGGGCAGACGCAGGTCTCCTTCTCCTCCTCCGTCTATTCTGACGGATGTGTGCAGACTCGAGGCTGGCCAAAACCATTGACGGAATACCAACGCTGGACGGTTACAACGACGATGATCCCATTCCAGGAGAGACCAGTGAAGAAGACTCCGCTGCCCTCCCCTCCTCATTCCTCTGGGCACACAGAGAGAAATATTTAAAAAGAGAAATCCCATTCTCTCTCTCAGCCGGACAAAGTTCGCTCCGCTGAATCCACATGTGGCTCGTTCGTTCTGTCACGGTGGGTAGTGGGAATAAATCCGTGGACTCAGGTGCGGAGTGAATGAGTTATTTTAATAAAGACAAAACATAAAATAAACAAATCAACAAAAGAAAACCACGATCCTACTAACTAAATCCAGAACAAACAAGGCAGAGCAAGACAGGCACGGAACTTAACGCAACAACATATGAAACAAATACAACGAACGAGCACAGGACAGCAAACACAGGAAGACTAAATAGGAAGGCAAATAAGGAGGGTAACGAGGATAACAGGTGGGACAAATAAACCAATAATTAGATAACAAGGGGGAGGGACCAGACAATAACAAGAGCACATGGCCCAACATAACAAAACACTCATGTGCATAACCAAGACAGGACAGACATGTGACACCCATAGGGAGAGGGAGAACTAGGAAATCGCCTGCAATTGACTATGGAAACTTGCATTTAATCATTATTTTAGCTATAAAAAAGTTATAGTGTGATAAGACGTGCTTTATAGTTATTATTGTTTATTAAATTATGTCATATATCTATTTGGAAAATAGCCAAATTTTGATGGGGTAGGCCAAAATTCAAAATGCTTCGCCACTGGTTTGTTTACTCTGAATGTAATAAGTGATTATTAGGAAGAGTTACAGTTATTTTGTAGAACAAGCAACAGCTGAGCTTCTTCACATGGCTGTTGACGACAGCCTCATGATCATGACACATTCTGTCCTGATGACATCAGCAGGTCACCCCCTCCACAATTCTACTGTTTATTTACTGAAGCTCAGTGTCTGATGTTATTACTGCGGGGCCATCATATCAGTTATGAGCTTATCCGCTATTCTTAATTTTAATGCTACAAGAATTCAAAAACAAATAAAACACTTACCTGAAGCCCTACGGCTGGGTGCTGGTTATAGGACTGCAAGAGAAAGAAAGAAAGAAAGAAAGAAAGAAAGAAAGAAAGAAAGAAAGAAAGAAAGAAAGAAAGAAAGAAAGAAAGAAAGAAAGAAAGAAAGAAAGAAAGAAAGAAAGAAAGAAAGAAAGAAAGAAAGAAAGAAAACTGCGGAGAAGTAGGGAAATAGGTTGATTAGTTTGATAAGATAATTCAGGGTGTACTTTCAACTTTGCACACTTTTATGTCCCAGGGTGATTTTATAATTATTTTTTTTTAAAGAGTGAGAACGTTTTCTTTCAGAACTATAATTATCTAAAAGTTCTAACACAATGCATTCTGCAATTGGTGGTGTGGTGAAAATGACAAACATTCAGCAGTGGTGGATGTACTGTTGGACATTGTTAGTGGAGGAATTGATATAGTGAGAGTGTGAAAAGTGGGGACAAAAGTGGCCAAAAGTGCTTGTTTCTGTATATTTGAAAAGTTAATGAAATCATACAGATGCTATAAAATTGTTCCAGCTGTCAATCATTATGAATCTGCATATTTACTGACATCTCTACTCCTGGCAAACACTGTAAAGAAGACGGGGTGTGATGACCACATGAGTATCTGTGTCAGAGGATATTTTGGTATCAGATGACTTCATCTCACACGTATGGTGTTTGGTCATACCCACACGCCATGAAGCCTGAGTGTGTTTGTTTCCATTGTGACACAGCATGTTCTCACTTGGGTATCAGGGGACTCTAGACTGGAAGCTCCTGTACTCCTGCATGACTGCACTCGATGAGCCGTGACTGGACTGTAAATGGTCTTCATGAGATGTTGGGAGGGTTGTTCTTCAGCCCTTTGGTTTTCAGTCTGCAGATGAAACAGTGGTGTGTAAGTGTTCTGAAATGAGGAAGCATAGTCCCCTCTCTGTTTCAGTTTTAGTCCTGTGTAAATTCATGTTAACACATTTTCTATCTTCTTACAATATCAATTAGAATAGTTTTGTCTATAATATAATTTAAGACATGTTTTATGTATATATATATATTTTTTTTTTCAATTCAGGTGTGATGTCTGAGTTGGTGAGATTTGACTCTGTAATTAATTTCCACGGCATCATCAGCCAATCAAAGTGCTCAAAGTTCAGTTTTTCCTTATAATTTCTCTAAACTTTACGAGCTCAAAACATAATATATACTGTATCCTCTGCTGGACAGTTTAACTTCACATTTTTTTTAATATTTGTTTTACAGTGTTTTTATAATGTTATTGTTTTTTCATCCTATTTTTTAATAAGGCACTGCTTCCTTAAAGAAAATGGCCTTGGTTGAATTGCTGCTTTAAGGTGCACAAATTTAGATTTAAGCTGTACAGTAAGGTTACCATACCATAATACCATGCCTAACAATACTTTCATTGTAAGCTTGGCATTGATAAAGGTCACATGTAACTGAAACATTTGCCCTTTCTTCAGTAAAGCATTGATTTTATCTCGCTTTTTTGATGACTCCTGTCTTTGACGGAGTGTGCAGACTCTCTTGAAGTTTTTGTCTACGCACCTCATATGGACTAATTTTAAGGCACAGTGAGTTCCTAGCTATTCTAACAATACTTTCTAAAAACAGCATTGTAAAACAAAAGCATAATCTTCTTGTTAACCCCATAAAGATGTAATCTGCGTAAGATGTACAATCCCATTACCATACGTCTTTACAGTGTGTACAATCGCTGAGCTTTAGGAAGCCTCCGGAGCTGAAATTCATGGTAATGGGCGTTTCGTTTCCGACAAGCTCTGTAAGCAGTCAACCAATCACAACAGTTTGGACCATCTGACCAATTAGAGCTGAGTAGCTCTCGGAAAGGCGGGTCTTAGAGAGACTGAATCGTCGGACGAGTCGTTTTCAGACTCTTTGAGAAATTAGGTGATTTGCGATTTATATTATGAGAAAATATACGTTTTTTTTTTACCTTTGATGCATGTAAACCTGTTGGAGACTAAACAAAATTAGGAACCTTTAAAATAGCATAATAGGGCACATTAAATGATGAAAAAACATTCGCTTTGATAAAGAAATGTGCTAAAGCTTGCTAAAGTTTCATTATAGATGAATTAATGCTTTCATAGAGGAATTAATACTTAATTGATTATTTAGTTTTCCTCAAATTAGAGTAAACATTGCCTACATTGTCCACTGTGTTAAAATTATAGCAGGCCAATGTATCACAAAGACCAACAGGCCATCTCAGGATGAGATATCACTTTGTTAATGATAAAAAAAGATAAAAGATAAATAACAATGATCAGAACAGAAGCATTTATGCAAAACAGGAAATTATTTCTTACACCTTTTAGAGAAAGTATAACAATGACAAATACAAATTTTCAAAACTTTAAATTCTCACTAGTATAAAAAGTCATATAATATACATAATATATCTAAACATGCAGGAATTTTATTATTTTTTTTGTAAAGAAATTAATACATCTTTTCAGCAAGGACACATCAAATTGACCAAAAGTGCCACTAAAGACATTTCCAATGTCACGAAATAAAAGCACTTATTTCAAACCTTATGTTTATCAAAGAATACAGAAAAAAGCATCACGGTTTACACAAAAATATTTAGAAGAAGTGTTTTTTGAGCACCAAATCAGCATATTAGAATGATTTCTGCAGGATCATGTGACACTGAAGACTGGAGTAATGATTGAGGAAATTCAGCGTTGCTATTACAGGATTAAATTTCATCTTAAAATATAGCAAACCAGAAAACTTCTTTTAAATTGTAATAATATTTCATAATACTATTACTGTTTTTACTGTGTTTTTGGTCAAAGTATTTTAGCCTTGGTAAGCAGAAGAGACTTTTTTTCAAAAAAATTAAAAAATCTTACCAACCCCAAACATTTGTATATGAAATTGTATAAGACAAAGAAACAAATAATAATCAATTTTATAAAATCAGTTTATAGATTAGATCATATAATGAGTAATCAAATTTCCTAGTTTTTAAAATTGACACAACATTACATGCTGAGAATTTTTTTTAAAAAAAAGGAAAAAGATTTAAACTGAGCTGTAAAAACTGCTCATTTAGTGCTCTTTCTGTTCTAAGATGATAACTGGATTAAACATGCAATATGATGAGGTCATGTGACAAATGTTATGATGTCAAAATCATTACTGTAATTGTTTGCTAATGTTGATGGGAGGAAGACAATGTGATATTACCCTCGTCCAGTTTGATCAAATGTGTTAAATAAATAAAGAATCTTTAAAACTCTCCAGCGCTACTTGCAAACGTCACTTCTTCTCTAAGAACATTTGCTCGAATCATACTGTTCTGCACCATGACATATATTGTGTTGTTAAAGTTCTCCTTTTGAGAGACCATCATAAAATGAAATTAGGACACAGGTCTGATGTATGGTCTGAAATCTATAAATCTTTAAACTCAGTTTGGCAATTCTGTGACTAGAAACCATGAGGGATTCACAGGTGCCAAACCCCCTGTTTCTCAATAAAACAAAGATTGAAATTGTGTTGCAAGTACAGTTTCATGAAATGAAACTCTTTGTTTCAGTGCAAATAATAACAGTTTAGCCTATTCAAATAAACATATTGGAACACCGGATGAAAACTGAATCCCCCAAGTCAAATGTGCTAACTTTGTGCCTTACCGAATCATTTGGATGATTAAATTATGTTGTCGTTCCAAAAACATTATTCATGTAGCAATACACTGAACCTGCAGCCATAGTGTCGATTGCTGAATGCCAATTCACAGGTGCTGCAATTGACAAACTGTTAGTGACAGAAGAAAATAAAAGTGCATAAAGACTATTACTACTCTACTTCTAGTTTTGCAATAAAAATCGCAAGCACAAATAATCAATTCTGATTGAAATCCCTCCATGATAGCATACATACTGAAGATTGTGAAATTGCACTGAAAACGTCCATTCTATTTCATCAAGCTCTGCATTACAGTTTTTTTCGATTGCTAAACGACAGTGAGCACAACTGGAGCTACATGTGAAAACTCTAACTACAGTCTGCACAGCAGCAGTTCATGTGGACCAAACTCTAGTTCGTTTTTCATTGCTTGAACACAGTTTTCAAAACTCTACACACTTATCCCATGACTTTAACCACAACCTGCACAACACTGTGGCTTTACAGCACTTTGTTCAAATGCTAACACACTGCTGTCAAAACTGTGAACCACACATTCAAAACAGAATAGATTTCAGCCTTGTGCCTTTCAAACACTGCGGATTGCAATTTCAGCTGAAAGGCTAAGCAGTGTCTTGTTCGTTATCTGTTCGAATTACATATGTACTTTTAGTTTCTACCTTTTTTTTCTCATTACTGTAATTCCGTAAATTACTACAGACTATTGAAGCAAACTGCTAATTTTCATTTACCTTAAAGAATTATGTTCTAAAAATTTAAATAAATCGTGAAAGAATGTCACTCTTTTCTTTGAAGAAAATATTACTTTGTATGAAGTCACTGAAATTGTTCAAACTGTAAAGATGAAAAGTTTGTATTTTCTGTATTGGTGTTTGATGCTAGTGTTTTTACTCTCAGTGTGTTCTGAGTGACAGTGTGTGTGTTATCTCAGTGAGGGTTGTGCATGTGTTTGGCCAGCCCGATCTCACGGCAATTCGTATGAATTTTACGAGGTGGCTAATTCGTACGAATTCATACGACCTCACTCGTACGAATTAGTACGATTTTTGCTAAATCGTACATATTTTACGAGTTGCCCAATTCGTATGAATTTGTACGAATGACCTACCCCTGACCCCGCCCCTAAACCTACCCATCACGTGGGTTTAGACAAATCGTACGAGTGAGGTCGTACGAATTCATACGAGTTAGCCACTTTTTAATCACTCGTACAAATTCGTACGAATTGGTCGTGAGATAGCGTTGGTTTGGCTGCACTGAGCCTGTTTTGAGCCATGTGTTAAGAGTTGTGTTGCTTGGACTGAGTTTTGCAGGTGATGTGAACTGTTTATCTCAGGTGACTGTTGGTAGTGCAGACTGTAGTTAGAGTTTTGCACATGTAGCTCCAATTGTGCTCACTGTCGTTTAGCAATCGAAAAAACTGTAATAGAGTTTAATAGAGTAATTTGTATAACAAGTGAGAAAACATTGTTAAAGGATTAGATTGATGTCTACCTTTGTGACAATTATCATGTCTGGGATGCAGTATCCGCCTTGCTAATTCAAACAGTGTATAGACTGTACCTTTTTACCTCCTAATTATGATTACAGTTTTTCTCAATCGATTTGGTATTTCTCCCAACTCAGGTAACTGCTCTCAAAACAGTTAACACAGCAAACTAAACACACTCTTATGTTGGCGAACAGTTCACTGCACAATGAAACAGCATTTTATTCTAGTAATGCATTTATTAAAATTCAATATTAACATCAAAACTAAAAGTGTGTTCTCTGTTGATTTGACAACAAATTCAGCTGAAGATACACAAAGAAATAAATGCAAATACATGTTTTTCATTAAGTTCTTTACTGTAATGAGGAGTTCAGGTGTATGACAATGAGTTGTCACCCCACGAAAAAATCATGCAAATAAGTACATAGGTTTAAAAAAAAAAAAAAAAAACAGTACTGCATTCATTGAATCAATTAATTTATTGATCATGCCTCTCAATTACATCTGGCCAGAGAATTTCATCAACGTCACAGCAAATATTTTCACGGGTCATGCATAGTGGGAAAAAACGCCTTGAATCATGTATCCATCCTTGACATGCTTGTGCCCCAATATCTCCACAGGCCTTCCATCGCTTGAAGACTTACTTGGTTGTAAGGGTTGCTGTCATGTACTTTCCATCTCCAAGAGGAGAAGAATTCCTCAATTGGATTCAGGAAAGGAGAATATGGTGGAAGGAATACCATCCTGAAACGTGGGTGATTCTCAAACCACTCTCGCACTAGTGATGAATGGTGGAATTGGACATTGTCCCAAACAACTACAAAATTCCGCACCATTTGCTCCTGATCACCCTGCAGAAAGAGGATTTCATTGAGGAGATTTAAAAAATGTAGGGGCCTTGCTGTGTTGTATGGTCCCAAGACAGCATTGTGTGCCACAACATCAGTTGTAGAAATTGTGGCACAGAGAGTGATGTTGCCTCCTCGTTGTCCAGGGACATTGACTGTAGCATGCTGGCCAATCACATTTCTCCCTCTTCTCCATTTTTTGTGAAGATTGAAGCCTGCTTCATCAATATACAGGTACTCATAATGAGTTGCACTGCTATCCAACTCCAAGATTCTCTAGAGTAAAAAGAATACAAGGTACAGCACAGTAAGTTAGTGTTTTACAGTAATGGCATTGATTGCAATCAATACTACTGTGAAACTGTTGCTGAAGTTTGAGTTCACACTTTGACGCAGCAGTATACATAGATATGCCTAAATCTTTTCACTTACAGTAGCATGGAATAGTTTATGGACACATACTTAAAATTCAGGAAAAAATATATCTTTGTGTTGACAAAGAAAGTGCAGTAATTGGGTTGCACATACCTGAACAAACTGGAATCGCAACTCCTTTACTCTAACGGAGTTCCTCTCAAAGGGCACTTTGTATACTTGCTTCACTCGGATTGAATTTCTCCTCAGAACACGATCAACAGTTGATTGTCCTGTGTTATTCTTTGCTGAATTTCTTTGAGGCGGAGGGTGTTGTTCTGGACCACCATGTCAACAATGGCATGCTGTTGTTCAACTGAAAGAAGTCTTGTTCGTCCACCTGAATGTTCTCGAACTTCAATTCTGAAAAATGTTTGGACAAGCAGGAACATTTACTGTAGAAATCTAGACCTATGTCAAACAAGACTACATGGACTCATTGTAGAATTAGAATGATATAGTTACTTACCGGTTTTCCCTCTGAAATGTGCGGATAATTGAAGCCACTGTGGATCTGTTTATATTGGGCTGAACTCTCTGCCCAGCTTCTCTCAGTGAGAGACCATGATTTATGACGAGGTCAATCAGTGTGGCTCTGATTTCATTTGAAACACGCGTGTACCCTATCCTTCTACCTCTCCTCCCTCCTCTTACACCTTGCCCTCCTCTTCCTTTCTTTCCATCTCTTATATTTTCTACTATTTCTCTTTCCACTATACCATTGTCCTCCAATCTATCCATCTCTTCTCCTCTTCCATCCTCAGCTCTTCTTTCTCTTTCTCCTACATCCTCAGCTCTTCTTGCTCTTCTTTCTCTTTCTCCTACATCCTCAGCTCTTCTTTCTCTTTCTCCTACATCCTCAGCTCTTCTTTCTCCTACATATTCAGCTCTTCTTGCTCCTTCTCCTCCTCCTCCTCCTCCTCCTCCTCCTCCTCCTCCTCCTCCTCCTCCTCCTCCTCCTCTTCATCTTCATCTACATCTACCCTGTCCTCCACCACCTCTCACACCTCTTCCTTTTCCACTGCTCATTCTCCTTCTTTTTATTGTCTTTTCTCCTCATTCATCTTTATTGTTTTTCTCTTCCCCTTTTGTAGTTGTTGTAATTAAGACAGCTGTGTGAACAATTAGGAAATTGACTTTTTCTGTGTTGAGTGGATTATTAACTCATCAGATATCAATTTGGGGTTAATTGAGGACATAAGGTGTGCAACTGACTATTTTACAGTTCACAGAGTTTTGTTTGTTGTGTTTTGAAAATGGTACAAAAATGCTTGTGATCTTTGTTAAGACCAATGGAAAAAGCTGCAAAAGTTTTTCCTGGTATATTAAAGATTTGGTTGGCTGTATGAACTGCTGTGATAACATTAGGGAATTTTGTGCACAGTGTTTTGAGAAAATTATGCTTTTGATTTGTAATTTGTATGAAATGAAGGAGAATTTACTATCTGTTTAGGACAATTACGAAGTGTACAGATCACTGTGTTAAATGTTTTGAGAGCAGTTACCCGAGTTTGGAGAAATGTACCAAATCGATTGAGAAAAACTGTAATTAATTTGTATTGCTTTCAAGGAGACAATAGGACAGGAAAAGAAAAAAGTGTTGATAGACTGGGGGGCTGAATGAGCTTTATTGTTGATTCTCTCAAGGCTCAAAACTCAACATTAAGAAACTGTGTTGAAAGAAAACTCCCTTTGGCTAACATACTCCTCCACTTCCCCACTTCCGCTTCTCTCTATGTACATATTTTTCACTGTTTCTATCTTTTCCCTCCCTATTTTTCTTTACCTCTTTCTGCCCCCATGCACCCCACTTATAGTTTGAGTTATGTTTTTTGGACAGAATTATTATCTGAGCTCCAGAATGCAGAAAAGCAACAAATCACTCAGGGACTATTCTGTTCCCTCTGCATCTCTGGGGAATGTGCTGGTAGCAATCAAATTAGTGCAATCCATTAAGAGATTTCACAGCTGTCAATGATGTATAGTGCAAAAAGTTCATTCTTTTCTCTCTAGACTCTTTCAGAAGAGTTATTGAGTGAGTTCAGTGTTATATTGGACTCAATGATGTGTGTGTGTGTGTGTGTGTGTGTGTGTGTGTGTGTGTGTGTGTGTGTGTGTGTGTGTGTGTGTGTGTGTGTGTGTGTGTGTGTGTGTGTGTGTGTGTGTATATGTTTAGCTGTCTTTGGAGACGGTGTATCTTTATTTAGGGCTTACAAACCAAATATGTCAAATGTCCGCACCACGTAGAAAACTGTATACTAAATACTATGTGAAAAACAGGCTAGTCTCATCAAAACTGAGGTGCACATTTGGACGAAGTACAGGTCCTTCTCAAAAAATTAGCATATTGTGATAAAGTTCATTATTTTCCATAATGTAATGATAAAAATTAAACTTTCATATATTTTAGATTCATTGCACACCAACTGAAATATTTCAGGTCTTTTATTGTTTTAATACTGATGATTTTGGCATACAGCTCATGAAAACCCAAAGTTCCTGTCTCAAAAAATTAGCATATTTCATCCGACCAATAAAAGAAGTGTTTTTAATATAAAAAAAAAAAGTCAACCTTCAAATAATTATGTTCAGTTATGCATTCAATAGTCAATACTTGGTCGGGAATCCTTTTGCAGAAATGACTGCTTCAATGCGGCGTGGCATGGAAGCAATCAGCCTGTGGCACTGCTGAGGTGTTATGGAGGCCCAGGATGCTTCGATAGCGGCCTTAAGCTCATCCAGAGTGTTGGGTCTTGCGTCTCTCAACTTTCTCTTCACAATATCCCACAGATTCTCTATGGGGTTCAGGTCAGGAGAGTTGGCAGGCCAATTGAGCACAGTAATACCATGGTCAGTAAACCATTTACCAGTGGTTTTGGCACTGTGAGCAGGTGCCAGGTCGTGCTGAAAAATGAAATCTTCATCTCCATAAAGCTTTTCAGCAGATGGAAGCATGAAGTGCTCCAAAATCTCCTGATAGCTAGCTGCATTGACCCTGCCCTTGATAAAACACAGTGGACCAACACCAGCAGCTGACATGGCACCCCAGACCATCACTGACTGTGGGTATTTGACACTGGACTTCAGGCATTTTGGTAATTTCCTTCTCCCCAGTCTTCCTCCAGACTCTGGCACCTTGATTTCCGAATGACATGGAAAACTGAGCAACAGTCCAGTGCTGCTTCTCTGTAGCCCAGGTCAGGCGCTTCTGCCGCTGTTTCTGGTTCAAAAGTGGCTTGACCTGGGGAATGCGGCACCTGTAGCCCATTTCCTGCACACGCCTGTGCACGGTGGCTCTGGATGTTTCTACTCCAGACTCAGTCCACTGCTTCCGCAGGTCCCCCAAGGTCTGGAATCGGTCCTTCTCCACAATCTTCCTCAGGGTCCGGTCACCTCTTCTCGTTGTGCAGCGTTTTTTGCCACACTTTTTCCTTCCCACAGACTTCCCACTGAGGTGCCTTGATACAGCACTCTGGGAACAGCCTATTTGTTCAGAAATTTCTTTCTGTGTCTTACCCTCTTGCTTGAGGGTGTCAATGATGGCCTTCTGGACAGCAGTCAGGTCGGCAGTCTTACCCATGATTGCGGTTTTGAGTAATGAAACAGGCTGGGAGTTTTTAAAAGCCTCAGGAATCTTTTGCAGGTGTTTAGAGTTAATTAGTTGATTCAGATGATTAGGTTAATAGCTCGTTTAGAGACCCTTTTCATGATATGCTAATTTTTTGAGACAGGAATTTTGGGTTTTCATGAGCTGTATGCCAAAATCATCAGTATTAAAACAATAAAAGACCTGAAATATTTTAGTTGGTGTGCAATGAATCTAAAATACATGAAAGTTTAATTTTTATCATTACATTATGGAAAATAATGAACTTTATCACAATATGCTAATTTTTTGAGAAGGACCTGTATATAGCTGTGACGTAGTTAAGCTGGTTCATATCTTTTCTTTTTTTTTTTGCAGTTTTTCTTTTTTTGGCTAGTAGAAGTCTGTAACTTAAAAATTAAGAAGCCAAATTGGCCGGTGAGTGAAAAAGTTCATTTTAAACCCTGAGATTAAATATTTTATAAAAATAACCGTTTTGTGTATAAAGAGAAAATGTCATCATTTACAGATCGTAAATCAATATAATTTTCATATGCATTTTTTTCTTTACAATTGATATTAAAAACATTCATATTTATACAGTAAAAATAGTATGAATAGCATGGTAGTATGCTATTTTGAACATGACATGTTTTAATTTTTATCATTACATTATGGAAAATAATGAACTTTATCACAATATGCTAATTTTTTGAGAAGGACCTGTATATAAGCTACAGTATGGCTGGAACAAAAAGGTAGATGGAATGATAAAAACGATGGGTTTGCTAAAAGGCAGCTCTCCTTGAGGAATTTGAGGTTTACAATTTAATTTTTTCCCCTAAGCTCCACTATTTATTTTTTTTTTTTTAGCCATTAGTTGTTTTTGTTTTTTTACAACTGTTTATCATACTATTTCTGACCCTTAGATTTAAACAGGCTGCTTTTGGCTTCTGTACTTTAAAGACTCTTACACACAAGTTACAGTTCTTTGCTAATAATTGCTAATAGTCTAAAAAGTCACTGCCACATGTGCTACTAAATACTGGCTTCTAGAAATATTTCTCATCCAGTGTTAAGAGCCATTTCAGTTTCAAATTTAATCAAGCTCTGTTCATCTGTTAAACCTAGCCATCATCCACTGACATGAAAAATAAATAAACTACTTAGAATCATTTAATATGAAAAGCAGTAAATAAATTAGTTTAAAATGTACAGTGTTTGTGTGGTGGGAGGAGTGTCTGTCTGCATGCATGGGTGCACTTTAACTTCGACCTGTTAGACTGGTTAAGAATGGAAAGAGCATAAATTGATGCAGAAGGTTGGCAGATATTTGGGGTGTTTGAGGGTGTTCTGTTTTCATGTCATCACTTCAGAGGGAGAATAACAGAAAGGAGAATAACGGCTCCTATTTCATCATTCTGAATTCAAGAAAAGAAAAAAATATTTCTCTGTTACTCTGCTCTGACTTGTTTCTCCTGTTACATCACTAGCCTCTCTAGTACAATCCATCCATGCGCTACGGTTTAGTGTTCCACTGAACCCGTTCTACTCACAGTTGATAAACACTTCCCAAGACCACACACTCATCCACACCAGTTTACATCACTGATCACTGAACTTAATCCATCATCTGACTGTGCAGTTCTACATTTCTTTCGGTTAACTTATCAAATTCCATAAATCCCTTAAAATTAGGGGGGGGGGGGGGGGACTCAACAGTATTTTCATATAAAGGTAAAAGAAAAAAAAAAAGTTTTGTAGCTTGTCCAACATAATCCATTAAGTTCTTCAAGGAACATTTGTCTTGGAATCACCAGCTGTAGCCCTTTTTTACCACCAGAATAAACAGAGGAAAGTGCCTTTTTTAAAAACACAAAAACGCATACAGAAGAGAAATGGTTACAATTGAAAGTAGCTGTTTTGCTAGGCTGGAAATGACTGTTCATAGACCAAAACCACCAAAATAAGTACGCATAGACAAAATCTATGTTCACACCACACGTATACACAAAACGTTTACAGTTTACATATCAATTTTCTAATAATTTTAATATGTTTTGAAATGCAAATTATTCCTGTGATGGCAAAGCTGAATTACTCCAGTCTTCAGTGTCAAAATGCTTATTTACTGCTCAAGAAACATGTCTTATTATTATCCGTGCTAACTATTTTTTGTGGAATCCATGATAAAAAAAAATATTCCAGGATTCTTTGATGAAAATGAAATTTAAAAGAACTATTAAAATAAAGAAGCATTTATATTTGAAATATAAATCTTTTGTAACATAATAAATGTCTTTTGAACAATTTAATGCATCCTTGCTAAATAAATGTATTTTTTTTTAAAGTATGTAAATATGCTTTTTTTACACAGGGAAAAGAAGACTGATAAAACTATCATTTTGAAGTGTCATGCTTATCCGTCCAATATTTCAATATTTGTAATCAACTTCTGCCAAAGCACACAATGACAAACAGTTCTGTGCTGCAACCGAATGATAAAGAAATCTAGTCCTAAATTCTGAGCATGTCTCCACAAGGGGAAACAGAATAAAACCTGGAGAAGGTTGTTGGCTCAGCTGGCTATTCTACACGTAAATTAGACATTTAACTGATAGAATTCAGTGTGTGTGTGTAAAATTAAAGATACATCTGAAAGATTTGTGCTGACAGGTACAGAGAGAGGAGTGATAGATGAAATATTAGTGTTGGCAGGTTAGAGCATGGGTGCTGTGTACTGAACATCTCTCTTTCTATCTTTCTTGAAGAAAAGAACAATGCATAGTTTTCACTCTTGCAGACAAGTTCAATAATTCAGCTTCAAATCCCGACAACTCTAAATAAATACAAAAGCAATACATTTAATAACCAAATAACCATGTTTTTACAGTGTAAACAGATTTGTGCAATGACCTGTTTAGAACTTTTACTTAGTAATTACAAAGTAATTACTAAGTAATTATTTTACTTGAACTAAATATGCGCCACATTTAAACTAGTCCTGAGCAATTCAAATAAGTTTTACTCAGTTTTATTCTTATTTTCATAGCACTTTCGATTCATATTGTTTTAAGGCATGCAGCTTTACAAGAATAGAGCTTTACAACCCTCCTGTTTTCTTTCATGTGACAGTAGCAAGGGAAAAGTCCTTAAGATGTTTAAGTAGATGAGGAAGAACCTAGAGAGGAACCGAGACTGCTGGAAAAGCCCACCTAAACTGTCACATATTTACAAGCATAGGCCTACACAAATGTTCATTTTGAACTGATGTGATCCAGCTAATAGTCTTAATTATTTGTTGTTCAATTAAATGACTGAATAGAAAAAATATAAATCTTTTTGCATATTTTTCTGCTAAAACTCTTTCCTGAGGCCCTTGATCTCAGCCTTATAGCTTCAAAATATATGTTCACACTACACGTATACATTAAAAGTTTACAGTATACAGTATCAATATCCAAATGACTATTTTTGGGGTGTGAAATGCAAATTATTTCTGTGATGGCAAAGCTGAATTACTCCAGTCTTCAGTGTCAATTTGCTGATTTGATGTTCAAGAAACATTTCTTGTTATTATCAGTTCTCGATGTTTTTATGGAATCCATGATTTTTTACCAGGATTCTTTCTGTTGTTAGGTTTTGTAACATAATAAATGTCTTTTGAACAATTTAATGCATCCTTGCTAAATAAATGTATTACTTTCTTTCATAAAAATCTTAAAACAGTATGTGAATTTACTTTTTTTTCCCAGTGAAAAGAAGACAGATAAAACAAATATCATTTTGAAGTGTCATGCTTATTCGTCCAATATTTGTAATCAACTTCTGCCAAAGCATACAATGACTAAAATCAAACAGTTCATTCTGTGCTGCAAACGAATGATAAGGAAATATAGTCCTAAATCCTGAGCATGTCTAAAAATAAATATTTTCCCAGAGAGCAGCGTTTATGTCATACCTATTAACACCAAAAAAGTAGAAAAGAGCACCCAGATTTCCACACGTTGACATTTTGCTCCCCCTAAAGTGGAATGACCAATTCTCAGACCACACAGTCAATCAAAAAACAAGCTCTTGATCAATAGCAAGCCGCTAGTATCACTTCAATCCAGAATAGAGAGAGGCAGAGAGAGATAGTAAATGTGTGTGTGTGTGTGTGTGTGTGTGTGTGTGTGTGTGTGTGTGTGTGTGTGTGTGTGTGTGTGTGTGTGTGTGTGTGTGTGTGTGTGTGTGTGTGTGTGTGTGGAGAGAGAGAAAGATGACTGTGAATGCAGATATGGGCTTCAACAAACAGGACGCAGTGACACTAGGTGCAAAGGTAGAGCTGAGTAAGATAAGGCCTGCTCTTAACATGCTGTTGAGATACTATTTGTCAGACAGAGGGCATTTTGATAAGCCGAGAGCACACACACACTTTGATAAGTCGGGTCATACACATAAAGACCCATATTGATTGGTAAGGTCACACACACATACACAGACAGCCTTCAATAATTAACATCCCTAATAGGTGAGGTTGGCTTGTGAACTATTTAACTTATACTGAAATAATAACATCACTACACACAGGTGACTCATTTAATTATTGAGCTTTGACTTAAGAACTACATATTTTCAATGTTAGAAAGTTATACACATTATACATATACATTCTGGCCCAGCAAATTGAAACGATAGTAAACAACAAAATGTAAAGTCTTATCATTAAAATTTTAAAAACAAACAAAAACATACAAAAAACCCTGTACTTTTTTTCTTCTCTGGAACACAAAAGAAGATGTTTTTGTCCATACAAGTCATTTTCAATATATGGATCTTATTTTGTGTTCCATAAAGATTTTGAACAACATGAGGGTGAGTAAATGATGACCCCTTTAAGGAATGGAAATAAATACTGTACCAAGCACACATAACAATGCATTTGAATCTGAAAGTTACAGTATTGCATCATTCCTATTTTCAATCAAGCCAAAAGGAGAATTTATGATACATTGATAAAAAAAAATGTACTCTGTGGTGAACTACAGAAAAAACAAATGTAATCTCTACCTGAATAAGTTAATTCAGGCAAGAATTTAAAAAACAAAGTATTAGTACTCTATTTAAGCTTGTAGAAATTAAAGCGTAAATATCAAAGTTATAAAATTAAGTAAAACCTACTCAACTTTGTTGGCATGAATAATTAATGAAGGTTGCATTATTCACCATTTTACAGCTGTATTTACACTGTTGTATCATTGTTTTTGTTGTTAGGCGTAGTAACTTGCTGTTTTGTGACAACTGGAGTACATTTTCTACTCAAAATGACACATTCATGAAAAAAAACGGATGTGACGATTTCCAACGTATTGGATGAAGACGGCGAGCGAAGAAGATGTTAAGGTGCATGGTGTCAGAGCTAGAATATCAGCCAGGTAAGAAAATATAAAGTTAATCTAAAGGCAAAGTCTTTCATTTCTGTGAGTATTTCGGAAAGTCTGTTCTGGGATGCTTTTAATATATTGCACTGAAACATTTTTATTTTGGCTGCTTGTTCAAATTGCTTCATTAAAATGAGCTTAAGCAACACAATTGCTATACATTTTGTCCAAACTTAATTTGATTGTGTTCAACCTGCTTAAATATATGTACAATTTAAGTTTACGTAATCCGTTTGTGTTGGATTACATGAATGATTTGTGTTGCATTAACTGAAACTGGGCGGTGCTTGTTAGTTCCCAGCATGCTTTGCATATAGCTGAATTAAGAGATAATGAATGTGGAAAAGTGTTATTTTATGTGTTTTTGAGAAAATGAGAAAAGGGGAAGACTTGATAGTGTGTAATTGTGTTCAATGTTCATTACATTGGAATTATTAGAACCATTTAAATTACAGTTGGTTACCATTGTGGAGAAGAGTGGAGCATTTGGTTAGTCTGTGGACTGATTAAAAAAAACTTAACCCCTGTGGCTGAAGGAGCATATAAACATTAGCATTTAAGATGTTAATAAGTGCTATTATTAGCTAATAGACAGCTATAGTCCAGAAATTGAATAGAGTGACCTAAAATGACCAATGTACATTACCAAATCATGTAAATCCAACACACATTTTTTTCAGTGCAGTTTTAAATAGATTAAAGCATGTTCACTAAACTTAACCGGTTTAAGTTACAGGGAAGCAATTCCATTGATTTGGTTGGACATTACTATTTCACATAAATTCTTTCTCATTCAGTTGTCACAACACAAGGAGCTTACATAGATTAAAAAAATCCATTCTTGTTAATAAAAAACTATTTGCTTGTGTGGAACCACTGTCCATAATTGAATTAAGTTAGTTTAATTTTTTTTTTTTTGAGTGATGTTGTCTACACAATATTTATTGTATTATTTACTTAGATGTTTATAAGTAAAGCATACACTTTAAAAGCATGGCTTAATTCAGTGTTATATTATTTGAGTAAAAAGCATTTGCAAAGGAAACTTCAACTAAGTAGACATTACTCAACAACCTTATTTACTTATTTTCTTTGTTAATTTTACTTGACTTACTTAAGTAGATTTTACTTAATTCCATTTGTGAGATTTACTTTACAAATCTGCGTGCAAAAACTTTTTTTTTCAGTGCAAAACAAACAAATGCATGGTTCAAAAGACGCGAAATTGCAACTGCAGAAATTCCAAGTAGCATGAAAAATAATACAGGCATTATCATTAAAGAGAAGATAACATACACTTAAACAGTATTTCACATTCCAGATTATACAAATCAGAGACAAACTGACATGATTCTCACTAATGTGAGTTAATTGATGTGCCCAAGAAGTAAATTAGAGGCACATTTAATGCCAGAATGTCTTTTTACATTTTATGAGAGTGAATGTCAAGCCAGAGGACAGCAGCCTACGGCAATGACGAGTTTAATCTATCAGATCTCTGAGGGAAGAAGCTCTCTCACAAACATGACCAAGCATGAGGTAGCAGAACACTCCCAAAGCTAAATCACACCAATACAATATGTGAACAATCCTACTCAACAGAATAACAAATTATGGGTCAACAACAAATAATAAACAAATAATTAAACAACTTATGTTACATTTCAGTGCAAAACACTAACAGTTTGTCTGCAGATGTGCATATTAAAAAAATGTGCAGATTGCAATGTGAATAATTCAATTGATTTTAACAAGAACTGTCTTGTGTTCAGTGTTTAATGTTTCATGGCAAGCTGTCAGTTGCCAAATAATAAAAGATATTTTCTCTGGAAATTCAAGCCATCTTTTTCCTAACTTGTCATACAAAATAATGCTAACATCTTTTCTACACAAAAAGTATAAACATGTCTCTCTCTCCCCTTTCCTTTGTCTACTCACACTCTCACTCCCCACCCATCCCACCCAACTTTAGTTCTCTCTCTAATCTGTCCTGTCATATCCGTCATCTTTTAAGATCACCATAAGACGTGTGGCTCATTTGTGCTATTCAAAGTTTGACCTTTGCTCCACACTAGTGGAGTGACCTCTACAAAAAGGTCAAGACACATATTTTCCTTTTTTTTCTTTTAGTCAACAGGGTGAGTCAGTTTGGTAAATCATTAGTGAACACAAAGCCATAATTCAACTAACCTGAACATTGAGCTGTTCAATTTCTTTTATGAAAAAGAGCTTCAAAGGTATTCATTGCCTGAGCAATTTAATACAGTGTTACTGTCATTTCTGTTCTGTTCTTTCACCCGTCTTAAAGTGGGAACTGCTGGGAAGAGAAAGAGACTACTGGTTAGGTCTCAAATGGGCCTGCTGTTATAGTGACATAATATGAACCTGACCCTTTACTGTTTAAACAGACAGCAATCATCTAAGAGAAAAATAATACTTACATAATTATACACATTTTCTTAATTAAGCTAACCATAAAATCACAATTGAGCTGGGTGTGAGTCACCATTGAGCCTCAACTTCTCAGAGTTTAAAATTCATTTTTTTTATTTGTTTGTATTTTTTATTATTTAAGTTTTTATTATTTTATATTTGATCATTATTTACCTATAGTCTTTTAAATTGTTAAAATCACTGTTGTAATGAGCAGAAATTATTTATTGCTGATGTTAATATTTACAGAGGCTAGTACATTATTTATACAGTTAAATTAACTCAAAGCCTTAATCAAGATGCTCAACATCTGCTCTTATGGTAAAATGAAACTATGAAAAGGATATAATTGGGTTGCTGTAAACAATTGTATTTCAATTATTATGGAGCAAATGTTATCAGTAAATATTTCTTTAACATAAACATTTTTTTCATGGAGGAAAGCATACAGATCCATATGGATTAATTTCACTCCACCAAGACCGAACGCAAGGGAATTAGAGTGGAAAGCTATAGTTCTGCAATGTAGCATTACTGGAGAAACCAATTTTACATTATTACTGATTTACTTCAGAACATTTGAACTGCTGCACGGCAGCCTTGCAATACATGCACACTCACACACAGACTTATGGGTATATGTCTTTAGTGAACACATGCACACACACACACACACACACACACACACACACACACACACAAACACACACACACACACACACACACACACACACACACACACACACACACACACACACAAACACACACACACACACAAACACAAACACACACACACACACACACACACACACACACACACAAAGTTAATAATTGTTATGGAATTTTCCAAATCTTAAAGTGATCTCTACCCACAGTCTCTCTCTCTCTCTCTCTCTCTCTCTCTCTCTCTCTCTCTCTCTCTCTCTCTCTCTCTCTCTCTCTCTCTCACTCTCTCACTCTCTCACTCTCTCACACACACACACACACGCACGCACGCACGCACACTCATTTACTATCTCTCTCTGCCTCTCTCTATTCTGGATTGAAGTGATACTAGCGGCTTGCTATTGATCAAGCTTGTTTTTTGATTGACTGTGTGGTCTGAGAATTGGTCATTCCACATGCATGTCAAAAAAGAAGACGTTTGAATCGTCACACACACACACAGAGGCCTGGCTATCTATTAAGCACATATCTCTGACTTTTAATAAAAATCACAGACTTGTATAAAACTAATTATTTTTATCCAATTATAATTTACCCTACAATTTCCTGATTCAGCACACACACACACACACACACACACACACACACACACACACACACACACACACACACACACACACACACGGTTCATATTGCAGAGGGTTCAATAAAGATGGAGCACTTTCCCTGATATTTACATTAGTAGCCTCTGAAGGTGAAAAGTCGCCAATATGGATGAGGCCCAGAAGTATATATCCAGATCTGTCTTCACAGTTTCATGTTTAATTCATGATTTTGCATCTGTTTTTTCTTCCTCAGGTGGTGTAGTTTATGTGTTATAATGTTGTGTATGAATACAGTGAAGTGTTGCTGCTTGTGAGAAAATCTTAAAGACAGAGAGAGTCCATATGCAGAGTGCATATCCAACACAATTGTGCAGGTCACTACCTTCCACTCAAGCCTTTACAAAAAACACATGCACACATACATAACCACAGTTATTTATAAGTGTTTTTTTCTGAGTCATAGTATATATACCATGTTCCCCTTTTAACTGTATGTAGGAGGCTAAATAAAACCATGTTGGACGAATCTTCTGACTAACATGTTCAAAGTATACAATATACTGACGTTTACTGTTTTTATTTATTAATTATTTACTGATTATATAATTTGTCTGTTATTTGTTATCTGTTTCTGTTTGAAGTTTTCTTTGTGCATTTGTCTTACTTTGGTCATATTTTAGGTTAGGGTCCAATTCTCACTATACTGACTATTAACTACAGTACAACTTTTGCCCTTAATAAACTCCTAATTACTGTTTATTAATAGTTAGTAAGGTAGTTGTTAAGTTTAGGGATTGGGTAGGATTAGGGGTGTAGAATATGGTCATGCGGAATAGGACTTTATTATGTGCTTTACAAGTACTAATAATCATAATAAACATAATAAATAATTTCCTAGTGATATGCATGCCAAAAAGCAACTATAGTTAATAGTGAGAATTGGACCATAAACTGAAGTGTTACCCTTATTTTTCTTACAGCACTGGCTTTTAACTCTTTGGGATCTGAAATTGGCACTTTCATTAAAAAATGACTAGGTTAATTTATTAATTTGTTAATAAATCATTTATATTTTTCTATTTCTGAACATTTGCATCACAAGGAACTTGAGAACATAAAATGGTAGTGCTGACAGGTAGCTGAAGAATTATCCACAAGGCATGGCTCAAAAAAATGAGCTTTTGAATTGTTCCACTCATTTATTTATTGACTCTTCCATTTCATTATTCGAAGCTATATGTATATTCATACTGCTGCATTTCCTTTTGAATCCATCAGTCCCATTACGCTATTTTAATTCCGAAAGAGAATGTAATTCAATTAAATTGTTTATATTATGTTCTAGACTAGTCCAGTTCTTTCTTTCCTTTTTCTTTAATAGAAACTATTTTCTTGTAAACTGTGGATTCATAATTCCTGTATTTTTTTACAGAGAACATCACCCACCAAATCTTCCAATGGATCTTAAAAGGTTTTTTGAAAAAACACTTTTTAATACAGCAGTTCTTGGCAGATGCTGTAAAAATGCATTCAAGCTTGCCCAGAACTGGGTTTGAATACAGTCTTAGACTCAGCTGAGAGTAAGAATTGTGAAACCGTTTCAGAAATTTAACTGCGGAGATTCTAGAGATTCTGTTCAGTTGACTCCTCAGGCTACTGTAACACTAACAGAAAACAAAAGTAATATCATATGAACACAGGCAATGTTTCAGTTTCTACACTACTTTGCTTACGAAATACTGAAAGAAAGTTTTGACAAGACTTTCATCATCACTAAGAATACCAAAATAATCAGTACAATCGCCTAGGAATCCAGTGAGAGGTTTATGCAGACCTGGATTCAGCATATGCAAGACATTTTGCTAGAGAAATGCTCATGGATGCAAACATGGATCCACACAACCATAAACTCCCACAGGGAGAGAAGCCTCCAGATTTCAGGATTGGCTACATCAGTATGAGCCAATATTTTTTGTGCAAACCTATAAGGTACATGTCAGCCAAGAAGTATGAGTTTTAAAGTCGGAGGCACATCTCTCTTGAGGATGCAGAAAAAAGAAGCAGCTTCTCAATGTTGGGGTTCATATGCAGAATTCTTCTAAAACTGCTTGATAGAATAATTTTTGTACACTGAATTAGATTAAACATCTATATCCAAGCTTTTTACAAAGGGACAAAAATCGAGTGGCCCATGAGATTAATGAACTTCTTTGAAGGCCATGGGCCGAAGGTAAATGTTGCATTGTATCTAACTATAACAATATATATAAAAATCAAATTCAATTCATTTCATTATGAGAGGAAAACTGTACATATAACTATAAAACATATACAATTATAAAACAAATGTGTGAATAAGATGAAATACTAAGACCATTTTGTGAACTAAACTAAAAATGATTCTATAAAAGCTTTACGAGAACCACAACCTGCTGTTTTATTTTTCACAGCATTGCACACCGCTTTTATTTCAGCTTTACTCTGTTCAATTGATTTTCTCCTTTTTCTCTAATCACTGACAAACTGACAAACTCCATTAAACCAGAGCATGAGAAAGTCAAAAGAATTTCTAACAACCTTTCCCTTTCCTAAATATGCTGAGCTAAATGTAAGCTAAAATCTTATATTTGCGTGCACACAGAAAGAAAAACATCTGCACACATACACACACTGTCAGAAAAAAAAAAAACAGAAGTTAGTCACGGTGTTGCTGAGGCGTTAAGGACCATGTGATATATGTGGATGGATGGAGAGATTGGAGATGAGGAGAGAAGGACAGGCGTTCTCTCTCTTGTCCTTAAATTAAACCCAACAGGAAGACTGAAAAGAGGCCTGCAGCAGCCGTCAGCCCTTTTCGCTTCCCTTTTCTGCCTGATGGGAGAGGCAGTGTGGGGCTTTGCACTGCAGGCGCGGCTTCAAATCTGCTCTGACTCATCACAGATGGACAACTGACCATCTCTTCTCAATGTGGATAATAGAAGTGTTCCTCTATTATAAATGTTCAAATGTTTCACTTGCATTAGCATGTATCTGGAGACAGATGTAGATTAGATATACACACATTTACTGTGCAGTTATGTTTACTAAGACTAAATAATATTCAATTAACATAGACTGTGTAACAAAATAACCATTTTGAAGCATCAGGACACTACAAACTTCCAATATTTTGGGAATTATAATAAATGCCATGTGTGCATGTGGTAATGTTCCTGAAGTGCAGTTATGAGATTGCATACACAATCATTAATGCGTATCAGCCTAAACTGGCTCTCAGAGGGATCCTTCCTCATTTCAGTTAAAGTTTTACAAATTTCGAAAGACATTAGTGAAATCCTGTTTTCTCCAGAACAAATGGTACAAGCAGGTCTCCATTCAATGATGTCAGATCCGTGTGTGTGTGATTGATAAAACATCTCAGAAACGTGCTGTCCTTCCCCTCTGCAGATGGACAGTATAGAAAGTACATGATATGAGGGGAGAAAGAGGAAACTTACCAAGAAGGGAAGAGAGGGGTAAGACTGCCGGGAAGCTGAGTGTTTTGTGCGCATGTTTGTGTGTGTGTGTGTGTGTGTGTGTGTGTGTGTGTGTGTGTGTGTGTGTGTGTGTGTGTGTGTGTGTGTGTGTGTGTGTGTGTGTGTGTGTGTGTGTGTGTGTGTGTGTGTGTGTGTGTGTGTGTGTTGGGATGACAGGGTGACAGAGACCACAGACCCCCAGCGGTAGATGGCATCTGGGATAGTCTGGTTACCTCAACAGATATACAAAACACACATACCGCTGACTTCATTTAAGAGTCGGTGAAGAGCTTTGCCCTGTACTCAGTATGCCAGAGAGCAAAGCAAATATACAGTGTTTCTCATGTGCAAGTGTGCACACATACCTGCAACAGAGGCACAACAGTATTACAGCGATTTGAATCACAGGGCTACTCGGATATCAGTGATGTACATGTGATTTCTGAGGAAGACACCAGATTCATACCGTTCTTCTAATTTGAACTGCTTTTGCTTTGTTTAACAAGATCATACATACATATCTGACATATATGTGATCATTTAACACATCTGCAAACTCTTCAGGAAATTACAGAAACATTTTGTCCGTGAATAGGGAACTTCCCGCAGCTTTAACCAGGGCTGATGAGAAAGATGTGTAAAAAAGCCACCTTCACCCACACCCAATGGTACACAAGGTCATAGCACTGCCCACTTCTCATCCATTTACTGAAAAACCGTAATTACTCCAATTGCGCAATCTCCTCAATCCAACCACAATGCCGGATCCTATAAGTGTAATTTGTATTCTAGCAATGTAACAGATCCATCACTCTATTGTGACATCACTTGTGAGTTCTTTATTTGATGCTACTTTCATGAGAAAGCACTCAGCAGGACATGATGCAATGTGCACGTTCACCATATGAATATCCCGACCTGAGCAATATGTCCATTCATACTGTGTGACATGGAATGAAAAGAGCAAATTACACAATGTACACAACATGTAATGTCCCCAATCAACATTATGTGTGCAACATGTCATGTTTCCCAATGTCCTGCAGAATAATGCAGATCATCACTCGCAGGAATTGATATTACTGGAAAGCATGTAGCAAGCACATCTTGGCTTGCATTTAAAGTTTTCATTAGATTACCAAAATTGAGAGGATGTTTTTGACCTATACACTGCACATATTAACAAACACAGAGCCAAACGCTGGTGTTGAAATAGCTAGATATATAATGCAAAACTGACTTTCAGATTCACATATTCATATATAATCATTGATTGAAAAGAAGATAAACAGGTAAAGATGAAGGTGAAGTACAAGAATTCCTAAATTCATTCTGGAACACTTAATTTATTATACAGTATAATATAAATTACAAAGAAACAGAATAAAATGACATACACTTACGTTAAAAAAGTTTGGGGTCAGAATTTTTTGAAAAATAAATTAATACTTCTTTTCAGCAAGAATGCATTTAAATTTATCAAAAGTGACCGTAAAGACATTTACAATAAATTTTACAAAATATTTCTATTTCAAATAATGCCTTTTTTCAATTTATATCTATTTTCAAAGAATCCTAAAAAATAAATAATGTTAAATGTAAAAAAATAAATTAAAAAAAAATAAACATTAATAATAAATGTTTCTTAAGCATCAAATCAGAAAATTAGAATGATTTCTTAAGGATCATGTGACACTGAAAACTGGAGTAATGATGCTGAAAATTCAGCTTTTCCATCACAGGAATAAATGGCATTTGAAAATATATTAAAATAGAAAAGAGTTATTTTAAATTGATGTTTTTACTTTTTGAATACAAAAAATGCACCTTGGTGCGCATAAGAAACTTATTTTAAAAACATAAAAAAAATCGTACCAATCCCAAACGTTTGAATGGTATAGTGTGAATAGAATGTTTTTACAAGAGAAACAATGTAGGTATAAATAACTTAGAGACTTACAAATATTCACAAATCATATAATATTGAATTCATGGAATTAAAAGGTTTGTTTTATTATATTATTCAAGAAGATTCAAATAAGTTCAATGCCATCATATTCTTTTTGCACGTTTACTGTATTTGATATTATAGCGGTTTCATTCTGTTCTGTGTGTCGTATTCAGTTTGTTTCAAACCATTACATCACTTAAGCCTAAACTTTAAAAGGTTTAAGTGACTGATAATTATGTTACAATTTAATTTTGAATTCATTTTCATTTTTATTTTGTATGTCATTGGACATGTAAAGCTAAAAAAAAAAGGTCCAACACAATAAAATGATCAGTCTTCAGAAGCTGTAATATAATTTTTTATGCTCAGATAATCCCCCTCATCCACAATCACACCCATGGGCGGTAGAGGGATGCTGGAAGAATTGTCATAATTGTGAGTGAGTTAAGCAACCATATATAAACCTCAGTAGAGGATTAGATGAAAATACAATTCGATTAAATGCTTTACAATTCGATTTATAACAACCTTTGAGAGCTTAAAGTTTTCCTTGTCAGTAAAGTCAGTTCCGGAGAAGAAGGACAAAGGGTACGTTTACACTTTCCTCGTCGAACATACTCTTTTTGATTTTTCTCTGATTGATTTTTTTTTTTTTTTCAATTGGATCTTCTCAATTGTGGATTTCACTTCATCTGTACCATCCATGATAAGATCTGACTCATTTGATGAGCAACATTTTTATTCGGATAATCCAACAACAGCAACTAAAATGGTTCTAACTTCAAAACTCAGCTCCTCCGAAGCCAATCAGATAACAGAGCCAAATCCAACCCTACTCAGCTCTTAAAATAAACCTTTCCAGGAATAAAGGCATAAGATGTTTATGAGGTTGTTACTCAAAACATAATTTGTTATTTGACAATAAATCAGTTTTTTGACAAGAATAAAGATGTTCAATAGTGCTGAAAACGGGCGCACTCAACTCCCAAAACGTTTATGGGTCCGAGTTATAAAAATAATAAGTAATAATTAGTTATAAGAACAAAGATGTTATGGCATCAAGTTGTAAGGAGCAAATACTTGATTGTATAGGACATTAAAGACATATTGCCTCATTGTTTTCACAGACTGAGATGTAGAGAAAGGAAAATAAACAAAGAAATTTCAGAACAGCTGTATCAAGTCTCTTCTTAGCAGACATTTCAAACTGTATCTGCAAATAAACAAGAAAACAAATTCAAACCTCTCTCTTTCTTTGTCTTCAGCTCTCTCCCTCAAAGCCTGAGGTAACATCCGTCTCATTGTCTCTATATTTCTCACGCACACAGACATAAGCAAATGAAAACATCACTTTATCATGAGACTATGTAAACTTAATTTGGAAAACACCATCACTCTCACTTGTGCTAAAGAAGAAATACTTCCTCTGCCCCCTCTTTGCTCATTCAAACATGAATCTTTTTAACGTCTTCAGAAAATACTGGCCACTGAAAGCAAGCAAACGCAGAATGAATGCGGCCAGCTGCATATCAACCAATCATTTTGGGGTAAACTTGTATACATTTATGTGTGTCATTTACATGCAACCAAACTGCAAGAATTATGTTTTTCAAACAGCTTTCCCAAATACTTCCCTTTTTTCTGCCATTGGTCAAACAAACAAATAGTACTTAAACTCATATCATTGGATGAGTCACCTTTTAGTCAAGTCACCTTTATTTATATAGCGCTTTTTACAATACAGATTGTATCAAAGCAGCTTCACAGTGATAACACGAAAATAATACAACAAAGTTTGTTTCAGAAAAATTGCTTCATCGTCCACCTTAAGTAAGGCAGATCAATAATATTGTTGAGTATTAAATGTCCCCAACTAAGCAAGCCAAAAGCCAATGCAACAGTGGCAAGGAACCAAAACTCCATCAGGTGAGAGAATGGAGAAAAAAACCTTGGGAGAAACCAGGCTCAGTCGGGGGCCAGTTCTCCTCTGGCCAACAAATAAACAGTGTATGATTATGATTCAGGCAGCATTACAGGTCAGAAGTCAGATTGGATCAGAACATTCAGAATATTTATCCAGTTCCATCTGGTTGAAGATCGGAGTCATCACACAGGTATGGAGACGGGTTTGTTGAGGATCAGTGCCGATTGCTGTCGTGTCGATGAGGCCTTCACTGGGCTGATGAGTCAATGTTGCTGTCAGATTCACTGAAATATACTATGTGTATTCACACATATACTCAACCATGCTGCACAAGTCACTGTATTTCATTAAAGTAAAACAGTAAATAACTAATAATAAATAACTAACCAGTAATCCCTTTCTCACTTCATTTGCTTGACACATAGTACCTCTCGAGAACAGATTCTTAGGCAATCACTTTGTCGTGTTTGTTAATAGGCTGTTGATATGATAATAGGCTAATGACAAGGTAGTGAGCCCTGGCTTGAGAGAGAGAATTGCTGAAGGGGGGGAATATATTTACAAGATATATCCCTAAAATTAATCTAAGTAACAGCTTAATTAAGTAGTACATTTAAAAATTAGACATAATCTCTCTATCAATGTAATTCAGTGCTTTGAAGGGGGACCTGATAGGTCACCGGAGTGTGTTTGTGCGATTTGCGGATCTCAGCAGTGTGTTGTGGCAATGATCTAACTTCTATCACGATTAGTCACACATAACAAAAGCTAGGCTTCCTTGAAATTCACTGAAGATACAGCATTTTGCTGACTTAAACACACACCCATGATCAAACATATGCATACTTTGTAGGTTGGTCAGATCATGCAGAGAGTGTTTGCACTGAGAAAAACTTTTCTCTTTAGAATATGAACAAAGAGCAGCATACCCATCTCACTCAGGTAAATATGACCTGACCCTTACCCAGCCTCTGCTCATAGAGAAACATAGCATGGACTATCCGTGTCAGGGGGGTCAGTAAATGAAAGTATCTTCATGCATCATGACTGGTTGCTTTGCTTAGTGAAAATCTACAAAGGCCTATAGTACACATCCATTTAGCAACGGGTGTAATATTTTTTTATAATTATAATTATTTTAGAATATAATTGAGAATGTAAGAATCAGTGTCAATCACTGCTATTTGTGTAAACGAACACATCCTATGAAAGCATGTTTCTGCCTCAGTGCAAAAGATAAAAAGGTGAAGTGTGATATAAAGTATAAAATAAGTATGGCAAGCACGGCAGGGCCAAAAGCCGAGGGAAGTCAGTGAAGTGATAATGAGTGTCACCTGAACGCCACACCGGTCTCGAGTCTCACGGAGGAGCTCCGGAAGGATAAAGGGAGTGATGACAGTCCAAGACAGGAGAGGACCATGCCTGGATTTTATGTTTTTTTTATGTTCTTCTTCCCTGGACTTTGTTACATTGGTGCCAAAACCCAGGAAAAAGGAGGCGGCTACAAGCAAATGATCAGCGTAAATTTTAATCCAAAAATAAACAAACAACAAAACCAAAGTAAAGCGGCATCCCCTCACTGAAGACTGCCACATAAATTAAAGCAAAATAACATAAAATCCAGGCTCTCGGCCTCAACCTGCCAGGTTGTCACAGCAGTCTTATGGAGAAAGATGACCCAGATGCAGAATGACCAAGGGATGGAATTTTATTGACAAGACAAGGCACAATATGGATGGTTAAGGGTGAGGATGATCCAAACAATATGACAGGGCAGTCAACAGGAGAAAGGGAAAAAAGATGAGATCCGACCCGGGCAAGGCTATGCTGGAGAATCGAGGAGATGGAGAAGCACCAGATAATGAAATGGAGATAAGGCATGCAGTAGCTTGAGGAACCAGAGGCTGGAAACTTTGAGCTGGAACCAAAGCTGTATCAGTCACACTGCCTGGCCTTGAAAGCAGCAGCCAGGATGGATCAGGATGGAGGACAGGAACAGACACAAGACAACAAGAGAGAACAAAAAGAAAAAGCAAAACAGAAATAAAAACTAACTCAGCACAGCAACTACAGAAAAGAAATAAACTAATTTAACTGAAAATAGAAAATTATAAAAATTATAAACAAAAAGAAATACTAGGAATAAATAACTGAAGCTACAAACAGAGAAAGGCCAAATCAAAATAGAAACCAAAAATAAGGCTTGAGAAACCTAGAGCAAAAGACTGGAACTAGACTAAAGCAAATTAAAAAGAATAAAAAACTAGACCTGGCAGGAAACACTGTCTAAAAGATCAGTAGACAAGCAAGAATCTCATCTACTACATATACTGTACATGCAACGAACCAGCAGAGACCTGAGGGAAAGGAGCACAATATAAAGGGACCATAGCACATGAGGATCAGGTGAGCACAATTAGTGAAACAAGGACCAGACAAGGACTAAACAAGGGTGCGTGGTAAAGGGAAACAAGGAGGCGGTACACGAGGAGCAAATGGCCAACACAAACAAAGACAAAGCCATGTGCTCAGGCACAAGACAAACAAAGAAACATTGAACAGAGACAAGACTGACAAGACTGTCAGGGCAGAACCCTGACACGCCCTGCTTGGCACAATCAGAAATAAATAAATCAGAGTCTGTTGCACTCGCGTCATGGCGGATTCGCTATTTACATGGCGAAATTTGCAAGCAGAAAAACTAAACGCTTCTCTAGCAAGGAAACGGATCTGCTCGTGTGCGAGGTTAAAGTGCGCAAGCAGACCATCAAAGTGCACGCGAGTTGTGGACCACCCTATAGGCGCACATTACTAACGCGCTCTTTAAATAACGAAAAAAATATTGTGCCATTGACTTTAGACCAGGTTTCAGTTGGTCAATGGCGCAGTCTATTTCAGTTGCCTCAAAATAGCAACGTGCCTGCATACACCTCATTTTCAGACCAGCACGCCCGGGCGCACAAATGGGTGCAAATGCATTTGCTATTTAAACAACGTGGCACAGGATGTGAAAATGATAACTGCGTTGGGCTGAAACTAGCAAAAAACACTTGGTCGCGCCTGGCGCTGCATTGCTCCGGATGTATGATAGGACCCAAAGTCACAGTTACAAGAAACAAAATCAAAATATGACAAATGTCACAATGCGAGTAATAAAGAATATTGAGTGACATTTAAATTGTGAAATCTAAAGTAGTAATTGGGAGACAAAGTCATAAACAGAGATGCAAAAAAATGCAATAATGATTAAAACATTTTTTTTTTAATTTTTTGTTATTATTCAGAGACAAAAACAGGCATCCATAAAACAAATAGAGCTAAACAATTGAATCATAGACAATTGGAAAAGTTTTTGGGGCAGACCTGACCTGTTGAAAAGAGATGGTATTTATCCCTCCTGGGATGGTGCTGCTCTTCTCTCTACTAATATGGCAGACAGTGTCTGTTCCCCGAATTAGGAAATACAAAAAAACTCTAAACCCATCTAAGGGTAAAAATTTAATTGATGTTCAACAAAAAAAAAAAAAACAGAAATAATACAAATGAACAAATGATAAAGCTTGGGTTGCTGAATATTTGATCCCTTACTTCAAAAGCAGTTATTGTTAATGAATTGATTACAGACTATAACCTAGATGTGCTGTGTTTGACAGAAACCTGGCTAAAACCAAACAATTAAATTACTTTAAATGAGTCCACTCTGCAAGATTACTGTTATAAACATGAGCCTCGTATAAAAAAGGCAACGGGGGAGGTGTTGCTGTAATTTATAGTAATATCTTCAGAATTACTGAGAAGTCTAAATATAATTCTTTTGAAGTGTTGGTGTTTAGTGTAACAATAGTGTAAATGATAAATCACGTTTGAGATTTGTGCTGACTACTGTATACAGGCCACCAGGGCACCATACAGACTTTATCAAAGAATTTGCTTTCTATCAGAGTAAGTACTGGCTGCAGATAAAGCCCTAATTGTTGGTGATTTTAATATAAATGTAGATAATGAAAAAGATGCATTGGGATTGGCATTTAAAGATTCTTAACTCTATTGGAGTTAGACAACACATGTCAGGATCTACTCATTGTCGTAATCATACTCTAGATCTAATATTATCACATGGAATCAATGTTGATGCCGTTGAAATTCTGCAGCTGAGCGATGACACTCAGATCATTATCTAGTCTCATGTAAACTCCATTTAGCCAAGGCTGCAAAGCCGACTCTGTGTTACAAATATGTTAGACCTATCACTAAAGCCACTAAAGATTGCTTTATTAATAATCTTCCTGATCAGTTTCATCATCTCAGCATCCCAGATAGCTTAGAAAAACACGATATTGCGACAGAAACTTTTAACTCTCTCTTTTCCAGCACTTTAGACACAGTTGCTCCTTTGCGCTTAAAGAAGATTAAAGAAAATAGTCCAACGCCATGGTACAATGAGCACACTCGGGCCCTTAAGAGAGCGGCCAGAAAAATGGAGCGCAACTAGAAGAAAACAAAACTAGAGGTATTTTGCATTTCATGGAAAGAGAGCACGATTGCATACAGAGAGGCCATAAAAGCTGCTAGATCAGTTTATTTTTCACGGAGACGTTAAGGGTTTTTCTGTTAGAATGGTGTCGTGTTAGCGGCCCCTAAGTTAATAACTAATGATCTTCGCAACGGAAGTGAATCCATCAAAACTAACTTTAGCTGGACAATAACTTTATCCTAGAGCTGTGGTAAAGCCTAAACAATCTGTTACGGTAATTTCTATTATCACTGTAAAGCTGCTTTGAAACAATCCAAACTGTTAAAAGCGCTTTATAAATGAAGGTGACTTGACTTGACTAAACACATATAAATCTAAATAATAAATGACCGGAAACTATCTGGATGCACACGTCCAAACATGTTGATCAGTAGTGACATCCACTCCGGATGGAGGAAAAGGCTGAGAAGAAACACATGCATTTCACATTCATGTAAATCTGAGTCAGAAATTAACTGAAATTGTTTGTACCAGAAGCAAAATAATGTTTCTGTGCAGAGTATTCGTGTTCTGTGTTTGTGCTTGCACAGTGTGTTTATTGGTCTCAGGCCACTTGTAAGATGCACAGTGACTGGAAACAGCTGTCATTGAGAACACCATGTGTCCACAGACTTATTCAAAGGAACAACGATGAGCCAGTAATAAAGCAAAATCTCACCATTAACATTGTGACAGCTTTGACAGATAAAGTTGGTGTGTGAGATCATGACATACTACACACATTCAGAGTGAGAAGGTACGCTGGGTGATCCTATAAGTCAATAAGCAAAAGTTTTACAATACATGTATATTTTATTTAATCTTGTATTTACCATGATTATGTATCACTCAAACTATAAAATGTTGTGCATTTATTAAGTTCAAATGTGTTTGCACCACTGTAAGTGTGTGTGTGTACGTGTATGTGTGTGTGTACGTGCTTGTTTGTACCTGCGGTGATAGTGTGCATGATTGTGTGTGCGGGTTATGTAAGACTGTACTCTGAGGAAGTTGCTGGTTAAGAAGATGTGGGGCAGAAAGAGGAAGTGCTGTGTGTTTATCAGTCTCCACACTTCCTGTGGCCGAGGGGGCAGGGCCTGGCCCCGGGGCTGTGGTTACCGAGCACCTATCTCTCTCAGCAACAGTGTGACTGAGTGACCAAGCGTCTGTTACCAAGCGCTGCAGTCTTATCAGACTCCAAATCTCACACAGCAGAGGTTAAATAACAGGAGCATAAGAGCGGAAATACACACACCTGGCTTCGCTTTCATACACACACATACACCCCCCATTATTCTCTCGATGACAGACACACCGTGAGATGGGCGCACACATTTAAAGATCTGTTTCTTCCTTGTCCTTGACGGCATCATACTCAGAGCTTTAGCGCCAGTCTCTCATCAACACTGCTTACAGTCACATAAATGTTTTATAATAAATTATATTTATAATTATATTATATTGAGGAATATATCATGGAGGAAACTAAACTTGAAAGCACACACACTCAAAAAATAAATATTTAGGTCTAAATTTAAGATTTATGCATTTGAATTTCATATAAAGTTCCCATGCATTCGGATTGCAGTTTTAACATAAACAAACTAATACATAAAGTGCAATGCATATTTGTCAGTCATACATAATAAAACAGTTAAGAAATCAGTACGATTTCAGCCTTTTTTAAAAAAAAAAATCATAGCATAGTTTATTATTAACTAATTGCTTCTATTTGAATTTATTTAAATTCAATTAATTAAATTAAAATTGCTGGGAATCAACAAACATCTTACGTATATTAAAAAAGTATAAACATAGTTAAAATATGGCTAGTTGTGAAACAATATCTCTCAATATTCAGTTAGTTAAAATGTATTACATTGAAACAAATGTATGACTGAAAAATATGCATCACGTTAAGTTTTTAATTGGTTTTAAAACTGTGCAATGCAAATAAGATGGAAATTTTAGATTCAATTCAAATACATAAATACCTAAAAATTGTTGAAGTGCAAATAATAAATCAATAAAGATGAGGTAACCATGTTTATTGTCAGTGTTGGTATGACCGTTAGTAGTTAGGAAAGCAGTTTGTGCCCATGTTGCAGCATCTTCCGTTGGGACAGGGAAGAGAGACAGACCAAAGAGAAATCTCCTCCCAAACAAAATGTTCTGTCTTTATATTATATTTATAAAACACTTTTAGAATGATGTGCTGAAGTGTTTTGAATTCTTTCAGAAAAATGTGCAAAAACTGTAACTTTAAACAGCTTTTCACTGGGGCAGTACCCTTAAAGGGACAACTTTGTACCTTATCTACCTCTAAAAGGTGCATATTATTAGTACCTTATAGTAATATACGCTTACAGTAGTATTATGATTAGTGATTTTAGTGGTAGATAAGCTACAAAATTGTCCCTTTAAGGGCACTAACCCAGTGATAAGCTGTTGTGTAAAATGTTTTGCCCATTTTTCTGAATAAAGTGTGGATGTGTACAAGGTTTTTTGATCTCATCTAAAAACGTTTCTGATTAGACTTTAAATGTATCATGACTCCTAAAGAAAAACTGATAAATCATCCAAAGATACAAAACTGTTACGAGTCTATGAGAGAGAACTCAAGCGCAGAATGAGGGTTAACAGATTTTATTGAAAGACAGTTGACAAGACGAGAGATGGTGGATGAGGAGGTGATAACAGTCCAAACAGTAGGCAGGGAACAAAGCACAATGTCAGGCAAGCTGAGAGGGTGGCAGTTGAGACCAGCCCAAGGTGAACACACTGGTGTTCTGCGGTAGATGTGCTGCACAATGCCAATGGATGCAGCAAGAGCCAGACAGGATAATACTGCACACGAAGATAGACTCACAGGGCACGATCAGTCACTGCACCGGTCTTGCAGCTTGGTAGAGAGAGGAAGTAGCCAGCTTGCAGGGCTGGGACAAACAGGAACACAACAAACACAAGACAAAATATCCAGGCACTATCCACAACTGAAACCACGAGCAACAGGTAGCACAACACACAATGATAACCAACTGGCAAAACATGAGGGTAAGAGAAGACATATAAAGGGAGGTGAGAACATGAGAAACAGGTGACAACACTTGGACAAGGAACAGGTGAACACACTCAGGTAAACGAGGACTCAAACAAGGGAGCAGAGAACATGAGAAGCAGGTGATAACACTCGGACAAGGAATAGGTGACAACACTCAGACAAACGTGGACTCAACTAGACAAGAGGGTGTGGTACAGGGAAACAATGAGGCAGGAACAAAGGACCACATGGCCAACACAAACAAAATCATAAGTTGAAGCACAACACAAACATAGAGACATGAAACAAAGACAACACAGACAAAGCTGCCAAGGCAGAACCCTGACACAAAACATCCCTAAGGCCCTGTTTACAACTGGCATTAAGATGTGTTTCGGTCAATCGGATCACAAGTGGACGAGTGGGTCTAAAACATTTTGAGCTTGTCCACTTCCAGAGGTCGCATTCGACCGGACTGCTTTTGTAATGTAGACACTTATATGGTCGAATGCGTTCGAACAGTCATTGAAGACCGCCTACTCTCCGCGTGAACATTCCTGATTTCACTCACCGCGTTCGGCGTGGTCTTGCGGCTATCAGAGCAGAAATGAAAGCTGCTGCTCTCAGTATGTTTTTCTGTCATCTCCGGGCTCATTCATATGTTGCATATTGTACATTCATATTGCATGAGCTTATTCCATCCATTAGATAGAAAGATCTGTAAAAGCCTGTACATTTACCTGCCCATAGACCCTCCCCTCAAAGAAAGCAGGACAGAAGTGGTTGAAAGTGGGGGGGGGGAGTGGGGGGTTTGGGGGCATTGGGGGGCAGTTGGTGTTAATATAGAAAGTGGTCTATTTCAGTAATAAAAAAATATGGGATGTTATTGTTTTGGTGAAAGTCTGTTTCTCAGATCATAAAAATGTTTGCCCCCCCCCCCCCCCCCCCCCCCCCCCCCCCCCCCCCATTCTATATGTTCTGGCGACGGCCCTCAAGTGGACAAAAGAGACGGATTAAAACAACAGGTGAAAACATGAATCTCCATCGTCTACTTGTGATCTGATCGACAAAAACGCATCTTATTACCCGGCCTAAACAGGGCTTATATAGTTAAAAAGAACACATCCAGAATCACATGAGACTGGATTAATTTACAGACTAACACAACACAGGCAACAGAATTAGACTAACAAATTAATTGACATAACTTCTACTCTGTCAATATAGTGCTATAAGCTCAAGTCAAGCATGACTATTCATCCTTTAAGCAAGAATGATCAATGTTTTATTACTGCAATCCAGTTTAATAACCAATGATAACTAATAAAACAAAACACTAAATAAAATATGCTATCCACCTTATTTTTTAATGCGGAAGTAAGCTGTTTTCTGTGAATGTGCGATAATTCCGGTTCATTAGCCGCTATTGGGAAATAACGAGAAGAATAACAAAGTGCCGTAAACTGTAAATCTGTTTGCGCTACAAACTAGTGTGTTTACAATTATGACAATACATTAAAATAATAGGGTAAGAAATAGTTTGCAATATCAAGCAGCATAACGAGCTGTTTTGTACAGAAATAACTGGAAGTAAATGACACCGGAAGCCAGACACATACATTTACAAATAGTCATCCCCACTCTTACGTGACAAATAAGGTGGAAAATAAATACATTTTACAGTGTTTATGTACATTAATGCATAATTTTGTCTTGTTCCCCCAATACTTTGTCTACTCATTCTTAACAAGAGAGGAAGCTTTGTAACATTTAAACATTATAGTGTCACTTAAACTACTGTGTGCAAAGAGGCATCGACTAAAGGGTTTCTAGTCTTCTAGAAAGACTGATAAATAGAGAAAAAAAAAAGACTGGGGTGATTTCTGGTAAGCAAGTGCAACCAGACAAACAATGCAGATAATGAGAGATCTATAGAGCAAAGCGCATCTCTGAAGTATATTAAACATCTCTGTAAGAATAATACTCAGGGCCGGTACTCTGCACTTTTCTACAGCTCATAAGGACCCTCTTTCTGTGTAGATTTTCATTTTGCCGAATCTGTACATTTATATGGAAGCATCTTGATCACAAGAAACACTTGTGAATGCAGCCTGAAATTATACAGCATACTCCCATCCAGAGCAGTCAGTGCATGGTTAAATCCCTTTGATTCACTTCCAACACACCTACACCTTCAGACGGAAAGCTCTAAAGATATTCCATATCTCCTAGTTTATGCATGACTCAATGTTTACAACAGGCTCTGACAACCGACGACTTAAAAAGACCACTTATCCAATGCTTTTGCAAACACTAGGCAGGATCAAATCTAAACCGAACCTTAAGAGGCGTGGAATATTTTTTTTAGATTGACTGTCATGAATAAAGCAGCCATCAAAGCTCACTGACATTAATCCATTTATGTCAGGCAATAAATAAAAATGACAATGTAAATGGATGCTTTCCATGACAATGTTTAACCAGGTTTAAATACCAATTAATATAACACCATATCAAGTGACGGAAACACCCAAACTCCAGTGGCTGAAAGCTACATCACAGTATTATAATCTCTAGCTGCCACATATAATAGATATCTGCAGGTGAAGCACACAAATGTTTTTCTATTTAGATTCATTCTGTAGTCTAGACACATAATCCAGTCCGACCTGTCTCTCTGTTCGCAGTGGGAAGACAGAAAACTAAAGTAGTGCGTTTTTTTCTCTTGCACATTCTGCTTCACTAAGAGTGGAGAAGCCGTGTTGACACTTGTCTGATACTAACCAATGGTTTGACAGGAATGCATGCATTTAGAGAGAGATAGGGATAAACACAGCAAAATGTGTGTGTGTGCGTGTGTGTGTGTGTGTGTGTGTGTGTGTGTGTGTGTGTGTGTGTGTGTGTGTGTGTGTGTGTGTGTGTGTGTGCCGTCTTGTGTTGAAAGCTTTACAGGTAATTAAGGGTACCTGTGATGAATTAGGGCCAGACCCTGATGACATCATTAGCAGTGCTTTGAAAGCTCCGCTCTTTGGTACACTAAAATTACAAATACCACACATGCACATAGAAAATGTCCTTTTACTATGATCTCTGTGCATTGCAGTGGTGACATTTATTGACACTCAGTGATCCATCTTCACATACGTCCAGAGTTGAGATTAAGCCATTTATGTTTAATTACAAAGCCACTATCCAGGTAAATACAGACACTTATTGACTAAAACCTGGTTGCACAGACAATTGCAGCTCAAAGACAGAAAGAACAATAGGACTAAATACAAGCAACTAATGAACAAACTAAATTGAATGAACGCTGAATACTAAAAGAACACGGGTGACAACCAAACATCACGAAATCCTCTACAGACATCAATAGATTCAAAAACGGGTATTAAATTAAACAAGTATTAAAATAAGATAAAATAGTTAGAAATCAACATTACTTAAGTATATTGTTTTTTTTGTTTGTTTGTTTTTTTGTCTTTGAAAAAACAGTGTTCCCACAATCTTGGAAAGCCTAGATATATTAGGTGGTCTTAATTTTAAAAGTGTGATTTCTGGAAAAATCATGTAAATTAATAAAATTTTAGAACGAATATACATTTTTCTAGTTATGCCAAGCTACAAAATATTTTATTAGGTACAAATTGTGAGTAAAATATATTTTTAAAAGTCCTTATCCTGGATCCTTATCCAGTAAATCACAGCAATTACAATTTTTTTCTTTAAAAATAGTGGGAAATATCTTCTTTTTTGTTTTACTGAATAAATAAAGTCATACAGTTTTGGAATGATTGAGAGTGAGCAAATGATGACAGAATTTACATTTTTGGGGTGAACTGTCCATGTAAGGTTTGCCAGGTAGGTACAGAGGGCTTTATTCACGAAACAAATGTAGAACAAATTTCTGTCTGTGTAAATGACTCATAAATTCAATCTTAACTACGCTGTCATGTTTCATGAATAATGCTTATGAATAATGCCCAGACACCGTTTCCTGGAGCACAGGAAAGGCCCTACATAAATATTAAACGTATTATTATGACACAGTAGGAGGAGTAAATGCCACGGCTTTGGGTCAGATAGATGCATTTGGGGTTTCCACCCATTTTCACCCCCATTGTGAGTTATAATACCCATGCCAAGAAGGTAGATTTGGACAGTTATTCAGCATAGCTAATCTCCTAATCTGTGTCTGATGGCGGGTGGTTCTTTGGTCGGCACACCTCTGAAAGAATGACTTGTTTGCCACTCTGTGGTTTTGAAGAACATATTTTATTACACAGGCTCAGCCGCCAACAATGGAGTGCTATTATACAGATTTACAGAATACAGGTAACAGTATGTGTGTGCATGTTTGTGTGTATGCGTAGGTTGGCAGCCAAGCCGTATCCTCAAACCACTAACACTCAAAGTACCATCACAGCTGCAGGTTAATGCAATAACAACAAACACTCCACCCTCAGAACCACCACCGTCACACAACCTCTTTCTCTTCCAGATAACACAACACAAGCGACAGCTCTGAGAGCTTATGTCAGACTCTAGAGAATCAGTTTCTGTGTTCTCTATGTGCAGCATAACAATAATCACTGACATAATAACAATAGAATATAGTGTACATAAGTGTGCAGCAAAAGTGAGTTTGCGTGCCTTAACACAGAACGATCTACCGCATCAAAGTCCAAACCTCCGAACAGTAAGTACTTGTGAAACTGACGACACTGAGAGCACATGCAGGGGCATATAGATGAATCTCAGATAGATCGTGTGGAACAGGTCCATGAAGAGCTATTATCCTCACAAGTATAACTAAAAGTTTTCGTAATTTAAGGGGTTTGTTGTAGCTTGGCCTTGGTCTTGACCAGATTCTGGAACAGCATTTTTAAAAGGAGGCAGGAACTTGCAGATATTGGCTTAAACATATTTCATATTTTTCTATCATATTTCTGGAACAAAACTACCAGTGTTTTTCCATAAATCTAATCAGGTGTAAAAACACATCTCTCTTTCTCTCTCTCCACGCAGCTATCAAGTTACTACATAAAATGTTGTGTATTTTCTGCACTGCAGCCCATGAGGTCTGGAGGGTTTGGAACATGGAGTCGATTCATATTACATTCATCTAACTCATTGTTATTGGAGTAAGGGGGATAGAGGGAGAGGGCCATATTATGCATATACCATATTTTGAATGTAAATTTATCCGATTTTTATTCTATTGTATTTTTTTTATTTCTACCTTGTCCTTTTCTTTTCTTTTCCCATCTTTTTCCAAAATTTTTCATTCAAAATTAATAAAAGTAAAGATTAAAAATAATTAAATTTAAATTTAAAAAGCAGTCACAGAGAAAATATCAATGAACAGTAAAATAAAAAGTACACATTGAAAATTATATACACATAAAAATTTAAATTAAAAAAGAAAACAGCTGATGTTGACTCAGAGAGAGAGAGAAAGAGAGGAGGGTGGGGATACGTGTCTATAATATCTCTCGTTAAGGACAATAATAGTATTACACACCTCAAACATACCTGGCATTGTTCCTGACACAGGGGACAAAGGAACTTTATACTCAGCTGTCTTGTAACTAGAAGTCTCTCTCTTTTTAAGAAATACATTACGTGGCCAATTTGGCTCTGTAAATCACATAAAAGAATTCAAAACACACACACACACACATTCTTATACCATATAGGAGACTGCAACACTCAAGAAACCAATGCATGTGCGTGTTCAAAGATAAAGTTGTTTGAAGGCATACAGCACATATTTATGGTCTCGCCACACCTGGTTCGTGCGTATGTGTACGTCTGCTGTCTGTGCACATATGTGCTCTTTAACTATACAGAACTCTCAGCAGGACTCAGGCGGTTGCAGGTGTCAAAGAGAGTTTTCTCAAGTACTGGTGTTTGTCTCAGCGGAGTGACAGCAGGCAGAAGCTCACTCACACACTGATGAGGAGATAAACTCACAATGACAAAGACAACAGCCACAACCTCCAGATAAGGCGGTGGAGTCATGCTTCAATGTTGGGGGGGGGGGGGGGGGGGGTGCAGTGTATGTTTACTAGTTACAGTTATGAACTTGCACCTTTGTAGAGATATACAATGGTTATCTCAGTTCTAAGATGGCCCTTCAGCAGAAATACAGATGTCAAAAGGATTTAACTAAAAGTCATGACCCTTAACCGTGGTTGACTCGTCACCAGACTGCTGGACACAGACGAGTAGGAGGCAGCCGTAACAAGCTAAATCATCACCATCTGGTGATATGTCAACCTCTCCCAGAAAGAATATAGTAATGGCAGTGTTAAAGAGATAGTTCATCCAAAAATGAAAAGATTTTCTCATCATGTTGTTTCAAATCTGCAAGAACACAAGAGATGATATTGTGATTAACTGTTTTTGTCCATATAATGAAAGTCAATATTGGACCTCAGTGACTTTCAATGTATGGACATTTAAAAAAAGTATTAATGTTTGTGCTTCAATGCTCCATGTTCATGATGCACCTACGCGATCCACAGTCACATTGCCTCTGGACACTCAAAATTGTATTTTGCCAATTTTAGTGTGCTTCTATTCAGTATTCAACATGAAGTCAAAATGGACCATTCTTATTTTTTTAATGGGACATTGCAGTATTTACTATAAATGATTTATCTGTGCACATCATTTTTTTATTTTTTATTTAAGAATTTAAGTTTCACTCGGATGTACATCACAATAGGGAAGAAAAGACTAATCACAACTTCTGTTTTACGCCGACGTTAAAGCTAATTCTCAATAAATGTGCTATTGTTTCATAAAGTTAGATTTCAAAAGAAAATCAAAAAGTGAAAAGCTGTTGTTGTATTTTTCAGCCTAATTGGTGATGTTTGTTTGTCTGTCTCAGTTAGCTGTTACAATTTAATCCACTGAACCACAAATTCCTGTAACCGCCTATTGTAATTGTTTAGACCACCTCCTCCCTCCAAAACCCCGCTCTTAAAGACGTCAACAAACACAGAGAAAACGACTGACAGGCAGACAGCACATCAAAGACCTCCATAGTGGCTATTGTGTTCAGCTACATTTTTTGATGTTTACAAGAGTCTAGGGCTGTCATAAACTCAGGATACCAATTTCAGCCATACTGTCAGATATTAGAGATTAATATTTTCCATAAAAAATGATTTGTCACATCCTTAGTTTATACCTACTATGTTAAAATGTTTTGTCAGGAAACCTAAACATGTCAACATCTGATTTTATTCTAAGTCAAGGTCAAAAATACAATTTAAAGGGGTCATTCTTTTTCTCTTTCATCTATCAATGATTTCATTGTTTCAATGTAAATTTTAGAAAAGTTTAGAAAAACAAACTAAACCAAATACCACTGTGACAATCACATTGTCTAATTTTTGTTCTTCGCATCGCCAAACTACACTACGCTACTAATGTAGATACAGAGGCGGCTGCCAATGAATGTGAGTCATTTCAGCACGACGAAATACATTTAGAGGGATGACCCATACCAGACATTATTACAACAATTTCTAAAGAAAACTATAAGGAGTACATTTTTCATCTCATGTGAGTGTACACCATTCAGATGTCTCTTCACCAAAAAAATCTTTTTTTTTTTTTTTTTTTCCAACTTTTCAAATTAGCTCCAAACTACTGAATGCACCTTTATTGTCACTTGAACAACCTGACTGCATTAGGTTACACCAACAAATGTACATTTTAAGGGTCAGATTAGGTAGAAATAGCTCCTTAAGTGGACTTCTTACACTATGGGACACAATAATAGCAAGCATGATATCAGAATACCCATGTTTATTTAAAATCCACAGCTTAAAGCACCCTCCACATAAACTTTCCTATGTGCCTGTCTAAATCGAACTACTTACACTCTTGACAGATGACCAAATTGAAGAAGTGTTATATGACAAGAAAGTGTTTTTTGGCAGGCACTGAGTGACCTGACAGAAGGGATAGAATAGAAAGGAGAGCAGCCAGAGAAATTGCATACTTGCAGGAAAGAGGAAGAGCAAAAAAGGAGGGATCAAATTCAGTCGTGGGAAAGCCCATCTCAAAACCTCAATTCTAACTGCTCAAACATAAAAAGTGAAAGTCTGTTTCAGTTTCTCTAATGGTTCAAGCCTAAATATTTCTGGACACAGATTCAATTTCTAGAGGTTTTAATGTCTCAGAGCACCCTATTTACAAGAGGGAGCAAACAGAGAGAGGAGAAGAGCAGCATCACGGCATGTCCTGCTGAAAGAGACTAGTGTGAGAGAAGCTAGAGTTTCTTTTCTTTGGACATTTAATGCACATCTCGCATCCAAACTGCACTCTCTCCCTCCCTTCTCTTTTTTTTTAGCTCTTATCTGCAGTAATTGCTCTCATAGGTGAGAGGACACAAGGTCCAGTGTTTAGCTGCGCTAGTGTGTGTGTGTGTGTGTGTGTGTGTGTGTGTGTGTGTGTGTGTGTGTGTGTGTGTGTGTGTGTGTGTGTGTGTGTGTGTGTGTGTGTGTGCGTGCGTGCGTGTGTGTGTGTGTGTGTGTGTGTGTGTGTGTGTGTGTGTGTGTGTGTGTGTGTGTGTGTGCGTGTGTGTGTGTGTGTGTGTGAGATGTTTTGGGATGGGGAGGACAGAGGTGGGAGCAGAAGGGTTCTTGTGCAGCTCTGGATCGTGAGCATGTGCGTGTGCGTATGTGGGGGAGCAGCGTTATGGGATTTGGTTGACTCTGGCCGATTACGGTTGCTTTGTTTTGGCTGAATAGCAGCATTTTTGGAGGTTAACATGTGATTCCCCCACGATAGTAGCTTTACTAGATGCCAACTATAGAGGTTCCATCAGCCATTATAGAAATATATAAAAACACAAACTACTCTGGAATTAAAGGTTAACAGCATCCACCACACTCACACATACACACACAATCCCTTGGGTGTAGTAAATGGACTAAAAACAGACTAAATGATGATGACAGAACTGTATTCCACAAACAATGAGAATTATTTCGCCTGATAGCACTTCTCAGATTCATATATTTACTTACTATGACACACACTTACACACACATGCACACTCCTTGTGTTACTGCTTTACATCCAATATATCCTGGAGGGTGGAAGACAAATGTTCTAAATGGAAGAGTAATATGAAGGTCTAGTGGAGTATTAATACAGCAGTCATTCCTCATACAGGCGACCTGGTCCTGTCTTGGCTCAATGGGCCCTCACTAACTCATGCTGTTAACAACAGGCCTCAAGAGCTCAGTTCACTTGAACCACACACACACACACACACACGCACACACACTGTATATATACTGTAGAATGGTCGAATTAGAATTATTTTTGTGAATTTTAGGTCTCAAATAAACATTTTAATATCAGATTTTGCTATATGGTAGCAGTTGGGTAAACAAGCACGGTAAAACCACACCAGCACATTCAGACAAAGGTCAACTACATAATGAAGGTACATTTTAACTAAGATATTGAACCCTGGTCCCAGGTCTAAATCAGCTCCTTCATTTTAATGTCAGGTTAGGGGAAAATTGTCACATTCAATTTAAATGTTAAATAATTACAATATTTGTTTGCCAAAACAGTGATTTCATATGTTGATGTATGTCACCTTTACCATTCAAAAGTCAGTAAAGAGAGTAAAGATGGTAAAAGACAGTAAGAGTTTGTTTTTTTTTTGACAAAAATGAATACATCAATGAAAATGCATTAAATGTATAAAAAGTGATAGTAAAGACATTTTTATAACGTTACAAAAGATTTCTGTTTCAAATGAATGCAATTCTTTTGAACTTTTTACTCATCAAAGAATCCAGAAATAAAATGTATATGGTTTCCACAAAAATATCAAGCAGCATGACTGTTTTTAACATTGATAATAATTAAATGCTTCTTGAGCCCCAGGATCATGTGGCACTGAAGACTGGAGTATATAAAATATATTTTAAAAATGAAACAGTTATTCTAAGTTGCCTTGGTGAGCATAAGATACTTTTTGCTGTTTCATGAATTGCTTCACAGTTTACATTTTATTGAAAAGCCTATAACGGACAAGTTCCATTATGACAAAATACCTCATCTAATGTGACAACATGCCCCACTACTAACATTCAATTTCCTTAAAAAATTGTAAAAAAAAATAAATTAAATTTTTTTTTTTAATTCTTCTAACAAATCAAGAACATCAATAGCTTGTTAATAAGCATTTAACATAGGAATGCTGCTGGTCTTAGCTCAGTTTCCTGTAAATGAACCGTACTAATGTATGCTAAGATTTTGCATTAAGTGTAACTTAACGATGGAGAATAACCTATCCACAAGTGCCATGTTTTGGTGGTAGGGTGCCATGGAGAGAGGACTGAACGTCATACACTATCACAGTGTGTGTGTGTGTGTGTGTGTGTGTGTGTGTGTGTGTGTGTGTGTGTGTGTGTGTATGTGTGTGTGTGTGTGTGTGTGTGTGTGTGTGTGTGTGTGTGTGTGTGTGTGTGTGTGTGTGTGTGTGTGTGTGTGTGTGTGTGTGCAGGCAGGAATGTGAGGGATTTGAGGGGGTGGAGTGTTTTAAGAGGTTTTAGGGGAGTGGCATGAGACCCAAACACCCTGAGATGAGCCAACCAACAGGGTTAGCTAAGGAGAACCAACCAACTCTATCAATCACACAAATGCTCAAATACTACAATGAACACACTACAATCACTGTCAGGAATAAATTACACATGGAAAAGAGAGATGAGGAGAGAGAACGAGTGTCAATGAGATGTTCTTTAGCATGTGTTTGTGTTTTCTGTGTGTTTGTGGTATTATGGTATTGACAGTGAGAGATGGGGGATTATGGGAGTTTTCCTTCTCAACTATCATAAATCAAGGAGAATAAGACATGGCACCACACTGCCAACCAAAGCCCTAAACCGTAATCTCACACATGCACGCACATAAACACACACACACCACAGGGAGAATGAGTGCTAACTGATGGAGTGATCAGTCTCACTATTGCTCTCTCTCACAAATGAACATTCAAACAGCCACAAATACTCCCACTCGTATCCTATTTTTCCAGAAATACACAAACATCCAAGACGTGATCTCACAGCAGTAACAGACCAGCTTCAGAAGGTCTGAGCCTATTGTCTTCATAATCCTCTAAATCTGCCGCGCAGCAACCAGTCAGACCTGATCTTGGTGTCGGGACTGATTGCAGTTTCAGACATTAACTGGAAACTCCATATGAATCAGCACATTACATGACAATATTACATCAATAAGCAGTCATATACACAGCAAGCACTGATTGGACATAGAGCCAGTCGGCAGCTCTCGTGTGTTGACGTGGATTCCGGTTTGTGTGACGGTGACAACAGCAATAGTTTCTGGGAATTTGGGGTGTGCAGAGAAGATATTACCTGTAAATGTATCGGTCTAAACCTACTGAAACAAAAAAGGGCAATTTTTACTATACTTGTGTTATATACTATACTATACAATACTTTTATAGCTTCCAAAATAGCAAATATTCCTTTTAAATTATAAATTCATTACAACCTTTATGTAAAATTAAGAAGAAGAAAAAAAGCTAAAAGAAAGAGATTGATCTTACTGGTCAAAAACTCATACAGTAATCAGAATGCAAGAGACAGAAGCAGAAGTATATAGATTTAAAAAAATTAAAACGGAGACATTAAAAAAAAAATCATTTATTTTTAAAGCCATTATTCAGGCTTTTCCAAATAAGTTATTTAGCTTCGGGCACATCCCTACAGAAAATTGTTTTCTCTGTTCATGAGTGTGTGTGTGCTCACCACTGAGAATTCATCGCATGTCATGTTACTTGTATGACAGACTGGCTGTGAGCCTAGATTGCCCTTTTGAAGAATTATGATCTGTTGCCTGTCTTTTATTCCATTAACCACCCCCCAAAACCCACGACTGTTTCTTTCTCTTTCTGTCTCTCTTTGTTTCTGTTCTGGTTTCCGCTCTGGTCTCAGCTGGTTGGTAGTGATAGCATCTCCCAGGCTCTGGACTTCCTCCTCTAAAGCCAAATCACTCAGAGAGTCTCTGTCTGGACGGTTGGTGGCTGGTGACCAGAGCCTCATCTCAGCACTCCAGACAGGCATTGATGAAGAAGGGAAAGTGGATTGGGGGAATGGTCTTATAATAAAAAAAAAATTAAATGTGTTTTTGACTAAATGCAATAGTATGAGAAATATGTTCAAGTATGTGCATGGGTAAATATGTCTTATTAGCAACGTCAAGGGATATGGCACAAGGTCAGCTGCCTCAGACATTTCCCCTCTCCTCCACTTTAATCTCTCTGTCGTTCTGTCTGTCTCTTTGTCCATTAGTTTAAGTCTGAGCTCTGTTGGCTTTTACAGAAGCAAGACTGTACATGGCTTCAGTGGTAAGTCAGATTCTGATTCAACAAGTTTCAGTTTGATTTGAAGATGAGTTCAGTTTCCTCTGTGGAGTAAAATAAAGCAGCCTGATCTCATGTTAATACATAGGTATAAATACGTAATATTTTCAGGTGCAAAACGTACATTTTTGTACATTTGGATAGATGCTGAAACGTACAATATTATTGCGTATTTACAGCTAATGAAACGCAAAATATTTTCAAATCTTTTATATCATGTCAAGTCAAGTCACCTTCATTTATATAGCGCTTTTAACAATATGGAAAGCATACTGTTTCAAAGCAGCTTTACAGTGATAATAGGAACTTAAAGTAACAGAGATTGTTTTGGCTTTGCAGCAGCTCTAGAATAAAGTTATTGTCCAGCTAAAGTTAGTTTTGATTGATTCACTTCTGTCGCAACGATCATTAGTTATTAACTTAGGGGCCGCTAACACGACACCGTTCTAACAGAAAATTCTTTAATGCGATCCGGCCGTTCATTTGCATAAAACAGTGCCTGGTGGCTCTGAGAATTTTTTATCGCTTCTGCGTAGCCACGTGAATCGGAATTATCCCGACAACGTTTTATCAGTACAGAGGTAAAGGGAAGGAGGCCTTCATGAGAGACTAGTTGACACTTCAGGACTGCATTGTCGTTGTGTCCAGGCGCACGTCCTTCATCAGATCCGGATACGGCCTGGATCCGGCGGACTGCAATAAACCTCGGAATAAACAGAGAGACAAATATTAGCGTAGACGCCATCCTTCTTACTGTGCATTCACACCGGACGCGAATAGCGAGTCAAATTCGCGTCTACCGCGTCTAGTTTGACGCTTGACCACTTTGTGTTAATTCGCGCGTCAAGAGTGAAACTGATGCGCGTAAAAACAAAAGTTTGAAGCGAAATTTACGCGTGTCACGCATGTTGCGCCTGACGGGCAATTCGCTATTCAAACCGGACGCGAATAGAGCGTCTAGCACGAGTGATTTCAGTGTTAAGTCAATGCAAAGACGGGTTACACGCGTAAAAAATTCCTGCGGCGCAAATGAGAAGTAGAGCGCGGCGCGGTAGACGCGAATTCGCCTCATTGGCCTCAATGAGCCTCAATGGAGCGAATTGAGCATCTGGCGCGTTACGCGCGAATAATTTATTTACTGCTTTTTGTGCATTCACGCGTTTGACGCGAATTTATTCCATATCTAATCTAGATTATATGAAACATTATTATTATTCTAATGTAAAGAGAACCAACATACTTTAGTGCAAGAACATAGTTTGTGTCTGGACAGTGTTGTGTGAGGGAAAAAAATCACAGGACAGTTTAATCACTTTTGTAGTAGCCTAGGCTGGCTCCATTTATCATCAAAACAAAAATAAATTACAAATTGCGTCAATTTCGCTCTTGACGCGCAAATGGATTCAAAGTGTACACGCGTATAACTAGACACGGCAGGTGCGAATTTGACGCTCAATTCGCGTCTTGTGTGAACGCACAGTTATGATGTAAAAAAGTACATCAGGATTTATGGGAAGTGTTCCCGGTTCCGGCTGATCTAAACTATGCAGCCTGACATTGAATTATAGAGGTCTATAATGTGTTATGTGTATGCTAAGCCAAAGAGATGTGTTTTTAGTCTAGATTTGAACTGACAGACTGTGTCTGTGTCACGGTACATCCAATATATGTACAGAAGGAAGCAGAAGGGTAAATTGGTATAATAGACAGTGTTTATTGAGCAGAGGCACGGAGAGGAATGGCAGATGAAACTGGTGAGTATATCGATGAGAAACTGGACTGAGAAGGAACTTAGATGGATGACTGTAGAACTGAACTCAGCAGGGAGATGACAGATGACTGAAGACTGATGGCTTGCGAACAGGGATCTCACGAAGAAGTTCAGGTTGGAATCAACAGGAGTGTAGAGGAGTCTGTACGTCTAGTAGCAACGAGACCAGACAAAGAAGTGAAGGGGAAGTGGCATTATATAGGGAGAATGGTTGATGAAGTGCAGGTGCGGTGAATCAGAATTCCGGGGAGAGTGAACGAGTGGGCGGAGCGTGCTGATTAGCTGACTGTGTGACAGTCTGCTTCCCGGACAATGTTAGGAAGATTGTTCCAAAGTTTTAGTGCTAAATAGGAAAAGGATCTACTGCCAGCAATCGATTTTGATATTCTAGGTATTATCAACTGGCCGGAATTTTGAGATCGCAATAGACGTAAATCAGTATAATGCGTTAAGAGCTCGCTCAAGTACGGCGGAGCTAAACCATTTAGTGCTTTGTAAGTAATCAGTAATATTTTAAAATTTATACGATGTTTAATAGGGAACCAATGCAGTGTTGACAGAACCGGGCTAATATGGTCATACTTCCTGGTTCTGGTAAGAACTCTAGCTGCTGCGTTTTGGACCAGCTGTAGTTTGTTTTTTAAACGTGCAGGGCAACCACCCATAAGAGCATTACAATAATCTAGCCTTGATGTCATGAACGCATGAACTAATTGTTCTGCATTGGTCATTGAGAGCATATGACGTAATTTAGATATATTTTTTAGATGGAAAAATGCGGTTTTACAGATACTATTCACGTGACTTTCAAATGAAAGATTGCTATCAAAGAGCACACCCAGGTTCCTAACCGACGACGAAGACTTGACAGAGCAGCCATCAAGTCTTAGACCGTATTCTAGGTTATTATGTGAGGAAGATTTTTGTCCAATAATTAGAATCTCTGTTTTTTCAGAATTAAGTAGTAGGAAATTACTAGTCATCCAATTTTTTATATCAGCTATGCATTCCGTTAATTTGGTGAATTGGTAAGTTTCGTCAGGGCGTGAAGAAATATAGAGCTGAGTATCATCAGCATAACAGTGAAAACTAATGCCATGCTTCCTAATAATATCTCCTAAGGGTAGCATGTACAGAGTGAACAGCAACGGTCCTAGTACTGAGCCTTGTGGTACGCCATACTGAACTTTTGATCGATAAGACATCTCTTCATTTACTGCTAAAAACTGATAACGGTCAGATAAGTATGATTTAAACCATACTAATGCAATTCCACTAATGCCAACATAATTTTCAAGTCTATTTAAAAGAATGTTGTGGTCAATAGTATCAAATGCAGCACTAAGATCGAGTAACACCAATAGCGAGTTACAACCACGATCGGGTGATAAGAGCAAATCATTTGTGACTCTAATGAGAGCTGTCTCAGTACTATGATACAGTCTAAATCCTGACTGAAAATGCTTGCAGATACCATTTCTTTCTAAAAAAGGAACATAGTTGTGAGGATAGTGCCTTTTCTAGTATCTTTGACAGAAAAGGTAGATTCGAGATCGGCCTGTAATTGACTAATTCTATAGGATCAAGTTGCGTTTTTTTAACAAGTGGTTTAATCATAGCCAGCTTAAAAGTTTTCGGTACGTATCCTAGTGACAAAGATGAATTAATGATATTGAGAAGAGGATCTGACCTCTGGAAGCATCTCTTTCAATAGCTTAGTTGGTATAGGGTCTAACATACATGTTGTCGATTTAGATGATTTAACGAGTGTAGAAAATTCTTCCTCTCCTATAGCAATGAATGTGACTATGGTGGCTGGTGTCTCTATTTACACTTTCCGTGTAATAAAATCGTCAATTACTAGGGCACATTCAACAGGATTCTCAGTGGGTGTTTCACTGAGAGGGGAGAATTTGTTTAATGTTGTAATCGGAACGGAAGAGCGGTGTTTTGTCCTGCGACTACAGCGTCTCACCGTCACCCAATTGCCCTGCTGCACGGGCTCTACTACAGCCGGAACCAAACAATGTACAGAGTTCTCTAAGCTAATCGCATCCAAAGCAGTATCTAAAGCCCTTGCACTCTTACAATTAACCTCAATTAAAGTTTGGATGCGTGTATCTAGTTTTGAAATCTTCTCCGTCAGCCTGACTATCTCCCTGCATTTATCACATGTAAATCCTGTGCAGACGGAGAAGGCTATGCTATACATGTTACATTAAGTGCAAGTCACAATAAGAGGAGAAGATGACATGACTCGCTGTGTTTGTTGACTGATTCTACTTACCACAGCTTTGATGGATTTGTGAAAGGCGCGAGCGCGCGAGCTAAATAATTAAATAAAGAGCGCACGGATGGCACGCTAACAGGCTAGCAAATTTGTAGCTTGTTGTGCTAGCAACGATTTAGATTGAAGCTAGCGATGTCGGGTTAATATGTGATGTTGAGTAAGTTGTATTTAGCAGTATAAACAACAGGAAAATGTAGTAAATAATGATTCAAAACAGAAAGATATACGAAGCTACAGACACAAACCAGCAGCAAGGCAGCAAGGCAGACAGGAGCAATCGAGCAAGCCAGCAGGGGACAGTAAAAAATAAAAGAAATCATAAAGTCATAAAGAAATCATAAAAAAATCATAAAATCATAAAGATATTTGTATAACTGCCCTTTAACCACTTTTATAGATAAATTGTATAGATTCCTTACCTCTACCACAAACCCATTGTAAAGATGTGGATTATAGCTCACACAATTTTATTTATAACTTTTGTGAATTTATGACGCTTTTTTTGTGTGCGCGTAATTTATGGTTCTATAGTCAGTCACAGCATAGGACTATACTGAGAAAATGCTAACAAAATAAATATTGCATGATAAACAAATTTTAAATGTTTCCATAACATTTTAAAATCTTATAATAAATAGGCAACCATTGGTAAAAATTGGAATCACATCAGAATTTTGTGTGTGTGTGTGTGTGTGTGTGTGTGTGTGTGTGTGTGTGTGTGTGTGTGTGTGTGTGTGTGTGTGTGTGTGTGTGTGTGTGTGTGTGTGTGTCTTGTTCTACTGGCATGCAGCAGAATTCCTCAGCATGCTTTCCTGGCTGGCTGGGTGGACATTGACCACGGCTGCTAAGGATAAACTCCCACTCGACAGCAGAAGGACAAACACATTCTATTTTTCTTGGTTAGAATTAAACACTGTGTATAATGCTTCTTGTGTTAATGATTGAAAACATGAGCTCTCTTGGTCCTCTCTGAGGTTGACCAGGACTGAAAAGTACACACAGAAAGTCACACTTCCAGGCATGAACTCATATTGTCATTCACACATGCAGAGTCCAACAATATAAGCAGGACTGCCTTAATACGATAAAGCAGAAAAAAAACATTATGTGTATACACACACACACACACACACACACACACACACACACACACACACCTTGTTCCTGAGATACAAGACATGCATTATAATGTTATAATGGCAATGTTATAATGGCAATGATAGAGTACAGAGTTATTCTGAAAACTAAACAGGCTCCATGTGAAATCACAGGTTTGGAGTGGTATGTCATCACATTGAAAAATTGACTGACTCACTAGAGAGTCTCATATTCTGGTCTTTTATTTTGCTGTGTTCACTTCAGCTCCACTGAGGGCCTCGCCTGGCTCACGTCTCTAACCTGAGCTGTGCGAAAGTCTACTCGGAGCATAATCAATTTGTGAACAGAGGACTAAGCCTCAGCCAGCGTTGATCAAACAACTTGGCCATGGAGGAATTGTCCTCACAAACAAAGGTTTTAAAATCTGTTTTGATATTTGCAGCTCGGGACTTAATGTTTGGACTTTGGACACCGTTGTTCCAAGCCCCCTTTTTGGGCTGCGTCAATTGTTATATAAACTAAGTTTGAAGTACACCGAAATGAGCAGTCTGTTCTTGGACTGAATAGCGTCTTTATGCACTTATGTAATGACTGGACAGCTTGAACAGCACAGACTAGGGGAAAAAAAGAATGGGTTGTGGTGGAAGTTGGGTCACAAGCTGACACCAGTTCAGCTAAGGATGACCTTGTGAGCAGGTGAGGTCTATATGGCTCTGGAGGCACACACTACCTTATCTGTGAACTTTGCACAGCATAGTGGAAGGAGTTTATGGAAAAGAGAAGGAACAAAAAAAAAATAGACAATTAATGAGAAAAATAATGAGTGTATGCATGAGAGAGAAAGAAAGAGAGGAATGTGAAAGAATAACAGTTGCATGTGAAAGTATTGTCTGCACTAAGGGTGATCTTCAAAGGGGAAGCCAATGGTTTGGGTGGTTATATGAACTTATGTTGAGTTTGTTCATCATTAGTGATGTTTGCTCTGAAGGCGGTCCAGTAATGGGTATTAAAAGGTTGTTTGAAACATCCTGGAGCAGAAGGAAAGTGTCTATATGCTGGGTTGAACTCACACAATGGACACAGTGACGGAGGCTCACCTTCACCCAAACACCTGCGTGAAAACATGCCACCACATCCTAGCGACAGAAGACAAGTAAACACTGAACATGGCCTAAACTGCATAGCAGTGGGTTTGTCACCTTGGAGAAAATATCTTTGTAATTCGAAAAAAGTAAAAATATTGAGAACAAATATATGTTCTATATGATCTTTTTATTATTATTATTTAGTGAGGAAACATTGAATTGATCAATATTGACAGTAAAAACATGTATAATGTTATAGAATATTTATATTTAAACAAAAATGCTGTTCTAGCAAAATGTATCAGTTTCCACAAAACATTAAGCAGCAAAAATGTTTTCAATATTGATAACAGTAAGAAATGTTTCTTGAGCAGCAAATCAGTATTAGAATGATTTCTAAAGGATCATGTGGCTCTAAAGACAGGAGTAATACGTTCAAGTAATGTCGTAATTACGTGATTTCAACTTGTAAAAAGTGTTCACGTTCTCGTAGAGGTCGTAAAAAAAACAGCATGTAAGATAGGAATTGTCTGAGAGCTCCTACTTTATACCATGTGACCGCTGTACCACCTGACTACTGCAGATTAATTTAGTCGTTGATAGTGGTGCCATAGAAACGCAGAATTCCCAGTCAGGATGTGAACGGCTCCGAATAGAACGTCACGTGTTGTCATCATGAATGCAGCATAATGACTGCTGAAAATACATCTTTGACGTCACAGGAATAAATTACATTTTAAAATGTAAAAATATTTCAATTTAATTAGGATCAATTTTGATCAAATAAATGTAGCCCTGCTGACATTGAATCATAAAAAGATATTGCCCCGACCTCTACATTTGGAACGGTAGTGTAACTCCAAACACATGCAAGAGATAGATCATTTTGGCCACTGAATTACTGTTTTAGCACTGTTAAAAACGCGTCCCAAGACCTCATGCATTCTGATCCATTATGTTAAATGTTTCTTATATAAATGGCCCCAGAGAAACACATCTGATGGGTGTGAAGAGAACCTGAAACAGCTTAATTACACAGGGCTTTATAAAGTCTGATTAGGTAATAGTCGATTTCTATATTTTTTTGCACATCCCTAAAAAGATATCACAACTATACCGGATGTCTTTTGAAGGTGTCTGTGTGTGTGGTCATCTTTGACTAATCATCTGTTAGTCGCACACTCACAGACGCACTTCCTGAGATTTCTGAAAATGTATCATGTAAAAGTGTGTAAGATATACATTGAGATCTGTGAAGATTTTCTAGTAGATGTATCTCAGAAGAAGTGTCTCTAAAGTCTGGGTTTAGAATGAGCACTACACTCTTAAAACTAAAGGTTCCAAAAGGGGGTCTTTTTTCACTATACAAGAACTTTTGTGCAATGGAAAGGTTCCATGGATGTTAAAGGTTCTTAATGGAAGCATAAATGCCAATAAAGCACCTTTATTGGTAAAGCTTTATGGCAATTGTTATGAGAATATACAGTGATTTACTACCTGCCTTTTAAATGCTGCACAAAGTCAGCATAAATGCATACACAATCAGAACTGCAGAAAACAACTTATCATGCATTTTGCATTTGTTGAATGCTGTCCTGTCATCAGAACTTACTAGAATCGTGTAATCACTTCCCTCTCGCTTAGTATGTCATGATATAATGAATAAAATGTTAAAACTCCAGAGCTATAACCATCCTTCGTTTTCTGTAAATGACAAATCCTGAAAAATGGACAGATAATATTTCAGCAATGAAAATGATAAAGAAAGCAGTATTTAAGAGAGGACTAAATTTCCCAAAATAACATCACTGTCTCTCTCCATCAACGATAATAGGGGCTACTATTTGTGGGCGGGACCCTGGCTCATGCTCAGCAGGGGGCATCCGGGATTTGTGGTACGCCACCACTAAGTAGAAGTTGTCAAATCAAATGATCACACTGTTAGCTATCATCTATCCTGCAGTGAAGAGTTTCTATGCTGTAGTTCTCTATCTTAGTGACAGCTGCTTGGCTACTATAGACGTGCCCTTTAGTGGCCCTCTTGAAAAACAAGATCTCTGACGGCATAATAAGATCCTTCCTTGCGATGTTGCTTGTAAATACAGTCTGCCTCTCAACGGAGTGTCCCAGACAGCGGAAAATAGGAGATCTGAAACAGGAACAGAGTTACACAAGATACACGCACACATCCATCTTGTAGCTCAAATAAAAAGATGATCCCAATTACCAGACACACTTTGAAGAGCACAGGCTCTTCAGCAGAAAAACAAATAAGACATACAGAATCATGGCAGTCATTTATGCAGTATGCCTGCATGCTCAGCCAATCTTGCGTTTGCAGAGCATATTAATTCAGTAATTCAGTTCCATTTTAACAGACTACAGCATTTGCTGTGCGTCATGTTGAACTTGATAGAATATTCAATATAAATAAAAGATGCAATAAAAGATTTATAATATAAGCTTTATGAAGCTAAATAAAATAGTGTTAATATATATTAATATAATGTTAACAGTGGAATAATGCTAAGTATTAACCAAAGTCTTGGCAAAATTATGTAAGGCTTACAATACCTTTCAAAAGTTTGGGGTCAGTAAGATTTTTTTTTTCCTTCGAAAGAAATGAACACTTTTACTCAGCACTGATGCATTCAATTGCATTAACAGTGACAATAAAAACATTATAACTTTACAAAACATTACTATTTCAAATAACTGCTGTTCTTTATATCAATTACACACTCCTGAAAACAGTTCCACAACAGTTGTCAACATGTATTGTAATAAGTAATGTTTCTTGAGCAGCAAATCAGCATATTAGAATTTCTGAAGGATCATGTGACACTGAAGACTGGAGTAATGATGCTGAACTAGTTTTACCATCACAGAAATAAATTATATTTTAAAATATATTTAAACCGAAAACAGTTACTGTTTTTATGAATTTATAAAATAAATAATGTGCAGCCTTGGTGAGAAAAAGTGACTTACTGGCCCCAAACAGTAGTGTATATATGTTAGACCATTTTAGCAGTTAATATGGATTTGGATTCCAGGTAAATGAATTACTATTAATAGTTAAATGTGGTTTCCCTCATTTGAATTAGATTTCACAATGATCAAATTTGTAATAATTCTCTATGGTCACCACCTGATTTTATAATAATTGTTTTTAATAATTTTATATTATTATATATTATATTTATATTTTATAATTTGCAGTGATTATTAAAATCTTGATCACTTGATTTTCTGTACGAAATATATAGGAGAATATTTCTGAAAACAAAATGTGCACCTGCTATTGTGCTTATAGGAGCTGGATATGCTGGAATTATAACATAAAAGAAAATGCAATGCTTGATCAAACATGCTCCCACCACTGATATGCAGTGTTGGGAAGGATACTTTTAAAATGTATTTCGTTACAGAATACAGAATACATGCCCCAAATTGTAATTTGTAACGTATTCCGTTACGTTACTCAATCTGAGTAACGTATTCTGAATACTTGGATTACTTCCACATTGGAATGCGGAATGGTGATGCGGTGGTGACGCGTTGTAACATGTAGGGATGGCGCTGCCAATAAAGCACCTTAAAGCTGTCACAAATAACCGGCAAAAGTATTGATTATGAATATGTCAAATATAGCAAGGAGATATTTTAATTGTTTATTAATAAAAAAAAAATTCTGTCTGTGTCACTGTCGCCTGCAAAGATGAAGTTGACGATGCTGACTCGCGATGCAGTATGCTAGTGAACGCGCCAGAGAGAAATGCGCATTTCATACGGATTACATAAGCAGAACGGATTTATATGGATATATAAACAGACGTTTTTAAATATATTCGTATTAAATGCATTTTCTGAGAATTTCTATTTCAAGTTTTGTTTCAAGTTCCATAACGCTGGAATTGCTCAATTTTAAAGTATTTATTTTGTGGTGTAGGTCTACATATTTTATAATGCTAACTTCAAATAATTATTATAGTAATTTAAAGATGTGGTAGCATTGGATCTGGACGGGAAGGATAACTTACTTTAAGATGCTTCTTCAGGTTGGAGATGTGAAAGGAGCTGGTTGCTGGCAAGCAGAGGTTGCACTGCACAGCTATATTTCGTTCTCCCTTCTCTTTCTTTAATGTGAAATGCTGTTTGAATTTCCAATATAGATACGCATTCTTGCCCTGTCTCTGTTGTTCCGGCTCCATCTCTAGCCTACTCTAGCTCCCGCTGCCTGCTCCTCTTCCGACTTCATTGTGACTGATCACGCAAACCGCGCATTTTTTCGTTTTCACATTGGGGCTTCTGGGAAATGCTGAGTTGCCTTAATTTATTTAGAGAGTGAATAAACTCGTGAAACAGAGAAGTATCGTAATGTAATCCGTTGATTTCAACAATGTAACTGTATTCTAAATACCAACTATTTCAATTGTAACTGTAACGGAATACAGATACTCATAATTTGTATTCTGAATACGTAACGCCGGTACATGTATTCTGTTACTCCCCAACACTGCTGATATGTCGTATTGGTATAGCTCTTTACATTTGGGGGGAGGGGGCAGGAGTGAGCTCTTTTCTTAAATTAAAACTGAGATTTGTCTTTAAAAACTGTGCCTGTCTGTGGTATCAACAGTGTCATATATACCTGGCTTTCGGCCACAGATGCCTGAAGCAGTAAACAAATGAAGACATTCTTTAGCTTTTGAAATGACTCTGAAATGACACACAATGATACAACAACAAAAAATGCAAATTGAATGGCCTTAGTATCTTGCATCCAGAGGATGACCCCACATTCCCAACATCACAGACCTCCACTGTCTCTCACTTGCAAGCATGTAGAGAAGTGAGATCCTAAATCATAAACCTGTGGGCGTTATCATATGAGATCATCTCTCATATCTGCTGGTCTGTGGAGAGCAACAGTAAATCATCCGTAACAGAAAAGCTCAGGACTGAGTCAAAAACATCTTTTATATACAGATCAGTGAGAACAAATGTGTGCACACACGCACATCACAAACACAGGAGTACTTTAACACGTGCCTGCTTTCAGACCCATAATTACACAAACTATATGTTAGCATGCCTGTGCTCTACATATCGCCTTCTCATCTCTCTCATCTTTTTCTTACTACACAAATATACATCAATAAATATATGGCAGTTGTTTTAAGTTCTTGAACCCTGTGGCTTTGGTCAGAAAGCATGTGTTTCTTTGTTTCTTTATTTATTAAAGTTCTCAAAAGATTTGGCTCAACAATTCTAATTAGCAACAATTACAGTGATATAATCCACATTTTTCCCCAAACGTTTGCTAGCAATTTCCTTTCTCTCCACTCTAAACAGGGCCTCTCATATATCGGATATGCAAAGGTCTTGTATTACAGACACACTTGATTAAAGGTTATAAGGTTACAGAGATGCAGAATGGGGCTCTATGACACAAAGCGTGCTAGTGATGTCAGCTCTGGTTCAACCTGAGTGATCATCCTCCGGGATGCTTTTTGGCAGGAAGTTGTACACGGACAAGCAGTGTAAGTTCAAGCAGAGTTTATATGAGAGAATAAAACTCCCAGCATGCACGTCTCACATCCCAACTTTCTCTACACACTGGCGAACGTCATTCACGAATACACAGGGAAATGTCATTTTATGTGAGTTATCAGAGGCTAAATCACTGGCATTAACACAATAATAGCATCTAATTAGAACTCTACAATCTAATCCTAGCAATGAACAAACAGCATGAAAAAAACACACACACCCTACATCCAGGCCACAGTGATCCTGTCCTCATGTGCACCACAAGACTGTTACAGACTCCTGCAACACAGAATTTCATGCATTAATCTTTTCTTTGAGGTGTGAGTGTCAGTTTTGTGTGTGTCAGAATTGAAAAGGCCAGGAGTACTAAGCATGCTAAGAAAACACCAAGAAAGTGGTCACAGTCAAAAACTATATTTCAATATTTCAAAGTCCAAGTTGCTAGTCAGCAGTGCAAAGAGCAGTGAACTGCATGGTTTTAACAAGGGTTTAACTCTGAAATTATAATTTTGTGAAATTTATCCTCCAAACTAACTTAAAAAAAAACACCACACTGGGATGTATTAAAGTCTACATGAACCAGAAGTTAAGACTGACTTCAGTAATGTGACGTATTTACGTATTATGTGAAATATGACAGAATATTGAATAAGGAGAAAAAAAATAGAGGGTGGGCTTGACTGAAGTCATCAGAGAAAGAATGCCATTTCAAATTTTGAGTAGAGAATTTGAAATGCTCTGGCCATTTCAATTTCTGTTGGCCAAAACAATAATTTGTTATTGTTGTATGTTAACTTTTCAATTATGGAATGTAAATAATACATGGTAAAATGTTTAAAATGTTGTCGTAGATGCCTTTGGTAGAAAAAAAGCCTCACTATTAGGTTATGTTGTCATATCTTTTTTCTAAAACAATAGCAATGAAATTGAATGACTTTTGTTATGACTCTTTTCTAATGACTCTTCTTAATGACTTTTAGCAATTATTTAGTGCACATCTTACCACAACTTGAAATTTTGCCAGATAAGTATCAATTAACTTGTTTAAGATCCTGATGCTGGCTTTTTCTCCTCTGTTCTATAGACAAGCTGTAGGCAAAACTCACATGGCAATTGAGAGCTTTACAACACCACACCGTTCTGTTCAATTCCACATGCGTGGTATAATTATTCGATTGAGAGGTTTTAACGAAGAGCGAGTTAAATCACTAGCACGAAGAGGCTCCGTCTTGTCGGGAGGTCACTGGGTTTTTTTAACGTGGCAGGCTTGGCATAAATGGCCATCAATACAGGCACCAGGTCTATTCAACAGGATCTATCTTTAGTTTTACCACACGTCTAATTGGACAGAATAATATCTAAATGGCACCAAAGTGACCGCTGATTGGTCAGCGCTGGTTGTGGAGGCAGTGAGCACTGTAAATAGGGCTGAATAGAGAGGAAGGGAGGGAAAATGGGAGATTGTGTTAGTCAGACCGGCACCAGAGGGCCACAGAGAATGAGCACAGACACACAATGTTTATACTGTAAATTACACATGGCAAAAGAGAGAGAGCGAGAGTGAGAAAGAAAGCGGGAGAGAGACTGTTGCGGATGCTCTCAAGGGAAAGTGGTCCCCCGTGCTGTGTTATTATTTAGCCATTGCGGTTTTTCTTCCTGCTGAATGTTTCTCTTCTAGCGGTCCATAAAATCACAGAACCCCAAAAGCTCTTCTTTGTGTCTACAGGGGTGATTATATTCATAAACCTTAAAACCAAAAAACCCCAAACTCTTTTCGCTCTCTCTCTCTCTCTGATGCATTTTCCAGTTATAGCACATCTCCCTAACACCGTTACTGCCTATAGTCCTTCATCACTAACACTGAATCAACATCGTCAAAAGCATCACCATGTACGCGCACAAGCGGAAATCTGATTTTTAGAGAACACACCAGGCCTGTGACTTTGTGAAAATACACACACATCATTGTACAAACTGACAGACCTTGACACGGTAGTCACATCCAAGCAAAATACTAATTTCCAGAAGAACTCGAAGTTTCTTTGAGAAATGAAACAATAATTAGGGTATGCAGATCTGCACTATATATAAGCACGAGTCCTGTTATATCTGCAGCTATATCCAGTGCTATAGAGTCTTTCAACAAGCAAAAGTAAAAGACAAAGAAAGAGCGAGCTAAAGAGAGAAAGAGAACAGTGTTGTAACTGAGGCAGTTTGTGGACTGATGATGACAGGTTGTGGCTTAAGCATTACAGGAATTCATGTTTTTTGTATCTGGGACAGTAGGTTGTCTGAATGTGTGTATATGTATGCATGGTCATGCCCAAACACGCATACACGTATTTGTTTGCATGCATGTATCTGTATGACACTTAATAACAGGCTGAGGACTGTTACCACACTGCCAGACAGTCCTCCTTTAAACCGTGGTATAATCCGTTGAACGGAGCAAAATTTGACGACTGAAACTAAATTTAGTATAAAATAAGATAAAGGACTACACTTATGCATATGAATAGAACAGAAAATGGATCATAAACTAAACTATCAATTTCACTATTATAATCTAACATTTCTTGTTGACTATCCTTTATTATTTTCTAAAGGTGAAATATGAAATACAATAAGTTCATAAAGGAATGAAATTTTTGTGCAAAGTGTCGTTTGCCCAACTTATTTGCCCAGTCGTTTGTGTGTGTGTGTGTGTGTGTGTGTGTGTGTGTGTGTGTGTGTGTGTGTGTGTGTGTGTGTGTGTGTGTGTGTGTGTGTGTGTGTGTGTGTGTGTGTGTGTGTGTGTGTGTGTGTGTGCGTGTGTGTGCGTGTGTTTAATGCGAGAAACCCCTGATGTAGAATGACTAATCATATTATCAGATCAGATATTTCAATAAATCAGCATATAAAATGTGTTTCATTGTCATTCTTAGAAAATGTTTCCTTTGTAGTATGGCGAAAGAATATGAATATGGTGACAAATGTTAAAAGAAAATGCAAGTGGGAAAAAAACACTAAAAAGAGAGTGTCATTCACATTTACCTTATTTATTTGCTTAACATGATGGGACCTAAAAATACAAATTCAGGTTCTAAAAATAAATGAAGAGGGCCAATAAAAATGTAGAAGAAGTATAACAGCAGGACTATCAGTAGATCAAAACCAGCTCAGGATTGAGTAACACGTCACTGACACAGCAGCACTGGCAGCTCATGACTTGGAATGTTGAGACCGAGAAACATTTTGTACACTGACTCCATTACTTTCATTTTATACACAGAAAGTGCCGACGCTGCTGTGCTCTTTTTACAAGAGCAGAGGTGTGGAGGGACCAGGTCAAAGTGTCTGTGATCTGCACCCCAAGGAATTTGATGCTGCTGACCTGCTCCACTGCGGCGTTGTTGATGAGGAGGGTGGTGTCGTGTGACTTGGCTAATTTTTCCTGAAGTCAATGACAATCTCTCTTGTTTTGACATTCAGGATTAGATTGTTTGTGTCACACCAGTCCACCAGGTGTTTTACCTCCTCTCTGTAGGCCAGTTCATTATTGTCCCTGATGAGAACATTATGTATTATTATGTACAATACATAATTTAAATAAGCATGTATCTATTGTATATTAAATTTTAATATTAAAATAACTTAACGACTTTGACAAGTTTGACAACGTTTAGCTACAAAGTCAATAACTTTTATTTCCTTTCCTCCGTGCATAACATCAGCATTTGTATGCACGAAAAATAATCTTGATTTCTACGATGTCGGAGTGCAAAAATGTGATTTCTCTGCATGGCAAGCCATCTCGCAGACACAATGGTAAAAACAACAACAACAATAGCAGCATATTTCCCCGAACCTGCAGCTCCTGTCCATAACAGCAACCAGACCGTCTTCCTATTTCCGGCCTGACGATCGAGTCTGTCCCAAAAATACCTCTCAATGCGCCCTCGTGGACTCGCGCCAAGGGCCCTATAGGTCTGCACTACATGACGTCACCAAAGTGTGGACTCTGAGGAACTCCACAAGTCCGGAGTGTGCCATTTGGGACAGGGCCTGTGAGCTGCTTAAGAGGGGTGTGGTGCAGGATGAAAAGGAGTACAGATATACTGGACACATGCTCTTGACTCTGTAGTTCTCATCCTCAACAGAACAAATGATGAAGAGTCATTGACGTGTAAACATCTCAGTGATTTGCAAACTACTGTACGTATGAACACAAGAGCAGTGCAAAAAGGGAAAAATGAATCCAGTCCATTTCAAATGTCTTAATCCCATTACGCTCTGCCACAATGAACTTGACTTATCTTTCTAATGTTTATCCCATTAAAAAGTCAAAGGTAAAACAAAATTAATACTGGTGTAAATACAAATTATTTACCCTTTATTTTATGGATATGACAGGGCTACAGTTTAAATCTCTTTAAAACATATATGCCTGGTTTCACAGACAAGGCTTAAGAGTACCAGACTAAAATGCATGTTTGAGCTTTTTTAACTGAAAGCAACTTGCACTGGCATATTTTAAAATATGTCACTGCCATTGTTTTGTCTCAAGATGCATGTTTATTACAGCTACTTAAATGTCATAATTTAACAAAGATCTACTCCTGGCTTAATCTAAGCCATGTCTCTGAAACCAGGCCATAAATCTGATTTACATGAAAATTCATGAATGACCAGCAAGAGATTGTGTAGAGACATGTATCTTTATAAGTATGAGACATTGCCTAAATTAAATTTGTGGCAATTTATCAACACTCAAAGATATAATCTCAGTCTCCAGAGGTCTGTGGTTATATGGAAAAATAATCATGTTCTGCACTGAAACTTCCCCAGCTGGATCTTTGTGTTAATGACAAAAATCTGTTCACAATACATAAGTCTCATGATATAAACTAGCTCTAAGCTCTTTTGAGAGAAACTGTCATCTAGAAATCTCAATCTATCTGTCCATCTGTCTAGCTAGCTATCCACTTATCTGTCTGTCTGTCTACCCGTCTGGTTGTCTATCTATCCATCTATCACATGTCTACCTATCCTTATCAATCAGTCTGTCTGTCTAGCTATCCATATGCCTGTCTTTCTGTCTGTCTGTCTGTCTGTCTAGCTATCCATATGTCTGTCTGTCTGTCTGTCTGTCTGTCTATCCATATGTCTGTATTTTTGTCTGTCTGTCTGTCTGCCTGTTTATCAATCGTATGTCTGTCTGTCTAGCTATCCTTATCAATCCCTCTGTCTGTCTAGCTATCCATATGCCTCTCTGTCTGTCTGTCTGTCTGTCTGTCTGTCTGTCTATCTATATCTATCCTAATCAATCTGTCTGTCTGTCTGTCTGTCTGTCTATATATATATATATATATATCCTTATCAATCTGTCTGTCTGTCTGTCTGTATATATATATATATATATATATATATATCCTTATCAATCTGTCTGTCTGTCTAGCTATCCGTATGCCTGTCTTTCTGTCTGTCTCTCTCTCTAGGGGCTTATCTACAGTACTTGATAGATGTGAATGCATGCATGAACATGTAAACACACAGTGTGCACTAAAACAAACAACATTAATATCTGAGCTTTAAGGGCAAGTCTACCAAATTGAATATACAAATGTATGAGTGTCATAAAGCACACTAATGGCTGAGACTGGATGTATGTGCGTGCACTAAATCTGGAGAGAACCAGGCCTAGGACAGATATCGCAGCAGTGTACTGAAGAACAGTGACTGACTCGACTCTCAACATCTGGCAGCTATCAAAGCTACAGGACCAAGTGAGAGAGAGTGTGTGTGTGTGTGTGTGTGTGTGTGTGTGTGTGTGTGTGTGTGTGTGTGTGTGTGTGTGTGTGTGTGTGTGTGTGTGTGTGTGATCAGAAGTGTGTTGTGGAGGCGTTTGAGGGTCTGCGAGAGCACTGTGAACTCCAAGTGTGTGAGTTTACTGGCATTTGGATATGGCTGATAGCATCTCACTAAGATAACTACAGCAAAACACAGCCCAACACTAATGTTCATTAATATAAGTGTGTGTGATCCAAAGAGCTCCGTGCATGATTGTGAGTGTGTGCACATGTGTAAGTGTGATTAATCAAAGACTATATGTTCCAAAGAGTGCTTTCCTTACATCAGATTGAGACTAAATGGTTCAATCAACAAAACTATTAGCACGAAGGCTGTTTGAGGTGAGAGACACAAATACAACGAATACAGATTAACGCAACAGGGTGTGTGTTGGTGGGATTTTATGCATCTCAATAGTCATGCTAAGCTCATGTTTGTGTGCATCCTAATAGGATAGCCAGCCAGAATTGAATCGACACTGGAGGTTAAGGTGTGTCCTCCTCTTCCTCTATCCTCATCCCACCACACACACACACACACACACACACACACACACACACTAACTGTCACCATACCTGAAACCAGTGAATACCAGTGCTCTTCAGAACTGTTAAACTCAACTGTACCTGAAATATATGTGTGTTTGCTGGAGAGGGTGGACAACAGGTCCAAAGTTACATTTAGTACTCTTCTAAAACATCTATACTACCTCTTCCACACTCCAACAGTCACCATGTCCTTGCATTTAAATGTTTTAAGACAAAACTGGGCCAGGGTGGATTTTACTGCATACTCTGACACTTAACTGGGAATTAAGACTTAGCTGGGAATCAAATCTCTGGCAGGATTTAGTCCTGAACTCCCATTAGGTGAGAAATTATGTAATGATGTAATGTCTTGAAAAATATTCAGAAATAAGTTAATCGGACAGCTGGGTGGCTCAAGATCCACTGAATCACTTACTATTGCACATACTGTAATAGCCAAACCAATAATACCACAACTTGTCCATGAGATTGACTTATGTTTGTCTGTCATTACCACACTTGTAATAAGATGTACAAAAACCCAAATATGAAGAGTCACAGTACATTTACATCACTATTTAAACATTTAGCAGACGAGTTTATCCAAAGCAACTTACAAAACAGGAACAAAAGCAATCTACAGAAAGCCAATAATATCCGTAATGAACAATGCCATGTTTATTTGACAACTAGATTAGAAAGCAAGCTAAAAAAGAGGAGAAATGCAAAACAGAAATAGATGGAAACGTTCAAACACGGTCAAACACAGAGGGTCAAGAGCACAAGGGAGTCACAGAGAAGGTCTTGGCTACAGTACAGATCAAGCGTTATTGATGCTTTTAAGCCTTAAAACACCAGAACACCAGGGCAGAACAGGTATCAAGCAAAAGAAAAAAAAAAGAGGAAGGATAAAGGTTTTAACTGACTAAACATACTCTCAAACAAGATATGTAGAGAGCTACATTGAGATCAAGCTGTTGGTATGGGTGTTTAAGAAGTGCAAATAATTGCTTGATGATCCAAACAAGTCATATGATCCATACATCACTTCCTGTCATCTCTCTTTGTTTGGAGATGCTAGTTACCCATATACTTTAAAGCCTAAAGCCCAGTTTTATAGCTTTAATGCAGGTGTGTGTGTGTGTGTGTGTGTGTGTGTGTGTGTGTGTGTGTGTGTGTGTGTGTGTGTGTGTGTGTGTGTGTGTGTGTGTGTGTGTGTGTGTGTGTGTGTGTGTGTGTGTGTATGTGTGTGTGTCAATCATATGTCTATATGTATCAAGGAATCTCTAGAGCGAGTGGATGACGGAGCAAACACACACACACACACACACACACACACACACATATTTACTACACAAACAGATATTACGTTTTTTTATATCATAAAACATGGCAAGTTAGATATATCAAGACTGAGACAAAAAACTAAACAAAATAGATAATCAGAGTGAGATAAATAGAGCTTACGAGAATATTAAGAGGCCTCAAGACAGTCCTAAGTTTCAGTGTTAGCATTTTTTTAATCACTGTGTTGGCTCGACAAAGATTATTTTGAAAGTTGTAAAAAAAAACATTTTTTAAAATATATTTTAGAATATTAAATGTTTATATTAAATGCATTACATCATAGTTGATAAACTAACTTTTGTGGACCAAGGTGGTAGAACCCAGAATCCTTTACCTCTGTTGAATTTGAGTAGCATCAGTAAATTCAATGTCCTGTGGGGTGTGACCAATTAGATTCAAATTCATCTGAACTGAAAAGGAACCAATTCTTCAATTCTGAAGTTTTGTTATATTCGATTCAACACAATTTGATTTTTTTCATATATATTTTTGAAAGAAGTCTCTTATCCACACCAAGGCTGCATTTATTTGATCACAAATACAGTAAAAACAGAAAGATTGTTTTGAAATCGCATTTTTTCTGAAACAGTAAATTACTTTCTTACTGACCAGTCAGTACTAGTGACCTTGATCAACACATTATGACCTTTCAACCCTACAACCCAGAGCTTGTCTCAGCCCAAATCCTGTGTGTTGATAGCATGTCCATGTCTGTGGTGTGTCAGCACTTGGTTTTGTTTATTTTTGTTTTGTTGCTCTCTTGAATATTTATGCCCTTCAGAAGGGGACAAAGGGACAGAACCTAAAACAGCTGAACAGCCCACCACAGGCACACACACATTACAAATAAAAAAAGACAAAAAAAATAACACAGGAAAATACACAAAGCAGCTAGACATTCTGTGGTCAGGCTGGAGTTATTTGTCTCTAGTCAGGCTTTGAAATATTTCATGTGTCATTTTATGAACAGTTCTTCAGAGATTAAGTAAACAGCGTGGACAGGGAATGTTGCTGTTTCTCTCTCTCCATTTCCTTTTGTTTGATTAGACAAACATAAAAACAGTGGGGTATGTAAACATGCGCTACACTCAACAAGAGGATGAGTTTACAAGACTCGAGAGGTGGGAAATGATGCTGATCAACTCTTTTGGATGAAAAGAGAGAGAGAGAGTGGGGGAGAGAACACACACATTGTCTCAGACATTGCTGTAAAGAAATGACACCTACAGATGGTCTGTATGGACTGTGGTGACCTGTGTGAAACCACTTTCTGAGTGAGATACATGAGGTTTCTCACACAGAACCTCTGCAGAACTTGTGACTCAGTGTGAAAGCCCCTCTGAACCACATGTGAAGCAATGAGACTGTTCCAACACCTCAAGATTGGACTTTTTGAAGAGACCGTTATCATTGACTGTAACTGTAATAGTACTCCATGTTTTTTTCTACTAGGAAACAGATTAAAAACACAACAATATCAGCTTGCAAATATCAGCTATGACCCACTATGCACTTATACACTATGTACATATGCACTATATACTCATCCATGTAGTGTATGAATTTTATAAGGTTATTTTGTCATTCAACATTGGAGTCTGATGCCTCTCCTCTGCGTAATTAAAGATGAGACAATTGAGTGCAAGTGTCGAACATAGAGTGAACACACTACTCGCACTATTTATATTTAAAAACGTCATGGAATGGTGCACAAGTACACAAGTTGGGACGTACCTTGACACTTGGTAAGGAGTGTTGAGTAGCAGTTTTCCATGAGTAAGACTGGGACAGGATCTCTGTTCAATAAGTGCTGTGTTAACTCACCAAGTCCAACAATAACAAACATTGTTACTAGGGATGTGATTATCGATAAAATATATTTCCAATTCAATAAGATATTACAATTTACTAATGAATAATACTAATGAATTGTTCTTTTTGTGGGCTTTTATTCACATTTGTAAGCTGCTTTGTCTGCTAAATGAATAAATGTAAATGCAGCATGTTGAGAGGACACAGAATTGCAGAGCTGAATCCCCAAAGCAATAAAAGATTGATGAGGTCATTAGAAAGAGAGGGTGAGAGAAAGAGAAAAACCAAGTCATAATTCTATATATCCATCATATAAAATGGACATTTCCTAAAATAACATACCTAGCTCCACAGAGAGTTATTTTCAGTATGTTCTTGGTGGCTAACACCCTGGACAAGCCTAACTGAAACAGACCACCATCAGAGCTCCGTTGCATTCTGTTTTCCCAAAACATTCCAAGCATTGAAAAAAAAGAGAAGAGGAAAGAAAAGAATAATCAGACGTACTGTGGTTTGTGTCAGCAAGGATGACCAGAACCTAAAACATCTTGTAAGAATAATAGTCGTAAACTAAAAAAAGGGAATGAAAAAGTGTTGGAATGGTTTTTGTTAGAACACTGTAAATTCCATACCCGGTTCTGAGCCACGGTGGTGAGATGCTATTCCCCTCTCTGTCGTCCTGGGGGTCTGACATGCACTTACACATACGAGAGACTGTAGGGAAAAACAGAATCCAGATTGTACACGGCTATGTGGTTGTGGTCAGTATATGCTTGGACAGGATAATTCATAATTCCTTCACCTCTCTTTCTCCTTCTATCTTTATCTGTTTCTTGCTTTTACACACACACACACACACACACACACACACACACACTGGCACGCTCAGAGTACATACACGCACCAGCCTCATACCAAAGGCAAACTGTGAAACACCATACCCCCAAAAACTTTCAGAGCAGGAAAAATCTGCATACCAGATTTCAACAGCTTTAATACTGAGTGAATAAACAAGATGAATGCTACATTTTGTCTTTTTTAATTTCTCTCTTACACCCCCCACCCCATCCCCATCCTCATTTTATTCTCCCTCGCTTTTTCCTTTAGAGACAGAGAGGGGGGAAAATAGGGAAAAAAAGAGCTGAAACAATGGTGAAGCGGTCCAAAACCTCCCTGGCTTAAAACAATACCATCAATCAAAGTAAGCAGAGAGAACAAACACACAAATTTATTAAGAGGAGCTCTCATGTGCTTGAGCGCTTTAACTCCTTACGGTCAGGCACACACACACACAGGAAGTACCTAATTACTTTATCTGCACATGCAGCAGGGAGAGAGCAGACACATGACTTCTCACAACAGAGGAGATTAACATGAAGAACTGTGTTTAGTGTTCACCCAAGGCTCTGTTTATATCAGATTTTAGCCCAGGGCTCATCTTCCTCTCAGCTCAAGGCAATGAGTGTCTCCAGCCTAGAGAAAAGAGAGACTTAATGCATATATTAACCTAAATGGACCTGCATTGAGTTTAGTCCCGTCTGTGCTCCATGGCTGAGTATATGGCAACTTCATGTGTTTAGAATTTCACAAAATAAGAGTAATAATACTACAGTGATCAATATGAATACTTGCAGACATGATCAGATAATGTCATATTTCTGCCTACAAACATGCAGCTTTTTTAACTACATTCTGTTGTGACAAAAAATGTTTAGTATATTAAAATAAATAAAAAATACATAATATTAAATAATACTAAAACTAATAATATTAATTCATTTTAATAAACAAATTTTTGGTCATTTAAGTTTTAAAAGTCAACTTTTGTACATTTTGTAAACATCTGTTCCAGTATGGTTTCCATAAAAACTGTAAACTGGACAGGGTCCCAACAAGGCAATAAACCAGTAAGAGAAATCCTCAGATCCTCAGATGTCTGTTATTGGCAGTTTACCATGGTGCATACTGATAAGAAGGACAATGCAAGGGCCAGAATCAACTTTAGTCAACAGTTCATCCCCTTTATCATCAAGTAATCATCACGTTTGAGTCTACTTAAATAAACAAAAACTGGAGAGAAAGAGAGAGAAAGAGAGACAGTGGGCTCTATTTTAACGATTTGAAACGCAAGTGTCAAAGCGCAAAGCGCAAGTAACTTTGTGGGCGGATCCCGGCGCTGTTGCTATTTTCCCGGCGGGATAAATGCCTCTTGCGCCTGGCGCAAATCTAAAAGGGGTTGGTCTGAAGTAGCTTCATTATTCATAGGTGTGGTTTGGGCGTAACGTGAAATAAACCAATCAGAGCGTCATCCAACATACCCTTTAAGAGCAGGTGCGCATGTTGCATGGCGGATTGTTATTATTATGGCGCATTTACCAGGCGCGCTTCAGAATCGGTTCACAGCCGAGGAGATCGATGTTCTCGTCAGGGCCGTAAAAGAAAGAGAAGTGACATTGGGGATGGGACAAACCCACCCAAATCAATAGAAAAAAATATGAGAAAGCTCAACTTAACTGGTAAGTTAAAGAGTAAGGTTTTTAATGTAGCTACTTACATTATGGTAAAGGTGATTTCGCAGTCTTCAGATTTTTTTTTCCTGGTTCTTGACGGACAAACTAATTTGTTAGATGTATATACATTTGTGTCTCGCCACTATTGGGCAAACAGGTCTGATCCGTCATTATTAAAAATTTGCCTGAAAATTTTGGGTAAATATGTAAGCTAGATTTATGCCGATTTTTTCACATCTTCATCTTCGACACCACAATGATTTCCCTCGTGTGGTAATATATTTCCTTGTTATAATGTATGATTTGCAAAAATAAAAACTGCTGCATCTGTGTTGATGAGAGAATCAAAGTGTTTGCGCGTTGTGCACCTGCTACGGCCAGGCATGCGCGCTTAAAATAGCATTATGAACAACGCGCAACGCGCCACTAACTTTAGACCAGGTTTTTTTTGGTCAGTGGCGGAATTGTTTTCTGGAAGAGCAAAATAGCACTAGGGAATGTTTGCGCCGAAACACGCCTCCTTTTTGCGCCGACCCGCCCAGGGAGCGCAAATTCATTTCCTAGTTTACCAACGTGCGTCTGTGGAGGGAAAAGCCTGCTTTGCGCGGGTGCAAAATAGGAATGATACATGCGTCAGTGTACAAAGTCATTTGCGCCGGGTGCAAGATAGAGCCCAGTGTATGTATGTGTATATATATATATATATATATATATATATATATATATGTATATGTACGTACGTACGTACATGAATAATATTTAACTAAATACAAATTCAATATTAAATTATGAATAATTAGATGATGATAATAATAATCATGTAAACATTAAATTGCTTAAATATATTTATATAAATATATGTATTTAATAAACATTATTTTTATTTTTCATTACTTTTTAATTAGTCTTTCTACAGCGATTAAAAAAAAATTGCCCACCCTGGTAAATGCTCTACTACAAGATCACATACTAAAGGTATTCATCATACAGCCCACCTGGGTGGTTCTAGAAATTTGATTGTATCAAAATGCAAAAGTATTTTAACATCTGGTATGTTCCACTCACATATACAGTCTTTTCAAAGCAAAACTGCTGCAGTGATTTATCTTGATGATCTTTTCTCATTATTTCCTTTATTTTTTATGCCAAACAACTGTTAGTGTGTGGGTGGGTGCTTGTGTGCGTGTGCGTGTGTGTGTGTGTGTGTTTGTGTGTGTGTGTGTGTGTGTGTTTTCAATTAACAACAACAAAAAATGACTCCAAACATCAACAAACATAGTATCGCCACTGTGAAGACGTAGAGGTTACGGAGGTGAATTGGAAACATCCATGGTTAAGTGTTATAAAGTGCCCACAACTTTAAACTCCAGATATCAGAGCAAGAGCAGAAAATCCCTGACCGCCTTGTTCTGCCTTTCCTCATAAATGAGAGTGAACCATGTAAGAGTACTGGGATGCAGTCCTTAACAGCATTCAGCATTCCCCTGCTCAAATTGAGCATGGCTTCTCTCTCTCCCCGCTTCCCTCTATCCATGCTGAGTGAAGCATGAGCAGGCATCCCGCTGCCCCCCTGCTGTGTACAGAGCACAGGGAACGGAGTACTCCAAACATCCACAACCCACGTGCTTCAGTTAGGATCCTGTTCAGATTATTAGTCCATAGTCCAAAACCACTGAAATCCCAGAGGCTAAGTGCACAAAGCTACATGCAACCAAGGGCAGAATGTGGTCAGAAACGGGGCTTGCTAGGTTCGTTAAAAGCGATTATGTGTGAGGGGGCTCTGACACCTCTGTGTGCCTAAGAGGGCCCTCTGGATGTATAGGATAGGAGGAGGGTTACGGTACAGTTTGATTTCTGAAAGTGAGGAAGCTTACCCACAGAGAAAGAAAATGCTCTGTGCCTGCCAGGCACAAAAAAGCTCAGGCTTAAAGAGCTACATGGCTTTGAAATAAGTCTCAATCCTCACAAATGCGAAATCCGAGCTCTCACGGCAAAACTTCTGGATCTGAAGGCAACAGTTGGAAATGGCTATGTTGGCGCCATATGTGAAACTGTGTGCAGTTCATGTCAAGATTGTGTGTGGACCATGTGTTTCGGCGTGTTGTGTTTGTGTTTGTTTGCCATGTTCTTCGGCACGTGTGGTTCTGTTGTGTTTGCCTGTCAGTAGTCGTCTGTTTTGATTCTGCTTTGGACTCTACGTTTTTTTTTATGTTTTGCTTTTCTTTTGCTGTTTCTAGAGCTCCCGCTTGTTTTATCCAGTTAATTACTCTTTCCTTTCTCAACATTTTTTACGTGGCATAGTTAATAGTTTTTTTTTTCCGTTTATTTCTTTTCCGTTTTGTTTAATTTTATCTCCTGTGGCTCGCCTTCAGATCAGTTTTGTCTTGTCTTTTCCTTTTTTTTTTTCTCTGCAGTTTCCCCATCTCCCTGGCTGCTGGACTGTTGCCATCTGCCATCTCCGGCTTCCCAGCTGCTATCTCCTCCTTTCCCCTTCTCCCCGCCTCACCTGCCACCACTGCCCGTTGCTTCCTCGGTCTCATTCGCCGACATCCTAACCTCCCACTTGCTGGTTGGGCGTTAAGGCCTGATTAAACTGATGTGACGTCAATTCGAACAAATCCGGGAGTTCGAAACAGCTTGCCAAACAAACCTTCCGGAAAAGTTTGCTAAGGCTGGTAAACACCTTGTACTACCATTGGTCCGTGGTGATTACGTAATAGGTATGTGTGCGGTGAGGCTCCGCCTTCTTTCAGGCTGAATTTTTTTCTGGTTTATTTCTCCTGTTCAGACCGTAGAGTTCAGTCATTCGCGAGTGAAAACATGAACACACTGGAGAGCCGCTTTATAGTAGAAAATGAAGTGAAACGAGACATTGTTCATGCAAGTGCAAACATATTCACGTTGCTATAATCAGATGCTTTTTTTTAAATGCCTGGTGTTTTCTCAATTTTGTAGAGTGTTTATTTTTGTTATTGAGAGGAAAGCGTGCAGCACATATTTACATATTCATCTAAACTTCGCTATCAGCAGTGTGGGTGGCATCGGATGTTCACTAACAGCATATCACTGCTCACGTATTTCAAACTTCATTTTACCATCAGCAAAGAACGAAAAAGTACTTCCCTTTACCGTTCCATGGACTTTGTATGCTACCTGAGGCCATCATTGACTGTGGACCTTATCCAGTCTAGTCCTTGCTTTTGTTTGTTACCCCTTTTTTCTCAATAAACTGTGTATTACCCAAATTGAATCCTCTTCTTTCTGAACCCTGAAAAATTCACACATACAGTGACTTGAATAGATGTCTTCTATGATTCGTGTTTTTAATTTCTGCCCCTGCTGTGACTTTAAACTTTTTATTTAAAGATACATTTATTTATTTTTTTATTTTTTTATTCAGCAAGGATGCATTAACTTGATCACAACTGATAGTGAAGACAGATTTCTATTTCAAATTAATGATTTCTATTAATTTCTAATAATTAATAATAATAATAATAAATGTTTCTTGAGCAGCAAATCATCATATTAGAATGATTTCTAAAGGATCATGTGACACTGAAGACTGGAGTAATGATGCTGAAAATTCAGCTTTTCCATCACAGGAATACATTACATTTTAAAATATAAAAAATAGAAAACAGTTATTTTAAATTGCAAAAATATTTCACAATAAAGCCTCTCAGCCTACAAACTTGAGTACACTCATGAACACATGTATTCAAGGTTTCAGGAAAATATGTCACTACATTTCACTTGATGTCACCATATGACATTTTTATTTTCATGAAGAAGAATTGTATTCTTCATTAAATTAAAACTTAAAAATAGTACAAAAACATATGAAACCAACATGTTTTAAACTAGATGTAAAATATTTTCCTTTTCTTTCCTTTTGAACACTCTTATACATCATTGACCTTAAAATCTGTGAACACTGAAGGCAGATCACCATTTCGAACAAAAATGGAAGAGAAAAAATTATGATAGCTCCCACTTTAAACTAGTAAATCTCATAAAGTCACATTAAAGCTGCAGTCCGTAGCTTTTTTAAGTTAAAAATAATCCAAATTAATTATTAAAAAAAAACATCTTCAGCCAGTGTTCAAAACTATCTGCTTGCCATAGCTAGATTCAAAACGGTTAGCTTGTAATAATGATTTTAATTCCAGTGGTACTGGTGGGTTTTCGCGGGAAATTCGAGCATGTCTTTGCGTCATTACGTCACACCCGTACACATAAAGGAGTTTCGGCTAGCCGGCTATACTGCGCGTGAGGAGATGTAGAGATAGGCTTTTATAGCAGCACTTTACATGATCAAACTTATGGCGGATCCAGAAAGATCCAGACAACAATCATCAGTGTCAACTGGAGATCAACCAGTTATAAAACCCAAAAGACTTCGTACTTCGGATTTAAGGTGGAAAGAGAAAGAAACCGTCTCATGCGAACACAAGGATACACATCGGTGGGGCTTTTGAAAGGTGCGTGAACTCCCGAAGGGGTTCGAAACGGAAGAAGAGACAGCTTTTTCTGCTGAACAAGTAAGACATTTCAATAGTTCAATCATGTAACAGTACGTTTTCTTAATTCACACAGTTATGGAGTTTCCTTTGTTGTGCCTTTCTCGTTTAGCTATTATGGAGAATATGAATTCTGAACTACACAGGTAATCATAAAACACATTAAATAACGTTAGTCACGCAATGCTGATGTTGTTAACATGAACAATTTGAGAACAAAGTAGGCTATGATTTGCACGGTTGCTGTAAATCGCGCTGATTAAATCGCTTGGCTTACACCCAAGTAGAATCGGGGCAGATCTTCTGTCGGATAACATCTCCAAGATGTTAAATACCATTTGACTAGTAACCAAAAATCCAAATCACAGTCTCTACTGCACCAATTTAATTGATATTAATACTAGTGTAGAACATTGCATAGAAACTGTGTCTATTCCTCGTTTACTAAGATCAAATAATAAATCTACTGCAGGATCTAGAAAAAATCTAATTGTTATTAAAACAAAAAATCTCGCTATTAGTGAACAAAAACAATTTCTAAAGCTAGGTCTTCTAAACATTAGATCGCTCACACCTAAGGCGGTTATTGTAAATGAAATGGTCACAGATAATAATTTCGATGTTCTGTGCCTTACTGAAACCTGGCTTAAACCAAATGATTATTTCGGTCTAAATGAGTCTACTCCGCCAGGATACTGTTATAAGCATGAGCCCCGTCTGATCGGTCGTGGCGGCGGTGTTGCAACAATCTACAGAGATATCCTGAATGTTACTAAGAAAACTCGTCATAGGTTTAATTCGTTTGAAGTACTTGTGCTAAATGTTACGCTCTTAGATGTAAGAAAAAAATCCCTATTATCTCTAGCATTGGCTACCGTATATAGACCTCCAGGGCCTTACGCCAATTTCCTAAAAGAGTTTGCTGACTTTCTATCAGATCTTTTGGTCAACGTCGATAAAGCATTAATTGTTGGAGATTTTAACATACACGTAGATAATTTAAATGATGCGTTAGGGGCTGCGTTTACAGATTTATTAAACTCCTTCGGGGTCAAGCAAAACGTCACCGGACCAACTCATCGTCTTAATCATACACTCGATTTAATTATATCATATGGAACCAATCCAACCGATATAGATATTGTTCCACAAAGTGATGATGTCACTGACCACTACTTGGTAACTTGCATATTACGCACTGCTGTAATATGTCATGCTGCGCCACGTTATCGACCAGGTAGAACAATTCGTCCATCCACCATAGATCATTTCTCAAATAGCTTATCTGATCTGTCTCAGCTGCTGTCTGAACCCAAACAAACAGATGAATTAGACGAACTAACTAGCACTATGAGCACCATTCTCTCTAGAACATTGGATATTGTTGCACCCATTAGATTAAAAAAGGTCAGAGAAAAAAGTATAGCACCATGGTACAATAATACTACGTATGTTTTAAAGAGAGAAATCCGTAATTTAGAGCGTAAATGGAAAAAAACTAATTTAGAGGTCTTTAGAATCGCGTGGAAAGACAGTATGTCACTTTATAAAAAGGCACTTAAAACGGCCAGGGCTGAGCACCTCAGCAAATTAATAGAAAACAACCGAAATAATCCAAGGTTTTTATTTAATACCGTGGCTAGACTAACAAATAAACAGACGTCGTCTGAACAAAATACCTCGTTACAGTTTAGTAGTAATGATTTCATGAACTTCTTCACCGAGAAAATTGAAAGCATCAGAATCAAAATCGTAAACGTTCGATCTTTGCTCGCGCCTTATAATTCGGCCGCAATTATCACCCCGCAAGAACAATTACAATGCTTTACAACCATAGAACAAAAAGAGTTAAATAAACTTATCACTTCATCTAAAACAACAACATGTTTATTAGATCCTATACCAACTGAACTACTGAAAGAAGTGTTACCTGTAGTGGAAGAGCCTCTTCTCAATATTATTAACTCATCTTTATCTTTAGGTCATGTTCCAAGAACGTTCAAGCTGGCAGTTATAAAACCTCTTATTAAGAACCCACAATTAGATCCAAATAACCTAGCAAATTACAGACCCATTTCGAATCTTCCATTTATGTCAAAAATATTAGAAAAAGTTGTGTCCGCTCAACTCGGCTCTTTCTTGCAAGAAAACGACATCTATGAAAAGTTTCAGTCTGGATTCAGGCCACATCATAGCACTGAAACTGCGCTTGTTAGAATCACAAATGATTTACTTTTAGCTTCGGACCAAGGCTGTATCTCAGTACTAGTTTTACTTGATCTTAGTGCTGCGTTCGATACTATAGATCACACAATACTCTTAGATCGACTACAAAATTACACTGGTGTTCAAGGACAAGCATTAAGCTGGTTCAGGTCATACTTATCTGACCGCTACCATTTCGTCTACTTAAATGGAGAAAAATCGATTATAACTTCGGCAAACTATGGAGTGCCGCAGGGATCTGTGTTAGGCCCTTTATTATTCTCAATATATATGCTGCCACTTGGTAATATTCTAAGGAAACATGGAATTAGTTTCCATTGTTATGCTGATGACACTCAAATATATATTTCCTCACGGCCAGATGAATACGCTAAATTATCCAAATTGACAGATTGTGTTAAAGATATAAAAGATTGGATGACGCATAATTTTCTTTTATTAAATCCAGACAAGACAGAGGTAATACTTATCGGTTCTAAAAACCATCCACAAAACCTTTCACAGCACGACTTTAACACAGTAGGATGCCCTTTTACTCTATCCGCTACAGTAAAAGACCTGGGTGTTACATTAGACTGCAACCTGTCTTTTGAAAAGCATATTTCATATGTTACAAAAACAGCCTTTTTCCACCTTAGAAACATTGCTAAGCTACGTAATATGCTATCAGTCTCTGATGCAGAAAAGTTAGTTCATGCATTCATGACCTCGAGACTAGATTACTGTAATGCTTTATTAGCTGGTTGTCCTGCATCTTCAATAAACAAGCTACAGTTAGTCCAAAATGCAGCCGCTAGAGTTCTTACTAGATCAAGAAAATATGATCATATAACACCGATTTTATCATCACTTCATTGGTTACCTATAAAGTTCCGTATTAATTACAAGGTATTGCTTTTGACCTATAAAGCTCTAAATGGTTTAGCTCCAGTCTATTTAACGGATCTTCTATCGCCTTACAATCCATCGCGCTCCTTAAGATCACTAGATTCGAGGTTTCTGGTCATTCCTAGGATATCCAGATCCACCAAAGGAGGCAGAGCATTTTCACATTTAGCTCCGAAGCTCTGGAATAGCCTTCCTGATATTGTTCGTTGCTCAGACTCGCTCTCCCAGTTTAAAACTAGACTGAAGACGCATCTATTTAGCCAGGCATTCATATAAATTTTTTATCTTACAGTTACTGTAAATTCGGCCTCTAGTTCATAAACGCCAGAGGAGAACTGGCCCCCGACTGAGCCTGGGTTCTCCCAAGGTTTTTTTTTCTCCATTGGGTCATCTGATGGGGTGTTAGGACACCATTAGGTCACTGGATGGAGTTTTTCGGTTCCTTGCCACTGTTGCCTTAGGCTTGCTCAGTTGGGGATATTCAAATTAATTAACCAACCATACCATTGATCAGCTCTTCCAAACTTGGATGTCTTTTTTCCAGTAATAAACAAACATTAAGTTGTTTTGATTGATACTGTGAAGCAGCTTTGATACAATCTGTATTGTGAAAAGCGCTATATAAATATATTTGACTTGACTTGACTTGACTTAAATCTAACGATCGCTTGTCATGTCGAATGCTTTTCCCCCCTTTAGTTGATCAGAACAAAAATGGATGTTACTTGTTCAGAAGACATTTTCCGGTGAAAATTCTTATGTTGGTCAAGCTTTCAAAAAGTGAATCTGTGATTCTGAATGACAGTATCCACACAGCGCGGTGATTGACAGCATCACTCGCCTCAAAACACTGTGTTCATCCGCGCTGTTTCATGCCGATTAACAACCCACGTAAAGATGATAATCCCGCGAATCACTGCAGTTACAGATTTCGAACAGAGATGGCGACAAAAAGGGAAAAAGCTACGGACTGCAGCTTTAAGCTACTAAATCTCTTTTGCAAGTGAACTGAAGTCACTCTATTGACCTCATTCAGATGAAATTCTAATTTGTATCTGATTATAACGGGCTGCCCTGAGGGACAGCTCTGTTTTCAGTCCAAAACAGCAGAATCCACAATGACCGCAAAAATCTCATCAGATCATTTCACTCAGAAAAGACATGTGGAACTCCTCAGCCATCATCCTCAATCCTCAAGACCCCCCAGGTACACTCACACAAAAAAACACACAGATAACACATAGACAGAGAGCGGGTGAGAGAGAAAGAGTGGGGAATCCAAACCACATGTCAATTTAGTGCAACTGTGAAAAGACCTATAATTCATGTACGAGTAACACTGTGGAACCACTCAAATATGCAAATCCTGGGAGGAACAATGATTCATATCATATGTCCGTCCAACACTTGACAACACTTTGAGTTCAGTAATAATAAACTATCTTGAAAATCTCAAATTCTTCAGTCAGTCACACATATTGAAGGCAGGAGAAGTGCATGGCAGCAATGACTCAATAAACTGTAACGGCATTTTGGCATCAGAGACGCCACTATAGATTAGAACTTTACTAATCAGAAATAGCAATCAGCCATTGGAAACTACCCTCATATCCAAACAAGTATGTGACTTCGGCAGTCTTTTATCTTTTGGCTCCTGCCAGCTAACCCACACACGTGAAATGCTTGTACTATAGTTCAAATAATTAACACTATTAAGCCTTTCGTTATTCATTTTTGTATGGTCTTTGAAACTCCCCAGACAAAACCTATATTGCAACTGAGATAAGTACCACTCAAACCATGTACATGACTGTGAGAGAAAAAGAGACAAATGTTGTGTTAACTTTTATATGAATCAGATAAAATGTTTCAAAGTATTAGAAAAAAGAACACTCACACACACACACACACACACACACACACACAACAGCAGTACCACAAGAGCCCCAGTGCGTATCTTTCTATCGGGCTGCAGACCTGAACAACAGGGCAGGACATGAAAGCAGTTCCACAAAGCCATGATACATGTCACAGCCAAGAGAATGCGTTTAAAAAGCCGTCCACTGAAAACCAAAAGAGATGCTATCACGCCTGCACACAGCACTTTACCGTGAAAGGAACAAAAGTTACAAAACAAAACAAAAATCACTCTGCATTATACTGTGGCATTCAGCACTATCAGGCATCTGCATATCAACAATATCCAATATGTAACTTTGAAATACACACTGAGATTAATGCGACCATATTTAATTCACTATTTTACACCAGTAGACTTATGTCTAGTCTAAACAGGATGCTGGTAAACTTAGATTTTATGCACTTATATTAAAATTCTGGAATATACTGATAAACTTAAGATTATGGCCAATAACAAAAAAAAGCTGTTATTAAAATTTTATACAATAAAAAAAAGAAAGAAATTTAAATCTACAAGTGAATTTAGGCATTATAAAAATATAATTATAATCAAAAGCATGAAAGACAAATTCGATCTGCTAAAGATCGAATGCATTATAGTAAATCTGCTTTGAAGCAATCTGTTTTGTATTAAGCACAATAAGTAAACTTGACTAAAATTACATTTAACAGTGTTATTAAAGTATGGGTGTATATTATTAATTCACTTTAAATGATTGTTACATAATGGCCAAAGTATCTAAATCAGGATTTCTGAAGTCTGTATGAAGGTAAATGTATGACTTTAACCCATTTTAAGACCAAGTAAAGAACATTTAAGGAATAAATTGAAGGGAGCACAATATGTCAGTTTGTTCTCTAAATTTAAATGTCTAGGGAGAAACACAATGATTTTATAGCAACACTTCAAAGTTTGAAAATACAACTTCCGACAGATATTCATTACTTTGTAAATCATTTTACAAAAAAGTAGCTTGAATACTGCCCCTGCTCCCAACCACTAAATAACTTTTACTGTACCTTCCGAGCACAAAAGTGATGTTCTTCCTCAGTATTTTTGTCTTTTTTTCCAGTGCAATTCTTAAATCAATATACATTTACTTGCAAACATACATTGCAAAATGAAATAAAATATGAAGTATTGTTATCTGTGAAATTGATCAAAAAGTGAGTTTATGATTAAAACAAGAACAAATATCTGCAATGGGCTCAGAACAATCAATTTAATTCAAAGGGAGGTTTTCATAACTCATTAACAGATATTTGTTCTTATTTTAGGTATAAACTCACTTAATTTTGTCCAGTTTTCAAGACCCGTTAAGTAAATGTATCTTGATTTAAAGATGCTTAGATATTTGTTTTGGCAAACATGACAAGCATGCAACATTTAATGCATAACGTTATTGTCACGGTGTGGGTTCATGTCTTGTTCCTGTCTGTCATTTGTTTCCCTTGTCTTGTGTGAACTTTAGATATTTCCTGTGCTGTGTCATGTTTTGCAGTCCTTTGTAGTTTTTCTAGTTTATAAGTATCCCCAGGTGTTTCTGATTAACCACGCCCTCTTGTTATCTTGTTTAGCTCGTTTACCCCTGTATTCAAGCCCTGTGTTTCAGCCCTGTCTTGGTGAGTTGTTAATGTTGTAATGGTTGCTGTTTCTGTGTTCCTGGTCTGAGTTTCTTTTGTTTGTTTTATTAATAAATGTGCTTGCAATTGGATTCACTTCTCGCTTCATTCTTCCCGCATCGTTACAGAACAACTCACCGAATATGAATCCAGCAGCATGGATCTCGCCTGATCTACACAGGCTAGACCGGGAGTTCGCTGGACAGATCGCGGATCTCGCCTGATCTACACAGGCTAGACCGGGAGTTCGCTGGACAGATCGCGGCCTTGGCCCTGGAAAGCCTTGATCTGTTCCAGTTTACGTGGGGGTTTGTTCCTCTTGCTGCCTCCTGCTCCCTGGATGACGAGGCAATTAAAGTCTGTTACCGGCTGGGGGCTAAGGAGGTCAACCCGAGGGAACTCCCCGATCTCTCCGGTCTGGGCTGGAGAGAGGCGCTCTCCAGATGTTTGGAGAGCTTCATCCCGTGTCACGCCAGGCCTTCACCGCTGGTCCCTGTTCCGGTGGTCCCAGTTCCGGTGGTCCCGAGTCCGGTGGTCCAGAGATGGAGGAGGAGGAGAAGAATGGCCTCCTCAACGACGTGTCCGGTGGCTCCTAAGCAAGAGACCGTCCAGCCAAAGACAGTCCAGCTAGAGATCGTCCAGCCAGAGATCGTCCAGCCAGAGCTTCACGTCAGCCACGTCCAGCCAGAGCTTCACGTCAGCCACGTCCAGCCAGAGCTTCACGTCAGCCACGTCCAGCCAGAGCTTCACGTCAGCCACGTCCAGCCAGAGCCAGTCTTCGAGCCAGAGCCAGTCTTCGAGCAAGAGCCTGAGCCCGTTGCCTGTTCGCCAGAACCGGAGCCAATCACCTGCCCGCCAGAGACTGAACACGCCGCACTTGAGTCTGCTCTGGAAGACACAGCGCTCATTGTGGTGTCCATGGCTGTTTTGTGTGTGTGGGCAGCACACACATCAGCGACAGCCCATGAACCCAGCCCAGAGTTTCCTTCGCCGCTGGTCCCGTCCAGCCCAGAGTTTCCTTCGCCGCTGGTCCCGTCCAGCCCAGAGTTTCCTTCGCCGCTGGTCCCGTCCAGCCCAGAGTTTCCGTCACCACTGGTCCTGCCCAGCACAAAGCCCTCTTCCCTGCTGATCATGCCCAGCCCAGAGCCCGTTGATCCTGCGCCAGAGCCCGCTGATCCAGAGACTGTCCTCGTCACTTCTGCCGATCCAGGGACTGTCCACGTCACTTCTGCCCAGTCAGAGACTGTTCACGTCACTTCTGCTGATCCAGAGCCCGTTCACGTCACGTCTGCCCAGTCAGAGCCTGTTCACGTCACCTCTGCCATGTCAGAGACTGTTCACGTCACTTCCTCTGAGCCAGTGTCTACGGACAAGATGGCCGAGCCAGAGACCATTCACGTCACTTCCTCCGAGCCAGTGTCTACGGACAAGATGGCCGAGCCAGAGACCATTCACGTCACTTCCTCCGAGCCAGTGTCTACGGACAAGATGGCCTATTCAGAGACTGTTCACATCACTTCCTCCGAGCCAGTGTCTACGGACAAGATGGCCTATTCAGAGACTGTTCCTGTTCCCGAGCCAGTGAGTGTGCTGTCTGTTCCCGAGCCAGTGAGTGTGTTGTCTGTTCCCGAGCCAGTGAGTGTGTTGTCTGTTCCCGAGCCAGTGAGTGTGTTGTCTGTTCCCGAGCCAGTGAGTCTGTTGTCTGTTCCCGAGCCCGAACCAGGGTGTGTGTTGTCTGTTCCCGAGCCAGTGTGTGTGTTGTCTGTTCCCGAGCCGGTGTGTGTTGTCTGTTCCCGAGCCAGTGTGTGTGTCGGCTGTTCCCGAGCCAGTGTGTGTGTCGGCTGTCCTGAGCCAGTGTGTGTGTCGGCTGTTCCCGAGCCAGTGTGTGTGTCGGCTGTTCCCGAGCCAGTGTGTGCGTCGGCTGTTCCCGAGCCAGTGTGTGCGTCGGCTGTTCCCGAGCCAGTGTGTGCGTCGGCTGTTCCCGAGCCAGTGTGTGCGTCGGCTGTTCCCGAGCCAGTGTGTGCGTCGGCTGTTCCCGAGCCAGTGTGTGCGTCGGCTGTTCCCGAGCCAGTGTGTGCGTCGGCTGTTCCCGAGCCAGTGTGTGCGTCGGCTGTTCCCGAGCCAGTGTGTGCGTCGGCTGTTCCCGAGCCAGTGTGTGCGTCGGCTGTTCCCGAGCCAGTGTGTGCGTCGGCTGTTCCCGAGCCAGTGTGTGCGTCGGCTGTTCCCGAGCCGGTGTCGGCTGTTCCCGAGCCGGTGTCGGCTGTTCCCGAGCCGGTGTCGGCTGTTCCCGAGCCGGTGTCTGCTGTTCCCGAGCCGGTGTCTGCTGTTCCCGAGCCGGTGTCTGCTACCCGAGGGGTCTTCACCGCCGTGGCCGCCCAAGGGGTCTTCACCGCCGTGGCCGCCCGAGGGGACTTGACCGCCGTGGCCGCCCGAAGGGTCTTCACCGCCCTGGCCGCCAGAGGGGTCTTCACCGCCCTGGCCGCCCGAGGGGTCGTCTCCGCCCTGGTCGCCCGATGGACTGTCACCGCCCTGGCCGCCTGCGCAGCCTGCTCCGCCCTGGCCGCCGCCTGCGCGTCCTGCTCCGCCCACGTTCCATGGCCCATGCCCGCCATTGCAAGGCCCTGGTCCTGTTCCCTGCGCGGACCTGGCCCTCCATCCCTCCCCCAAGACCGCCTCCACTTCACCACCCTCCTGAACTTTTTTTTGTTTGTTTTTGTTTTACGGGCATCGGGAGCCGCCCATAGGGGGAGGGCTATGTCACGGTGTGGGTTCATGTCTTGTTCCTGTCTGTCCTGTGTTTCCCTTGTCTTGTGTGAACTTTAGTTATTTCCTGTGCTGTGTCATGTTTTGTAGTCCTTTGTAGTTTTTCTAGTTTATAAGTATCCCCAGGTGTTTCTGATTAACCACGCCCTCTTGTTATCTTGTTTAGCTCGTTTACCCCTGTATTTAAGCCCTGTGTTTCAGCCCTGTCTTGGTGAGTTGTTAATGTTGTAATGGTTGCTGTTTCTGTGTTCCTGGTCTGAATTTCTTTTGTTTGTTTTATTAATAAATGTGCTTGCAATTGGATTCACTTCTCGCTTCATTCTTCCCGCATCGTTACAGTTATTAATTTAAGACTTTGTGCTTTGATTTAAGACCTTTTTAAGGCCTTAATTTGTGTAAGGGCAAATAAAGATATTTTAAGACCTTTTGAAAACCAGCAGAAAAAATATAAAATGACTATGCATGTACAATTACACATCAGCTGAAATACCATTCAATAGTTGATATACCATTCAAAACTTTTTTTTAAGAAAAATATTTAATTTAATTCAGCAAGGACTCATTAAATCAGTAAATGTAGCCTAAAACTAAGTAAAAAAAAATCTTTTTTCTTTTTTTCTTTTTATTTCATACAAAATCCTGCAACTCTGGGTTTCCACAAAATATTAAGTACAAATATTTTCAACATCATAATATTATTGCTGCATTTTTTATTCAATAAATGCAGCCTTGTGCATAGACTTCTTTCCCAAAAGAAATCATACTAACTTTTGAATGGTAATGTGTATATTCAATACTGACTAATAAATTGCTGACAAATCTGTGCTTTTTTTTTTAAACTCACAAACATATTTAACATTTTCTACAGTCTCTGCCACCAATCTAATGGGCATTTGAAGTGTTTCAAAAGAAATGATTGGTGATATTTTGTTCTGCTCTTGATACTCACATCACCAGTATTAGAGGCTCCAGAAGAAAATCTAATCTGAACCCAGTTCAAAAGCTGTTGTTGTGCTAAATTACACTGTTATAACAAGTCTGTATGCTTAGGGGGTAATTGATGGTCTGAACCAGATGAAATGCTATATGAATGGAGAAGAGAGGGCAGAGGCTGGCAAAATATAATAAGCCAAACGCACAGGTGGAAAATAAACAGGTCATTTTCATTTTGTGATATGAGAGAAAGTAAAAGAGAAACAGAGGGAGACAGAAGCAGTGAGACAGGCAAAGATAAGCAGGTACTAGGCACAAAGAGTGAAGTAGTGTCTTGATTTAAATAATATGCTGCAGTCATGCACTCCAACTTAAAATGTCTAACGCCCCTCTGAAAAAAGAATGTGCAACCATAAAAAACACAAATATTTCCTCACTTGAAAAACAAGCGCACACAAATGCACTAAAACAGTTTATCATTGTCCTGGAATTAAGTAATGCCTGAAGTAAGCTGAAAATATCTTATAAAAGTACTTTAATACATATAAATTCATTGCAACAAAAAACAATTTTTACACCAGGCAAAACAATGTTTCTACTCCGCTTATCAAAATTAAAAAAGGATTTGTTCTGGCCAATTCAATGTTTTCTTTAAACCCAAACCATTATTAAGGTTGATTATTGGATTCATTAAAGAGCATTTATAGTACTTAAGGGTTTAGGCTGATGAAATGTAAAATATTATTCATAAAAACATCATCTAAAATAAACACTAAACTGAATTTGTTTTACACTTAAAATTGTTTTGACAGCAATTTCGAATCATGTGACCAGCAAAAATGGATGTATGAGTACATGGATGATTGAGTAATGACTAGTAGGATAAAGATAATTATTCATAATCGAGATCTCTATAGCTAGGGCCGGATCACAGTCCCACAAGGGCCCTGGCCATCTGCATGCCAAATTAAAGAAATCTTTCCTTGTCCTCAGACTGCCAGTTTTATTTATGCACTGTATTGGAAACCAAACGCTCAGTGTGACAAAGCTGTTCTACCCATTGGCTTAGAGCAGATCATTATACATGCACAACCCCAAAAGTAAAGCCCAGACCAGTTTCTATACACTGCAACAAAAATCAATTGTTCAAAACATCACTTTTATTGGGTCAGATCCTTAGCTGAGACAGTGCTATTTCAGACATTTTAGACTATAATATAATATAATATAATATAATATAATAATGAACTTGGCACCAAGGGGTCAGTTCACACTATATACTTCCAGTAGCAGTCTGAGAGATCACGTAAACTACTGGCAGTGAGAGATTGATAGAGAGTGAGGTATGGATTAAAAACAGCAAATGAGAGCTTGCTGAAAAATGTTACCCGATTAACTTAAGAATGCATCAATCCCTGTTTTTCTGCAATCAATCTTCATTTTTAATATTTTCGCAGCAAAGAGCTAAAGCATTAACTTACTTCACAGAGAACAAAATATAGAGCGGTGTGTGATTTTTCTGTGCGGTTTAACCTCTTCTTGGTTGTCTTGGCAATTGTCAAGTCCAGGTTCCAGCCTTCTAACGACCATCCCTAAGCAAACAAACAGTGATATACTTCCTTCTATTGCACTGGGCTCAGGTTTTTGTAGGGTATATTTATTATTGGGCCCAAAGTGAAATTTCTCGGCCTGCTGGCAGCTGGTGAAAGCACTGGACAGGGAATTTTAAATCATATCGATACTGAAGGGATTTGTACTATACCAGAACCTCAAACTCAAATCTGATACACATATCTCACTTGAAGGAGAGAGTCAGGAGTGTGGAGAGACCGAGACAAGTTTCTGGCTTTTGAAGTTTTACTCAAAGGTATGGTTAAACTTTTGTCAGACGAAAAATAAGAAAGAGTGTATTATCAAATAACGTGGTTAAACACACTGACTTGCATGCACACTTACGCAAACATATTCATTTGTATTGGAGGTATGCTTATTGTTGGTTTTCACGTATTTCTTTAGCAAATGATAAGATACTGAATTTGTTTGGTGGAATACTAAGCTTTTGGCAAATTAGCTCCTATTTTAGCATTTATGTAGCCTGACAAGATAGACCCACAGGGAACACACCATTGGCAGGGCTCAATTCAAGGGGTGGGATAAACGGTTGTCTTTCAAATGCCCTCTGCACGCAATAGGATAGCGCTACAACCAACCAGAGCAACGGAGAAGGTGACGTAGTCAGAGCGACGAACTTCAGTGCTGTTCTTTTCTCAAAGAAAAGCTTAACTCCAAGTCTTCCAGAGTCACAGCCAAAGACGAACCATCGCAACTCTGCCGTCATTTTGTTAAGTCCGCCCACCGACTCTATACACGATGTGATTGGCCTGACTAGAGTTTGGTTTTTCCAGCTCGCAAGCCAACGGAGAGTTGCTAGACGACACTGGCTGCAAAATAAAATTTGCTGCCGCTAGGGTGCGTCTAGATTTCTAGGCTAGCATTTATCCACATGAGAAAACAATGACAACAGAATGCTAAATGTTTAGATAACAATTTTGCTCCAGCTAAAGTGCTTGTCCTGAATTTGTACAGATTTCTTTTGTGAATGCCTTTTCTTTGATTAATACAAAAAACACTTCTTTTCACTTGGCTCTTCTAATTTACACTTGATATCATCTCAGACATTCTCAAGGTGTTTGACCTAAGTTAAAAACAACACACCCCAGCAAAGGAATTTGCAATAACGAAACAAAGCAAACATGAAACACAGCTGCACACAACTACACATTAAGCTCACATCAAGTCAAGTTAGATTTGGCTTTTCTCAAACATGTCAAATGTTGGACAGAGAGAAGACAAAATCCAATCATTGGAGAATTCTCGCAGCTATACAGGAAATAAGATGGCAAAGGAAGCATCCAGGTTTTATCTTGATGCTTTAATGTATTCCATTCAGGGAGAAGAGAAGCCATCTACTCGCCCTATGAACATTTTTCCCACACGTTTCCTGCATAGAACTAGCTTCTGTTGCACAATATGCACAATAGCTTTTTTATCCAGAAATGGGATTTCATAGATTAAATGAACAATATATGGCTCTTGATATGACTGGAGAGAAAAAAAATTATCAGAAAGCACTTATAGTCAATGTAAAGGAGGTCCTGCTGCAATAGACTCTAAAAGTCTGTACACACCGAGAAAGATAACTATTGGCATCTACAATAAAAGGATGATAATGTTCTGTTTATCATAAACAAACATTGCAGTTATATCATCTGCCGGTTTGAATGCTCAAGCTCTTTAAAATTGGGTTGATTCTGATTGGCTCTCAATGTTTTTAATGTTCATCAGCTGGAAAAAAAATTCTGAAAGTGATTCCTACAATAATGAATCCTCTGTGTCGTTATCATTATAGATATGGTATAGAGTACCCTATTCTCACAGAATTGGATTATGAAATCTTTATAGTTATCATTATTGTCATCGTCCTTTGTATTAATCAGTATTAAGGCAGGCTAATTTACAATTATTTAATACAGAAAGTTACATTAGTAAAATGGATGATAATCTTTTTTTATCAAAAAATGATCAAAATCATAACTAAAAACAATGATGTAAAAATGTGCTTTTTATTCTTGAATAATTCATTATTCTACAATTAACTTGCTCAGTTGCTCAGACTGCATTATGGCGTATTTTTTCTGGTCATGCTATTTTGCCATAAAGTTTGGAAAAGTCGCGGAAACATCAGCACATTAACAGGACTTTCCCCATTTAAGTTTCATTCAATTTAAAATTAATATTATTAGGCAGATTCAATTGGTGTTGATGATTTTATCTTTGGCTACAACGTGGCATAATCTAGAATAATGGAAGTGTACAGAAACTCTGACTTATGATAGAAACCGAGTGAGACAAAGCAGATCATTCACAGGTGAAGCTGATTGAGGAAAAAGAGCTGGCCACAGAACAGAGCTGGCAGGCAAGTACAAGTGAGACTGAAAAGGTTGTCTTAACAACTATGCTTGAACCTGGCTGAGACAGATTCCGTGTGTGCCATCATTCTCTCTGCAACAGAGGTTTGGAAAGGGGCTTGATTTATTGATTCAATCATTCCACAGCTGATAATGTAAAAACATGCCAATTGACAACAATGGAGTGTAACACGTCTCCACAGGTCAGAGAGAGCCTATCTCTCTTTCTCTATGAAAAGTATACTCAAGAGAAATAAAGACATCACTGTACATTATCTCATTTAAGGATAATGTGATCAATTCAGAGCTGAGGGCTGAGGCATTAATCGATGAAAGTGGTACTCACAAGTCGCTATCAGTGATCCTGATCTTTTGCTGACAATGTGTTCAATGTGAACTCTATTAAAAGTGCAACAACTCACTGTAAATATTTAGCGATGTGAATGACTGTTGAGTGAAAGTAAACAGTGAAGCTCGAAGACCCTGCATGAGCTGAAGGGATCCTTCTGGAAACGCCTTCACGTATTCATGTAAAAGACAAATGATGTAGAAGCTATCATTTAAACTATAAACAAAGTTATTTTACTAGTCTTATTCCAGTTAGTTCTGGTTTCCAGTTTTTAAAAAATATGTATGTGCATGTTGGACTTAAACGACTTTCGAGCGCCACCTATCGGTATCGAGCGAATTGTATGTGTCAACTTAACACTCTTGGGCTAATTGCTACACAGAGTAACTAAATAAATCACACAACAGTGAGGGAATTATACTAGACACGAGCGCAACAAAACTAAGAAACGAAGGTGAATTACAAATATATAGGCTACACATAGCTATAGCTAAACAAACAAAGATTAAGTTGCAAAACTGCTCAAAATGAGAAGGCAATGGATGAGACATATGTAAGACAATGTTTTAATTCATCATTTTAGCATATATATATATATATATATATATATATATATATTTATATATAATGTTCATTTTAAAACTGAAACATATTAAACATTCGTATAACATTTGCAATATGCCGTTTGTAAAAAAAAAAAAGGGGGGGAAAAGTGCTTCCTTTTCCTTGCTGTATATTTCTGTCCAAGTTCAGTCAGTGATGACGATAAAGACAGCAAAACTCAAAAGGCACTGAAACCGGCCTCTGCTCGAGTGTTGATGTACAAAAAAAGAAAGAAAAAGTTCACATGAAATGCACACACTTACAGAGCAAGACAGGACTTCACTGCAAAACCAGTGAGAAAGCACACGGTGATTGTCCACCGGAATTATTCTCATGACAGCAACAGACATTGCATAGAGATATACACCCTTTCACATTTTTGTCAATCATATTGCATAAATACAAAGCGTTTACTCTAAAAGCGTATACTGACAGGCGTTTTACAGATCAGTACCCGAATCATGGAAAAATGTTCACAATGCGCTTCATCAGGTCGCGTTTGGACGACATAGTGCATACAGTCTGCGTTATGAATGACAGATAGTCTACCACAGTAAAAACCAATTAGTTCCAGTCCTATGCTTTGGCATTTTGTCTATTGCCGTCCATGAAACAAACCCACCCCCTGCAAAAAAGTATTAAATCAACAATATCATACAGTGAATGTTGTGCAGCAACAGCCAACAGGTGTGGTGGAAACAGCCTGCTATAGCAGGAACGATTTTTTGTCGCTTTAGGTTTGTACGTAACCCGAGGCAAGGGGGAGTTGGAAAGCTGGGAACTTAACATAAAAGGTAGATTGACAGGGTGAAATCATGCCCATTAGCTGCACTGATATATTTTGTGTAGCTAACACATTCTAACAAGACTACACCTACAACAAGCTAGTCCAAATGTATGAAGAGATGAGCTTATCGTTTGTTTGTTTTTGTCTCTTTTTTGTACAAAAGGCACATGTATACCGCAGCTGCCTGGCTCCTATAGAAACACTTTCAGAATGTGTCAGCGTTTATCCAGCAGACGTAAAAATCACGCAAAAGTTACTTCAAAATTTCAGCCCGCTCCATTAGGCGCAGTTACCCATGGCTTTGACAAACGAGCCGTCTGGGAGCTGCCTGAAGATGCCCCGTAACGTCTCCAGTTCTCGCGTGAGGTGTTCCACCCTCTTGCGCAGTCTTTCGTTATCCGTCGACAACTCGATCACTTTTTGTTGCGTCTCCACATTGCGCATTTTCGCCTTGTCCCGGCTCTTGCGCACGGCTACGTTGTTGCGCTCCCTCCTCATGCGATACTCGACGCTGCTCTTGTCGATCTGTTTCTTGGATTTCCCTCGATCGCCCATCTTCATGGAGCCCCCCGGCAGGTGGCTGTGTTGGTGGTGCGGGCTGGGTACGGGCGTCGGGGGAGGTGTGGGATGGCCCGGCTGGAGGTGCATGGTGGTTTGCGCGCAGTGCGCGATCTGGTGCTGAAGGTAGGATAAATGCGGCGCGTGGTGCTGAGAGTGGTGGTATGTGGGTGGCATCGAGTGGCTGAGCTCATCTTCCTCCCGGGGCTCTTGTTTGATGGCCACGGGTCTCATTCGTGCATGGCTGTCGTAGATGGGTTCCAGTTTGGAGGAATCCATGTAGCTGTTCAGACAGCCATACATCTGCGGGGCCCCCGGTGTGCCATTGGCGCCGTGGGGGTACTCGTAGTCTCCGCTCGCCAGTTTGAGCTTTTCTTGCTTGGAGCTGTTGTGGAATAAATCAGCTAGGAACTCGTCGTTGAAGGCAGAGGGGTCAATGTAGGCGCTGATGTCGATGGAGTTCTCGTTCTCGCAGATCTCGCTCAGGTCTCCAGCGGTGTCTTTGTAGATATAAGGGTTTTGCTGACTCTGTACAAGGCTGGTCATCAGTGGCCGTGGGGCGACCTCGTAGAGGTTTGCTTGCTCCATGGGGTATCTAAAACCTGCCAGACATGGTGAAGAGCTCCGGGAATCCAGCTTGTTCGCAGTACCGGAGAAAGCCGTGCTGGCTCCAAGTTCTCGGGACAGGCGAGCGCGCAGCCTATCGTGGCTGTGTAGGACTTGGCCGTAAAGTGAATGAAAGCTTAAAGGCTGAAACGCCACTCAGGATCTCCTTTAATATGACACTTACACCATCAGCGTGTGAGCTTCACATCTGTCAAATACTTTCTCAGTGCACTTATATACGCTTTGGAGTTTGGAGGGCGGGCGTGCTCTGGGTCCTAATGCTTCACTGCGTGATCTCTGCGCGAGAGCTCAACGCACGCACTGATACCGACCTGCTCCTTCAGAAATGTCATTATTATTGAATTATAGGTCAAATAATATGCGATCGTTTCAGATAATAAATAATAATTCATAAAATTAAATAATGCATCTTTGTGTTTTTTTTTACGTTGTAAATTTGAATAAATTTAGATTTTTATGCTCAATAGCTCTAGTATTGTAGCAGCCTTTGGAGGCGTGATGTGAACTGAAATGCATGCTTAATGGGAAAAAAAAGATTTTCATAAAGAGAGGTGGAGGTGAGTGCAAACCAAACTAGCATGAGACAAATTACAACGGCAAAGTGGTTACAAACAGGACTGTCGCTCAGCACGCATATGTTACATGAATGTAATACAAATTACTAAAGTAAAAAAATGAAAAGAGAGAGAAAGAAAAAAATTATAAAAGGGTAAACGAAAAAGAAAACATTGCGGTTACCTCAAAACTCGCTTCTTGAAAAATATTAAACGCACCATGTAGGTCTATATACCATATTAAATTGTTTTGATAAATTAAAAGTTAAATGAATCACTTCCACATTAAATCTCACCCAAAAAAAAAATATATAATAAAACCAGCCATCCCATAGAATAATTGATTTTATATTTGTGTTTATTTGTTGTGTTTATTCTTATATTTTCCGCTGGCCCATTATTTTCTTAGCGCTTGGGAGAATCTTTGCGAACAATAATAACTAGGCTATACTTTGCCAAAACTAACAGTGCAGCAGCACACGTCTCTATATGAACGAGAGAAGCTGGAGAGCACACAGCAACTTGACAATTGCATGCGCTGAAAGTGAGCAGTCTGGGAGCTCCCTCTATTGTTACAGCGCGAGCCTGGCACATAAGTAACGGAATGAGACGAGAGGCCAGCAACAGATGTATTATAATTACGTTTTTCTGTTGATTTATTTTGTTCTGCTTTAATTTACCTTATGTCAGATTTAGAAATTGCCTGTATTGGAGCCATATAGCCTATCAGGTTATGTTACATGTCCTGCATTGAAAAAAAAGAAGAAAAAAAGTCCTCTCGGTAGATTCAAAATGACAATTTTTTTCTAAACAACACGGCGTCAAAAAAAATATGAAAGGGGGGGTTGAATAAATTAAAGCTGGAACTGAAATAGCCTATTTTGGAGGGCAAGATGATCTAGGGACATTTGTGACTTTAGGTAATGCGAGACATCCAAACACAAGACTATAGCCTACATTAACATGACAATATTTTATCTGACTTGATATGTTTCATTTGTTGTTGATGGAGTGTCAAGCAGAATAAATTCCAGAAGTGCAAGAATTAACCAGACTATATGTCCAAGATAGGCTAACCGCGCAAAATTATAAACTGGAGTATTACCAATAATAAATTGATTTAGCTTGGCTCTCGTTTCTATGAATCTTTAAAAATACTTCCTTTAAATAATTCTAATTTTCACCAGCTTTATGAAACGAGAGTTATAGTCTACTGTTAACTTGTTTAGTATTCTTGACAGATCTAATGTTTTACCGCATGAAAACTCCCCAAACAGAGAAATGCAGCCTGATTAGTTTAGGGATATGTCAATCAAAGAGTACATTTCGTCATCTCCCAACCCTCTGATTTGATTGGTTGCGAGAGCAGATTTCCCTACATGGTCACAAGATTTCGCAATACTCCCAAGCGCCGCTTTACCAAACAATAACACCTCAACCTGTGCTTATTTTTCCGTGAACAAAGAGGACATTATTCTTTATTAACTCTAGTGGGTGACTTGTAAGCCTGGAACGTTTTCAAGGTAAGTTTTTGCGGGGATATTGTAGGATAGCAATACAGAATGTATTTTTTTATGAATTAACCGATGGCTCGCTAACAGGATCCATGCCGCTCACTCGATTGCAAAATAGCTTAAACTCCCGGATCTTGAGGCCAGTTAGAGCTTCATAACCGACGATTAAACATCTTGACGATCGACTGCGAATCGTTATTTTTCGTTCACGTAACTTTTTATGTATAAAGCAGCCTGTATGAGCTCTCAGTTCATTGTTAGAGGCCTGACGTCATGGTTAGGAATGTGCCAACTATTAGCCAACCTGCTAACCTGCAGTTGATCCCACTGGCTACGGACGCACGTAACGTTAGTCCTAAAGTGACACTTGTGTCATTGTGGATGTTGTACATGGTTCAACGCTGTAGAATACAATACTGATTTCCTGGATATGCTGCCATTCTTTAATGTAAGTTAGGCACACTGTTGTTGAAAGCTAGTCAGCGGTATTCCCCTTCATTCCCACAGTTCCGTGTATGATGTAACCAGCCTGTCATGACTCAAAACAACATACAAAACACTGTCTGGCTTTAAAATGTTAACTAATAAACTTTAATTTTCTTTACCGTATCGTCACTACTCTGATATTTGTTTAAAATTTTAACTTTAGCTCGGCATAGTTCTGCATGACTACGGAGTTTCCTTTCTCCCGTGTAAAAAGGAGCGGGTGGGAGCGCGAGCGATGATGCAACCGCGGGCAACACTTGAGCTCGCGCTCATATGAGAGAAAGAAAATTTGCCACATATGCACATTGACATGGCACGGTCGGATTACAACAACATAATGCTAACGGATAAGCACAAGCGGTTGACCCGACTTTCAGGTGTTGCAGCATTTTGCTGAAATAATGCGTTTTGCGAAAAGCATCTGTTCAGGTGGGAATTGTGTGCCAACAAAATATGTGATGGAGAATGATGCTGATGTTTGCAGAGTACCTTGTAGCCTATAACTTCTTTCTCTCCATTCTGTCTGGTTTTCCGGCACACGGCTGCATTTTGTGGCATCCAGCTAACAACAACTCCAGCTCTGCGAAGCCCGACAACATAGGTCGGAGAGGCTGAGAGAAAGACAGTGGAAGTGGATCCAAATGAACAAGGAGTTGCAACAGAAGATATCCAGCACAGATCAGAACGGTGTCAGTGTTATTCAGAATCAGCCTCATAATAGTACATTTAACCCCGCAGGAGCTGCAGGACTACAGCAGGTACACATATCAACAAGCTGATCTATTCACTCATGCATTTATGAATATAAATGACTCTGCAAAACCAAGATCAAAGCATTGCATTGTCATTTTGCAGTGCTTAAACCATGGTATGATTTAGGGCTGCACGATATATCAAAATTTTGCGGATGTACATATCACGATTTGCTTATCACAAGGTCTTGTGATAACTGCATGATTTTCATACTCCAAAAGATTACAAAAAGTCCAAGTTTTAGGTCTTTGCAGACAGCAAATGAAACAGTCAGACAGCTGACTGTTTCATATGTGGGACATGCTTAATGTTTAAATTAAATTAAATGCAATGAGCGAAGTACTCAACGCACACAGGAAGCAGCCTCTCGTAAACCACGTGATCCCGAAATAATTTCTTTTCTGTAGCTTACGTGGCCAAATACACACAAAATTATGTCAAATTGCCCATCTTTGTGAGTATTCATGTAAACATGGTCAGTTATGTCTTTAGTGGACTAAATGGTTGAGAAAGAAGGTGCACGTTTAACAACATATTGGATCCGGGCAGCTCTTAAGGCCCCAATATACTCACGGCAAAGTTATTTTTTTCGTTCTTGGCTTAGGGGTAAAAAGAAGTTCGAATTACGTGACCAGCGATATACTGTTAGCGAACATCCAACAACCACCCACACTGCTGAGAGTGACGGTAAGATGAATATGGAAATATGTGCTGCGTACTTTTCTCTCTCAATAACAAAATAAACACAAACCAAAAATGAGAAAACAGCAAGCATTTTTTTAAAGAAAGCATAAGAAAAGCATCTGATCAAACTCAAAGCAACGTGGTTATTTGCACAAGCTCTGTAATTCGGCAAAACAGGAAAGTCATTTCACGTTTATTTCTATAGCACTTAATACAATAGATTGCTTAAAAGCATGCAGCTTTACAGTATTAAACATGAAAAGCAGTTCAGTTCAACTTCATTTTCTACTATAAAGCGACTCTCCACTGTGTTTGCATTTTTACCCATGAATGTATGACCTCGACGGACTCAACAGAAGAAATAAACCAGAGAAGAGTTCCATGTGAAAAAAGGCGGACCCTTAGTGCATACCTACCTATTACGTAATCGCCATGGACCAATAGGAGTTCAAAGGTGTTTACCAGCCGGAGCAAACTTTTCCAGAAAGTTTGCTTTTGCAAGCCGTTTCAAACTCCTGAAATGGACACAAACGGACTTTGATTTTACCTAATTTTGTTCGAAATGAAGTCATATTAGTTCGTTCTTCGATTTCGCTTTGAAGTATATCAGGACCTTTAAAGGGACAGCTGCCTAATAAACCTGCTTCTGTCTGTATGCTTAATGTTAATCAAACAACAAGAGACAAAGAGAAAATCACTCACTGCTCTTGACTGAATAACTTCAGTAGCTTTAATAAGAATCAGTGTATATTTAATTCATACAGTGACGACTAAGCAACGTTTTATTTTTATATTTGATTATTAAATTTCTGTTGTTAAATAAACCTAATGTAGGCCTACCTGAAACCCTAAACCCCCTTGATTTACACTGACGTTTCAATGACACTTACTTTGTATGTAATTCTACAGTAAAACACTGCGGTTCACTTTATAGGGATGCTTCCTTCTCACAAAAAGTATGTGACATGTATGTTGGTTATATAATTTTCAGTTTTTAAATATTAAAGGTCCCATATTGTACAACTTTCTGAAGTTTTATTTTAGGTTTTGATGTCCTTAAGAATATAGGCTATATTTGTGGTATAAGTACCAAAAACCATCTCAATATATTTTTACAGCTCCTTTCTCAGGAGCTCTGCCAAGAACAGGTCGATTTTAGCCTGTCTACTTAATATTCAAGAGCCTCTCTTCTGATTGGCCTGTTGTTTTCTGAGTGACCCATCATTGGTGGGGGTGGTGACTGAAGGCGGTGACTGAGTAGTTCTGACATCACATTTATATGGAAGTCACAACGGCTCGTGAAAAGGCACAGCTACTTTATGCAGGCTGTGTGCATTTGTCTGTGGATCGACTGTTTTGAAACTTATATGGTAGTTCCATAGCCCCTAGACCTCTGTTATCATGAAAAAAGCCAGGAAATTTCAGTTTTTACAATATGGGACCTTTAACATATAAATTTACTTTACACACTTAAAGCTAGGGATGTCCCGATACCTCTTTTTCACTTCCGATACCGATGCCGCAGCTTTGGCTATTTGCGATACCGATATTAATCCGATATTTTTATTTTATTCTTGAACTAATACTAGGCCTAATAAAATATATGGAAGCACTTTGCTCAATTAGCAACCTAAAAACATCTCACTCAAATGGAGAACAAATACTTCTCCAGTATATAGTCCACAACAACAGTTAATTATGAAAGACTGCCACCCTTTATTCAAAAAAAAAAAAAAAAAATACAGGCAGGCTATTTAAGCTACCAGCAGGTTTAAAGTTAATCATTAACAAGCTTTAAAATTACCCATTGGTCCGTGTACTTTTGCGTCCATTCCTTTTTCCTTTTTAACCCGTAAAACGGAAAATTAACGGTTGTTGTATTTTTAAAACGCAAAGTTGAACACCAACATTTTAATTTGAACTGTATGCACACCAAAAGCTGCGCAAAAAAAAATAAATATTGACGTAAGTTATATATAAATAAGTTATTTTCTGTATGACCAGAAATTATAGAGTATTTTAAGTTGTTTCCACTGTTGAAAGAAAAACGGAAGTGTTCGCGCCCGCGCTCCGTGCCATGCAGTGCGCGATCCACACTCTGCACAAACCCTTTCTTGGATATGCGTCAAAATCCTGTGTAGCATACGGTTTACAGCCTACGGTTTATAAACTGAGGAGACGGATTGCAAAACCGTGTTTATAGTACACCGAAGGTAGTGGGATGGAGTGTCAGTTGTGAGGTTAGGGGGCACGTCAGCCAGAGATGTGTGTGTGCGCGTGCGTGAGTGAGTGAGACAGACTGCCAGCTGAACAGAGTGTCGCCGAAAGAATAAGGATCTGAAGTGCCGGTGTTTCGGCTACAAAAACCCGCCGAACTGATCTGAAACCAGCCCAATTTTTAGCCACCCGCCCAAACCCATTTTTTGCCCACAAAATAGATTGCAAAACCGCCCAATATGCTCGGCTTAATTGGATGTCGCAGCAAGGGAAATGCTATATTCAAGCATTGTTGGATAGGTATCGGATCATATTTTTTCTCCCCTCCGATCTCCGATCTAGCGTTCTGGGCCAGTATCGGCACGATACCGATGCTGTGGATCGGATCGGGACATCCCTACTTAAAGCATTAGCGTAACGCATATTGAATATTGCATTTAACAAGTTTTTGCATATAGCATTTTCTTCAATATCATGCATTCATAATATGTATTCATAAAGTGCATCCACCCATCCAGTTTCTTGTCGTCTTAAAGAAAATTGTTTATAGAATACTTGGAATGTAAATGTCAAAACCACAAATTAGCCATATACTGGATATTCTGTTGCTTATCATTACTATGTGTGACATTATTATAATTCTGACAGGTTCCTCAATTAGTTCCAGTGAGTCCCGGAGGTGGGGGTAAGGCTACACCACCCAGCAAGATGAAAAAGAATAGTATGGATAAAGATAGCGACGAGTACCGCCAACGGAGAGAACGCAACAACCTGGCCGTAAAGAAGAGCCGCATGCGCAGCAAGCAGAAGGCACAGGACACCCAACAGCGCGTCAATGAGCTGAAGGAGGAGAACGAGAGACTTGAGGCCAAAATCAAATTGCTTAGCAAAGAACTGAGTGTGCTCAAAGACCTGTTTCTAGAGCATGCTCACAATCTCGCAGACAACCCTGCTTCTGGTGGAGGCCCCGGAGACATCTGCAACAACAACAACAACAGCAGCAGTAACGGGAGCCAGTGAGGGCCTGATGTTTGTTTGCAGTGTGCTATGCTGTGGGCCGTGTGGAGGCTCTCTAGGCAAATCATTTTACTTAATCGTATTATGCTTTCTTCCCCTTCTGGTCCTGGAATGTGTACTGTCTGCAGTGCTTAACTTGTTAACTTCTGTTTGTACACCCAAATTCAGTTTCTTTTTCACTCATATTGTATCTCGTGCAGAATGTTATGACATCATGGCCATAGCAACCCCAGAAAGTCCAACCCACGCTCTGATTTGATGTGCTGGAGATAACTTTTATAACTTCCTTTCAATTGTAACGCACCATGTTTCAGTGTCTTGAAACTTTGCAATATCTTAGAGGACTGTGAAAGCTTCTCGGTAGACAATTTTGAAAGCTGGTCACAAATATTTGACCGTAAATAATAGTAAATGTGTCCAATCACTCCACTCTAATATCTGATGAGGATACAAAAACTGAGCTAATAGACAGTACCACAGTCTGTTAACATTATTCATTATGACTTGGAATTCGGGCTACCAAAAATGTGATCAAGTAAGGACGTCTCCAAATGCAAAGAGTAGCTGTTTTTTATTCCTGCTTTTTTGCCTGTCAGCTTGGATTGATTCAAACTCTTTACTTGTTGACCATGTCTTATTATAGCAAATACATTGTTGTATCTATGGTAACAGACTGTAGACAGACAAAACATATTGCATCAGACTCCAGACACTGTCTCCATTACCAGTAGTCCTTAAATCCCTACAGTTAAGCCTCCAATTCTGACAAGGGTGGAGAAGGAAAGATAGAGTAGAATATTAGCTCTAGCCTGTATGTTAGGATGTTGGTAGCTAAATTAACACAAACTTATTTTATAACAGCAACTTTTGTGTCTGTGTAAATACTGTTGATGATACAGATAAGATAGGATTTAGAATGACTGGTGCTGAAAATTTCAAGTCATCAATCACCTGACGTGCCCCAAATTTATTTATAATGAAAAGTTAATTCAAATATTGGCTATTTGGTTTCCCTGACCAGTCTCAGAGAAATATGTTTGACTGTACATATGCAGCAGGTGTTACTAAAAGTTAATGGAATAGCCACGTGACCTTTGCCCTCATTGATTCTCATAGAGCTGTGTGTTCTTGGAGTCGCTGTAGATAGACTTTTGTACCTCAGGCTATATGTCATAGCCTCACCAGACAGCCTTTAAGATGTATATTCCCGTTTAAGAGAAGATTAAAAGGGGGAGAAAAGGCAAGGCAATCTCGTTAAGATGTCTGAAGCATCTTTAATTAATGTATATTTTCATTTTCTATACCTGAAGTTTTAAACATTTTAAAAAAAGCATGAAAGGATATGCATGATTAGAACCATTTAAACAACTAATTAAAAATGATGCTCTATAGAGGAATAGCGAGTCGGCGACTGCATACTTTTGTATTGTTGTATCAGGTTGGGCTAAAATAAAGCTGTTGTGTAAAACTTCTTAAAAATGAGACTAAAGTCAATATTTCATGAATATTTGATTGGCATATTTTGCTTAAGTATGAGGGTTGCTGGGCAACTTGCTTTTTTACATAATGTATACTGGGTTTTTGTGCATTGTAAATTAAAATTGAATACAAAATACATTCCTTGTGTTTGTATTAACTGTGAGGAGGGGCACAAAACCTAGACATTAATTTACCAAGTCAGCTGAGGTGCCTGCAGCGCAGTGTCCTGCTGCAGTCAATGGAACTGGACATAAATCGTGGTATGCTTTTCAACATCTCTAAACCTGCACTCAATTCAAATTTAAGAGCTACTGCTATTTGAGCAAAATACATTCCATCTGAAGTCCTTATCACAAAAAAATATTTTATAATCACAAAAATCTAGGAATTAATGTTACATTTACAAAATTTAATCGTTGTAAATGCCAGGCTTGGGAGCAGTTTACACAACTCTGTTTTCAACTAAAAACGTTTCATTTTCATTTACACGAAAATGCTGTTGCCAAACAACATTGGACCCCATTGACTTTCGATGTGCTGAGAAAAAAAAAAAGAAACACTTTTTTTTTTATTTCTACTTTCCGTTCCATCAGAGGAAAAAAGAAAAAATACAGGTTTGGAATGACAAGAGGGTTTCATTAAGTAAATTATGAAAGAATTTTCATTTTTGAGTGAACTATCCCTTTATGTGCATTAGCAGCCTGTTTGAATCCAGGGGGAACTGAACCTCAGTCATTGCAATAAAAAAAAAAAAAACTGCGGACAAAGAGTGGAGACCAATATGGTGAAGGCAAATAAATTGAATAAGACTGAAGATTGACGTTCCGAATGACATAGAGAAGGTGTGTCATTCTGTACTTGGACTCTGGACTGTTATAGGTGCGCATGTGAGTGCATACCCTGTTCACTGAGATAAGATGTATGACGTGTATTGGAACACAGGCACAGTGTTCCAATAGAGAGGAAGGACGCAGAACACCAAGTCCTACATACAACTCACGCCTCTGTTCTCCTTCCCCTTTTTTATTTTTCCTATAAACTTTTATTTTTCTCTCTCTAGTGTATATTTCTCTTCTGTCTACATGAGATGAACATAGTGATAGGAATTTTAGGCATTAAGTTATCTTTACAGCCCTGTAATTACGGCGGAAGTACATATTTTCCATTGCACTGTATTTCTAGGCCTTAAAGCTCACCGTAAAGCCAACAGGTTACTCAATACAATAAAATGGCTTTCAAGATGCTGATGCATTTGGTGTCCCGGTTTAAGCGTACAAGGTCACAGACACTATGTCACTCCAGCTGGCAAATGGCTAGAGACAAGAGATAGTAAAATGCTGATTCAAAAGTGTGGTACATTTACATTGCTGAGGTTACTGTAATAATCTACAGCTCATTCGTTAGTTAATCTATAACCGACTGACATCAGCATCATCCAAAGATATCAAGTTAAGTGAGTATATTGTTGGACTGATTCCAATTTGGATATGCTGATAAGTTTGAGAGTAAAGTAGACAAGCTTCTCAGGGGTACTGAAACCTCAAGCTCCTCATGCTTGTGTCTACATTTTTGAACTCGAAATGTTATGCTCACACATCACATCCTTATAATTTTAACATCTACTTTTTTAACACCATTAGATAAATATAAAGTCTAATGTTATACAGGGGGCGATAATAGTTTACCTCACTACAAACAGTGAAGTTGTTAGGTTAACTACATCTCTCAGTAGCCTAACATCACAATTTATTTTCCAGCACTTTGTCAACAAATAGCCTATGTCTGATTCCCGCCGTTTTTATCGGCCGTTTAGAATAGCAATGGCCGATTCACAAAGGAATCGCTCTTTTGAGTCAGTTCTTTACACTTAAGCGGTCACATCATGGGCTGCTTTTAGACATAGCCTACACACTTCTTTTAGCTAAATTTAGTATTCATAAATGTAAATTTGGAGGAAATAAGTCATTTTTAGCAATACCTAAATATAATGTTATGTTAAAAAACTAAGAAAGCTGTAAATTTCCATTAGTAAACATTTTCATATTTTATTTAACTTTTGTCACTGTTTTTTAAGTATGTATTTGTCTTATTTTTTGTTTATTCAATGATTGTAGTTGTAATTCTTTAAAACCAATTAAACAAAAAAAAAACTTTTAGACACTTCCCCAATTCCCTTCGTGGGAATGAATACCCAACACCATTTTGAACTGTGATCAACTTGAAGGTGGTCAAGTGAAGGAGGGAAAGGAAGTTTATTTGGACAGACCCTCTACCCCTCAATTTTTTTTTACCTATCTTGAACTCTGTCTTGGAAACTAGGCTATAAACCTTAAAGGGGCTATGTGTAGGTTTTTACTTTAAAACATCTTTAAGATAGAGTTTTCATTTGTACATTTATGAGCCGACCATATTGTAATAGAAAGAATGACACCTTGACTGTCCACAACGGTTGCCTCTATCAGCATGTAGGCTCAATTGTGTGTGGAGGAGTCGGGTCCGAATTGGCGCGAAAATTCACAAAATGTGACGTCATGCGCGTTGTCGTCTACTTGGGCTTACATCCGTACGGCAGCGGCAATCGCTAGCAGTAGTGTTTCAAATGGACTCTGCGGACGGAAAGAAGCGACCAGCCTCCAGCACAATCCAGACACCCACGGAAACTCCTCGTAAGTTAAAAAAAGAAAAAAGAGCCTTATCTAGTGCGGCCAACGAGCGTGCGAGCGCACCGAGAATGAGCATGAGACTGGCTGCAGTTTCTCTAACGGCCACTGGTGTCAGTAACGGTTAGAAATTTCAGAACTTCCGCAATGCTCCTTTAATTAAACTATTTAATAATCAATTAAAAAGGAATTTACCTGTATGATATTACGCTGTAGCCACATTAGACCAGCGGTTGGGAAAATGGATGGATGGATGATTCAGCTGCAGGCGCTCTCTTCTGGCGAGACGCGGGAATTCACTCGGCACCACCCTCACAGTGCATTATGGGTATCCTCTAGTTGTTGTCGATGGTTGAGTGTGTGTGTGTGTGTGTGTGTGTGTGTGTGTGTGTAACCTAGTGAGGGTTATTATTACCTTAACAGCTATTTACTGATTAAATAGGTATTTATAAGTTTCATGATTCAGATAGTATCATAATAGGGTCTGTGTGTTCATTTGCTATATCGGTACTGCTCCTTTAAGAGTTACGAAAAAACTATAAAGTTTGATTGGGATGTAGGCTACATGCTAAAACGTGTTTTTGCCCAGCATGTTTGTTCATTCAGTGGTGATTGGTTATTTTTTTACTTATTCCCGCCTCTGTGAAGAGAAGTGAACTTCTGATTGGAGAGAGGGGGAGAGGGAGATTGCCGATCGAGAGCTTTGCCCTAACTTCATAAAATGAAACAACAAAACACAATTTCAACATCTATTAGGTGAAAAATGAGATTGTATCATACTAGCAGCCAGATACATTGATGCTTGTCACAAAAAGAGAGAGTCGACGACTAATCAGTGATGCGCTCACATACACACACACGCTCATACACACAAACACGAAAACACCTACTTTTTGTGAAATTCTTCACAGAATTTTGAAATGTTCATAAACTGTTCTATTATTTATTTATTTTTTTACATTGTTAATTTATTAATACAATTAATTTAATTTGGACATTTAGATTTAAGTAGGCCTATGCTATAATATTTTATTATTTTGATGTCTTTATAATTATTCTATGTATTCCAAGCTTTGGCAATATTGTATGATGTACAGTCATGCCAATAAAGCAATTTTGAATGGAATTGTGAGTTCCGTGAGTTGTGGGAGAGAGTGCACTCTGAGAGTCGCGACATTCTCTGGTCGTGCCGAGTGAACCCTCACAGCAGCGTTAACTAGTTAGCCTATTTAATTTGATGCAAAGGTAATACAATACTATAGTGTTATAAATGTAGGCCTACATACATTTTTAAAAACTGAAAATATGTAAAAACTGCAAGATTTATGATGTTGATGACTGTTAAAACCCATTGCAATATGGAGGACGGTTTACGGCCGACAATGAGGCATCTATGGTTGAGTGTAGCCTACATCAGTTGTAGCCTACACTGCTTATTGTGGTCGTGATGGATTTTGTGATTGAATGAGAGCACTCGATAACGTCCACTATTTTGGACACCACTTCAAATGGCTATCCCTTCAAATTGTGCCCTATTTAAGGGTATAGGGGGTGATTTCAGACACAGCCAATTAGGGCTGCACTATTAATCGCAATGAAACCGCACCAATTTGGCAAAGGCTGCGATTATTTTATGCGCAGCTTGTCAGTGTAGTGCGACTGATCATAGTAAATGCTGCTTTATCTGAACACCAGAGGGCGCTCTCACTAAGACACGCCAAATATTAGAATGCAGAAGAACGATAACACACATTCCGGGGGGCGAATTTTTTTTTTGCAGGATGGTAGGGGAAGACTGACGGGTAGGTTTAGGGGCGGGGTTAGGGGTAGGTCACCTGACCCAAATGCGCACTTCATGTGGACTTTCGGTCTCGTGGACTTAATAAATTGCGCGTGCTCGCTGAGTCTACGAGTCCGTCCGCCGTCCCATTCATCATTTTAACGCTCTGAAGTGTGCTCAGCAGCGCCCCCTTTGTACCCTTGAAGCGGTCTTCCGTGAAGCCCGCTTGGATGCAGGCTCCACCAGAGAATGTCTAATAAGGGGAGAATTGGCACTGTCTGGTTACTTCCGGTTTCTGGACTGGCTGAAGTAACACGTTTCTGTCCATGCGGGGGCGCTTGCAGGCGAGTGCAGAATGAATGAGAGTCTATCCACTTTTAAAGAATCCACTTTTCTCAGGATGTAATTTTTTGTCAAGTAATTTGAAAGTTGCATTCAAAAGGGCTAAGATAATACACTCAGCTGAAAATTGCATTTTTAAGTTCACTTATCTGTTCTAAAAATCCGTTAAAAAATGTGATGACGTCACATAATAGCAGAATGCTAGCGTGTTCCGGCCAACAACGACCTAACCTGTAAGAAATCGAAAGGGTATAAGTACTCGTTCATTCGACTTTTGGTCTATAGTCTATATTGAACTTGCGGAGTCAACAATAAAATCTACGTTGATTCAACGACAAGCAGGAGAAAGGGATACATTTAGCCGTCTAGCTCCATAGACTCCCATTCATTCTGCAGTCGCCCGCGATCACCTCCAGTGGAATTCTAATGGAACTGCAACCAAGATGATATACAACGGGGCTAATAGGAAGTGCCAAGACTCTCCATAGACGGACTCTAGGTGTTTCTCAATGTCAAGGAAGGATCCTCGGAAGCCGTTATTTCGAGGATGTTACGTCATCGACATCCGTCGAAGGACTGTTCCAATGTCGAGGATCCTCAGAATTTCAACCAAGGATTGAGTCCTTCGTTCGAAAAATATCCCATACACAGGAAAGGATGCATATGTGTAGCCTTCGCGCTCTCAAATCACCCACAATCCTATGCGCCAGCTTTGCCATCTTGTTCAAACAATAAAAAATGTCGGACGTTAACAGAGTCGGAGCAATAACGGGGCAATATGCTTTTAAATGTAAGTATATCTACGTTACCATACATTTGTAATAACCGTAGTAGGCTACATATAAGTAAAGTTTAACGTTTAAATGCCAGTACAAATTACTACTGTATTGATATTACAAATTATACAAATATATACAAATTACGTTATTGATGGCTAACTGAACCAGACCTGTCATTTAACAATTGTTATAGCTTGGTTGCCGTCACCGGCATTTCTTTTATAAATAACTAGTTAAGTTGTACAAAGTAATTTAACATGGTTAGCAGAATAGAATTATTTTAAAAGCATTTAAAATCGTACTGACCCCAAACTTTTGAACGGTAGTGTACATCACAACTTTTTGATCTTTTTGAATTTTTGCAGCGCCAAAAGCAGACCTTTTCACTGACGTAATGACGCAATGACGTGCACTTGCTAGCCTGTTCCATTTACGTGTTTTCCGAATGCTAAAGAGGAGCCTCGCCTAGCCTCTGAAGGAAATGACTTGGAAGGATCAATCCTGCCAAGGAAGTATCCTTGACATTGAGAAACGGTTTCTGGCTCCACACACTTTAACTACCCAGGAATCCTTGCGTAAGGCCAATCAGACAACGGATGGGAGGAGATGGACAATTGTTAACATGGCTGAGAAGAAAATATTTAAGTGTAAGTATCATTACGTTTTTTATGACCTAGGTGTACATTTTACCAGTTATTACCTACAGTTTATACAAACATTATGGTCATCGACCAGTGGTTGATGTCTCAAACATAGGCTAATAATAGCGCGCTGAATAATACGATTATGATTCATTAAATAAATAGAACCGAATGTCAGGGCTTTACTGAGTCATATGTAAACGTATTATGAATATTTAAACCTGTAAATTCATCTGAAACTCACGCATATTTTCATTATGTGTTAAAATTGTAATCTTAGTTCAAATGGAACATTGTGTATTATTATGTACAATAACGTTACATCATTTAAATAAGCATGTATATTGTCTAATGCCCAGGTGGCATACACAATATCAAAAAATAGAACTGTAAAAGCAGGCTGTGTAGTTGATATGGAGATAAGATTTGGGAAAAGAAAAGTAATCCTGTTTGTGTTCGATGCTAAATAGTATAATATTTTTATATGATATTTGTTATTTTTATCTAATAGAGGGACTGATGAGATGACCTTTCAGGCTCCGTATGGATAAGGCTCAATCGAGTCTGTCCCAAAAATACCTCTCAATGCGCCCTCGTGGACTCGCGCCAAGGGCCCTAGGTCTGCACTATATGACGTTACCAAAGTGTGGACTCTGAGGAAGTCCACAAGTCCAGAGTGTGCCATTTGGGACAGGGCCTTAATGTCCCTCCTCGCTCTTCCGTCCTCCATCCTATGACCCGAAAACCGATCTAGCTCAGCCATCTTGAAGGACATCTCAATTCTCTAATTGCACTGCGACGAGGTGAGGATCGAGGGGCGAGGAGGCTTCCTGAGGAGTCATGAGCAAGGATACACAGGTGTATCCTTTGCGGAAAAGCTTTATTGACTAAACGTGAAGTGAAACCTGTATGATTTGAGTCCCTCTGACCTTTTTAAGTGTATTTTACTATTGGGTCACCAAAATCAAGTTTGTATCAATTGAAATGTCTCCTTTAATAAAGTTAAAAAATAATGACATACAATTTATCTTTATATTAGAAATTATCTTCCCATGAATATCTATCTGTGCTTTTTTTTGCTGGTAAATTTATGATTACTCATTAAAATCAGATTATTTAGTTCCGTACCTCAGTAATCCCTCAACCCTGTTACACAAATCCTTCTCCCCCATAACAATAATGAACAGATCCTTATCAATAACAGGAAGTGACATCATAGAAGTCTTCTGAACAACATTGTGTGCAGACACAGGCAAGTTACCACCTTCTTTTATAACTAGCCTATAACTTATTTATAATCGTGATATTGTGGTTGTCAAGCTCAACGTCTCAACCCTGTTACATCAAATAAAGATAGAATTCTATTACATGTGAAAATGATCTTTGTTATTTCAACAAAATACATGATTTCTTAATATCATGCATGCCATGTGCTCTCCTGTTATTCACTACATGTAGAGCAGTGGCCATTTTGAGAAAAAATCACAACCCTGTCACACTCAAACCCCGTTACTTATTTGCCACAAAGCGCGCGGAAAAAATAACACAAACACACACACACACACACACATCAAAAAACCTGACAAGTTATGTTTTAATTTTGATGACCTATTCAGTCAGTTTATAATGTTCTAACGTTTACTACGTTATTGTTGTTTTTCCTGCAGTCGGGTTAATAAAACTGAGTTGCAATTGCAATTTATATCTGTTGTTTTTTTTGGTTACATAATGAAATACAGTGCTTATAGAAACTCGTACAGTGAATTTGAGTAAAAAACAACTATTTATTTGTTAAGCTGTATTTGTCTCTTTAACCCCGTTACCATCTGGGCACTCGTTACCAAGCTATCAAGCTACGCCTTAGCAACCATTTAGAGCACCTTATCAACAAGTTCCATAGTCTTCCTTTGAAAGAGATCAAAGGGATATCTCTGGACTGAATTGTCATATAAACATGTGGGTGGTCTCGTTTGACTCGAGGCAGCAAACAGCCAATCATGAATCACCTCAACACTTCCTAGCCCCTCCCTAGCTCCATTGTTGAGCACCTTAGCAACTAAAATCCATAGAGGGATATCTCCCGCATATTGATAGCGGCTCCCTGATGCCCACAAATTAGTTAAAATCTCCCGGAATCTAGAGCTCGCGAGCTCCAAACCGTGTAGCGCGCGGCAGAGAGGGAGAGAGCGAGAGACCTTGCGTGTGTGCAAATGTGCGTGTGTGCCTTATGAAGTGCATGTAAACCCCCCTGTGTCACAGCCCTGGCTCCTTGGAAAGCAGCCGGCTGGTACCAAACCGCCGTGAATAAGGGAGTGATTTAAAAGAGGAAAGTTATCTCAACAGACACCTCCAACCTAGGTTGGGGGGCCCTTTACAAGGGCAGGCCCATCTCTGGTCTATGGTCAAGCCCAGAGAGGAGCCTACATATCAGTTGTCTGGAGATGAGAGCGGTCACTCTGTCGCTGCAAGCTTTTCTCCCATATCTAAAGGGACACCACATCTTGGTCCGGACAGACAACATGTCGGTGGTCTCCTATGTAAATCGCCAGGGTGGACTCAGGTCCAAAAACCTGCACATCATGGCCAAAAGCCTTTTAATATGGGCTCGGCACAACCTGTGCTCGCTGAGGGCGGCGCACGTGCCAGGCATTCTGAACCAGGGCGCGGATTTGTTATCCAGAAACAGAATTCCCCCAGGGTTAGGGTTAGGTTAGTATTGCACGAGGGAACGAGTATTGCATAACCTGATGTGCTACTGTGCTTAGATCGGGGGATCGCTTCAGTCGATTAAACCTGGTTTCATGGCGGGCGGGCTATGACGCGCCAGGGCGCGAAGCGACCTGATTGGCTCGTGCGCATGATCCGCCTCGCCATAGGTTCGTGCAGTTGTCGCAGCACAGCCAATGACTGCTCTAGACGCACAGCTTAGTGTCTGCTGTGCAGCTGCACTGCGTTTCAAAAGTTTGGCTTCAATATTCTTGAGAAAAGGAGTTTTTCCCATAGCTTACGCAATACTCATTCCCCTCTCTCAGGGAACCGAGGTTATGTTAGTAACCGAGACGTTTTTCGTTGATCACATGTTTCTCTGAAAACAATACACGCTCCGGCACGGAGCTTCATGAGAAATTGCGCTGCGTACTCGATACGCACTTTGAAGCTTCAGGGTCAAATGTAACATCACTAGTAGTAATTAAATGCAGGTACACTCGCTTACTCGATCTCTCACAATACTATAAGCTTCGACAAACAATATCAATGAGAATGTTTACGTTGCTAGGGGTGGGTGTTATGTACATAGAAGTTCTTAATGATAGAACTGTGTGTGAAGTGGTCATAGCCGTGTTTTATCGTAAATAAAACACAGCTATTGACCAATCATAATCAAATATAATATCTGCAATCTGTAATAACGAGCTCTACGAGGACGAGAAAGCTTTTTACAAGTTGAAACCTCGAAATGACTGTAATTTCAACATGGCCTGAACGCACCTTAAATGTAACTAAACCCTAAAACAACTTTTTTTAGTTAATGATCTGTAAGACTGTGGCTTTATTAATGCTGTTTATTGATTTGAGTAAATATTTTGACATTTGGGTATAAAGTGTTTTAATTCTACAATATGGTATAAAAAGTTCTGAGTGCTGCCCTCTTCAGGTTAAACGGTGGCTACTGCAGTTGAATTTTCCTATTGGATGTTGTGGTACTGCGTTACGTAAGCAGGTACCAGCTCACCACACCCTTGCCTACAGAGAGACGCGGGTCTCAGGTGCACGCCCCTCCCCCCTCCCACCTCCGCTGGGTTCTGCCCACTTTTTCAGCATTTTTCAAATATTGCCAGTGGGTGGACCAGGGGTTGAGTTACCCTTTAATTTACCCCCACCCCAAACAACTCTAGCGTATGATATTGGAGTTATTTTGACATTTAACCGCATTTATTACTTGTAGCTACCTTAAACTGGCTGTTTTTTAAAAAAAAGTTATTTTATTGTATTGTTATTTTCATTTGTGTATTCTTTTTTTAAATATTTAATCAAAATAGATTAATAATAATAAAAAAATGTACAGCCCAAGCATACAGGTCTATAGAACGGTGCATAAACAAATTCATAAGGGGGAAAAAAAACTATAAATAATAAATCAACTCCATTGTGTATTCCAATTGATGCAGGGTGTTACATTTAAACACATCACAAGGGTTCTGCCAGTAATGGGCACTCGTGCAATGTTAGCAATGGTGGCTGTTTACTCCACTAATAGTCCTCTTGAAGGAGTGATGAAAGCAAGTAAGTGAAGTCGGACATTGAGTGCGCTGGAAGGGCTGCCGCTTTTGCATAGTTTGTGCTTGCTGTTTAAAAATCATTTGAAACTTAGCAAACTGGCAGCTCCAGCAGTAATGAAAATATTTATCTTGAATTCCGTCATGGAAACTAGCATAAATCTTAATTTAACAATTTAATAATCAATTAAAAAAGAGATTTATTCCTGTATGATTTTACGCTGTAGCGCCACACCATACCTGCACCAGTGGTTTGGAAAAAGGATGGATGGATGATTCAGCTACGGGCACCATCTTTGGATCAAACACAGGTCAATTCGGTACAAAGTTAATTCGGCGCACGACTCTCACAGTGCATTATGGGTATTCTCTAGTCGTTACGCATAAATCGGTTGTACGCTCGTTTTTGCGGTGCATTGTGGGATTGAATGAGTGCATACGATAACGACCTCCATGCTTTCGATCACCACTACAAATGGCTGTCCCCTCAAATAGTGCCCTATTTAAGCGTATAGGGGGTGATTTCGAACACGGACGTGCATCCGAGTGGATGACACGGAAGGAAGTTAGTGAGGGAAAGGCAATAAAAATTGGACTTAAACACTGCCAGGGATTAGTGAAGCAGAATCGATTCGTGATTCAGTCTAAATGATTTAATCAGATCACTCGTACAGGGTGTCTCGCCAGAAGAGAGCGCCCGCAGCTGAATCATCCATCCATACTGATCCAATGTGGCAACAGCGTAATATCATACAGGTAAATTCCTTTTTAACTGATTATTAAATTATTTAATTAAGGTTTATGCGAGTTTTACCTGCACCTGAAACACTGTACATAAAAGCACTGTACCAAACAGTAACATAGCATTACCATTGAAACCATGGTATTTTTAAGTACCTTGGAGTACCATATAAATTCTATTGACTATGGAAATCATTGATGATGATGTTTATCAAATAAGCTATATTGTACTACCACAGTAGCCTTCTTAAAGGATCTTAATATTAATATCTTAATATTTATTTTAGTTTTAATCACTTTTTTTTCCTCCAGATTAATACACACTTTAGTATGGTAGCTCGTTTCCGCCACGGAATATTATATTGCTATTCTTACTTTTCTTGAGATATAAACTCGTAAATGTGAGTTTAAAAGTCCAATTCTGAGGAAAAAAGAATTTTCACAGAATTGTGAGTTTTACTAATTTAGATTACCCTAGTTTCCACATACTTTGTAGTAGGCTATAATTGGGAACTTTCTCTATACAACAGCTGTCAGCTTATCTTAAATAATGATTTTGTTGGTAGCTTAGCTTGCCCAACACTGCCAGCCAACACATGTAACCTGGGCTGCATTTCTCAAAATTATACTCAGCTAAGTTGATCCATTTGTGGTAATGGTTCTGCGATCTTCTGGGAAATGCAGCTCTGTTTAGTTAATCCAAATTCAATGCAAATCAAATGGGTCTGTTTAAACTAGCCTTAGCTCAACTTAACATTTCCATTTTGCTTAACTGCACTCAGTCCAGTCCAACTGAAATGAGCAGAACCATGATGAACTTGGCTCAACTCCACTGCACTCAACAAAACTGATATTAAGTAATGTTTATTCATCCTTGTGGACTGTTTGCATCCATCACGCAGACTGGGATAGATGAACTTTAAGTTAGCTGTCAACCGTTGAAACACGTGCCATGTGCTTAAAGTACTCTATCACACCACAAAGGCAGTTCCTAAGGGTTAATGAAAAAAGAAGTGGGTGTTTTAAGGTTAGAGTCAGAAGTCATACATTTATGGCTCAATATTTAATTCTAGGGTATTTTTTCCCCTCTGAACAGTGTTGATTTCTTGAACTATGAATGAGTGCAGATCTTAATCCCCGTAAAAGACTGCAGATGGTTTGTAAAAGGGAGGCAGAGAACAAATAGGGCTGGAGCTGCACTGTTCTGATTCATGTAGAGGAGTGGAATTCAGTGGGTTTACTCTAGGAATTTCAGCTATGCTGAGACTGTTTACTCTGTTGCTTCTCTTTCCATCTCCTGTTTTAATAGGCTCATTAATATCATCCACCACATCCTCCTACCAACAGGTTTGACTTTATCTGACGCTCTGGACTGACACCGTTATCTCCCTGTTTACTGCTTCACAGCATTCACCCATCGCTATACAACAAATGAATCCGTCAATCTCATTACCTCACGCTCTTATTTACATTCTGTAGCTTAAAATTATTTCAATTACATGTTGCCAAACATGAGTTTTTCTGTAGTTGAGGGTGTTTAGGGTAAACTCTGATTCAACAGTTTGTTTGTTTATTTATTCATTTAATAATTTCAATATATTAGGAGCTGTTGTGACGTTTTAATTTGTTGTCCTTATACATTTTTGTGTTTTGAATGCCTGACAAAGAAACTGCATTTAAATTAATTTTTTTCATGCTATATGGTAGTTATTTTTGTCCTTTGAAACCACTTCCTCTTGGTTTTTGACATACATAAATGTTCAAATGTATATTTCTAGATAATATTTATTAATTTACTTATTTATTTTTAAATGCGGTAAAATTTAAATCCATGTATAATTAATTCATTTTGCTTTACTCATTTGTTAAATGTGTTAATTGGAAATTGATACACAACCTTGTGTGTAGGATGGCTTGTTGGCTATTAATTATCTGTATGGAAAAGTTCATTGGCTGGTTCAGGCTGGTCAACAAAAGGTCATTGGCTGTTGGCCCCTGTCGGACGATGTTATTGGCTGTTAGCCCGCGTGGGAGAAGGTCATTGGCTGGCCATGGTGTTTTGGTTGCCAGGTGTCTCTGGCAGAATCCTCCCCTGATAAACAAGCATATCAGATTCCTATTCAATCTTCTGCATATCACACGACTGTGTTCAAACACCACTTAACACTTTAAAGCACCTCATCAGTGCTCAAGAAACCTCATTCAGCTATTCAATTCCTCAAGCCTAATATTAAGACTGGGATTTCTTTGATTTACTTGCATTGTTAGTAAAAAGCACATGTTTTGCTTTGACAATCGTTAATGGCCCCATATGTCACAATTATGGTCTGGACTGCAGTTTAAACAGTCTTTGGCATTCATAAATGAATGACAGTTGTTTCCGCATACAAGTTTTAATGGAAAGAAGACAGCACAAGAGTAGTAATGATCATAATACAGATTTTCCACGGCAGAAAAGGATCAAATATATTTTTCCCACAAACTGCAAAACTTGACATTATGTTTCACTTCGTGTTGCACGTTTCCTAACAGATGGACGGTCGAAAGCATCCAAAACCTCCACATAAAAATGAGCGATGAACCTTTTGTAAAATCACCCTCCTTTCCCTTGCTGAGCACGCCAAGATACGTTTGTTTAAAGTAAACCTCCTCAGAGAACTTGGCGAGAAACGTCCTGCAGCAGCACATCTGGAAAACATGCCCTATAGAGAGAGATTTTATTGTGTGTCTTTTAAGAACCAAAGCCCCCTAATGGTTTTTATAATTTAGCATAAAGTAAGGGATATTAGTTTCAATAACCTCTTATTCATACAATCTCCCCATAAAACAGAGCCACAGAGATGTCAGCTGTGACTGAGCACAGCACATGTGCCAAGAACATTCAGCCTCATTACAACAGGTCAGATAAGGCGAGAGAGAGAGAGAGAGCGGGAACATTTTTTTGTGCCTTTTCACTTTTCCAGATTTTATGTCATCACATGCGATACAGAGTTTTGATACACCATGCAGCCTTCCATATTTCCTAAGGATGTGTGTGTAACGGAGGGAGACCTTGTGTATATGTGTTTGAGGCTAGTATTCTCACTAAGTTTTTCATGGAATGGATGACTGCAGAGTGACTCCTCTTCAGAAACATCATAAACAGCCCTTACATAGAGAGGTCCTTCATAGCTGCCAACATCTATAGGCATACACACAGTCCCTGTGCTCATATATAATCATCTGTCAAGAAAACACTTTCTCTCTCACACACAGTATGTACGTACGCACACACATTCATTGATGTGAGGAAGAGTATGCGCACTAAGCCACTAACACACGCCACTGGGCCTCTCTTCCTACTGTTTCACTGCCAACAATGCAAATTTGTGCAGGCACAGCAGAAAAGCTTGGGAAGGAAGGATAAATTTAATGTAAGTCACTTTCTTTTTCCTTTGCTTTTTATTCTATTTATCTCTTGTTTTGTCCAGGTTTTGACAACACAAGAAAAAGGGATCTATAGTTTCAACTATGAACACTTGAGAAAATACAGTGAGAGCGGGGATTCGAAAAGGGGAATACATCTGAAATGAAAAGAACCATGGGATCGACATTTCACATCTGCTCATCACCCCCAGGCGAGGCTGGTTTTTCTCCAACAAATATTGTTTTGTGTGTGTGTGTATGTTAGCCTGAGTAGAAATACTACAGTCTTTGTTTGTGATCATCACAGAGTGTGTCTAGTGGTTAAGGATCTGAGCCATGAATTAAACTATTAGATTAAAACTATTCAAAATTTTAAAAGGGGATAAGAAAGTTCTTAATGTTACATTATAGAATCTTCAGATCAGAATTTTAGTTTTTGGTTCTGTGGAGCACAATAAATCATTCACTGAACTGTGAACACTGTAAAAATATCCTGTTAAATTTACTGTAAAAAAAACCTGCTGCTGTGATTGCCAGAAATTCATCATAAAAAACAATATATTTCAGGTATTATGGGTGTCCCGTTTTCATTGTATCTTGGTTTTGAGGACTCTTAGTTTGCTTCTCTTTGTTTTCCTGCGTCCCTTTGTATTGTGTTCTCGCTCATAATTTTTTGCTATCTATGGTGAGTCATTGTTTCATTAATTAGAGCACACCTGTTTGTATTTGAGTTCATTATCTTGTGTTTATAGTGCCCTGCAGTTCTTTGTCTGGTGTTGTTTGTGTTTCTATTTTGTTTTGTTCTGTTTTGTGTGTTTGAGTTACACACTATAACTTTGTCTACAATCGTTTAGATTCTTGCATCGTATTGGATTCTACTCTTTTGTTTTGTTTCATTGCTTTTATTTATAAAGCACAAATAAACACAACAATAGTTGACCGCAGTGCTGTACAGAAAATAAGTCTAAAATATATACATATGTATACATACATACACATACAAAAATACCAAGTAAAATAAACATTTTATGATGAGTTAAATGATGACTAAAACAACATAAGGGCATGCAGATCCTTTGAGTGCAGCTGATGACGCTGTGAAGTGATGCTCGAGTGATCAAGTATTTTAATATACAAATAAGCTTTTCTTCGATTCCTCCTTTTCTTTCCTTGCATCCTACAGGGGATGGAGCTGAGACGTGAGGAAAGGAAACGAGGATGCAAAAATAAGAATTGAGAAGCACCCCAGACCTCACACACAATTGGAAAGGGATTTGGAGAAGCTGTGCTCGGTTTACCAAAATGGGCGCAGGATTGAGGAGTATGTGGAAGATTTTGTGTAATTTTGCCATTTGAAATTGTGAAAGTGTTGTGAATTCTCTCCCTTTAAGTGTTAAGTTGACTGTGTGTGACGTTTTAAGTTGCGTTGTACGCAAATAACGTAGCGCGGCGTTCTCATTACGCACGGACTCAGTGTAATTGCCGATTCACTAAGCTACTTCAGTTGAGAGATCATATCGCGTGAACACATTCACATGTTCAATGTTTATGTGCAAGATAAAGTTTGTGACAAAGTAAGTTTTCCTTTTTATGTATATTGTTAATAACACATATTGTCACTGTATCCCAACTGCGCTAAGTTAGACCATGTTTGTGATGTAGTTGATGTGTGGCGATCTTTCTAAGTGTAATTTGATCCTGCTTAACATAGGCGGAGTTTGACATTCGAGCCAGGGGGGGCAAAAAAAAAAAAAATCATTGTAGCAGCTGGGACCTGCATGGCCTATCAATTGGGGAACTCAGCACTAGCACATATGGACAAAACAAACATGCTAAATAAACACATATTTATTTTTAACCCAAGAAAAAAACAGTACAACAATACAATCATATTTGTAAACAGGTAGAACTTCGCATAAACAGCCACTTGACTTCGCATCACATCTTCGTTCGGACCAGTGCTCGAAGTGGGGGGGTACACTTCTACATTTTACTCTTAAGCGTACCTGCACTTTTTCTTGCGTACCGCTACTTCTCGCATGTTCTCTACCACTGACAGAAAAAGCGTCAGTGTCAAGCCCGTTTCACATATACTCCGTTTACAGTGCGTATGTGGTGCGTATTTTTCCCGCACCCGTGTTAACAGGTTAGAGCTTTCACACTGCACGCGGATGCGCCCGTCAATGCGCTCCCGGTGCGGTGTGTGTGTGTATACAGCAGTGCAGAGATCGTTTCCACACAGAGTCTATTTCTGCTGCGCTGCACGCGCTGAATTGAAGATACAGCGCATGGTTCGTGTTCAAAATGAACACAGATTGACATGAAAATATAATAATCTTACCATAAATGCATTTAATTAAATAAAATGTAGGCTAGTAATCTCACCATAAATGTATTTTTGGACTTGCACACTTGGAGGAGTTCCGTTTTCTCACACACACACACACACACACACACACACACACACACACACGACTTGTTTAAATACATTTATGTTGTTAATAAATAACAATAAACTGTTGTTGTACCAGCAATATCTCCAAGTTTTGTTTTTCATAGTAGAAATCTCAAATGTCATGATTTGCCAATGCAAGAGAGTACCGGCACCTTTTTTTCCCCACTTCAAGCACTGGTTCGGACACAATTAGGATCAATGAAATGTGGACAACTTTTGCACCGTTAAAATATTATCTTCAACCAAAACGAAAAGATTTTTAAAGTTTTTCTTTCCTTTTTTCAAAACACACTGTGGCAATGAGAGGGATTAAAAAACAAGCTATATTTCGCATTTTGTTGTAGGCTAGGCCTTCTTCATGAAACATTTAAAACATTTTGAGACACGGGAAAAATGAACAGTCACACAATACTCTCCACTTTTGAAACACATTGTGGCAAAGTTATATTTCGCATTTTGTTGTAGCCTACTTCTTTGAGACACGGGAAAAATGAACAGTCACACAATACTCTCCACATTTGAAACACATTGTGGCAATGAGAGCGATTAAAATACAAGTTATATTTCGCATTTTGTTGTAGCCTATTTCATGAAACATTTAAAACATTTTGAGACACGAGAAAAATGAACAGTCACACAATACTCTCCACTTTTGAAACATATTACTGTTACTATTATATATTGTATACTATTATAATGTTACTGTTGTTTGTGTTGTATCCTTAGATCCCGACGACTGACTATTTGTGTCATTTGGAGCTCGACGTTTTAAAAATCTCCTTATGTCCATATCTTGGTGTAACGAGTCCGACCAGATAACTAGGCTACAACGCTATTAAATGCTAGCTGAGAATCGCTGGACTTACGTTAGCCTGTCACTTGTCACATGACCCAGAGCCCTGAATTTTTTTTTTTTTTTTTTTTACTAAAGCAGTTTATAAAATCAGATGTATTACCTACCACCATTTAGTTGTTTTGTGTTATTTAAAATATTTATAATATATCTTTTTTTTTTTTTTTGAAAGAATGCAATTACACGTTTCAGCCACCGGGGGGGAAATGCTCCCCCTGCGCCCCGCAAACTCCGCGCCTGCTGCTTAACGAGCAAATTAGCCCGCAAAGCATCGCGGCTCGTATTGTTCATGTTTAGTTATTACCTTTAAGTGCATTTCTCCGTGGTTTAATATCCTTCACTGGTTGTAAATTATTACTGCCTGTATTAATGAGACTGTTTCATTGCACTATGCAGTTTCCCAGATAGCACACTTCTATTTGATGTGATATTTACATCTGGAAGACGTATTTTTAAGAGTGTTTGCTCATCTGCAATACGTCTATAGGACGTTTCCTGTCAGATGTCAAATAGACGTTTAGAAGATGTCAGTTTAACATGCATTCTAAATCATTACATCTTGAAGACATCTTCTAAACGTCTATTTTACATCTGACAGGAAACGTCCTATAGACGTATTGCAGATGAGCAAACACTCTTAAAAATACGTCTTCCAGATGTAAATATCACATCAAATAGAAGTGTGCTATCTGGGTTGTTACTGTATGTAGTCTCATACTAATATATTTCTACATTTATATTTCATATATCAGTGCACTTTACAGATGTTTATATTTGGGTTTGCAATCTCTTAAGTTGTTGAATATGCTTAGACAGTGAGTATTTATTTATGTTATATTATTTATTTCAGAAACTACCTCAAATACACTGTTATGTGTATGGTCACTCTTGTACAATAAACAGCTAAACTCTCTGATGACTCCGACTCCCTGACCAGAGTTCTGCAGCGGTCAATAATATTATCCACCAGTTTTCAGTGGGGCAATCCCCAACAAATGGTCCTTCGAGCCGGAGCTATTGACTACTGCAGTGATGTCATCGGAAGAGCGATCAACCTCTCTCCCTCATGCTGAGACGTCAGACAGACCCTCACGGCATCGTCGCACACCCAAGCATCTGGAGGAGTATCTCCTTGACTACAGCCATCACCGACATGCACTTTCCTCCCCACCTACAGCAGAGGTGCCAGCGGAGCAGAGAGGAGCAGCAGCCGCAGTGGGCATAATTAGTCAATCACGGCCAGCCTCCAGCCAGGGTGAGCATCCAGCCACAAGCTCCACAGACTTATTAAGTATGAGTTCACTGAGGGAATTAATGAAGTCTATCTCCGAGAAGGAAAGAGATGAGGCTGCTGATATGGCTGCGCTTCAGAGCAAACTCAAGCAGTATGAAAAACGACAGCATCGGCGTCAGGAGCTGATGAAACATATCACATCATTCCTGAGGGAAGAAAGGGATGAAGAGATGCAAAGTGTAAAGCCTGCCACACCACTGACGAGATCACCTCCAGAAAACTCACCTCATCAGACCCCTTTATCAAGTCATTCCTCCTATTCATCACAGTCACCTGACATTGAGTTACATACCGAAGAACAAAGACATGTGAGTGCCACACAAATAAATGTAAGCACACCTACTGCAGAGGCAGAGCACTTTAACACTGGTTTTGTACCAATACAGCCAGTCACTACACTCCCTTTGTACTCGCCAATGTCATCTGGTACGTTACCTGTTGCTGTGCGCCAACACCAAGATGCTACAAGAGCAGAGACTTTGCCACTACTGCTAAATACACAGTTTTGCCCTTATGACGATGCTGGAACGGTATTTCAGCCTCAGGTGCAGCCACAGCTAGTAGCTCCCATGCCAACTTACCAGCATCCCAGAGTGCCTTACATCTATACAACAGTGGCACCTTCTCCACGACAACCTGTCGCGGCTCCACCTGCATCCAGTTTTTCAGTTCCTCACTATACTACAATGCCTCCAGTAGCGTCAGTGCCTCAAACCCTGCACAGTGCTTCAGTTCCTGCCATGAACATTCCTGCTCTCGCAGGCACTTCTCTAAATCCATTGAGCCAGCCACTGAAGCGACCCGAATACTTGATCCCTCACCGCCCTTTGCATGCTGCCCCCCAGCCAAAGATTCCTGATTTAGTAAATGACAACGAGAGGGAATTCGCTAACCTGAAGTTAGCACTGGACAATCTTCTGGAACCTCATGCAGAGCTAGACGAGAAATACAAGTACCACATCTTGCTGGAACACCTTAAACTGCCTGAGGCACAAATGATTGGCCAGTTGTGCCGCCATCATCCATACCCGTACTCTGCAGCTATGCAAGGTCTTCAGTTACAATATGGCCAACCCCATCAGCTAGCGCAGAGCGAAATAGCAGCAATCCTCACAGCACCAGAGGTGAAACCAAACGATGCTCGCAGTTTCCAGAGTTTCGCTCTCCGTGTCCACCTCTTAGTGAGCATGCTGTTATCGTTGGAGGGACCCAGAGGGATGGAGTTGAACTGCTGCTCGCATGTGGATCGTTTGGTTAGTAAGCTGCCAAAGTACTTGCGAGATGGTTTCATAGAGTTTTTCCAGCTACAAGGGAAGCTCAACTCCCCCAGCATTAACCCGTACAACCTACAAGACTTCGCAGGGTGGCTCAACGTCAAAGCTCAGCAATAGAGATTGTCTAGTAGGTTAGTGCAACGCTACCAGTATGAAAGGGATCCCAGCGGTCCAAAGGAGAAGAGTGCAGCTAAACAAAAAAGCCAAAGTACAGCCTTGTATCATGGTGCAGCACCCATTGAGGATAAAGCATCTCCCAGTCCTAAGGTGTCTTGGAAGAAGACCCCCCTCAAAGTCAACTGCCTTTTCTGTGGCAGCAAAGACCACTACATCACTCGATGCAGCAGTATTAAAGAACAGTCTGTGGCTGATCTTTGTAAGTGGATTTCAGAGGGGACCCGCTGCTGGAAATGTGCCCGTTCCCATGCGCCTGAGACATGTAATCTGAAGAAACCCTGCAGTGACTGTGGTGGTATTCACCTTCAAGTGCTTCATGGCGTGGCCCGAAGGCATGCAACCGATACATCATCAGCTACCTCGGAGAGCCGCATCTACCTTCTGCCATCCTTTGCATCAGGCAGAGTCCTTCTGAAAGTTATGCCTGTGCTGTTGCACCACAAATCAAAGACAATAGAGACTTATGCTATATTAGATGACGGAGCACAGCGCACCATGATCCTACCTACTGCTGTCCAGCAGCTCCAGCTTAAAAGGTGAACCTGAGACTCTGGCCCTTCGTACAGTCCGACCAGACACTACTCACCTCAATGGCTCAAAGGTCACCTTTGATATCTCTCCAAGAGGTAGCCCAGAGAAACACTATCAAGTGTTTGGAGCATTCACAGCTTCTGGCATTGATCTGGTGGAACAGTCATACCCAGTTCAGACTCTTCAGAGACGGTATGCATATCTAAGAGGAGTTCCGTTACAGCCATTTCACAAGGTACGTCCATTGGTGCTCATAGGTTCAGACCAAGTTCACCTTATTACTGCTAAGGAGCCTATTCGTCAAGGCACCAAATGGGGACCCGTGGCAGTTTGTACAGTTCTCGGCTGGGCACTTCAAGGGGCTGAAATTAGTACCACAGGCCAAGAACCAGTGCAGCAATGTTTCTTCATCTCCACTGACCACCCAGAATATCTTCTCTACAGAAATGTGGAGAGGTTATGGCAACTGGATGTGCTGCCCTTTCGTAACAAGAAACTGGTTGTCTGGTCTAGGCAAGACAAAGAGGCTATGCAGTTGCTTGAATCTCAAACGCAGCGAGTCAATGTCAAGGGAGTACAGCGTTACGCCACCCCTCTTCTGTGGAACCCAAGTGCTCCAGAACTTAAGAGCTCCATGCAATCTGTCCTTGCAAATCTGAGGAGCACTGAAAGGAGACTCCAGAAGGACCCTGAAAAGGCTTCAATCTATTCAGGAGAGATTGCCAAACTCATCGAGGCAGGTTACGTAGTCAAGCTCAACCAAATGGAAGCGACACAAACAGAGGCATGATACCTGCCCCATCATCTCGTGAGTCATAACAATAAGCAACGACTGGTGTTCGACTGTTCTTTCAGATACCATGGCCTGTCCCTGAACGATCAGCTCCTCCCAGGTCCTACACTTGGACCATCGCTGGTAGGAGTACTCCTGAGATTCAGACAGCATCCTGTAGCAGTAAGCTCAGATATCAAGGGCATGTTCCATCAGGTGCGTCTATTGCCGAAAGACAGGCCCTTTCTCTGTTTCATTTGGAGAGATCTGCAGAGTGAAAACCCTCCAGATGTATACGAGTGGCAGGTTCTGCCATTCGGCACAACAAGCAGTCCATGCTGTGCCATCTTTGCTCTGCAACACCATACTTGCAATTCCGAAGCCAAATATCCAGGGCTACAACAGCTAGTCCACCAAAGCTTCTACGTGGATAACTGCCTGACAAGCTTCCCTACTATCCCAGCAGCCAAGCAAACTGTGGATCAGTTACACAGCATGTTAGCAGAAGGAGGGTTCGACCTCAGACAGTGGGCTAGCAGTCATCCAGTGGTGGTAGCTCATCTTCCGACGGAAGCCCGGTCATCAGCCACAGAGCAGTGGTTAGTGCAAAACCGCGTTGATCTTATGGAGCCCACATTAGGCCTCAGGTGGAATTGTGCAGCTGATACCCTTGGCTACCATTATCGGCTCATTGAGCACGCAGAACTGACGATGAGAGCTGCTTACCAGGTGTTGGCGTCCCAATATGATCCACTGGGGTTCATACTACCATTTACCACCAGAGCAAAGGTGATCATCCAACAGTTGTGGGCTAAAAAAGGGAGACTGGGATGACCCAGATCTACCACCAAACCTTCAGGCTGCCTGGACCAACTGGGAAAGCGAGCTTAAACAACTCACTGCAGTTTCCATTCCTCGCTGTTACACGCCAGCCTCCACAACTGCCACAGAACAGCACAGGTCACTTCATGTGTTTTGCGACGCCTCTGAGAGAGCGTATGGGGCAGTGGCATATTTGGCCGTTCAAACCAGCTGTGACATTCATGTTTCCTTCATAATGGCCAGATCACGGGTTGCTCCTAAGAGACAGCAGTCTATACCTCGCCTGGAGCTCTGCGCTGCCATAGCTGGAGCTCAGCTGGCCAAACTGGTGAGGGATGAGCTGACACTCTCCATCAATCAGACAATTCTGTGGACAGACTCCATGACTGTGCTAGAGTGGATCCAGTCAGACTCCTGCCGGTACAAGGTGTTCGTTGGGACACGAGTCACAGAGATCCAAGAATTAACAGACCACAGCTCATGGAGGTATGCAGGATACGCAGGATAACCCCGCTGATGACATAACGAGAGGTAAAACCCTCCAAAGTTTGGCCGAGCCCAGTCGATGGAGTCAAGGGCCTCCATTCTTGAAACAGAGCCCAGAGCACTGGCCTGAAAGACCTGAAGTTGCACAGTCAGAAGTAGAATCCGAATTGAAATGCTTAATCTGCTACTCCGTAATGGCGGTTGAAACAGAGTCCAACCTACCCAATGTTATGCAATTCAAGACCTGGCGAGAGTTAGTGGGGGCAACTCTACAAGCCTGTCAAGGGGCAGCCGCATCGAACAGTGTGATAATGACTAACAGAGAGGCGGAAGCTGTCCTGCTGAGGGCATGTCAAGCTAAGAGCTTCCCGGAAGAGGTAGCTGCCCTTCAGGCACAGAAATTGATTCCCGTGCACAGTCGATTAGTCAACCTCGCTCCAGAGTGGGACCCCATGACCAACATGATACGAGTTGAGGGGCGTCTAAGAAGGCTTGCAAACTCAGACCCAGAACAAATTCACCCCATTGTACTGGACCCAAGACACGCAGTAACAAAGCTCCTTATTCAAGAATTTGATGAGCGTCTATTACATCCTGGAACTGAAAGAGTCTACGCTGAGATACGAAGGCAGTACTGGATTCTCAGAGGACGCCAGGCTATCAAGCACCATCAGCTCCATTGTCAGCCCTGTCAGCGTTGGAGAGGCGCAGCCAAAGGTACCTCAAATGGCAGATTTGCCACCAGAACGCCTCCGTCTGCTCTGTCCACCCTTTTATTTAACGGGTGTTGACTGCTTTGGCCCATACTTGGTCAAAATAGGAAGGCGGAATGAGAAACGCTGGGGCCTGATCTTCAAATGTCTCACAACCAGGGCAGTTCACATCGAGCTTCTTAATTCGATGGATGTTGATGCCTTCCTCCTTGCACTCCGCCGGCTCATAGCCAGAAGAGGTCAACCCCGCAAGATTTGTTCAGATTGGGGCACCAACTTCTGCGGGGCAGAAAGAGAGCTACGGGAAGCCTTCTTTAGCATGGAGTCAGAACTCCAAACCCATTTGGCAAGCCATCAAATTGATTTCAAGTTCAATCCGCCCAGCGCTCCTCATTTTGGCGGAATGTGGGAGCGTGAAGTCCGCTCTATAAAGAATGCTCTCCAGGTAGCCGTTGGTAACCAATCAGTCACCGAGGATGTTCTGTCCACAATCCTAGTGGAAGTGGAGGGGATCCTCAATTCGAAACCTCTGGGATATGCCTCAACAGATGTCGCCGACATCGATCCAATTACTCCTAACCTTCTCCTAATGGGGCGGCGGGATGCATCTCTCCCTCAGGTGGCATATGCTCCAGGAGACATGGGGCGGCGGAGGTGGCGTCACTGTCAAAACATGGCGGACCAATTCTGGTTACAGTTCACCAGAAACTACTTGCCTACACTTCAGACCAGGCAGAAGTGGCATAAAGCTTCAGGAAACCTGGAGGTCGACTCTGTTGTACTGATTGTGGATCCGCAACTCCCGAGATCTCAGTGGCCCATAGGCAGAGTTCGGAAGACATTGCCCAGCAGTGATGGATGTGTGCGAACTGTTGAAGTTGTCATTGATGGTAAAGCTTACATTAGACCAGTTGCGCGCTTGATACAGTTGCCTGCTCTAGAAGGTAACACTAAAGACAGTTAGAGAATTCTCTTGATAACCCATTTGCTGCTCAATTGTGGGGGCGGCTGTTGTGAATTCTCTCCCTTTAAGTGTTAAATTGACTGTGTGTGACGTTTTAAGTTGCGTTGTACGCAAATAACGTAGCGCAGCGTTCTCAGTACGCACGGACTCAGTGTAATTGCCGATTCACTAAGCTACTTCAGTTGAGAGATCATATCGCGTGAACACATTCACATGTTCAATGTTTATGTGCAAGATAAAGTTTGTGACAAAGTAAGTTTTCCTTTTGATGTATATTGTTAATAACACAGATTGTCACTGTATCCCAACTGCGCTAAGTTAGACCATGTTTGTGATGTAGTTGATGTGTGGCGATCTTTCTAAGTGTAATTTGATCCTGCTTAACGAGCAAATTAGCCCGCTAGCATCGCGGCTCGTATTGTTCATGTTTAGTTATTACCTTTAAGTGCATTTCTCCGTGGTATAATATCCTTCACTGGTTGTAAATTATTACTGCCTGTATTAATGAGACTGTTTCATTGCACTATGCAGTTTGTTACTGTATGTAGTCTCATACTAATATATTTCTACATTTATATTTCATATATCAGTGCACTTTACAGATGTTTATATTTGGGTTTGCAATCTCTTAAGTTGTTGAATATGCTTAGACAGTGAGTATTTATTTCTGTTATATTATTTATTTCAGAAACTACCTCAAATACACTGTTATGTGTATGGACACTCTTGTACAATAAACGGCTAAACTCTCTGATGACTCCGACTCCCTGACCAGAGTTCTGCAGCGGTCAATAATATTATCCACCAGTTTTCAGTGTGGCAATCCCCAACAGAAAGGACAGTGAGTTGATGGATTTGTTTGGGAGTGGGTTAGAAACGAACTCATGGCCATAGATTCCAGTGGGAGATTCTAGTACTTTTACAACAAGATTACAATGATACCAATGCCGTTCTGTCGGCTCCAGCCACTGAGCACAGTCCAATGTCGGCTCCAGCCCCTGAGCACAGTCCAGCATCGGCTCCAGCCACTGAGCACAGTCCAGCGTCAGCTCCAGCCCCTGAGCACAGTCCAGCGTCGGCTCCAGCCCCTGAGCACAGTCCAACGTCGGCTCCAGCCCCTGAGCACAGTCCAGCGTCGGCTCCAGCCCCTGAGCACAGTCCAGCGTCGGCTCCAGCCCCTGAGCACAGTCCAGCGTCGGCTCCAGCCCCTGAGCACAGTCCAGCGTCGGCTCCAGCCCCAGAGCACAGTCCAGCGTCGGCTCCAGCCCCTGAGCACAGTCCAGCGTCGGCTCCAGCCCCAGAGCACAGTCCAGCGTCGGCTCCAGCCCCTGAGCACAGTCCAGCGTCGGCTCCAGCCCCTGAGCACAGTCCAGCGTCGGCTCCAGCCCCTGAGCACAGTCCAGCGTCGGCTCCAACCACTGAGCACAGTCCAGCGTCGGCTCCAGCCAATGAGCACAGTCCAGCGTCGGCTCCTGCCCCTGAGCACAGTCCAGCGTCGGCTCCAGCCCCTGAGCACAGTCCAGCGTCGGCTCCAGCCCCTGAGCAAAGTCCAGCGTCTGCTCCAGCCACTGAGCACAGTCCAGCGTCGGCTCCAGCCACTGAGCACAGTCCAGCGTCGGCTCCAGCCCCTGAGCACAGTCCAGCGTCTCCTCCAGCCCCTGAGCACAGTCCAGCGTCTGCTCCAGCCCCTGAGCACAGTCCAGCGTCGGCTCCAGCCCCTGAGCACAGTCCAGCGTCGGCTCCAGCCCCTGAGCACAGTCCAGCGTTGGCTCCAGCCCCTGAGCACAGTCCAGTGTCGGCTCCAGCCCCTGAGCACAGTCCAGTGTCGGCTCCAGCCCCTGAGCACAGTCCAGTGTCGGCTCCAGCCCCTGAGCACAGTCCAGTGTCGGCTCCAGCCCCTGAGCACAGTCCAGTGTCGGCTCCAGCCCCTGAGCACAGTCCAGTGTCGGCTCCAGCCCCTGAGCACAGTCCAGTGTCGGCTCCAGCCCCTGAGCACAGTCCAGTGTCGGCTCCAGCCACTGAGCACAGTCCAGTGTCGGCTCCAGCCACTGAGCACAGTCCAGTGTCGGCTCCAGCCACTGAGCACAGTCCAGTGTCGGCTCCAGCCACTGAGCACAGTCCAGTGTCGGCTCCAGCCACTGAGCACAGTCCAGTGTCGGCTCCAGCCACGCTCAAGCGAGCCCCAGAGCTTAGTCAAGAGTCCGCTCCAGCCCATGAGCTCAGTTCACAATCTTTCACAACCTCCAGTTTGAGCACCAAATTAACCCCAGCACAAAGAAGGTCCTCCTCTGAATGTTCTGCATGGATTTTAAGTCCAGTAGTCTCTGCACTGTCCAGTCAAGTGGTAATAACACTAACGCATCTGAGTCAGGTGATCCCAGAGATATTACCACTATCATCTGTGCTGTCTGTGATGGCTGCCGCTGTCTTGTGTGTTTGGGCCGCTAATGGTTCTGCAGGCTCCCCTGAGGTGACGGCCTTGGCAGTTGAACTCTCTGGTTTATATACATTCCCTGTTATCCCTGTACAGCCAAGGAGGCCGGATTTGAATCTTCTGTCTGCCTCGCCTTGACTATGGAGACTGAATGTTTGCTCACTCATTGCGTTTTTTCAATGGCATACTTTTGATGTGAAGAGTTAACACAAGAAAGCTTGATTTCAATATTTAAATTAAATTTTTAAAAGTAGCAAATTTATACAAAATAATAAAGATACAAATAAAGAGAAAAGTTTTTGGGTAGGTATAACACTAGTATTCAGAAATACTACAGAAACTGAATAAAGTAATCAAATGTAAAATAACACTGATAGTCTTTTAGTCCTGACTAAATTAAATTCATAGGCTATTAATTCTGATTCCTTACAATTAAAGCTATCTTTTGTTGTTTTGGGGATCTTCAGCCCAGTCTGCTCAGCTGTGGTGGCCTTCTGCTCCTCCGTGGGGGTCTTCAACTCTATCTGCCCCACCCTGAAGTCCTGCCCTGCCGGCACCGGCCTGGCTCTCAATTCCCCTCAGTCTCAAGTCCCACCACAAGGGTATGATCTTCCATCCCTTCCCATGTTCAGTCTTAGCTCCTGCAGTCTTCTGAACTTTAAATTGAACATGTTCCATTTATGGCATCTGGAGCCGCCTTCCGAAGGGGGGGGAAGTATGTCACGTTTTCATTGTGTCTTGGTTTTGATTTTGTTTTCAAGGCTCTTAGTTTGCTTCTCTTTGTTTTCCTGCCTGCCTTTGTCCTGTGTTTCCGCTTATCATTTGTTGCTATGGTGATTCTTAGTTTCATTAATTAAAGCACACCTGTTTGTATTTGAGTTTGTTATCTTGTGTTTATAGTGCCTTCAGTCTCCTCAGTTCTTTGTCTGGTGCTGTTTGTGTTTCCATACACACTGTTACTTTGTGTACGCTCATTTAGATTCTTGTATCGTTTTGGATTCTTCTCTTTTGGTTTGTATAAAAAAGTTATGCAAGACTGGAAAAAATAGAAGAGCTGGAAGAGAGGGCAGCTCTCTGAGAAAACAAAGAAAATTAATATTTGAACTTTCTCTTGTGAAGTTAGCATCACCATTTGAGACGCAAGTCTCACCTCAGAATCATCCTAATTTACATCTCTTTCCCTCTTCCCCCATTCCTTCTCTCTCTCATGCTGAGATCACCAAAATTCACCCAAAAATCTATATGGTTTAATGTGAATAATTATCATACAGTATTATACATGTTTGGTATCATTTGAAATGTCTCAGTGTGACTCGTACAAATGTCTCATTCCCAAAGAAATAAACCAAAAGGTAATAAAGTTCTTAAGAGTTTAGCGATAACTTGCACACAGAGGAGGGTGTGTCTTCCAGCCAAATGGCATCCTGCCCAAAAGGTCTAAACTCTGATTGCAAATTCCCATTGTTAGCAAATGTTTCCATGTGAAAGAAGTTTCTGTCTATATAAAGAAATGTAACGAGAGGCTCAGGGCGATTTGTAACTCAAATTAGCCAGTGATGCAGAGTGTGGGGAAGACACTCAGCATCATGTATTTTCTAATGTCAGGTTTGCATCTTTTCTCTTTATTTCAGAGCATTTGATGTTTTGTATTTATTATCTTTGAACTGGTTATGAAATTGGCATGATACATTTACCTGACATAATAAATTATAAACATTTGATTTTATTCTGACTGACTCTGAAATTGATTTCCCAAGTAGATTGAATTGATTCGTATGATACCGCAAGTTTGCGTCAGATTAGTGACGACTAATATTTGGCACTGATTCATGTGTACTTGGTTTGCAAAGACAAGAAGTGAATTTCCGTTTAGAACAGCAAAAATGCTGCTTGACCAATCTAAATTTGGGTGTGTCTTACCTCTGTTTTAATTTTACTTTAGATAAGTGTACGTGGGAAACCACAGCATGGCCAATCCAAAGCTATTATAAGAGAAGTAATGTTGGTCTACTTATCTGTCGTAGTGGCCATACCTCTGCCTGAAGTAAACGTTACTTTAAATTCAAGTGTATGCAAAACCACGGGGGCTATACCAAAATATATTTGATTGTGTAAGCGTGAATGCGACCATCTCAGGCCAATTACCTCTGTTTAGTGACCAAAACTGACGAGCTTGTGATTGTGAGACTTGCATTAAACAGAAGGCGTGAGGACCTCAAAGCGACATAGCTTCCTAATATGAACGGGTAAATATATAAGTAAAGAGTTAAATAGAACAATCAAATGTATTGCTAAACTATTATATAATTGACCAATAACCAATTGGCAATCTAACCTAAATTCGAGGTCTTTATAAAATGAAGTCAGATTAAAGCTTAAATGGAATTAAATAACTTTGCCACGCGGAAAGACAGTAACACGCAGAGACCTTCACCCGTTCTATCGGATGCATAGGTCATATAGTATGATATATAATGAGAATATGGTGCTCGCACTCGAGGAGGAAAAAACGTCTCGGTCTCTTTATTCAGAGACTCAAACTGAGCATGAAATTATGCAATTTGGGGCAGATGGTATTTAAATAACCAAAAAGTATGAAATTCTGATAGCTTGTAATGTAAACCACTGAGATTCGAAGAATAAGAGACTACTTGCATAAAATGAAATCGAATATGATATAGTAGAATTAAGGTTAAATCTTTTACCCGAAGATCGCAAGTAGCCTGTCCATAAAATATGGCCAATATTGCATATAGACGGTGCACAGGATATTATTCTCGCCAAAAATCTTTAAATAACAAAAAATGTAATGCAAAACACCCTAATGTACATGAACAATAACAAAGATAACGAACAAAATTAATAATATAAAATATTATCATGCGTCATCTGAGAATGTCCTTTTACTGTTTTTGTTTTTTTCACCGTAAATTATACACCGTAAAAAAATCTTCTGGTTCTAATCTTGTGCTGTACTGTTCATTCCTCAAAAAATAAATGTTGGTCGTTGTTTATGTACTGTACGTTCTGGAAGATCACAAATCCTTAGTTTATTTTAAAAAGTTTAGTTTGAAAGAAAAAATTTATAGAGAAAACAATTATAAGAGCGGTCCAGGTTTCTCATGGCAGTGGTCCTGACAGTAATTTCTCAGAATCAGGAGACATAGGTTTAAATGCCTCACTTTCATTCAGTAATTCAGCTTTGCTTTTTTCTGTCTCTCAACTTGAATTGTGAAGCTGGAAGTGAATTATTTAGAACAGAATATACCTGCCATAATTATTTAAAACAAATGATACCTGCCGAGAGAGAGAGAGAGAATGTTTTGAATTTTAAATACACCTTTATTATAACAATTTAGTCTTGAATTATTCACACTTCATCCAACAAGGTTTTTTTATTTCTTTTATACACATGTATATTTAAAAAGTCAACACCAATTAATTTCTCTCACATAAAGTACACAATACCTCATTAACACACATACCTCATTTTCTACAAACTTTGGTAAACAGTCCACCAACTTGTAGTACGCAAACTCTACTTTTAGTCTAGCTGCCACAAGCCCCAAAAACATAGGAACCACAGTTATTGCATCCTGCCCTAGAAGTTTGTTTTTTCTTGTTTTCCAGATTACTAATTTTGCAGTGCCTGATAAAAAATGAATTTAAATCAAAGTCCTTTTCCTTTGAAAGGAATACCTAGGACCATAAACAAACAATTTGAAGGAAAAGTCCTCACCTAAAGATAAAAACCAATTGCTTAAAAGGGTAAAAAGATACCCTAAACGTGAGCACTGCACAAATAAATGGAACACTGATTCTACCTCTAAACAAAAAGGACAACCCACCCCAACGCTAGGATTAAGATGCGCCACATGTCTGTTCGTAGCTACTGCTCCATGTACAATTCTCCACTGGAGATCACCTGTCCGCTTATTAATTGGACATTTGTACAGAGAAACACAAGCAGGCTTTAGGGGAAGAGTCAAGTCCAAGAAAGTCCATCCATTTTGTAGAAAAAACACCAGTCAATAAACTGGCATTTGATACTTTTAAACAAGTCAAGTACAAGGCCTTCTTCCCAGTTGACTCAAAACAATCCAAAACGGGGGTTTTAAATGTCAACAAACAGTGATCATCCTCTTCCCAATTCTCCACAGCAGCACTGACAATGAGTGAAGGAAATACATAATCATGCCCTTCTGTCCACTCATGAATCATCGTTGTGTTATCCAGAAAGTCGCTGTACTTCTCTCCTAATGTCCCACGTACTTCTGCAATGAACTGCTGTATCCCTCTCGCAGATTTCACTTTAGTCCTTTGGCTTATAGCTTCCACACTGCTACTCAATACATGGCCCAACTTCATATGTCCAGCAGCCAGCAAGCAACCGTGAATGTAAGCATGCAGATGATAAAAGTCTTGAAGAAAGGAGAGGGTTAAAAAACAAAGGTTCTTCCAACAGCCAAGCCCCAGCTGACAAATCAGGTGATCTTGACACAGTAAAAACTTTCCAATCTTCAAGCATAGATTTATAATAGGGGCTAAGGTCTACCAACTCGGACTCTCTTAAATCCATGAGAAATTAATGTTTATCAAGTCCCATTCCGCCTACCCTCCGCAAAAGGGCTATTGCAGTGTCCATCCAAGAAAAATTGCTGTTGTATAGCAGTCTTTGAACAGTTTGTAAACGAAAAGTCATTAGTCTTGCCTTGAGGTCCACCAGTCCCTGTCCCCCTTCTTGTATAGGAAGATACTGTGCAGCAGATCGGACCCAATGGTATCCGGACCAGAAAAAGTGCCTCTGAATCGCTTGAACTAGACCTGCTGGTGGTTGCAGTACATTGAATTTATGCCACAGAGTGGATGCCACCAAATTATTGGCCACCAAAACTCTTCCCCTGTAGGAAGACTGGGGTAGCAACCATTTCCACCTTGACAATCGTGTGCATATATTTTCCAATTTAAATTTAAATCATTAGAACCAAAAAAAAAAAAAACCTTAAACATATCATATCTTAAAACCGTCTGATTTCCATTTGAGGTTTCTTGGCAATTGTGGGAGGTTCTCTAAAATGCCTTGACCTACCCAGAGAGCTTCACTTTTATCCCAGTTCACCTTGGCTGTTGAAGCCTTCTCATAAACATAAAGTGCATCAGACAAAACCTTGACATCTTGTGTATTTTTAACAAATACGGTATCATCGGCATAAGCACTTAAAACTGTTCTTGATGTCTTAAAAATGGCAGGTATCAGAATCAGAATCAGAAAGAGCTTTATTGCCAAGTGTGCTTGCACACACAAGGAATTTGTTTTGGTGCTGAGGCTTCCAGTGGACATATACAAATACAAATACAACAAGAAACATAATACTTCAAATTATAAGAATAAAGAATAAAAATATAAAAATATAAATATATGAGAATAAAAATATCACAGTTGGGTTTAGTCAGAATAGACATTTCCAGATTTACAGATTATGAACATATTTACAGTGTTTTGAATATTATAAATAAATAAATCTACATATAAGTATCACCTGAGTTGTAGGATATTGCACTAAACAGTGGGAGTATTGCACTTAAAGGCGTATGCCTTGGGAGGTGTGTTAACTGCTCAGGAGGGAAATGGCCTGTGGGAAGAAACTGTTCCTGTGCCGAGATGTTCTAGTGGCCAGTGATCTGAGTCTCCGTCTTGATGGTAACAGTTCAAACAGGAGGTGTCCAGGGTGAGTGGAGTCTGTGATGATTTTACCTGCTCTCTTCCTCACTCTGGAAGAGTACAGGTCCTGGAGGGTTGGCAGGGGGGCACCAATGATCCTCTCCGCAGTCCGGACTGTCCGTTGTAGTCTCCTGATGTCTGATTTGGTAGCTGAACCAAACCAGACAGTGATGGATGTGCATAAGACAGACTCAATGACGGCTGAGTAGAACTGAATCAGCAGCTCCTGTGGCAAGTTGAACTTCCTCAGCTGGCGAAGGAAGTACAGTCTCTGCTGGGCCTTTTTCACAGTGGAGTCAACGTGATTGTCCCACTTCAGGTCCTGAGAGATGGAAGTGCCCAGGAACCTGAATGACTCCACTGCTTCCACAGTGCTGTTCATGATGGTGAGTGGGGGGAGTGCTGGGCTGTTTCTCCTGAAGTCCACGATCATCTCCACTGTTTTGAGTGTGTTCAGCTCAAGGTTGTTATAACTGCACCAGACAGCCAGCTGTTCAACCTCCAGTCTGTAAGCAGACTCGTCACCGTTCCGGATGAGACCGATGACAGTGGTGTCGTCGGCAAATTTCAGGAGCTTGACAGAGGGGTCTTTAGAAGTGCAGTCATTAGTGAACAGGGAGAAGAGCAGTGGGGAGAGAACGCACCCTTGAGGGGCGCCAGTGCTGGTGGTGAGAGTCCTGGATGTGTGTTTCCCCAGTCTCACTCGCTGCTGCCGGTCCGTCAGGAAGCTGGAGATCCACTGACAGATCGAGGATGGTATGCAGAGCTGGGTCAGTTTGGCTTTGAGAAGGTCAGGCATGATGGTATTGAAGGCTGAACTGAAGTCCACAAAGAGGATCCTTGCATAAGTCCCAGGTCTGTCGAGATGTTGCAGGATATAATGCAGTCCCATGTTGACTGCATCATCCACAGACCTGTTTGCTCTGTAAGCAAACTGAAAGGGGTCCAGCAGGGGTCCAGTGATGTCCTTCAGGTGGGCCAGCACCAGTCTTTCAAACGACTTCATGACCACAGACGTGAGAGCGACAGGTCTGTAGTCATTAAGTCCAGTGATTTTGGTTTTTTTTGGGGACAGGAATGATAGTGGAGCGTTTGAAGCAGCAGGGAACTTCACACTGCTCCAATGATCTGTTGAAGATCTGCGTGAAGACCGGGGCCAGTTGGCCAGCGCAGGCTTTTAAACAAGAAGATGAGATGCCGTCTGGGCCTGAGGCTTTCCTAGTCTTCTGTTTTTTGAAGACTCGGCTCACGTCCTCCACACAGACCTTAAGCTCAGGTAGGATGGAAGGAGGGGAGAGTAATGGGGGTGCAGGAGGTGATGGTGAATGTGTGAAGTGCAGATCAGACCGGGTGTGTGGTGTGAATGAGGGCTTTTCAAACCTGCAATAAAATGAATTTAAATCGTCAGCCAAGTGTTGATTGTCCACAGATCGGGGGGATGGTGACTTGTAGTTGGTGATGTTCCTCAGGCCATTCCAGACTGATGATGCGTCGTTGGATGAAAACTGTTTTTTCAGTTTTTCAGAGTAGTTCCTTTTAGCAACTCTGATCTCCTTTGTCAGTCTGTTTCTGGCCTGATTATACAAGATGTTATCCCCACTTCTGTAAGCATCCTCTTTGGCATGACGAAGGTGTTTGAGTTTCCCAGTAAACCATGGTTTATCATTAGTGAATGATAAGAATGTCCTGGTAGGAATGCATGTATCCTCACAGAAACTTATATATGATGTTACAGTATCTGTGAGCTCATCCAGATCGGTGGTAGCAGCTTCTAAAACAGTCCAATCAGTGCACTCGAAGCAGGCCTGTAGATCCTGCTCTGCTTCATTAGTCCATCTTTTAACAGTCCTCATCACAGGTTTAGCTGATTTCAGTTTCTGCCTGTAGGTCGGAATAAGATGAACCAAACAGTGATCAGAGAGCCCTAAAGCTGCCCGTGAGACTGAGTGATATGCATTCCTTATTGTGGTGTAACAGTGGTCCAGTATATTACTGTCTCTTGTGGGACATGTAACGTGCTGTCTGTATTTTGGTAGTTCACAGGAAAGATTTGCTTTGTTAAAATCCCCAAGAATTATTAGAAGAGAATCTGGGTGCCTTTGTTCCGTTTCAGCTATTTGTTCAGCCAGCTGTTGTAGCGCCGCGCTCACGCACGCGTCTGGAGGGATGTAAACATTCACAAGAATGAAAGAGGAAAACTCGCGTGGCGAGTAGAAAGGTTTGCAATTAATGAAATGGGTCTCTAAGTTAGGAGAGCATATCTTGTTCAGTGTTGTTATATCTGAACACCAATTTTCGTTAATGTAGAAACACAATCCACCACCTCTCGTTTTCCCCTTTAGCTCCGCGATGCGATCCGCTCGGAACAGCTGGAAGCCCGGCAGATGTATTGCATTGTCCGGTATGGCTTCACTCAGCCAAGTTTCAGTGAAGCATAGAGCGGCAGAGTTCAAAATCCTTGTTAATCCTTGTGAGGAGAAGTAGTTCGTCCATTTTGTTAGGAAGGGATCGGAGGTTCGCGAGATGAATACTGGGGAGTGCAGTGCGCAGGCCGCGCTCGCGGAGTTTAACCAGCGCGCCGGCTCGCTTCCCACGTTTGCGTCTGACCGCGCGTTTGAACAACACCGCTGCCCCACCGACGAGAATGTCCAGCAAAACGTCTGAATAATCAAAAACTGTATAGAAGTTTTCTGGTGTGTGTTTCCTAATGTCCAGTAGTTCGTCTTTGGTGAAGCTGATAGGAAAATAATGACTAAACACAGGACAAACGAACAAAAACAACACAATAGCTGGAGAGCGACACACCGAGGCAGCCATCTGCGGCGCCATCTTGGATGTAAGCCAGACATTTTTTCTCGTAATTTGCAATGTAAAGGTTCAATTGCTTTACTATATATAGCTGCCCTGATCTAAGGACTTATGCCCCTTGGTACAGAAATGGGACGGCTCAATCCACCTCCCACGTTGACAATACAAGAAGCCCCTGCATACAACAATTTAATTTAATTTCATTTCATTTTAAAAAACCTTCCCCAAAACCAAAAACATTCAAAACATTAAAGAGATGGTTGTGGTCGACACGATCAAACGCTTTTTCTTGGTCCAGGGAGATTAAACCAATTTCCGTTTTAGAAACACTGCAAATATCCAAAACATCCGTTTCAAAAACAAATGGTCCGATATTGTCCTTTCTGGAACACAATATGTTTGATCACCATGTACTATTAGATGGAGGTACTTTTTATGCCTATTTGCTAGGCATTTGGATAAAATATTGTAGTCAGTAGTCAATTGGGCGACTGGTCTCCAATTCTTCAAAAGAGACAAATCCCCCTTTTTAGGCAACAATGACAAAACAGCCCGTTGACAGGACACAGGCAACATATCATCCTTGTTACATACACAAAAAAATTCAAAAAGATCCCATCCAAAGCAATGCGAAAAATGTTTATAAAATTCAGGTTGCAAACCGTCAATGCCTGGAGATTTTCCTGAATTAAGTTGGCCCAAGGCAGCAGTTATTTCTTGATAGGATATATCTATATCCAAAGCAGTCTTTGAGTCAGAAGACGTAAACAGGCCATCTGTTTGTGCTTTGCCACTTTACGCTCCAAATTTAAAAAATATGCACTTGGAGCATCCATGTCTGCAACAGAAATAAAACGAGACCTTACCAATGCCCCTTTTACTCTCTCATTTAAATAAGATCCCAACTCCTCTGTAGATTTTCCTCTGTAACTTACTACTTAAACTAGGATCATATCTATTAATTAATTCTGCTTCTATAGACGATATCTCATTTTCAACTGACTCAATCATCCCTGTAAAGTCAAAATTAAGTATGTGTTCTGAGTTTGTCACACCTCAGAAAAATGTGTTATTAGCCACCCAACCAAATTTGAATGATAAAAAAAGCCGGCAAGTACATAAAATAAGCTATCAAAATCTTGAACAAATGAGCAGTAGTCTCTGCTCTCAAACGCTGGGGGCGTGTCCGCTGGCTGCGCTGAAACCACGCCCACTCGCGGGATGCACTCACCAGTTGTCGGCGCGACAGGAGGATGAAGGCCGAGGCGGGAGATAGTCGGTTTGGCCCCATTCACCAGTAACAGCGGATTATCAGTGAATCCCAGTTGTCTCTGACGAAAGTTTATAAAACTATCCCGTGTAAAATGATCACAACAGAGGCGGGTGTTTGCGGTCTTCCTCAGCTCTCCATCAAAGTGGCTCTTCACAAAATTAATCCACCTTGATGTGATCGTTTTTCGGAAATGTATATAAGGACACTGATCTGTTTTGTACGTGACCGCATCCAGGTAGTACGCATTTCCGTGACGAACGCATAGCTAGCTAGCACACTGTAGGCTTTAGTAACTAATAATACTGACAGTAACTCGCGATTGAGCGGCAAACTGATGTGAATGTACTCTATTTATATTGTTAGGGGAGCGGCCAGCCTCTGTGGCTCCAGTGCGTCATCAAGTAGGGGGCGTGTCCAGGACCTCAGGGGCTCCAGTGCGTCATCGAGCCCCGTTTTAGCCCCGCCCAAACAATCCGGAAAATAGCAATGGTGAAAAACTCTTTAACGGTCTAACTCCACAATTCAGTACTTCACAGTTCACAGTCTCTGTAATATGTTTTAGCAATACATTTCTAACATTTATAATGTGTTTAGAATTTTTTTTTTAAATTGCCTTTACAGGGACTTTAACATATTTGTAGAATTGGCAGTATATTGCAGACAGAACATTTTTATATTCACTTTTCCTATGTCCCATCACTGTCTTAGATTTTCAAAACTACTTTTTTTCATTTTCCACTGTTGCCAAAATATTTCAAAATACCTACAAAATTCTTTATCTTTAAGCAGTCTAATATTAAAATCCCAAAAAGAGGACTTATTTGTGATCTGAGATTTACTTATTACAATGTAAACCAAATTATGGTCTGTAAAACCCATTGGTGTGATAGAAGAATCAATAATTTGACTGCTCAACTGTTTGGATACATAAATTCTGTCCAAACGAACCGCAGTAACTCTATTATTATTCACCTTAACCCAGTGCTTAATTTGTAAAGTGGGAGGTCCCGGAGCGCAGAGGGGGGGTGGATCCGGCGACTCAAAACGGGGGTTGGAGGTAACGGAACAAAAAAGAAAATTACACTGCCTACGTAGCTTCTCTGACTAAAAAACCTAAACAATGCTGTGTGTACATCAGGGCAATGTTTATTTTAATTTCAAAACATGCACTGCATGGGTGCGAAATGTAAAAAAAATACACTTCAACAATCGTTTTTCAACAATTGTTTTCACAAGCAGCAATTATCCATCGGACTATTAAATTAAATAAATAAATAAATAACCACTGGATGAGACAAACAGTCCATCATGTGGCCACATAACGGCAACAGGCTACTTGTGGGACTTAAATATACACATAGAAATTAAACCATAGCTACATATTGCAATGATGATCACCCAATAATCAACACAAACACAGCATGGAAGAATTGTGATTTCTTCCTACCGTCATTAGCCTATTTGTCCAAAACGGCCCATACAGCATCGACAGGGCCCCGGCCTCCATTCCCCTGCTTCTTTCTCTACACCAGTGCAGTTTTATTTCCTTTTGCAATCCATGACCTCACGAATGGAAAGGGGTTGAACCGGTGAGCTGCGGGCCGACAAGGCAAAGGAAGAGTAGGGAGGAGATGGTAGAGGGGAGAAGAGACGCCCTGTTTGCTGTACAGATTAAGTTCATCTGGGAAAAGCCCCTCTCACACTCAGTACTTGAGATGTGGACAGTGTTGACCGCAGCCAAGAGGTAATTCAGTCCATCTGGGATGAATGTCCCATTATTGTCACGGTATTCCCTGAATGCCCTGATGACATTCTGCGGGATATTAACACAGTCTCATCCCAAGACGTCATATGACTGACGCTTTTGACCATACGTCAACATCCGACGTTTTAGGGTACCCTTTAACGTCAGTTAGATGACGATCCTAGGGTGTCATCTACTGACGATTTACCTTTAGCGTCAGTTAGATGACGCGGGTAGGTTTAGGTCTGGGGTAGGGTTAGGATTAGATAGCGTCATCTAACTGACGTTAAAGGGTACCCTAAAACGTCGGATGTTGACGTATGGTCAAAAGCGTCAGTCATATGACGTCTTGGGATGAGACTGGGCTGGGGATATCAATGCAAAACTGCTGGCAGAACGTCTCAACTTCACTCTCCCCGAACAGCACGTCACCATCCTGTGGCCAATATTGTGTATAAAGCGCTTAAAAATCCTCAATTAGCTTGTTATATCCGGTTTGGTCTTTCCCCTGTGATAACATGCGTTTCTCCAGATTTCCTGCCAGACTCCCAAAAAATGTCCTCTGGTCCAGGGTTTTGTCAGTGAGCCGCCCTGCATGCAGGGGTACACCCTGAAAGGAGTTTTCCTCGACCCCGCGCTGGCTCAATAGGCTGTATCAACCGGGACACCCTGATCTGTCGGCAAATGGCTTTATGTGCCATTATGATATTGCATTCTTGTTTTTGGAGCTCGAGAGACAGCTCTGATAGTTCTTGCAGTGCGTCATACACAAGTCCTAAATTGTAAACAAATGCATGGGATGAAAGGCGCTTTACCATGCCATTGTAGCTTTCCCGAGTTGCGCTCTCGCGAGCAGAATCCTCTGCTGTGTGCGTAAAATGTCTGTGGAGGGCAGGATAACAATAAATAAAGAGCGCATGGATGGCACGCTAACAGGCTAGCGAATTAGTAGCTTGTTGTGCTAGCAACGATTTAGATTGAAGCTAGTGATGTCAGGTAAATATGTGATGTTGAGTAAGTTGTATTTAGTAGTATAAACAACAGGGAATGGTGAAAACTCCACAAGGTTAAAGAATATGTTCTCGGGAGATTCCATCTCTGGCAACTGCATTCGTAAATACACGATTAATGCGCTCTTTTTATTTAAGCCTGTGGCCTCATCCAAAATGAGTCCGATTTTTGGAGCACAAGTGACAATCCTCTCAAGCAATTTTCTTTTCATGTCAGTTGCAATATGCTGTTGTATATGAGAATATGCCACATTAGAGTGGAGAATCCTCCCCATATCCACACCATTCATTTCCTGACAGTCTATTTCATGTTCAAAACCGTGAGCTGGCCTGTGACGCTTGGCCTCCTTGTAAGCGATGCGAAAAATTCTGGCAGTCGTTTGCACCTGGTCGCTTTGGATATTGATTACTGCGTTTACCAATATATTTTCGTTTGCTTTATCACAAATATTTGATGCCATTACATGTGCTTTAGTACTCCCATGCTCAAAAACCTTTTTCCTTAAGGCTCTTTGCTTTTTTCTTAAATTGGGCGCAGATGATGTCACTGAGCCCGAGATCCATTCTTTTGCCAGTTTCACACCTGCAGTTTTTTCCGGACAAAGTGATCCCAGTTTTTTACAAATGGCACAGCCCAGTCCAGTTTTGTCCATTGTAAGCCAGGGATAACTTTTTTTTTCTCTGTAAACTGAGCGTCCGTCCGTCCAGAAATGACAAGTTTGAGTATCCCCGACAAATGTACCTGCTTCGTCGCCATCACAATCTCTCGCAGATTCAAAGTGCCCATCAGTCGTCTCGTCGTCATCTTCATCTCCTTTCCCGTGTGGGTCATCATCATCCCCGCTAACGATAGGTGCATTAGCAGCGTTAATGGTAGGCTACTACTGTGTACACTGTGGTCTCCACATTCTTGATCGGCGGAAACGATTTTTGCTTGTTTGGGATCTGACTGGCCAGCGTATTTGAAAAAGTTAAGCAAACTTTGTTGTCTTTTTGACATTTTTCCCCTGAGTGAAAAGAGGCTAACAGCAATCTCAAACAGCACAACAAGCATGCATGGCATGTGTCACTTGAAGTGCATCCCCTCCCCCTTCTGTCTTACCCTGAAAATTCACCTCAAAATGCATCGAAAATGCAATCACAAGATTTTTGTAGAACTTTAATCTGGAATAAAGACTAACAAGACAGATAACAAAATTGAACACTACACAAACAGTATTTCTTTTTTTTTTTCATTTAGGCGATTAATTTTCCATAGTGACACAGGAGGTGCCGGATCCAATAAAAGAGGATCCGGATCCAAAGTCGGAGGTGCCGGAACATGTTCCGGTGTGTTCCGGCTCAAATTGAGCCCTGCCTTAACCCATGTATATTGCCTCACATCAGGGTGTTTGACCCTCCATATATCCAAAAGATCAGCTGCCCTTATTAACCTTGATAAACAAGATGAATACTGAATATGTGGTTCTTCAGTATTTCGATCAACAGAAAAATTCTCTGTACAATTCCAATCTCCCCCAACTATGACATTTCCATCATTAAAGCATTTTTTAAAAACATTGCTTAACACACCAAAAAACATTAATCTTTCAAACCCTACATTTGGTCCATACACATTGATGAAATAATACATTTCCCAATCAATGTCAGCTTTAACAACAAGAAGACGGCCATTCATTGGTTCTTCTGTACTCAAAACAGTAACTCTTAAATCAGGTGAAAAGAAAATTGCCACTCCTGCACTCAAATTTGTTTTATGGCTTAATTTATACTGCCCTTTCCACCACAGTCCCCACTCAACTTCATTTTCTACATAACTATGTGTCTCTTGAAGATAAATAACATGCAATTTTTTCTGCTCTATTATTTCAGATACTGATGCACGTTTGTGCATATCCCTCCCCCCATTTATGAGAACCTACTCTTAAAGCATCCATATGTAGGTTTAAGAGGGAAAGGAGAAAAACAGATAAAAGCAGCATTACAAAAAGAGACACCATGTGATGCATGGAATGGTTAGCTAAAACAAAACCTTTAACATTCTCTTTTTTTCCACATTTCTATACTTTCTAATTACCGTTACATGTTTCTTCAAACGAAACCTTTTCTTTTCACTTAAGCTCTCAAGACTCACATTTTTTTCATGTACTGAATCAGACTTCTCAAACTTCTCAATATCTGGAAAAAAGTCAATCACATTAACTTGCTTCCCATAAGTATCATCCAGAAAAGCATTAATCTCCTCTAAAGTATACAGTGAGGGATCATCTTATGAGAACTCTTGAGAGTCCACCTCACCACTGCACATAGAATCTCCATGTGAACATAAATCATTGTCATGTATAGATGCATTCTCATCTGACAAAGTTTCATCCATGCCACTCTTATTGGATTCTTTGTTGCAGCTCAACTCCATCTGCTCTTTCTCCTCAACACGCTTTACACTACAAAACCTAGGCTAAATACCGCTCGTATTTGGTACAGAATGCAAGAAATTTTCAACATTCGGTGTTTCAACATTTTCTCCGTTCATATTAACAATCGCAATATTACTAAGATCAGAAACGGTCACTGTTTAACACGAAAAGATATATCCAGCGTTCGCTCCGGTGAATCCAAAACCATGTTGACATTTCTCCTTAACGACTTCACATGTTTTAGAGCTGGGTGTTTACACCCTAGAGAGATCGTTTTAAACGGACTAACAATTTTTCTGAAGCGAACTAGCTCACGCTCCAATGCTTCATTAGTTATGAACGGTGGCACATTTGAAATCGTGATTTTAGAAGAAGCCGCATAGAGTGGAGTGACTTGCACTAAATCATCGTTAATAATAAGGCCATTTTCAATTATCTGAATGACAAGATTCTGCGCTTTCAAAAAAACTACAACAGCCTTATTCATACGAGAGGCAGAAGAAACATTTTAATGGCCTACCGCTTCCCCTGTCGCAACAAGCACATCCTCCACCACCATTACCCCATCAGGAGGCACACACCTGAATCCATTGAAACCCTTCCTTAACAGCAACAATGAATAACAAATAAACACTTACCAAACCATGCAGAAACAAGATGAAATGGGGAAAAAATAAATATAGGTGAAAATCCACCACTCAGTCTTCACCCCCAACCCCCACCCACACCACCACTCTAGCAAGTGCAAAATCCCAGAATTCCAGAGAGAGAGAGAGAGAGAGAGAGATGAAAGAGAATCCTATTTCAGTAGAAATAGGGGGCTGAAGTGGAGCAGTTAATATGCAAGGTCATGGATACATGCTAGAAGGTGAAGTATTAAGTCCAAGACTACTGGGACAAATAAGAGCTGGTACAGTATCTTGACAAATCCTCTCTCACCCTATTAAAATCCAACAATTCTCATTCTTTATGTTTTCAGTTAGATCCGGTAAGCGATTTAACCAATTAGAATGTCTCTGACTGTTTCATCCACAAATGGCAAAATAAATAATGGCAAATACAATCATGTACTAGCATGCTACTCTTATATCTGTAATTTATGGCAAAAATAGTCAAGATTATTATGCTAGTGTATGTGCTACTATATGGTATATGATCATATATGACTGAAAAATTAAGAGTAGTATGCAAGTAAATGACTGATATACTATTATGTGGCAGAAATAGTATGCTATTCTGAATTGATTCATATTCTATACACTTTTCATTCATTTGTGACTCGTGAGTTATTTTACTAAATCACAGCAAACCTTTGTAGAGGGCGTTTTGATCAGGCATTACAAATGACTATTCCTTACTGTTGAGCAGGATTTTGACATGAGATTGGATTTTGCATGACACTAGTGAAACAAACAAAAACTTACTGAGAGAAACTTTAACATATACCTCTATTTGTTTTTGTTTTTTTTGTTTTTTTTAGAATGAATACAGTGAGAAAGATAGCCAAATGCTTTGTGTTAGTGTCAAATACCTTGGGGTAATGGACTTCTAATCCTTAACCCCCATTCTAGGGCTCAGTCAAAGTTTCTTTTGGCTGCACTCTGTATGCACACCCCCCAATGGATGAACACACATCTAAGCACACGTTAGCATTGATAATCCTACCATCTCATGACTACTTGTGCAGTTTTTCCAGAACAGAACCACTCCCAGAACAGAAAAACCCAGTGGCAGAAAACAACCAAATATCCAGCTACACTAGTCTTACAAACGCACACACATAAGCGAACACGTTAAAAATAAAATATATTCATGCACATTTAGCTCACACCTCACACACAACATGCATGATGTTCTCCCACACCCTGTGGTTATGCACATGCGAGTATAATTAGAGATGCACTCTGGAGATTTTAATGTTCCAGAGATTTACTGTTTGAATAGTATTTGGCCAAATCTAAGCTCCTAACCCCCCTAAGAGAGAAAGAGCGAGGATCTAGAGATGTGGGGAGAGGGGCACTTCGGCCGCATCGGCCAAAATCGCATCAATACTCAATGTTCTCCGCTCTTTTGTGTATGCAAGTCCGCAGGACGGACCAATCTGGAACCTTGCTAACCCCGGCGACTGTCCAAGTGTCTGTAAGCAATCACAGCTGACTTGATTGACATGCCAGAGCAAAACAATTCATGCTGAATGTCAGAGTGAATTACAATATGAAGTTGGGATGGATAGGGGGTGAGCAAGAACATGAGAGGGGTAGAGGCATATACTGTATAGTGTTCAGCTGCTGTCTTTAATCATTAAAACACGTTTTAATGATTTATATTAGCTCATAATGAGCTCTGATCGTGTTATCTCTCAACTCTGTGTGTGTGCATCTATTTACAGTGATTTACACTGCGAATATATTCTAAAACGCACACTGACACATTAACTTACACTCTGGCGCTCTTCCATTGTGCTGAGGTTGTTTAAGGTTTTGTACTTGCTGTGTCAGTTTAACTGTAAATAAACTTAATTCTCAGAGCTCTGTGTTTAAGAGCTGCACCCCAGTACACAAACTCAATCTGTTTTCAGAGTTTCCTTCTAAACTTTAATATCCGTTCACATGAGCATCATAGTTTAATTAACCTAAGCAGATCACTTCTAGGTCAAAGGTCATTTCTGAAGCATTTTGCTTTTTAATCCTCTGTGTCTTGACTGGAAATGACTTTATCTTATCAATTCATTTACTAAATGTTTTAGTTTTTGTGATAAGAATCGGCTCTTGGGTGGGTTTATGCTCTGACTGACCCATATTGGACTGAATGCTTATCCATTTTTTGCGATGCAGATTGTTTACACTGCTACACTTGGCACGCATCTTGATGGGCTTCTCGTTGGCAGGTTAGCAACTCCAGATTTCTCCAGCAAAGTTGATGGTCTCCTCAGAATCGTTAAGCGGTTTCTCTGATCTGCTTTCACATCGTGGCTTGTCCTGTCAATCTGTCTCTGTCCAGTGTAAACGCTTACATATAGCGATATCTGCTGTCCATTTTTTGCAGTCTCACTTCACAAGCATTCCTCTGGCAGATAGGGAAGATTACGGGTTGTTACAGGAGGTGAGTTATAACACTGTCAGCTGAAATTATGTACAAGGATGAAATCTCTGTCATACATGAGTGCCACCCTCCCGAGGTGACAGTTGTTGAGTCTCTGAGTACAATTATAAAGGATTTAGAGTAACAAAACCCAGGCAGATTTGAGATAGAAAATCAACATTTCACATGTGAGTTAGAATTTAATTTGAAATCATGTTAATGAATTTTAAATTATATAACTGTTGTCATCTGAATCAGTAGGTTCTCTTGTTTAATTTAATATGAAACATTTATTCAAAACAATCATCTAATTGGTAGCAGGCAAGGAGTGTTGTAACGATTCTTTTGCCATTTACTTCTATTGGGCCCTAAAAACAACAATGTTTTTTTATGTTTTTATTAGTATTATTATCTCATGTTTTATGTATTTGTTCAATATTTTTTTACTGTTTTAGAATAGTGGTCGTGGGTTAGGTTGTAGAAAACATCACACTTTGTACTTGACTTGACTTGACTTCAATATTTGACTTGACTTCAATATTTTTTTACTGTTTTAGAATAGTGGTCGTGGGTTAGGTTGTAGAAAACATCACACCTTGTACTTGACTCCTGAGGAAAAGCACACAGCGGGACGAGCCATTGAGTCTGTAGTAGCTGGCATCGCCGCCTTTAGCCGCCGTACCTGCTACGCTTTCCGGCGTTATATCCTTTCAAACTGTGTGTGTGTGTTCACCGCTGCGACACACATTTTTTCACTGTCTCTCTCTCTGCTAAAAGAGCTGCGTCTTTTTCAAGAGGGACCGTCATGTCATCTGCGTTTCCTGCCTGGGTGAGGATCATGCGGCTCTCGCTCTCGTCGACGGCGGATGCCCTCACTGTGAGCTACTGCCTATGGTGACTCTGAGGACTCGCCTGGCATCTTTCTCAGAGCCTGCACTTCAGCCCGCTGTAGCGCCGCGCCGTAAAAAGCGCCGTGCCCAGCGCGGCCCCGAGCCTTCTCCTGCCCGCCAAAGCTCGCCGGTTCGCCCCCCAGCATCGCCGGCATCGCTCGAGCCGCCGTCCGCCGCCGCTTCCGCCATTGAGGTTGACGAAACAGCCGAGGTCTGTTCTCTCCTGGCATCAGATAGTGAGGAATGGGCGAGCTCTGTGGACCTCCCCTCTGCTATCCGCGAGCCTTCTGGGAAACTAGTCGGCATTGAATCAGAGCTGATGTGTCTGCTCTCTCAAGCCGTCGACAACCTCGGCCTCGACTGGGAGGCGCCCGCGCAGCCTGCGCACAACCGACTGGACGGATGCTTCCTCAAAAAGGACCAGCTGGCCTCTTCGGATCTGCCGTCAAAGATTTCGCGGACAGGTTCCAAGAGGTTCAAAAGACATCGCAGGCGATGAAGCACTTCCTCCCGAAGCGCTCTAGTTCCGCAGCAGGTCTCTAAAATGCCGCCTGCCCGGAGCTCCCAGCCGCAACCTGCACCACCCGCCGCCGCTGCTTCTCAATGCCGCCAGGCCCGAGAACAGAGACCGCGCTCTCGCTCTGCTGGACGCCGCCCCCCTCAGTGCGGGCCCCGGCCGAGGATTGAAATCAAGCCCAAGGTCTCAAAGCCTTCCTAGCCTCTCTAGGAAAGCGACGGGGTTCAAATCCCGTTGCAGCCGGATTTTCACCGAAACGTTTCGCTTGTCCAGTTCCATGCAATGTGACTGTTCCAGCGTATTTAGTAGTCAACAAGCCGGTCCATTTACCCGCTTGCCTGCACACAAAACCTGTTTTTACGGCTACCCAGATAAATCCAATAAAGAGTGTATTTTCTGGTGTTCCGGCCGCAGCCAGAGCCCAGTTTCATTCTACCTCTAGCTATTCACGCAGATGCGTGGGCAAAGCTTCCCGGGGTATCAAAATGGGTGCTGAACACTATAAAAAGAGGCTATTCGCTGCAGTTCACTCGACGCCCCCGCCTTTGCGCGGCGCGAGTCGAAACGACGGTAAAAAACGAAGTATCTCATCTACTTCGAGCAGAGATAGCGAAACTACTGAGCAAAGGGGCTATAGAACCTTTATCTCAGGCTCAGAGCGAAGGGGGTCTATACAGCAGGTATTTTCTGGTACCGAAAAAAGACGGGGGTCTCAGACCCATTCTAGATCTGCGACGGCTGAACAAAACGCTCACGAAGCACCAGTTCAGAATGATTACAACCAGGAAAATCCTCGCGCAAGTGCAGCCGGAGGACTGGTTTATGTCAATAGATCAGAAAAACGCCTATTTTCAAATACAAATAGCGTCACGTCACAGGCAATTCTTGAGATTCGCCTTCGAGGGCCAGGCATACCAAAACAAAGTCCTGCCGTTCGGCCTGTCCCTGGCACCCCGTACATTTACGAGGTGCATGGACGCGGCTCTCGCACCCCTAAGACTTCAGGGCATGCGAATTTTGAACTACTTGGACGATTGGCTGATTCTAGCTCGATCACAATCAGAGCTCATAGAACACAGGGCCACATTACTCGAACATCTCGAGAATCTGGGTCTCACAGTCAATTGGGCGAAGAGCTCACTGTCTCCCAGCCAGAAAATTTCTTTTCTGGGAACAGTGCTGGACTCGCTATCCATGACAGCGCGTCTATCGCCAGAGCGTGGACGGGACATTCAGCACGCCGTGAAATCCTTTCGGCGCGGCTCGATTGTCCAGCTCAAAAGGTTTCAGAAAATGCTGGGCCTCATGGCCTCAGCAGCTTCAGTGCTCCAGCTGGGTCTGCTTCGCATGCGCCCTCTGCAGCTGTGGCTGAAAGTGCGAGTTCCGCCCAGGGCATGGACCGCTGGTCGGTTTCGCCTCCGGGTCGATCTGAAATGCGTCTCAGCTTTGGAACCTTGGAAGAAAACTGACTGGTATCAGTCAGGTGTGAGTCTGGGGACTCCCTCGAGTGTGAAGGTGGTGTCCACGGACGCCTCCACCTCGGGATGGGGAGCGCTGCTCGAGGGCAGACAGTTCTTCGGCCAGTGGTCAGAACGGGAAAAGCTCCTACACATAAACTGTCTGGAAATGATGGCAGTCGACAACGCGCTACGGCGCTTCTGTCCCCAGATAAAGGGTCACCACGTCTTGGTCCGGTCGGACAACATGTCAGTGGTGGCATACATAAATCGCCAGGGCGGCATCAAGTCCCGAAACCTTTACAGGCTAACGGAATGCCTCCTGGTCTGGGCTCAGCACAACCTGCTTTCACTGAAAACGGCGCATGTGCCTGGTCACCTGAATCTGGGACCAGACAGAATGTCCAGAGACAATGTCCCAGGAGGGGAATGGTCGCTGCACCCGCAGACGATCCAACTGCTGTGGGAGACATTCGGCAGAGCGCAGGTGGACCTGTTCGCGTCTCACGAGAACGCTCACTGTCCGAAATATTTCTCCAAGAGCAAGGACGCGCTGGCCCACGTTTGGCCCCGCTGTCCCCTCTATGCTTTTCCCCCCGTCTCGCTCCTGCCTCAAGTGCTGGAACGAATCAGGGAAAACGGATGCCCAGTGCTGCTTGTGGCTCCACTCTGGACAAACCAGGCGTGGTTTCCAGTCCTGATGCGGCTGACCAGCACTGCCCCGTGGCCAATACCGTTGAGGAAAGACCTCCTCTCTCAGGCCAAGGGCTCGATTTGGCATCCTCGCCCGCAACTATAGTCCCTACATGCATGGGCCATCAACGGGTACCCGCTAACTTCCCGGAGGGAGTGTTAAACACGATCACGCAGGCGAGGGCCCCGTCTACTAGACGGCTCTACTCCTCGAAATGGTCTGTGTTCTCTGCCTGGTGTCAAGCTCAGGGCTTTTCACCCGTAGACTGCGGGGTCATGGAAGTACTCTCCTTCCTTCAAGAGCTGCTGGATAAGGGCAGGACCCCATCCACGCTCAAAGTGTACGTGGCGGCCATAGCAACGTTTACAAAACCTGTGTCTGGCCAGTCACTGGGGAAAAACAACCTAGTCGTGCGATTCCTCAAGGGAGCTCGGAGGCTGAACCCTTCTAGACCTCCTTCAGTCCCGGTGTGGGACCTTTCTACGGTTTTGGAAGCCATGAAAGGTGCCCCGTTCAAGCCAATCCATTTGTCAGACATGAAGCATCTGTCTTTCAAAACGGTGTTTCTTTTGGCTCTCGCTTCAGTGAAGTGCATAGGGGACTTACAAGCGCTTTCAGTAAGCGCGTCATGTATGGAGTTTGGGCCTAATGACTCAAAAGTCATACTCAAACCAAGGCTCGGGTACGTGCCCAAATCCCTCAACACACCGTTCAGGGCCCAGGTTATTTCCCTGTGGGCTCTCTCGGTTCATGATGAGGAGGAGGATGCGAGTCTCCTTTGCCCTGTCAGGTCACTGAGAGCTTATGTATCCCGCTCGTCTGCCTTCAGACAGACCGAGCAGCTCTTCGTTTTGTTTGGCGGACGATCCAAGGGACTGGCCGCATCAAAACAGAGCCTATCCAGATGGATAGTCGACGCCATAGCACTGGCTTACACTTCTAAGGGCCTGCAGTGTCCTTTGGGTGTCAGAGCGCACTCCACGAGAGGCGTGGCCTCGTCGTGGGCGTGGTATAGTGGGGTTACCTTGCAAGATATCTGTACAGCCGCGGGCTGGGCCTCGCCGTCTACATTTTTTAAGGTTTTATAACCTAGAGGTTCACGCCTTACAAGCCAAGCTTCTGTCGGTATAGAATTCAGTGCTATCTGCCCCGCTGTGCCGACCCAGAGGCTGAGTTTTGCTTGTGCATCGCTCACTGAGCAATAACACGGCTCCATGGGTGTTGAATAACCTGTACTATTACCCAGTTCAGGCTGAACACGTTCACCCTGTCTGTGTGAAACACTATTAACATAACTAGCTCCTGTGGGATGCTATTTCATGGGGAATGATGCTGGCAGCCTCTCTTCTCCGACTCTCTGTGAGTCTATGGCGATTATGCACTACATGAGCCCGCGAGCCGTCTTGCCTATGTCTGCATGCTGCTGCACAGCGTTTTACATTAATTCAAAATTAAGGATAATTTTTGGCTTCAATATCTCGTGGAAAAGAGGTTTTCCCCATAGCGTAAGATATTACGCAGTACTCGTTCCCTCTCTAGAGAGAACCGAGGTTACGTTAGTAACCGAGTACGATTTACAATTTACAGTTTAGTGAAATATGTAGCAGATAATGGAGAAAAATTTAAGATTGCAAAAAAAACTGATCTCCCCTGATTTTAAGAGGCTTTTTTTCTTTCTCCCATTCTTTATTATTATTATATTGTGGTAATATAGTGTTTTCAATCATTTTGAGGTTTTGTATATATGATAATTTTGCACAGCTTATTTCTCTGTTCATTCTTTTTTTGGCTTGAGCATTAGGACCCAAATTTTGATTTTGTGTTTTCCACACATGCGCTATGTGTAAACACCACATTTTGGTTATGTGGCCCTTTGTTTATATGTACAGTGGTCATTGTGGCTAAAAGAAAATAAACTTGTCTCCAGCAGAGGATATTCCCCCTGTATCCTGCAAAAGGCCATTTGTGTTGAAGGCAGTTTAAGTTGTCACGGATACTGTTTATAGTTCATCCCCCTGAGTTTGATTCCACATAGAGGTGATGTGATCAGCAGCATAATGACACCCAGCTGACACACACAAACATGAACACAAGCTGCAGCTGGAAGAGATCTGACACAGCCTGTGAGGAAATAGGAGTGGGTTTTGCCAGACTGAACTGACCAAAAGAGGGCAAGAGAAAGAGACTGAGAATAACGTGTGACCTTACTGAAATCTGTGCCAACAGACAGACATAATGAGTGAAAATGGGAGTGAAAGGTTGAGGATTCAAGGGTCTGTAAATTGATAAAGATAACAGCTGTGAGAGAAAGCAGTCATGTCTGGAAGATGGAACATTGTCTGTCTGTGCCTTTCTGACATAAAAAAAAAGTAGTGGATTTGATGGCTATTGAAGGAACAATAATTTCAGTTTGTTTGAACAACATGGTTGGGTCATTGTACTGCTGGATAAACAGTTTCTTGAACTGTAAAAGCAATGTTCTTTTTTCAAATTTTTAAGTTTTATTGTTTTAAAGTTTTACACATTATTTTCCAGTAAAAGAGGAATGCTTTGAAAATGAAAACATGCCTTTATGGCAGTTGTCTCTCTCTCTGTTTATCACATTTCACAGGCACAATCCACTGCAGTTGAATTACGTCACTTCACATCTAGTCACAAATCAAATAATGTCATTTCTATTTGAATTCCAGCAGGCCGCAATCAGCCACCAAATGTCAGAAAAATTATCACCAAGTGACAGACCTCAGTGTGAGGATTTTCCTATGGTGTGAGGCAGCAGCTAAGTGTGTGGCCCAGAGGATCATATGATCCTATCCTAGGCCTATGTGGCCTTAAAGCAGTCTTTGAAATATCAATTTGAAGTTTCATGCACATAAATGACCAAGCAGAGTGCTGTATTTAAGTAAGTCTCGTAAACAGCAAAACATTTTGTCAACTAATGTAACGGTAAGGACTTGCCTTTTGTTGTTTGTTGTATTAATTTAAAATAATTGATCATTTGTTTTTATAGAGGTTGCTTCAAAGGGATACAGGTGTATTAAGTTACGCTTGTTTATCCACTGATACCACCCAGTGTATTGTTGTTTTGTTTGTACATATAAACACTCTTTTGTCAGGTCATCGATTATGTGTTTGTTTTAGTTTTGGCTAAATCTGTACTTTGTTTCTGTTCTGAATTAATGACATCGTAATAATGACTGCTTACCAGATGCACATGAAGGCAGAATTAGTGCCTTTGTTTTTGTTTTTTTGTCAGATGTATTTTCCTAATAATATTACAGACATTGTCACTTCACTTCTATGATAATACACCATTTTGATCAATATGAAGAACATATTTTTTATTATAAATAAAACGGAATGTTTTTCAAGCTAGCGCATGCATTGATTGAACCTTGGAGCAACCTGAGATGAATTGCTTTGTTCAACAGCAGAGTGATGTGGCAGTACACTTGTTTCTTTTCAAACTTGAGGAGTTTGCATGAAGCCTTAACCAATATGCCTAAAAGTGTAAGCTACGGGATTGTTTGGCAAGAAAATTAATTTTTGAGAAAATCTATTATATTTTGAAAGCCTCACTAAAAAGCGTTTTCAGAGGTCCCTTGTGGACCTTTTACCCTTTTACATTCTCAACATTTTATTTTGTGGAAGAAATGTTTAATGTAGTAGCATGCCGCATGCATTCAGGATAGGCAGTATACCAGTAGACATGATAAGCCAGTAGAAATTTGACAACTGGTAAAACATATTTTTTGTATTATCTATTTTTCTGTGCTGTTGATTGACAGTATTTTAGTTTTTAAAGCTCACCATTCTTTTCAAGTAAAGGATGTTGCTTTTGAGATGTTGTTGATGAGTTGACTTCTATTTTTACTTATACTTCTCATGTGAGCTGTATGAGATATCATATGATACCAGTGATCAAGTTAGTTGATGTTGATGTGGATGTTTTCAAGGCATTTTTGCTTGGTATGAAATAGGGATGTTTACATGTGCTCTCATGTTGGGTTGAGCAACTGCTTGAATCTCTTTGTTTGTCTTATGATAAATTTGGCAATGTTTCCAATTTGTAAGTAACTTTGGATACAAGCTAATTAATTAATTAATTGAAATCCTTTAATCTTTTATCAGTAAATAACTATGAATAGTGCAGACAAAAATATATTTTTGCATCTTTTTTTATTTTTCACCAGGTAATTTTGTTAACATGAGAAAGATTGCATCTTTTGATTATTTCACGTCATGCAGGAGCATTTAAGTATATTGCTTTAGATGCTGGTGAATAAGATATGATCCAGAGACTAAAAGGAGAACAAATTACCTACAATTAATGTGTGGGTGGCTTTTTGTTTATGAGGTATGTTAAAGAATTAAATTAACACTGCTCACAGATCACAGTTTCTCATCTCAGCAGAACTTCAGATCTGGGTCAGAGATCCCTCTTCTTATGTCGTTGGCCCATTGCCATGGTAAAACGGCCAGCTGCTGGCAGTGTCCAGGCCATTGAGTGCACATATATTATCTATGCCTCTCTTGACTTTAAGTTCACACACACACTTAAACAGCCACGAAACAAATACACTCCTGTCAAGCTGCCTGCTCAAGCGAGATAAGAAATTCTTGTGCTCTCTGAGGTCCCAGAGAATAATTAAGCTGAACAAACGCACTCTGCGCACACATGTCATGTCAGTGAACAAGCTTATTTCATACACATGCATTCACACAAACTGAACACACTCGCGCAATGTTCAACAGGTGAGCAATTTTGAACTCCACATACAATTAACGTAACGGGTATCACTATTATAAACATACACTGACATCAATGCTTTTTCAGTGTGTTTGGACTGATTTACTGTAAGCTGATTTCATGGCTCCCTGGAATCACTAAAATAATGACTACTGACTCCAGATAACAACTGTGAGATTTCAGTTACATCATAAACTTTGTTTTTAGAAGCTGCACAGCCGCAACTTATTGTTGCTCTTGATCTCGAGAGGTGCAGCGAGATTTAAAGCGAGATCTAAGTGGCTGAGTTGTTTACTTACTTTTTAATTAGTCTTCCCATTAACATTGTCTTCATTCAGGCCGATTCGAACGAGAGGCGGGATTTATCGCATGAACCAATCATATCCAAGCATACCGCTATAAAGGCATTGCCTCCTCTCCCGTGAATTTCCCCCATTCTTTCTCAATTATTTCTCTTAACAAATAAAACAAAAGTATTTGATTTAAATCTAGGATTATAGTAAATGTTGGTGGTTTCCTTAACTTGGTTTTGGAAATCAAAATGACTTCATTACAAACATCAAGTATGTCACAAGTACGGCTGTTTTCTCTTTCATCATCAACAAATTGCACATCTAAAGATGGAACAAAATGTTGCACTCTTAGAGTCTACTACCCCTTTAGAGTCCCTCAACCTCTCCACCCCGTCACACCATCCTCAACTTGGAAAATCTCTTAGCCAACTGGACGACCTCATCCTGCACCCACACCCCCATGCCCCCAATCGGCCCGTTGTGAGTGCTGATTGGGTAATCAGGATTTGTGTGTCTGACAGAGTTCACACATTATCAGGAAGTCTGTGGAGGATTCGCATTATTAAATATAATGTCATAGTAACCAAAAGCTTTTATAGAAATGCTGAATCAGGACTGCTGAGACCTGGCTAACTGATAAAGACACTTGGGATGGGAGGTAGAGAAAAATCCAGGCAGTCAAAAAGTGAGAAGAAGAGATCATTCAGTCACTCTAATGTTGTTCGTATGCATTTCTTTTACATTCATCAAAATAACTTATTTCAAGCTCCACAAAAGAAAAAAAATGCTACATAGTTTTGGAACGACATGAGAGCGAGAAAATTAATACTTTTGGTGAGCTATCCCCTTAACCAGAAAGCTAGCTGATTCTAGTGCTCTCAATGATCTTTGCTCTGCGCTGTGTGAAATTAAGACAAGCCAAACCCCTGACATTCCCAAGATTAGCAGTGCTCATTGGTCAGACTCACCTCTCAGCTGAATGAGATGATCAATTAATCAAATGACCACATGATCAAAATCACTTAGACTGAAATATATTTATTATCATATTGAAATATATTTATTACAGCGTTTTGAAGCCACTACTCCATTGAAATCCAATAAAATAGCCAGTTTGTTTTGATGATAATGAAATATGTCCCAAATATCATGTCATGATGACAAAATTATACCACAGTAATTCATGATGATATATTTTCCATGTCCTTCACATCAGTGTATTGATGGCAATGTTTCTCATTGAAAGCAATGAGTTTACTGTCTGGCAGCATTACAATAAAGACGGCAGAGGGCGTCTGTATAGTAATACACAAAAATCTTGGATATGTGGCATTTATCCGACCAAGGATGCCTAGGGAGTAAAACACTGATAGCGATGGCATGCAAAATGATAGAACATAATAAAAACCCATCACAGCTCCACGTTGTTTTTCAACCACTTTTTGCAGGTTGGCAGGTAAATGTATACACATTTTTCATTATATTACATTATATTTTTTATTATATTATATTACTTTTCATTATATACTCACAGCTGGATCTGACAGATTCAAAGAGCAAGTGAATTAAAAGCACAAGAGATACGTAGTGGCATGAAACCAGATAAGAAACAAGAAATGTGCAAGACCTGACTAGCAAGAGGGTCAAAGAAAAGAAAAGAAATGGAGAGAAAGAGGGACAAAACGTTATTGATGTTCAATCTAATGCAGGAGTGTCCAATCCCTCTCCTAGGTCCTCCATGCGGAGTTTAGCTCCAACACACCTGCCTGTTTCCTGAAGACCTTGGTAAGCTGGTTCAGGTTTGTTTCATTGGCTAAAATCTGCTGGAAAGTGGCCCTCCAGTAGGATTGAACACCCCTGACCTAATGTGACACTTCTAAAGATGCAATATTTGATTGAGAACAAGGTTAAGTGCAAGGGAAGAATGTCATTAAAAAAAATTGTCATCATCGCTTTAAAAGGCAATAGCACAGAACTCATATTGATTACTTTTTTGCTTTGCTTTTGCTTGTGCTTGGCAGACATGATCACTAAGAGCATCTTTGAAGTCTCTACTTGTGTTCTATATGAAAAAATATATTTGTATAACGTTTTGCAACAACATGAGGGTAAGTTAGGAAAATTTAAATGTACTATCACTTTAACAGATGATTGAACATATTTGTACAAAATGAAAGTTCATGCATTATATAAAGAGAGCATAAGGCATCTGTTGGAGGACTCAGTTATAACCAAGATCAACCATTTTACCTAGTTGGGCTAAAACTGCTGCATGGCTAGACAGTGTCTGGCACACAAACACACTCAGACATATCAGAGACACAAAATTTCAAAAATTCCCCACTCTGGGGAGGGTCTTAACAGGGTGACTTTTGTCCTTGACTGTGTTAATGCAGATATAAGTGGGAGAAGCAATTACATCAACATCTAAACCATGATAGACAGAAAATGGAGAGCCAAGAGAATAGACAGAATGAGAAATGAAATGCAATAATTAGACAGCTTAGGTTGGGTCTTGCTCTGGTATGTCTGACTGTAGAGCCAGAATAACGGTCAGTTACGGGACAGCGAGTGCCTTCCACAGCAAACACACTTACACAGGGAGGGTAGAGTGCCCAACAGTTCTTTAGGGACAATATTGTCTAGGCCACCGACATGCTTAAGTGGGGAAAAAGTTCAGCACCAATCCTCACAGCACACAGACTCGCACACGCCTTTATTAACCAATAGAGCAAAGGAGAGAGGGACCGTGCATACGAGAGAGCAAGAAAAAACGTTGGGCTCTTTTGCAATGCTGTTCTTTGGAATGAAGTACGTGTTTAGTCTTTGGATTGTCAACCCAAATGCTTCAGCTGGCATGATGCAAATGCATGCACACAGTCACTAAAATTGCACTTAATGGTTCAGTGAGCAAAGGTAACACAGTTTAACTTAAACACAGGTTAAGAAGTGACATTTGTATATAGTATAGTAATCTTAACAGCTTCAAAAGTTTTTTACAGTACAAACATTTTTACAGTTACTAGCAATATTGCATTATTTAGAGGAAGAATGACCAGTGACCAGATGTCCCCATTTTCTGGAATTGAACATTATACAATAAACATTATAACATGGGTCAGAAACCTATGGCATCGCTGGCACTTGAGCATAAGTGTGAGAGGTGTATATATTTCATTCAGATACCTCGTACCTGCATACAGATCTACAATATCCTTCAAGAATTATTTTGATTGTAAACTGTATAAATTACCCTGGTTTTCATTTCAGAAAGTTGTTGAAAAAGCCTGGATAAAAAGTTGCAACACAATGACGACAAAAAGATTTATGCAATAAATCATGTTTTCACAGATTTTTTCTTGTTTTCATGTTTTTACATGTAATTCATGTTTTTAAAGCACTTGCTTGTAGTATTTTTCCTATATATTTTATTTATTTACTTATTTACTAGTGAATTATTACTTTTGCAGTTTTTATCGGTTTGATAAACTTAATAAACTTAACCTTGATAAACTTTTGAAAATGTACACTTCATATATAAAAGTAATATATATAAAAGTCATTTTAATTTCCCAGAACTCTTTACTGCCAAGTTTCCAACTCAGGCCCTTCTTCACTGTGGTGGACACCTACATCTAGAAAATAACGCAGACAGACATAAATGGCAACAAATACAAAGTCCAGTAACTTTAAAATCAACTTTCTCATCAGAGTCTTTCTTTTCACTCTCACATCCACTATTTCATCAGATTAGTAGAGGTATTAGATATTGCAGCATTCTTGCAATATCTTACTCTCCAGCGTTATGCTGTAGAATATGCTCCATACTCCAGTCTTTCATGTTCTTGTGAACTCTTTCTATACTATTAATCCATGACACACAGGCCAGAAGAAAAATGAAAGACACAGTTGACTTCCGCACATCCCACAAACTCTCCTCAGTGTTACATAATAAAAAAAAAATGAAACTCCACCGTCAGTGTAGCACAGGAATGCAAAGGTGGGAAGGCAAACTAAAAATAGAAAAGGGAGATAAAAAGAGTCAAGGGAGGAATAGTAAAGATAGCATTAAAACTGAATGAGGAATCAAAAAATAATTGGAGAGGGCAGTAAAAAAAAGTCCAAAAGCGAGAAAGGGAGTCAACGAGAAATGAAAACATTTCAGTTCTCCTACAGGAAGACAGAAAAATTGTTCGTGGATTTGTGCTTCCAGGAGATGACTAAACGCAGACAGTGGGATATAATCCAAACAAGCCCTTTCCCCTGCTCTGGGCCATCTCTCCGAGAGCACACAGAGCAGAAGGGTGATGTGCCACAGAAAATCCAGAAACTAAACAAATACTGTCACTGAATGCATAACATACCATTTACACCCACAGTAAGAGCATTATATTTTGATCTTTTCTTTCAAGGCTCGATGATAGGGTTTGAGGCACTGTTAGGGTCAATTTGAGGCAGGGTTAACCCTTGAATCAGGCTTAGGGATGGAGACAGTGGGAAGATTAAGGTTAGGGAGGAGTCTGAGGTTATGTTAAGGTTAAAGATAAAGGATTTAAAAGGAGGAACATAAAGTTGCGTTTGCAGCAATATGCCGCATTGCATCAGCATTAGCTTTAAACTTAGTTTTAAAGTTGCGACTGGGTATTGTTGTAAATAAAAGATAATACCATCTCTATGCCTGTTATTGTGGTTTTTCTAAGATTTAACATTCTGTCATGATCAACTCTTTAGCACAGAATGGTCATAAAATACACCACACACAGGTCTTGCATATATCTGGTAACACAGCAAAGGTTGAATTTTCTTTGTCTGTGAGGACAGTTTTTCATATCTAGCAGGAACAGAACATTTCACTCGTTCTTCCATTCTTGAAGGAATAGTTTATTCAAATCGATAATTTGCTTTGTGTTGCTTCAAGCCCATGACTCGTTCTGCGGTGAAACAAAAAAGGAGACATTGTCAAAAATAGACTGGTGACTAATGTATTATATATAAGCCATATGATAAGTTAGTGTGAGGAACAAACCAGTGCTGTTATTAACTAAAACTCAGAATCAGAATTAAAAATATATACATATATTAATTGAAACAAAGCTGAAATAAAACAAAATGTATACATATGAGATGAAAAACAACTTAAAAAGTGAAATAAAAAAGTTTAAGCTGAAGTAGTGAAATTACTAAAACAAACTGATATAAAATTTCAGTTTGTCCATATTTGACCCAAATGTCTTAAACATTCAAGTTGATTGTACTTAAAATTTAAGGCAGCAACTTTTTTTACAGTGTGGGTTGAAACAACCCAGCATTTTTTAGAGTGTGGGTCAACTAATCCTTTAAAAATGTAAAAACCTATTTCACATTTGATATATGAATCAAAAACTGCAGCATTTTATTAAGTTTTGGACTGAAACAGTATGAATGTAACAAGTTATGTTGTCCATGCGTGATCTGCACATCTCATCTCTAGCCCACTGTATTTCAGTTCACTTGCACACGTCTCTGAAACTGTCCTTTGTGAGTGTTTCCATAGCAAGAGTCCCAGAGTGAGCAAACTTTATTCTGAATTATTTTCCACCAGAGCCTCGTTTAGGATAATTTAGCACAGAAATCAAGACATTTTGAGAATTCCCTCAGTATGAACTCACCAACAAGATTAAAATTAGACATCTTTTTTCACTTTAACACTGAATTGCACACACAGTTGCATAAAAAAAACCGCAACCAACTTGTTCGGATGATTTAGAATGATATTTAGTTCTTAACTGGAAGGTGTTTAAATATGAGATAATATAATATTGTGAAATTTAGAACAGCATTCCCAAACTTCCAAACATCTCATAATTTAAGAGGGCTGACTACTTCAGGGTGAAGCATTCACACAGTGGAATATGGCCTTAAACACACTGGAAACTTTCTGTCTTGTCTTTGTTTGTTTTTTACAGACTACTGAGCTATACTGGAGTTTTAACACTCAAAGCTGGACATCATCTCTTAGTCAAAACTTTATCAAAAGTAGCTTACTTTGGAGCTTTCCGTTGACTTAAATAATTGTTCTTTTCAGCTAAAAAGAGATATTAAAATGACTAATAGCCACTCAGACTGAGCCATTCAACCACATTTTGACAGAGATGTTCTCGCCCTACATCTTCTGAAGATTTAAGATGCCAGGAAGCTGAATTCACGCTGCAGCATTGCTGTCAGCCACTGATTGCTTATACATAATTTAGGAGTTGCCTTTCTAACTAAGCAAGTTATTTTACTGAGAGTTCCTAAAGAGCATCCTGGGGTTAAGTGCCTTGTTTGATGGCACTGGTGATAGCGTTCTTGCCACTTAACTTAACATTAACACAATCCAGACAAAAACAACCAGCACTGGATGAAGGATGGCAGTGGTTAAGTGAACATGGAAAAAGAGGGTGAACATACATTAAGATGTGAACACCTCAGTCCTGACCCAGTACTCTCAGTTTCTTTCTTTATTGGACCTGATGTTAAACAGCTACAGTCTATTGAACAGTTTTTCACCACATCTGTAAAAATGCCCAGTGATTTATAATGTTTCAGTCCACAAATCAATTTAAACAATGACAAATGCTCCCATTCGCTTTTATAGTGCCACTGTTGTTTATTATATTTAATTAATGCTTGTGTGATTGTCCAATCAGGATTTATTTACGCTTATTCAAAACTTTGAAGTCAGTCCGTTTTTTTTTTTATGTTTTGAAAGAAGTTATTGCCTTTATTTGATTCAAAATGAGTAAAAACAGTAATATTGTGAAATATTAGTACAATTCAAAGTAATTGTTTTCTTTTTTAATATATTCTAAAATGTAATTTTTACCTGTGATGCAAATCTGTATTTTCCGCATCAGAAATTATAAGCTGATTTGCTACTCAAGAAAATTTCTTATTATTATCAATGTTGAAAAAAGTTCTGCTGCTTAATATTTTTGTGGAAACTGGGATACATATTTCCACATTCTTTGATGAATATAGAAAGTACAAGAATGGAAAAAGAAATCTTTTGAAACAGTAAAATCGTGTAATGCAAGAAAAATTCTGTAACGCTTCCTTTTACAGTCCTGTTCCCCATGTACATACTATGTACTTATTATAGTAATTACAATAACTGGGTAATAACTAGGTACTAACCCTGAACCTACCCCTAAACCTAACCTTAATCCTTGTACTAACCTTATATTACCCAGTACTTTCTTAGGTAAGTACACTGTAAGTACACATAAGTTAACGCCCTGTAAAATTAAGCATTATTACCCAGTACTTTCTTAGGTAAGTAACTGTAAGTACACGTAAGTTAACGTACTGTAAAAGGAAGCGTTACCAAAAATTCTTACTGACCCCCACTGGTCCCAATTTATATTAGGTGTCTTGAACTACTATGTTCTAACATTTAAATGATTTATTTGATACAATGCACTTATTTTGTACATATAATACATGTTTTTATATTGTACTTTTATTTTTTTATATATAAAAAATGCAAGTATTTATATATTATTATATACAAATACTTGCGTGTAATTACATCTGTAATTAATTTCTGGAGTTACATCTATAATTACACTGTTGACCCTTCCCACACCCCTTAACTCACCCTTAAACCTACCCATTTCACCAAACCTGTGCTGCTGCTATAATATTAGGGATATTACCTGTATCCCACCGCAATAGCAGCACAAGTGTTTTGCAATAAAATATGAACACAATAAGTACATTGTACCTATTTTTTAAGTACATAGTAGTTAAGGGCAGGAGTTGAGAACGCCTCGGTTACAACTGTAACCTCGGTTCCCTTTGAGATTGACGCTATGGGGACGCAATCATGTTCCCATATAGCGTCAATCTCGACGCAGCGCGAGTTACCTTGAAAGGGAAACACTGTTCTAGAGGACAGTGACTAGCATGGATAAGGAAAAAAATAGATGCAGTGCAGATCCCTAAGGGAAGTATGCAAGGCATTGCACAGTAGAGAGTAAGTGCGCCCAGGATTTACAGTGTCTGGCACTCAATCTGTGGCCTTTACAGCTGCCTCATCTGTTTCCAGCACTGAGAGGCTGCTGGGGTTAGTTCAGGACAGACACAAGCACTCGTGCACGCATATGACAGAACACACTTTCACGTACGTACATACGTACGTACACGCACTTGGTATAATGACATGCTCTAACACATTCATTCGAAAAGTCTGGAACTTCTAATAATGACAATGCATCTGTTTAGCTTTTTTCTCATTTAATATATTTATTTTTATATCTACATGAACTTCAGAATGTCTTAGTGTTTGGTATTTCTCTTTAATGAGAGCAGCACACAAGCTGCATAAACCTAATGATCATGTGATTTGGCATGATCTGAGATCAGCGAAAGTGCAACTTGTGTCCTTCAGTGAAGGCAACTGACCTTTTGTACAAACAGTTAACATGGTCAATGACACAGATTTTCTTATTTGATTACTGTTCTAAAAATAGTATATTTTACGTCAAAAACGTTTCTGTTTTAAAAATGTCAAATTATAAAAGATTGGTGTAATCATTTTTTCTTGTTTATACTGTGAAAAGTTTTAGGCACTTGTGTAAAAATGCTGTAAAGTATGGATGTTTTCAAAAATAATGTCATAAATAGATTTTATTTATCAATTAACTTCTATTAACTAAATCAAATCAATATTTGGTGTGACCACCCTTTGTGTTTAAAACAGCCTTTTTCCTGGTATACTTGCACATAGTTTTACAGGTAGCTTTGCAGGAAGGTTTCTTCAAGTGTCTTGGAGACGTTGCCACAGTTTACATCACAGACAGACTCAATGGTGGTGAGATCAGATCTCCATGTGGATTAAAATCGTACTGGATTATTGCAATTAATGGCAAAAGAGATGTTTGGAAATGTAAACTGATCTTTCCTATTGACACAGATACGGGGGGGGGGGGGGCACTAACATAATACTTTTGCACAGTACTATATATATATATATATATATATATATATATGTCACAATCACCACCTTATGGTCATCGTCACTGTCATTGTCTCTGTCACTGTCATGTGTTAGTCCCCGTCTGCACTATACAGTTCCCAGCATCCTCCTTGGCCCACACCTGCCAGCAATCATCATCACCACTGTCTTCAGCTGTTGTCCTCTTTATTCCTCTGTGTATTTAAGTTCCTCTCATGTCTGTGTTCAGTGTCGGTTATTGTTAGTGCACGTGTTTGTGCCTTGCACGCTGTTTCGTATAATTGGCTTTTGTAAGTTCTTGTTAAATAAACTTTGATATCTTTATCTTCAGTGGATTCTGAACGTTACAATATATAAACAATTTAATAAAATATGACTATTATCAAGATGATAATAATGTATATTGGGGTTGACATAAACATGGTTACTGAAGAGATAGGATGGGATTCTGAGTTAGGATGTTTCTGTAATACAGCTCCAGACCCCACTGTATATAAATCTTGTTTAAAAAACATGACCTCTGCAATCCACACCTGTACTTATTTGATTCTTATGGCTTGACTAAACAAACTCCAGGGCCTCATCACATACAGTTTTTGTTGCTTTTAAGTGAAGTTATTAAATGTAATTTCGGGAGGAGTATGCCCATCTAATCTTCTAATTAATATAAAAAGAGCCTTTACCACTTTTCTTCAGTGTGGTTACTGAGGTTTAGCAGCTATGCCACATTTTTCAGCATAAGTAAAAGACAGAATCGCTTTACTAATCAACAACAAAAAAAATATTTCATTGTCTTTCACCTGTCACAGTGATCTACTGGTTTGAGTTTCCCTTGGTTTCATCTGCAGCCTCATGCTGCCCGCCCAACCATTCACAAATTGATGTTTTGATTAATCTTAGAGACGGGGGTCTTCAGTGAACCTTGTTGCAAAACAGTGAAAGGCTATTACCTTTGGTCCAGTTTGGTGTCAGTTTGTGAGTTTTTGCATGTGCATGTACTGTGGTCATCATCAACAATGCAGAATGCATTGATAATTTCAACAAACATCATATGGAGGAATATTGTTAAATGTATTTTGAAACTGGAAACTTCTGTTATTCTTTATAAACTAAAGTTGTTATAGATAGAAGCATCTGTTAAGACAGCAAAATTATCCCATTTGAGTCCTGATCCAAATTCCTAAAGATTTAGGATCTTGATATGGAACAGCAGGTAAACCCAAAACTTATCACAATGTGACCAACATCGCTGGTCTATTACTTCTCAGCACCACATTGAGTTAAAAAGAAAGTTAAATATTTACACAATTACAATTATTTGATGAAAGAGATTGGGTCTGACATTTCTGTTTGACCTCTCGAAAATGGCATAAACCTCAAAACAAATTGTGACCAGGTTTGGGTTAGGGTTTCAAATGACCAGACAGCCATAGATCTGCAGCCTTATGTGTGACGTTGACATGAACACACCTCAGAGGAAGCGTTTTACATTGGTTAGTGTAAATATGTGTCGTCCGGGTTGTCTGATTCTGAGTAAAGTCTTTATGCTGTTATGATGAGATAAACTCTATTAAAGCAAGTTGATAAGCTAAGAGGCTTAGTTCCATTCACTTTATCTGAATTGCTTTATCTACATTATGGTGATTGAGGACTTTTATGAGTCTTAATGGCTAATCTGCCATCTGATGTCACCGTTTCATACTATATTCCTTTCAATCACAAGGTTTCTTAGTGTCATTTCAGCTGGTCCAGAAAGCTTTGTGACATCTTGTCAACATTTTTTGCATCAACACAGGCTCTGAAAAAGCCATTGAAACAACACAATGAGTTGATAAGCAGCAAGTATAAAGTTGGGAGACATTTTAAATGCAATATACATAAATGTGTTTCTATCTGGATTATTATTTTTTTTTTAATATATAATAAAGTCACTCAAACTTGCTCTTTATATATAGGCACACACGAAAAAGTACAGGGTCAGTAAAATATTATGTTTTTGAAAGAAGTTTATGCTCACCAGAGGTGCATTATCTAAAATACATCAAAAAGAGTAAAATTTTGTAAATAGTAAATATTATTACAATTTAAAATAACTGTTTTGTATTTTAATATATTTAAAAATGAAATTTATTCCTGTGAGGGCAAAGATGAATTTTCAGAAGCCATTACTCCAGTCTTATATGTACTGTAGATCAAATTAAGTACAGTTTAAAGATACAATAATCACTAAATTGTATCGCACAGAGAGGTTTGATGGACTGCCCTGTGCCGAAAAGTTATGAAAAACTTAACTTGAAAGATACCCACTCTGCACTTTCTTAAAAATAAAAAGTACACTAAATGATCATGTGTGTGAAAAGAACTGATAATGGCATCTTTCGCATATTTTAACCATAATTACCTTGTATGCACTCTCAGACCTGTAAGATCGAGGTTACTAGAATGACTGCAATGACAATCTTTGATTAGTGTTGAACATTTCAAATTTCATGTGGAGCCTGCAGAGATTTTTACCAAAGTGTCAGTTTTATGATGATTCAAACACACACACACACACACACACACACAAACACACATTTATGTTCCTCGAAGGATGAATGAATTTCCGTGCTGGAAGCAGAGTTCCAATGTATTCTGTGGAGTGTTTAGGTTTAAGACTTAGCCAAACTTATCTTTGAATAATCCAAATTCAACATTAAGTATGGTATCCCAGTAGGTTTAATTTTATATTTCAAAACTAGTTCTACTGATAGACCTGCTGAACCCACTGAATAACTGCAACTCTTGCCCTACATAACTGTTAACCATGTGTGATGGTCATTTCTTACACTGTTACAGAACTGACCATTACTCATCAGACCTTTATCTCTAATGGGACTCGGCTTGGCAGTCAAGCCAGCAATTCTTAGAAGCCTGTGCCATGATGCCACCGCCTGTCCTATCTTGCCAAAGCCCCTCCCATGTCCCCCAGAGGCTTTTAGGGACTGACCTTAAGGTCATATGTACTCTGGCTCAACTACTGAACCATCATGCAAAAAAAGCTACAGTATGCGTGTTTGTGTGCCTTTTTTTTTTTTAAATGTGCTCCTATAACGCAACAGAACCGATGTTGCATAACACACAAATAAGACCCCTGATAGTCATTATTCTAGACCTCACTCTCCTGATATGACCATTTTTAAATATCATTGGCAGTTCTTGTGGTTGGGTGCTGTTATTGTGCAATGGCTCAGTCCCTTGATAGGGAACTGCTGATAGTGGGCTCAGAACATGGATATTGAGGCAGAAAGAGAGGTGGGCTCCAAAAAAACTGCATATTGTGTCCAGGTGCAGCTCATACCGTTGTCATGGTATTGAGTTTCATCAAACAGAGTGAATGAAGATCAAAGTCCACACGGTTTGGTCAGCAAACAGCTTATCGTAAACTGTACATTTTGTCTGAGGACAGACGACCAATTCAGTCTCACAAAAAAAAAAAAAAATTAATTTAGTCTCTAATAAAGTTTCCGATATAGGACACGTTAACATTTTAGTTTGATCCATTTGCTTACGTCTTTGACATCTAAGGCAGCTTATGCCACCCATACGCATGACTTTCAAAGTTGTCGGATTGTTGTAGCATTTCATGCTGCACAACAATCTGTCATACATTCACGCTAGAGGATTTGGATCACAGACAGGTCCAGATATTTAATCTGCTAAATATCTTTTGGGCATGGCTCTGTCATGGTACAGAAGGGAACAGACAGGTGAATTAAAGTAAACAGGTTTTGTTTTATTATAGGCAGAGGGTATGACAACAGCGGGAACCAGGCAATGGTGAGTGGATGGTGAATGGTGACTTAGCTGGCCGTAGACTGATGGTGGGTTTCTGTACAGATGGAGGATGGCTGGGATGACTGGCGAACAGGAACCGGACAGTAGACGAGTAACAGACAGAAGACAGGATTCTGGCGAGATGATCACAGGTGAGTATCCAGGTAGGGAGTCTGTATGTCATTGTAGCATTGTCGAGACCAGACACTGAAGTGAAGGTGAAGTGTGTATAAGTAGTGAGTGGTTATGAGGGAGGGCAGGTGCCGCGAGTCAATAATCAGGTGATTGGGAACGAAAGGGCGGACCATAGTGATTGGGTGATGATTGGTGTTGTGATGGTGTGGCTGACTCTGTGACAGGCTGATGCATAAAGGGGCGTCATGCACTTAGTATTTTTTAGGGGACACCAGTGTGGTGGAAGAGACATGGCCAGTGATTGCCACACATTTTTACACATTTTTTCCATGGTGACGTCTGTTGCTTGTCACGTGACACAACGCAGTATGACGGATGTAGCCTATTGGTTTTATTTCATTTTCCTTTTCATTAGAAAAATTCCCAAACTTGTTAACTTTTTCATGAAATAGCCTATCTAATATTCCAATTCTCAAATACATGTAAGGATATGTATTTTGTCTTTTAAAGACCTAGTTGATCTATAACGGGCGAATTCACAATCCGAGTTGTCGGATTTACAACACAAACAGTCATCCATTCTCGTGAAAGACATGAAAGTGCCTGGTGAACTGCGAAAATAGTTTATAATAATAATAATAACTTTATAATGCCATTCACTGTGTATCTAAAATATATAAAACACGTTGTCAAATTATTTAATAAGGATTATTATTGCCGCTTCCTTAGTGTGTATTTTTCAAACTAGACAATAATATTTAGTTTTGCTAGTACTATATCAAGTATCAGTTCTGGCAGGTCACGTTAGTCAAACTCACATCAGCTGACTCTCAGCTGATCCACATCCACCTATAGGAATACGACACCTATCACTGTATACATATATAAGCTCTTTCAGTATTATCAGCAGCTATCGCGTTTCTCAGGAGCTAATTACCCTTCTCCATCCTCAGCTCCTCCTCTAGCCCAGTCAGGATTCTGAGTGCCATTTGAATCAGAATAAATTCTCAAATTATGTTGTACTTTAAAATCTTGAATTAATGATATCTGCATACATTCATGGTGGTTATGTTCTGTTTACCCTAAGGGGATTATTGCTGCTCTCCCTGCTCCTATCCAGACGGCTGCATGGATGCGCAGGTAGAACGGACCCATACCGGCAATCCAAACTGTATGCTAATTGTCAATAGTATTTGAAGATAGTGGTCCTGACAGAAGTGCATTTAAATATCAAAAACATAAAATAAACATTATATGGTTAAAACAGTGAACAGTTGAGATATGGTTGTTGTGATAGGCCTACATGAGTGAGCGCATCCATCTCTGGTTCAGCACCAGAACGCAAACGCAGATTTAAATTTAACAGTTGATGACGTGCTGCTCTGAATGTTCTAATCTAATCACACCTGTGTGATCGTATCGTATGTATAAAAAAAAAAAATTAGGTCAAACACTCGAGGTGTCAGTGCCCATAGGCACCAGTCTTAATCCGCCACTGATCATACGAATATAGCGATCATCACTCACGTGGTGAACAAGCACAGATTTGCCTCTTATTTTGGGCTTTTGTTGACAAGCTCCATTAAAGGGTTAGTTCACCCAAAAATAAAAATTCTGTCATTATTTACTCATGTCGTTCCAAACCCGGAAGACGTCCGACACAAATTAAGAATTTTTTTTTACATAAAATCTGAGCGATTTCTGTCCCTCCGTTGACAGCTATGCAAATGAAACTTTTCAAAGAGTTCATAAAGGGATCGTTAAACTAATCCATGTGAAAAGCCTAAATTCAATCTGTTCATCATATAAAGCAATTGTGTCTCTTCAGAAAATTTGGACTAAACAACTTAAATCATATGGATTAGTTTTACAATCTCTGTATGAACTTTTTGAAGTGTCAAAGTGGTAATCGCGTTGCGTAGCGGTAAATGGAGGGACATAACTGGCTCAGATTTTATTAAAAAGATATTCCTTTGTGTTCCGAAGATGAACGAATGTCTTTCGAGTTTGGAAAAACACAAGGGGGAGTAAATGATGACAGAAATTTCATTTTTGGGTGAACAAACCCTTTAACTGTCGGTGAGTGGAAATCGGTGAGTGGAAAATCAGGGCTAAAATCATGTATTGTATGGCTGGAGTCAACATTTTCTTCCCTATTGCGATGCATATCTGAGAGAAAAGACTTCTGGAACAAAAACTTCTGGTTATTTTGATTAAAGATTATGAGGGCACATGATTTAAAAAAATAATAATGACATGCACGGATATCATTTATAAATAATACTGCAATATTCCATAAAATAATAATAATCATATCATTAATAGCTAATCTACTGAAATTAATAATCAATTTTGTATGTTTCTCTTTGGTTATCCTTTTTATATTCTGTAGGAATACATTCGGACACCAATGAACTTTTCAACTTACAAATAAGTTACATTTGCCAACACAATGTGCAAAATGTTTAATAAAAATACATTATAAATGGCACATAATACCATTTGCAAATACCATTTGCACATGATTTTTTTTTTTATGTGTGGTTTATTAATCTATCCACAAAAGTGCACTAATTTTGTGAACTGGCACAAGAAATCAGATCTGGTTTCCAGGCAGAGAATATAATGGAGGTATAGCTCCACTTGAAGGGCCTTCACCTAACAGAAAGGTTGCCTGGGAGCTTGAGATGAGCATACATCTGCATTCACTCAGGGGTGATTTACTCAGCTTATCTGTTCTAATGGAGGGTCTCAGTAGGGAAAAGGTTATTGCATTGTAGCCAATCACTTCACACTGTTAATGGGACCAATATGTCATCAAATGTTGCAATGTAAAAGGCTCGGGTGAAAGGATCTCATCAGACTCTCGATTACAAATGCTATGTCCGAAATCTTTGCAGGTCATATTTTTTGCATAAAGGCGACTTGTAAGTAACTGTTTTCAGACAGACTTACAAGGCACCATATCTTCATATCTAACGGCCTAGCATAAATTTGAGTAATCTTTAGACCAAACAAATTGACATTTATGAATAAAATGACTCTTTTAATTGAATCAAACATTAGATTTAGATGTGCTTCGATGCCTTTTTATTTCTGTATACTATGGTATGGATGACTTTAAAGTAAAAGACTTTATGATACTTTTATGGTGTTTTGCATTCTTTTTGGGATCTATTAATCTTCAGCCCCCATTGTAATGGTATGGAAAAGAGTGACCAATAGTCATCAGAATTTCTCCTTTCATGTTCTATCATATTTGGATGGTGATGAAATAATGGCAAAAATTTCATTTCTTGGGTGAACTAATCCATTAAGGGAACCTGGGACAGCTTGTGCATAAGATCAGCCTCACAGAAGGCGAGATGCTGTGCTGGATTTATGGCACCAGTGACGGCATTAACTTCAGGTGCACTTCCACACTTGCTGCCAGCAGGATTGCGCTTTCAAATGGCGGTGGTGCAAAAATGCTTGTGTTTTTGTACCTTTGCCATTTAGATACTAAAAATCCAGCTAAATCCAGGAAGGCCAGTCTGTTTGACTGCAGAAGAATATCAGCGGGTTTGCTTTATCAGACACATACTCAGCATAATAGCTGGTGATATATTATCACTATCAAACTTTGAGTTTGAGACTCAGGAACGAACCACAGGAAAGAAGAGATAAAGACGGGGTAAAAGAATGTCCTTTGTGTATAAAGTCCACAGAACAATCTCAGTCCCTGTTAGGTTCAATGGGTCAGTTTTACAGCTCACTGACTACCATATCTTATCCAGAGAGAGCAAAAATGAGAGCAACGTTGGGTTTGAGTTAGGTGTTCTTGGAAACATTTGTGAGAATTAACAGGTGTAGATCATACATAGCTGAATGTGGTGGCAAGACCTCTTAAAAATGCTTTATTTGGTCACGGTCTTGAAACCTGTCAAAATGTTGTTATAAAAATATGGAGCATTTAAATCTGATATCCGCTGTTTAAATATGTCCCTGATGTAGCAGGTAAACAGCCAGGTTCCAGATATACCTGATTTAGCTGACTCAGATTGGGAATTTTTTCTATGTTCTTTCGAGGGTGAGACAGGAAATGCCGTGTTACCACAAGTACATTCTGCTGCTGTAGAGTCATGACACTGAATTTGATTTCATACTTTTAATCCACCTTAATATATTCCACACATACCACACCCAGTATAGCTCTGTGTATATTCAAATGGCTGAAAGGTAATGTAAACCAGGGCTAGTGATTTATGAGCATAAATCACAATGTGGGACTTTTTTCCTGTGAAACCACTTGTCATTATCACCTACACAACTAGTTGACAGAGATGGGAGAGATGTGCCTTTTAGGCTGTTATTGTGTCCATGTTAGTGTCACCATGAAATCATTCAAAATCAACCATTCCTATTTTTTTTATTTTGCAGTAATTATTATGATTTAATTTGTTACTCATATGAAATAAGACACTGTGATCACAGTCACACAGCAATAGCAAACCACAACCATCCAAAGATCTATTTCAGGCCGACTCTAATGTGCCTGTGCAAGTGAGTGAGTGAGTGTGAGAGAGAGAGAGAGAGAGAGAGAGAGAGAGAGAGAGAGAGAGAGAGAGAGAGAGAGAGAGAGAGAGAGAGAGAGAGAGAGAGAGAGAGAGAGAGAGAGAGAGAGAGAGAGAGAGAGAGAGAGAGATCTTCTTAATGTGTGCTATTTGTCATTATCCTATTCTTTCGCCCATTATGAACAAATAAGCCTGGCCATGTGCATGTCTGTGTGTTTATTTGTGTATTTTTGTGCACTGCATGTCTGTGATAGTAACATCTAAATTGAATATTTTATTCTTTTATTTAGTCTATTTATTGTAACTTGAAAAAGAGTAATTTCTTAATTAGAGGAAGAGGTAAGAGATGACTGTACATTATCTTTTACACAGTGTCTTTTACACAGCTATACTCACTCTCTCACTAGTGGAATAAATAAATAAACACTATAAAATGTTAATTTGAGTTAAATTAATTTAGTAAGTTTACCTTTGGATTTTCTAAAAGGGGTACTTCACCGCTGACAAAATGGGCTTTCAATAAAACTTGGCTGCCTATACAGTAGAAAGTCAAGTCACCTTTATTTATATAGCGCTTTATACAATGCATAATGTTTCAATGCAGCTTTACAGAGATAACAGGAAAATGATTAAATGATGCAAACAGAGTTCTGAGTTTTGGCTTTACAGCAGCTCTAAAAGAAAATAGTGTCATTGTTCAGCTGAAGTCAGTTCAGTGTTGATTCAGTTCCGTGGTAAAGATCATCAGTTAAATTAGTTAATAGTAATTAAGAAATTACCATTTTACATGTTACAATAAATAATAAACTAAACGCATGGAATGTGTTGATGCAAAAACCGAACACATTCAGATGACTTGCCAATTCAAAGGCTGTATCATTCGAAAGCCACGACAGGGTGTTGTTTGATAAACCACTTTTATGATTTATTTTCACACAAAATATTTTGCTCCATAAATGCTCAATACAGACATATATCTTTTCTGCAATCATACACTATGGGAGTAATGAAAAGCTTTTTTTTCTTTAGGTGTGCCTTTAGCCCCGTTGTACCCAATAAACTAAATAAAATCGCATCTTGGTAAGATATGTCAACATATAAACTGCTTTATATTTAGTTTTAACATTTGTATCATTAGATACATTCGATTATTCAAGTAAGTAGAACCCAATACTTACATTAAAAATTGTAATCCGACAGTTTCAAACAAAAAATCCTGTAGTCACCACCGGCCTTTCGAAGGATGCAGCCTCTGAATTGGGACGCAGCTATTTTGTTTTGACATATCTGAGATTTAAAAATGGCACCACTGGAAATAGTTCAGGACCAGACATGCACAGTAGCATTCTAACGCGTTTGTTATTGGTTATATCCTTGAAATGGTCTATAGTGCAACAGTAGGCTAACTAAATCAATCAGCTATTCAACAGATTTTAGTGCTTGCCTAAAAAACGGTCCTTTACAACAGTGGTTCCCAACCTTTTTTTGTCTGAGACCCCCTTTTTCTCAAGAAAATATTTTAGGGCCCCCCTTCACATTTAATGATATTATCGCTCTTGTAAGCTTGCACCAATACTCTTAAAAATAAAGGTGCCAGGAAGAACCAAAAAGGGGGTTTCACAGTGATGCCATAGAAGAACCTTTTTTGGTTCCCCAAAGAACCTTTCACTGAAAGGTTCTTTGAAGAACCTATTTTTTCTTAGTGCCACAAAGAACCTTTTTCAGTACTGCAAAGAACCCTTCTCAAAGGTTCTTTAAAGAACCTATAACAGTTCTTCATGTCACTTTATTAGGTTCTTCGTAGAACCATTTATGAAAAGGTTCTTTATGACACCCATAGTAAACAACATACAAAGAAAATGCAGGAATAAAAATTATTTTATTTGTATGGCCTATGGCCAAATGTATTCATTTCATGAATCAGACAAACATTTCATTGAACATTTCATTTCAATTTATCAGACGTTTTTAAAACGTGAAGACAGCAGAAACACTTAAACCGGAAATCAGCAGAAAACGGACTCCACAATAAACTATACATCAGCAGAAACCAGACTCAACAATAAACCAGACTCTACAATAAACAGTCCACTCCAAATGAAAACTGCAAATTAAAGTATTAAAAAGATAGTTGGATGAATGGAGAGAACATGGTTAACAATGCCTGGTTTTTGTTTCGCTTGCAATTAAAGGGATAGCTCACCCAAAAATGAAAATTATCATCATTTACTCACCCCCAAGTTGTTCAAAACCTGCACGCAATTCTTTCTTCTGTTGAACACAACAGATATTTTCAAGAATGTTGGTAACCAGACAGTTGATGGCTGCTGGTGAGTAAATTATGATAATTTTCATTTTTGGGTGAGCTATCCCTTTAATTGTAAGAGAAATAGCAGAAGACAGAACTGTATTACAGGGAATTATAAACTCTCTTTACACAAATAGGGATTGGTCCACTCCTTTTAAAAACAAAAGCCTCCAAAAATGACATTGTCTTTCTCAGGCACTTTGGGTAAGCGACATTATAGGTTTGATACATCGAGTAGAGCAGGCTAACACCCAGGGAAACGTCAACACCCCCATCATCTTCAACCATGTCCTCTCCATCCATCCTAATGGAAACACTGCCACTGGCTAAAGGGTTCCCATTCTCGCAGTCCTTTAGGACGATGGCTGGGGTTGGGTGTGGAGGATCCTGTGAAAACAAACACATAACAGTATGTCATGGTGATTTTTTTTTTTTATATACATTATTTTGTCTTAACAATATTATATCTAAAAAGAGCATACTTAGGGGCCATTGGTTTCAGCAATATAATGTAGTTACATCGAAAAATAAGTACAATGTACTTATTGTGTTCATGTTGTATTGTAAAACTCTTTAGCTGCTATTGTGTAAATCGGGTGAGAGGTCTTTAGGAATATTAATTACAGCTGTAATTACATGCAGGTATTTAAAAAAAATTTAAGTACAATGTAAAAACATGCATGTACACAATAAGTTGTTTGTTTGTATCAATTTATTAATTTCGATGATAGTGTATAATAGTTAAAGCCACTTAATATAAAGTAGGATCAAACCGAATTAACTGTATAATACAATGAAATATCACAGAATCAAAGTTTGGACGAATAAATAAAAAATAAGTCAGCACACTTAAATGAAATTGCGACATGGACTAGTGTCAGTGAATATTATACCTGATCCATGACATAGAGTGCTGACTCCTTTTCTTTGAAAAGAGATGGCAGAAGAAGGGTGGCAGCATTAATCATTTGGCCTAAAAACAAAGTCATATACATGATTATAAATTGCACATATTAATGAAATAAATTAGGTTAATAAATACATACCATTTCTCTCCACTTCTGTCTCGCATAAAGCCAATGTCAGCTTCAACATTTGTTTTAAGTCTGTATTTGGGGCCTTTTCCACAATTTGGTAAGAAATGTTTCTCAGATTTGTGAGGACACATTTGTCAATATCAGTGTGTGTGGAGTTCTTCATTTCCTCCAGAAGCTGATAAATAAAAAACAGATAATATGAATATAAAATGGTGGATAACGAGGCTTAGTAGCACAGCTATTTGGGATGACGTATTTTACCCGTCAAAATGTTCAATTCAGCAAAGGATATCTTGTAGGGTTTTCTGCACATTTTGAAAATCAAATTTAAGAATTTTAAAGAATCTGCGGGAATCCTGACTTTAATTAGTAACGTTATGTAAACGGATTCACAGATAAGGTTTAAAATTAATCCCAGACAAAAATGCATTCTTGCTTTCACTGGCATCTCTTAAAATTTGGCAGAGCTAACCTTACTGTTTTGTCTCAAGATGGACACCAGTAACATTGAATGACTTTTCTATTAGGCACGTTTATAAAAAGCATATGAATTTCGCAATTTAACTGGTTTAATCCTGCTTTAATCGGAAACTACCATTTGATTGTCTAGACACAAGATTGTCTACCTCACTGGATACCACGACCACATAAAATGAAAGCAATGAACCAAAAGTGTTCTAGTACATAACATAACATAATTAATTAATTAACGAATTCACTTACCATTGGATTTCTGTGAAGACTCAACAAAATGGCTTCTCTCTGTCGTCGAACTGAGGCGATAGGCCTAACGTCACATACATTTGGGTATATAAGACCATTAAATAATATAATCTCCCACCATTTAGAACAACAACGATATAATACTTGATATTTTGTTTTAGCTATCTAAAATAGTTTTATGTGCACAAATACCTTCGATTTCTGTCAGAGTCTCAGAGAAAACGAAGTCACCCTGTCAGCGCGCGCATTAACTGAAGTGAAGGGAGCGGGAAGAAATGCATCGAAATCACACACAAAAAATATTATTCATCAACAAGTTCCGATAACTCATCCTGTTATGTTATGCTTATTTAAATTGTTAAATTAGTTTTCAAACGTACCGCTTGTCAGGCTCTCCTCGTAATAAAAACTGGATTCAGGACACAAGTCGTCGTCACTGGCAACGCGCGAAAAACTGAAAGGAGGGGGAGGGGATGAACCTGCTGGAAGTCGATTAAAAAAAGAATCACTTTGTCGATTCAAAGGATTCCAGAATTGAGAATCGACTCCAAACTAAGAATAAAGTCACTGTAAACCAAGGCCTGTCATTCCGTGCGTTACATGACTATTATGTGCATTTTTTTTGATTACTAAACTATTTTCAGAAGAAGGATAACAGTGGGGATTTTGTTCAATCCTGTTATCCAAAAAGATTCATTCACTGATTTGTTTGTGATTCTTTCTGTGGATTACAGAATAACACCAATAGGTGGCAATCAGTGAGTGTCTGAGTATTACGAGAGAATTATTTGAATTAATTCAACAGGTTCGTTCCAAACACATGGAACAAAATAACAGCATCATTTTGTACAAAGAAAATTGTGTACATTTTAAAATTCGATTAATCAAACTGATCAACACTTTCAGAGTTCAAAATGAAGAGCTCCTATCCATAGGCTATTCGGTGTACAAACTGAACAAAGAAAAAGTCTGTCTATAGAAAAAGTCTGTGCACTGACTTGTTGGCCTACCTGAACTGTAATGGGGACTCGAACCCATTTTAAATTGTCTCAGTCTTACATTAATACTACTAATAATAATAATAATTATTATTATTATTATTATTTGTGTTACAGTGATAGCCATATATTGTAAAACAAATGCGCTGAAAAATTAAATTAGATTTGTCCAAATTTCTACATGCACGTGAGCATGTACTGATTTATTGTATTTCGACGGAAACTGCAGTCGAGCTTTTTATTTAGGCGGAAAACAAGTTTACAAACTCATTTCATTACAGATCTAGTAAAAAAAAAAGCTGTAATCATCAACTATGCAAATGTGAAAATACGTTGCCATAAATGTATGAGAAACACAAATTTACTCCAACAATATGAGGTCACATGAGATTGTGAAGAACCATTTTATAATCTGAAGTACCTCTTGGCGCTACAAAGAACCTTTTGTGCAATGGAAAGGTACCTTGGATGTTAAAGGTTCTTCATGGAACCATATACCCCAACAAAGCACCTTTGAAGAACCTTTATTTTTAAGAGTGAAGGATGACCAAATATGTTGTTTTCAAACAAACGGTATGTTTATGCACAAATAATAGCCTATAATATTGAAAATACAATAACAAAAACATCAGTAGGCCCTTTGTAATTTAAAAACGTAAGCCTAGGAGAAGCCTATATATTGGCCCTATTTGAAATGCAAAAACAAAAATTCACACTGGTGTGTAGGTAAAAAAAGAAAGAATATAGGCTATTACTAAACGACTGTTGTCTGGGGCCTCAATACTTGCATGCTATTTGTGAGGCTTTATCAATGTGAGGCTTTATTTTTTACGCTTTTGGCGCAATAGCGAGCGATAATAAACTTGCGTTTATTAACAGAATAATGCGTCTTTCGGAAGAACATTGTAGCCGGAACTACATCTCTCTGTGTACGTCTATGACGAGTCACGCAGGTACTGGGCTACTCCGCAGCGGCAGCGATCCCGAACCAGTGTAAAATAGTCCCAATGTAAACACTTATTATAGGTGTACCCACGGCCGTAGCCAGCTATGAGGTCACCGAGGTCCGGACCTCGGTCATTTTTTTACATTCAAAAATAAAATGTCAAGCTCTCTGAATGATTAATTACCCGTGTTTAAACCACATCATATGAGTGTTTGCAATTCATGTTGCTGCGAGAAGCTAGCGCAGTGAACGCGGCTTGAGAGCGCGTTGTGAGTGAGGGCGCGGGTGCAGCCTCCGTGTTGCCAGATCCACCTAAGGGAAAGGTGGCAGTAGTCTCCTGGACCTGTTTTTCTGATTTAATGTGACACTTTAGGAAGTTATTAAAGTGGAAAGTTGCATGTTAGGTTTAGTGATATATTAATCTTATTTCCAAAACACAAGCTTTGAATTTATTTCGGATTATTATTTTGTTTTGCTTGTATTTCGTAGCAATATCTGGCAACATTTTACTGTCGGCATTAATAATAAAAAAAAAGCTTATAGACAAACTGTAATTGCATAAAGCTACCACATTCGGTAAGACAAACGCAATGATCATCGTGATTATCTGTAAGAAATGTATAACACTATCAAAAACAATAGCATAATACAGATCTGTTTGTTACCGAATGAAATTTGACAAATAACTTACTGGCCAGCAGGAAGACGTCCTTAACCCTTTCACTAAGTCATCATAAAAACATTAATTAAAGCAGTGTTTCTCAACTAGCAATCTATTCAGTCAGCATATTTATGTTTGATCTTGTGTTTGATGAATTACAGAAATATAAGACTTGCCAGACCTACTTTTTTTCTATATTTCTTTGCACAAAACTCTCCAGAAAGTGCCATTTAATGGTTTATTTTTCAAAAAAAATCCCGGGGGGCATACCCCCGGACCCCCCTAGTGAGAGACTACCCCACACATGATTATACATATATATATGTCAAATAAAATTCTTTTTTTTAAAAAAAGGGTTGCAGCTTAATGTCCATGGGGAAATGTGGGTCCAATGGCCTAACCATTATAGAACAATTCTTTACACAACATCCCGGACCTCACTAATTTTCAAACCCTGGTTACGGCCTTGGGTGTACCATAGTGGTTCAGGATAAGACAAAAACCCGGATTGGAAAATGGATTCATGATGAACTCGCTCATTATACAAATTTTGTACATTTTGAACAGAAAAAAGTTAATGACTTTTATTTAATGCTCATTGCTCAAACCTTTCAAAATATGACCCCCCTGTTGGTAACCGATGCTTTACAATCATCACTCTCAATTCTCTGGTTTAAAATACACTTGATTCTAGAGTTCAGCAAGCCCAAAATGTTTCATTACATTTTAGACAAATTACTATGATTATGATAATGGTGATTGCTATTATTATTTTTTGTTAGTATTATTTATAAGCAGAAAAATGTTTACATGCCAAAATTGACAGATCACAGTAGGACTTCACAAACATACTGAGAGGTGCAATGATTCTTCTTCTTCTTCTTTCCTATTGAGGAATAGCTTCACTGCTGAGTGATTGAAGACTTCCTTTACTAACATCGCATGCCCAAACTCTCCAAAAAGGAAAATACAATTTCTGATTGTTCTGCATGTGCATAGCTTTGGGGAATATTACAGGAACATCTGGCCTCACTGAGCATGCCTGCTTACTGTCTTTATCATCTTCAATTAACCCTTGGTCTGATCAGAAGATCCCTTTCATTGATCAGAAACAATGCATTCAGCTTTGTCCAACAGTGTTAGGAAAGAACTAGTTAGGGCCAACTGTAATACAAGGCTAAGAATAGAGTTCACATTTGTCAATGATTTATTGTTCTTGTAAACTACAAACTGGATGAGAGAGAGAGAGAGAGAGAGAGAGAGAGAGAGAGAGAGAGAGAGAGAGAGAGAGAGAGAGAGAGAGAAATGGGGCCTTGATGAAACCTAAATTAGTTTTAGTTCAACAAACGTTTATAAAACAGCTACAGATCTTTACATCAAGTCTTGGCATTCAGGCTGATGATCATATTTCCACTCAGCTGGATCGCTTAACACCAAATAACCACTTCTCTGATGCAGATTAAGGTAGAGATTATATGATTCTCCCAGCTTGCTTGTACGTACATTTTCTACAATGGATCTAAATGTATTGGAACCCTGAGTCAAAATTAAAATATCAAAATAAGCGGCATCTGCAAACTATTAACTATGTCCCACTAACTTTGAAAACATGAAAGTGTTGAAATGATTTTTCTTTTTTATACTGTAGCCTTTATAAATTATTTTACAATTTAAAAGTTAACAAAAATGTATGTTTTGCTTGAAAAGTATCTTCCTTTAAAAGACAAATGGCGCTTTCTGTGTTTTCACTGTTATAGGGGGCGCTATGACACATTCCCTGAAAGAGTAACGTTATCTCCAGATCAAATCTCAGCCGAAGAAGCAGAAACAAGCGATTGTACGTAGGCCAATCATATGCGTAAACTAATACGATCATCAATTTTAAACAGCATATAAATAAAAACTACCTAATGTTACTGAATGAAATGTCGACCCAGGACGAACTGAAACTGTGAAGACAGTGGGGGTGTTGATGGACTCGATCTAATACATCTATGTTTTGATCATCGTTCTAAATCCGATCCAGGTGAAGTCTTTGAGAAAACGTGATTTTTTTTAGGCATTTGATATATTGCATGTTCAGATATTCATACAGCTAAATATTCTGGGGGCCATGAAAATTTTGTGAAAATGTAAAAAAAAAAAAAAAAAAATGGCGGTGTCTGGCAACTTTAAAAAAAAAAACTGCTGGCGGGAAAAGTTTCTGTAGCCTATAGTGTTTCTATGCTAAGTTACTTGCGCTTCAGTTTTACACTTTATCAGACAACACTGCGCCCTAGTGGGTGCAAGACAATTCAAAGTTAAAATAAATAAGTTCTATACACAATCATTAAGAGTTATCTGATTCCATTTTATTCCATGAAGTAGGCCTATAGTAGGCTAATCAATAAACTAAAGCCTTAATTGAATATTTAAAGTTAAATATATCAATAGCCTGTGTAGCCTACGGTTGGATGGGTACTAGGTTTAAGGGATTGAGACTCCATCACGTTAAGGAATATTTTTGATTTGATGACTAATACGATACTGACTGACAGGTTGTGGCAATGAATGGGCGACAGACACTGTATTGGTGTGCATGTTTCCATGTTCTTAGTGTAGCTACAGTTTTTTCATTGGTGAGTAACCTGCGGCTAAAGTTTAAATCGTGACTAATGCTTGGTGTAGAGTAACTTAGATGATCAGAATCTGCTATGACGGGAAAAGCCTGTGACAGGAAGTTAAGGGGGTTGGTTCATTCTCGCACCTGATGACAGACTGACAGAACACGATGACATTACAATAAAAAAACAAGAAGTGCCATGCGTGTGTGTGTGTGTGTGTGTGTGTGTTTTATAAGGTACTGGCCTAAATAAGTGTTTAGATAAGATGTTGCACCTCTTAAAATTATAAATTATAAAACACTTTTTAAAATACAAGCGTCTTTGAAAGAAAGTCTCTGCATTTTCGAAATGATGCATCTTTTGGGTGAATGAGCGTCACTGTATAAGTTGAGGACACAAGCAGTAAAAAATCACTGATATCTGATTAATGTCTTTCACGCTGTCTCTTAAGTGAGTTAAAATAATTCCCTCAATCCCTCATCAGTCTGAGATGCACGCTGATGCTGAAATTTCAACACATTTCATCAGTTAGTGTCTCCACTGATGCAACCGTGGCCCAATAAGCTCTAGTACTGGAGGAGGAGAGAGACACCTAGCGTCCAAGATGAGAAACACACACTGACTCACCTAGAAAGTTCTTAGAAGCATCCTTTAAATGAAGGCTACTATATAAGTCTTATGCCACAAAGCGTACAAGACAGAAACGAGACTTTATTTGTAAATATATTGTACTTTAATATTATATCTGTTTCACACATATGAAAATCAAATAAATATGTTAAATACATATCTGATGAATCTATGAAAACTGAGCTTAGTCTGTAACTGCTGTGTCTAAATAACAAAATATGAATATAGATATATAACGCATATGAACAAAAATGTGCAGAGCCCTCTGAATCTTTAAAAGAAAAATTACAATACCTATGTGCCTAAGTGCAAATAAAAAAAATTAAAAAACAAGTTGACAGGAAGAAAAAAAGTGCAAATCCACGTGCTTTTACCTATGTAATGTTGAAAAGAAGTGTGGCAACGTGCTATTGTGTATTCTTCATATTAGTGATGGCTTATGTAAAGATTGATGTATAAGGTCACACATATTCTGCAAGAGTCATGTACATATAAATGTGGTAAACCACTTCCTATATATATCTGTCAAATTCTGCAACAACGTGCAGCGTGAGAATGTTTCAGAGCGCTTCACGAGTTCACTTGGTTAGCTGCTGCTAGAAGAGAGGCAAATAGAGAGTTGGGCCTCTGTATCAGGTCCTGCGGCGGATCAAACTCAACCACCTGGGAGAAAACATAAAAGAGGGCTTATATTCACCTTACCCTTAATGTAAGAGCGATTGTAACTTGATTGTGTCGAGGCTTCCGTTCTTATCCAAAAACAAAAACTGCCTGTTATGCTGCTTGATATTGCAAACTGATATTTGTTATCATATTTAAATTCATAATCATAATCATTTTACCATTTAGAGCATTCTGTTATTCTTGCCGTTATTTACCTATAGCGGCAAATTAATTGGAAGTCCCCACAAAATCACAGAAAATAGCTTATGCGTTGCTACATAAGGGAAATAGAGAAATTCAATAATGCTATCAGACAGTAATGTACTGTATTTAGTTAAATGTAATGCCAATTTATATATTAAAAAGTAGTGGATTACCTTGCCCTGCTCCATGACGAGTATGCGGTCACTCTCCAACACAGTGTTAATCCTGTGGGCGATTGTGAGCATTGTGCAGTGCTGGAAACCATCTCTGATGGTGTGCTGGATCATGCTGTCAGTCTCGGAGTCTATAGACGCGGTCGCCTCATCCAGTAGAATGATCTATGAACACAACTTTATCAGACCCTGTTAAGAGCAAAGGGGATTCTGGTGTGTGTTTTGTATTCTTACTTTGGAATTACGGAGCAGTGCTCTGGCCATACACATGAGCTGCCGCTCTCCAACTGAGAAATTCTCTCCATTCTCCACTACTGGAGAGTGTAACTTCTCTGGCAGTTTAGCAATCTGCAAGAGAGTGAAAGAGAAGTGCGGATGACTTAACACTTGAGTGCTTCTTTTATATTCTATGACTATTATATTCGACTGCTGTTTCTCCTTTCTTTTTTATGTTACCGTGGACCAAAGTGTGAAAGGTACTGAGAGGAATTTAAGCAGATGTTACGTCTATGTTTCATCACTATAGTGCAGCTCACAGTAACATGGCCACTCTCTTTTTTTTTTTTTTTTTTTTTTGCTCTCTAAATAAATTATATCCTCACATAAAAGGCTAGATTAACTTAATGATGTTTGAGCTGCTCCTAGTAGAAACCATGACTTGAAATAACAATGAAATCATGGCACCCCACTGATCACCTGAAAAGCAAACTTTATCATATACAGTGAAAGAAGTAGAAGTGCATAAGCACAATGGCAGTTGGATCAAATATAGACTACTTAAACAGGTAATGTTTATCAAGTTTGAAACCTGTAGCTGAAAAAGTGTGAGCATTCAGGCTGTGTTCTACTGTTTGAAAAATGAGGAACATATTTGGAGAACCCCTCTGACACAAGATCTAGAAAACTATATCCAGTATTGCTTGCAGGCCTTGTATAGAATAAGTCTTTACCGTGTCCTTCATGTAGGTCTTTTCTAATGCTAGCCAGAGCTCCTCATCTTTGTAGTTGTTAAATGGGTCCAGGTTATACCTACACACAGTAATCACACAAACAAACACATTAAAATCACCATTCCTCAATCTGCACATACAAGAATACAATACACAAAAATGTACACAGATTAAGGTTATCGAGGTTAAGTATCGAGGATAATTGCATTTTATTTGCCTATATCTCACAATGAACGTTGCCTATTTCAGTTCAGGTCATTTTCTGACAAAATCAATTCAATGAATAAGACAAGGTGATTCACTGCTAGAATAAGTACTTATTGTGAATAAAAAAGGAGTAAAGTAAATTGAATCATCATGACGTAATGAATAGAAGTGTAGAGTTGGTAGGTGAGAGGTCACCTGACAGTGCCGATGAAGAGTACAGGATCCTGTGGGATGACGGAGAGTTGGCTGCGAAGATCTTTCAGCCCCAGCTTGCAGATGTCCACATCATCTATCAAAATAGTGCCCTCAGCCGGCTCTGCCAAACGGAACAATGCCACACCCAGAGAGGACTTCCCTGAATCAGAAAGAGAGCGGCAATTAATGAAACCATGAGAAACAGAGACAGAAAATCCTCATTTATAATACATGACTTTACTGAAATGCAGTGCACTAGCTACTTTATGCAGTTTTATGATGGCAGCCATATTTGTTAAAGAATACTTTAGAATAAAGGCTTAAACATAGATACCATTTCTTAACCCTTAGGTGCTCCTCGTTTGGATCTAGCACTTGTTATCTTCCCGGTCAGAAGTGACCGGACACCTAAAAAGAAACAACGTCCTCCACCCTAGTAAAACCAATGTAATTTATTTTTGTTCAATAATATTTTTTATTTTGAGATGATTTGATGGTACTTATTAATATTAATGCAATAATTATGGTTAATTTTTGCCATTGAAAGTAATAAAAAAAATCGAATTATTAAATATATATATTAATATATTTAAATATTTTTTCAATTAATGCAGTATTTCAGATTAATATAGATAGAGACTGGGCCTTTTAAATCCATATTTTTTAAGTCAGATTAGTGCCATCTGTTGATATAAAATAAAATAAAACATGTCGTTTCATGGTGTTACCACTAGATGCCTGTATAGCTCTCTATGGAGAGACTTGTGAATTCTCTAGTCGTTTTTGGACAAAATTACTTACTTTTAAGATGTGGATTTGAATGTATTTTTTAGAAATTCTCAAATAATACTTTTTGTCAAGGTTTATAAAAAAATAAAAAAATAATTTTGATGTGAATGTACACGTTTTTGCATTATTATTACTACAGTCAAAGCCTGAAAACAGTGAAAGCATTTTGTTACAGGTAACATTAAAATTCAATAAAAAAATTACAAAAATAAACCTACCAGTTCATTTGTGCTTATAATTGTGTATGTGTGTGAGTGGTTGGGTCTGTTTTTCACTATTGATGTTTTAGAGTTTCATCCCTGAGCAAAAGTGCTGAGCACTTTTTTTTCTGCATCGTGGCTGATTTGTAGAGAATTTTTGTGTTTTTGTCGATTTCCCATTCATTTCCTATGGTCGGTCATTTTTGACCAAAGAGCAAAAGTGTGACTATTTCTTTACGACCACTTAGCCTGCTCGAATCATGCCCTCAATTTTTATGTGTTCACATTCCAAATGCCATAAAAGTCACCAAGTTTCATAAAATTCCGATGAAGCTGTGATTTTTAAAAATTCAAAACAGAACATTTTCCAGTCAGAAATTATCGAAGAGCACCTGAGGGTTTTAATTTAACCCATTATGCACTACATCAATCTGAACTTATAACAATAAGAGGAAATTAATCTTAACATTTAAAAACATAAAATTAAGCTTTGAATAGAACATTCTCTCTCACCAGAGCCAGTACGTCCCACAATGCCAAGTTTTTCCCCTGGATTAATATTTATGTGGAGATTACTGAGGACTATGGGCGTGTTGTCCCTATATCTCATACTGTAGTTTTTAAAGGTTATGGCACCCTCCTGTGGCCAGCCGGCGGGGATGTGAGCACCCTTGACACTTCGTGGACCCTCTGATACACAACTCTGCAGCACACAATGAAGCAGTGATAAATTATTAATTCAATCTGCTATATTCATGATTATCTGACCTGGCTAAACTGAATATGAATGCATGATAACCCGAAGGTTAACCTAATATTTGTCTCTTACCGTAATATACTCCAGCAGTCTCTCTACACTGGTGAACTTCGCCTCCAGCTCAGTGGACAATCTCACCACAAACTGAAGGATTCCAGTCAACTGAAATGGCATAAACACAAAGTGCTCAGATATCTTTCAATTGTTAACCTACTGTTTTAGTCTAGCAGTGAGAGTTACCTGTATCGTGTAAGATAAGGCCAGGCCCTTTAGAGAAGGGTTTATGGCCTCATTGGGGCTGAGCACTACGAACAGTGCCACTATTAGAGTAACAGTAGCAGACAGGAAGTCTAACCAAAATGACAGCCATCGAGTCCCACAATTAAACAGCATGAAGTGATTTGAGTTGATGTCACTCAGCATCTTAAACCTGTTATTGGAAACACAAACAATATGAGGCTTTGAATTCATTGGATGTTTGCTACATTTGTGGGGGCAACATAGGCTCTGAGCTATTAGTGTTGGCTTTGCGTGAAGAGAAAAAACTATTCGTTTTTGACTTTTAGTACTGAGTTCTTTTTAAAAGCCACAGTGTGTATGGCCTAAATTTAATTTAGAACGATACAACAGTTAGTTCTGATCCTTGATTGGCAGCATATGGTAAAACAGCATTGGGACTCTTTTTGCAGGTTACAACATTACACCAGTAGTGATTCAACTGATTCGTTCAAAAATAGTTTCATTCAGGAACAAAATCCCTAACAACAGTTAATTCTGTTTTGGCTTCATTGGTGGAGGAACACAAAGAATTGTGTTTTATTGTGCTGCAATTGGCTTTATGCCCAGCTGCACTACTTCCTGAACTTCAGCCAGCTCCTTGTTTCCTGTCTGCCATTATTGGGCAAACTTGATTAATTCAGATGTGTCTGATTATTGTTGCCATGACTACTGAGGTCAGGCACACCTGAATTAATCAATTTGTCCAATAATGGCAGACAGGAAACAAGGAGCTGGCTGAAGTTCAGGAAGTAGTGCAGCTGGGCATAAAGCCAATTCAATTTCAGTTTCAATATTAAAGGGGTGATGAACTGAGAAATCAAATTTTCCTTGAGCTTTTGACATCTAAGAGGTCATCATATTATAAGAATATCCTGTAAATTTCAGAACTGAAAACGTCCTTGTTAGTCCAATAAATGCTTTTATTGACACCAGGCTCAGCAAACGACTCGTTTTTCAAAGTGGGGAACTATGACGTCAAAGAGGATAAAACACCACCCCCGCTGGAGAAGATCAACGCCTACTTCAACACGGCTACTTTAGCCCCGCCCACCGATTCGCGCATTACACGCATAGCTAAATAACATGGGCCTACCTCGTGATGACAAACCGGATCGAGCTACCGAGCAATAAACATGACATTTACAAAATATTGTGCAGTGCCTGGTTGTGGAAGAAGACAGTCGCTGCATAAGCTTCCTCTGGATTCCAATAGGAATGCTTGGTTAAACTTTATTTTTAATGACGTTCCAGCTGATGTGGGTAAAACATTGTCCGTTTGTTCGCTTCATTTCACTGAGGATTGTTTTGTAAACAAGACACAGGTCGAGACTGGATTTGCAGACCGATTAAGATTAGAAAACGGTGCTGTGCCTTCTATATTGGATCCGACAGGAATGGTGCAACACACTTATGTGAGTAAAATTTTTATTTAAAAAATAATAATAATCTGATAGGCTATATTGCATTGTTACAGATCGTTTGATATCTAATAATTATGTGTACATGTGTATCAGTCTAATCGTTACTGACGAGTGAGTTGAAACTCCTTATAATATGCAAAACTGTTATCCACTCACAGCAGTGGGTGTTTACTTCCAAGTCTTCAATGCGAGACGCCCATAAAAGCCGAGCGTTTTTGACCTAGGCTCAAAACTAGGGTAGAAAATAGCCTATTACTTATTCATTTTGATGTTTTTGAATGTAAAAACCAAGCGAACGTCATAAGTTGACCTCAGACAACAATATAACATTTTTTAAAAAGCTAGTTCATGACCCCTTTAACTTCTTGTTTATTAGACTGTTGCATAGAAGCAATATCACACTCGTATCATACTGTTGGTCTAAAAATATGAACACTTTTGCATGTGTGTTACAGCTTAGGTATGCTGGATAATTACTGGGGGAATAATTCATGAGGGTCACTCATTTCAAGTAACACAGCATGTTCCCCTGCACTGTATGTCTTTCTTAAATATTTTCTAATATAAAATTATATTATATAAAATTATATTGTCAAAGATCCAAATATATTGTCAGTAATATCTTACCGTTCAATGTACTGCTTTCTTTTGTCATAGGCATGGATGGTGCTGAGTCCCTGTATGGTAGAGGTGGTGAGAGAGATCCAGGGAGAACGACTCACATTCTCCATCCTCTTCATCTGACGAATGCTCCTTTGGAAAACACTAGGGCAAAAGAAAACGGATGGTTTGTACATTTCACGGCATTAACACATGACTACTACTAAATAAAAACACATCTTATGATATTAAGGTGCTATGTTTGTGTCTTACTATAGGATTGTGGCAAAGATGATTCCGAGAACTACCACGGCGATCAGGAGGTATGGGAATACTACGCAGATTATGAGAATGGTGAAAGTAACGATCAGACAGAACTGCAAAAAGTTCTCCATGTTGAACGGCAAAACTGCATCAACCTCATCTTGGTCTTTACTGAAGCGGTTCACCAGGCGGCCAGTTGGAGTTGTGTCAAAAAAACTCATTGGGCTGCCAAGGATCTGATGAAAAATATGGTCAAATGGTATCAAAATTCTTCTCAAATGGTTTTCATTTTACTGAACAAATAGTGGCACAATGCTTACATTCCATTACTAAACAAACTCTGTCCTATTAAACTTGATCACTTACATTAAAAAAAGGAGTTTGTGTGCTATGGGGAGGGTTTAGATCAAACAAGAGGCTGCAGGATGACTAAAAAGTATTTAAATTAATGCGTTATTATTGATATAGTAAAAACAATCTATCTCTAATCTAAATTAAAATTCTAAAAAAAATTAATTGTTTATATTAAAGAACAGTTACATTTTTGAAACTTCTGGAATCACTAAATGAATCATGGTTAATCTAATATATCACTAATATATTACTACTAATAATAATAATATTAATAATACACTCACTCCTAGTTTCTGTTAAAAAACAAGCAGCTTTGCCATAATTACACCAGAAATACAGGAAAAAAGCTAAAATAAAATAAACATTAAAAAATACAAATGTACATGTCTGAATATATATATGTCAATACGTCAAATGATTAAAAAATATTATTTAATCACATTTTTCTGTAATTAATCTACATTAATCGTACCTAACATTACAGTTTTTAATATATTTTTATATTGTAATACTTTCACACTGAATCTCCAAAATAATGTAGAAAAAACATAAAGATGGTTTATTTTAAATATTTGTTTTAATGGCATCTTTTTACTATGCACTATAAATGATTACTGATCAGTACTGATACTGATGTCAATTAAATAATTTTTTTTTCTCTCTTATTTTAGACATTGCGGGGGCCTTCGAGTAAAAAGGTTGTGAATAATATGATCTAAAACCAAAAATTCAGGAAGTGTAAATCTGCTAATCTTACCCGTTTGAACATTGTGTCATGGAGTTTTGAAGAGGCTCGCAGAGTGACTTTAGTGAAGGTGTATCCCTTGGCAATACTCAGCAGTACCATGGCAACAATAATAATACCATAAATCATTTGGTAGAATGGCAGGTCTGGATTCTCTGAGATATTACCGCTGTTTGCTGTTAGATTAGAACTGGAACTGTTCTACAAGAAAACACAGAGAGAAAACAGTTTGAAAAGTGATGGTAAGGTCTTGATGGGGTCAGATGAGTGAGTGAATATGTGTGTGTGTGTGTGTGTGTGTGTGTGTTTGTTTACCCCTGATCCCTGTTCTAACCAGTAACTGAGCCACCAATTGCTGAAAGCAGTCGATCCCACAAGAAGAGTGAAGACAAGTATAACAACTGCCAGCAGTATATACCCTACAGATATATAAATAATTAAAGAGAAAGACAGAATGTGAAACAGTGTTACAGCATTTATAATGTACAGACAGAGAGTGGAGAGAGAAGAAAAAAAGTTTACAACAAAGAACAAAAACCTCCAGCAGCTTTGCAGTATTGGTGGTAAGTCCTCCGCGTAACTGAACCTTCAAGGGACACTTCCTGTGTTACCAACTGATCATTTTTCCCTGAATCACACATACACACCATTCTATAAATTAGATTAAACTGAATATATTGTGTGAACCTAATGGACTTATTCATAATAATAATATATTGTGAAGATGTTTATACATCTACCTTTTGATTCTGTGGAGTCTTTGGGTAATTCATTTGTTACATGTTTCTCATCAGACATTTCAAAAGCTAGATAGATAAAAGAAAGAGAGATGTCTGTTAGCAGATGTTTGTTTCACCAAAAGTGCACAATTAAGAGGATGACTTGCTTATGAATGCATGATCATTACATTAATATAATTAAAAATATTTAGAAGATGTAGGGATTGCATATTTAAACTGTAATTCCTCCAAAGGCTATCAAGTTATGTGAAAACTAATTTGGCTCACATTTGTAACACAAAAATCCTTAATGATGTACTTAAAATGTTAATGCTAAACGTAAAGGTGTTTATAGAACAGCTATGGAAGCCATCATGCTTTGTTTTGATAAACCTTTCTTTTTATAATTCAATTATTATTATTTGTGTTCAGCTATTATTTAATTATATTAAATAATTGTGATATTTCTTAGGCAAGGCAAGTTTATTTATATAGCACATTTCATACACAATGGTAATTCAAAGTGCTTTACATAGAAGAAATTAAAATAATCAAAAGAAATAAGAATAATTAAAACAGTTTAGAATAAAAATGAAAGTAAAATACAGTACAAACAGTCGGACGAAAAAGTGACACAGTGCTGATTCATTAAATGCACAGCTAAACAGAAGTGTTTTGAGTCTGGATTTGAATGTGACTACTGTAGGAGCACATCTGATCTCTTCTGGAAGCTGGTTCCAGCTGCGGCTGGCATAGTAGCTAAAAGCGGACTCGCCATGCTTAGAGTAAACCCTTGGTATTTCTAGCTGATGATCTAGCCTAATGATCTGAGTGATCTGTTGGGTTTATATTCAGTGAGCATATCTGCAATGTATTGAGGTCCTAGGCCATTGAATGATTTATATAGGCCTACCAGTAATAATACTTTAAAAATCAATCCTAAATGTAACTGGGAGCCAGTGTAAAGACCTGAGGACTGGTGTGATATGTTCATATTTTCTGGCAGCAGTGTTCTGTATGAGCTGCAACTGTCTTATAGTCTTTTTGGGAAGGCCAGTGAGGAGTCCATTACAATAATCCACCCTGCTGGTGATGAAAGCATGCACAAGTTTCTCTAAGTCTTGACTGGAAACAAAGCATCTAATTCTTGCAATATTTTTCAGATGGTAGTATGCTGATTTAGTTATTGCTTTGACATGACTACTGAAACTGAGGTCTGACTCTAGAGTCACACCGAGATTACGGACTTGATTTTTAGTTGTTTGACCCCTAGAGTGAAGGTATGCGTTCACCTTGAGAACTTCATTTTTGTTTCCAAACGCAATGACTTCAGTTTTGTCTTTGTTTAACTGAAGAAAGCTTTGGCACATCCAACTGTTGACTTCATCAATGCATTGGCACAGGGAGTCAATGGGGCTGTAATCGTAAGGCGATAGGGCTAAGTAGAGCAATTTGGTTCTTTCTCATTATTTGGCTCAGTGGGAGCATATACAGGTTGAATAGGAGTGGCACAAGAATTGAGCCTTTAAGTGACTCCGCATGTCATGGATGTCCACTCAGACTTATGGTCTCCTATACTCACATAATAATCTCTCCCTCCTAAGAATGACCTGAACCATTTTAGGACTATCCCAGAAGCCCGACCCAATTTTCTAGCCTGTCAAGAAGTATGTTGTGATCGACAGTGTCAGTGGGAAGTCGAGTAGTACCAGCACTGATAATTTGCCTGTATCAGTATTTAAGCGAATATCGTTTATTATCTTTATGAGCGCTGTCTCTGTGCTGTGATGTGGTCAGAAACCAGATTGAAAATTGTCAAAGTATCCATTCGAGCTTAAGAATTTGTTCAGCTGATTGAAGACAACTTTTTCAATGATCTTGCCTATGAAAGGAAGATTTGAGATCGGTCTATAGTTGTTTAATATGGTCTTATCCTGATTGCTCTTTTTCAGGAGGGGCTTGACAACTGCAGTTTTCAGGGAGTTTGGAAAACTCCCAGAGAGAAGTGAGGCATTTACCACTCCTAGGAGATCTGCTTCTAAACAGTTTATCACACTTTTGAAAAAAGATGTGGGAAGTGCGTCAAGGGCACAGGTTGATGTTTTAAGGTGCTGTACGGTTTCTTCCAAAATTTTGCCATCAATTTCTTCGAAATCTGACATAGTAACTACTTTCTGAGGTTGTGGTCTGATCTTTCTGACCCCAGCGCAACTCAAGGATGAGCTGATCACCTTTCTGATATTATGGATTTTCTCAGAGAAGGAAGCAAACTCACTGCACTTGCTGTCTGTTTTATTTATTTATACATTTCTTATATAAATAAATTACATATTTGCATAGTGAAGAATTTTTTCTTTTTTAATTTATTACAAAATAAAATAATGTCAGGAAAAGAAAATATCAAAAGAGTCACTACAGTTAATAATGAAAACATTATATTTTTTTAAATCATTTTAAAACAAATTTTTACATTTAAAAAATAATCATGTATTTGAAAGGACTGCTTGAAAATGTTTACATTTGGTCAATGTTTTCCTTTTTTGGGGGTGGGGGGGTGGTCTCCTAAAGAGATCCAAAATTAAAGAAAAGTAGATTCTAAGATTCTAGAGACTTGGTGCAAAATGAGATAACATATTCATCCACTAACCTGGGTTGTCTATGCCGTTGACTTTGGGCTCGTCTGCATTGGTCTGTTTAGAGTCATTGTGTTCAGTATGTGTTTTGGAATCAGCTTCTATATTTTCCTACATGATCCAGAAGTGAAAATTAAGAGGAAATGTTTGTTTCATTTAGTTTAGCATCGGAAGCCAATACATGTCAACAGAGTGAATAAGTTGTAGTATTTTAATGGCTCATTTTATGTGTAAAGTAATTGAGAGTGGTTACGTTGCTCTGTTCCATCTGGATGTTGTTAATAAGATGAGCGTAGCGGCCTTTAGCTTTCATCAAATCACTGTGAGTGCCTGTCTCCTTTATCTCCCCATTATCCAACAACAACACCTCATTACAAAACTCCAAATACTGCAAAACACAACAGAGCGGAGCAGCTGAGGACATCAGTTGAGCTGAGCACACAAAAAAACTGAGAATCATTGGTGAAAAGCTACAATTTTAAGATCCTTATGTAGAGTTACGCATTAAAAGACAGCTGTTCTGCTGAGTCAGACTGACTGACACAGACTTGCTGTGTGACATAAGGTTTGTGTGTGGTTTCTCTGATGGAGAATTTTGTAAATGCACGTGATGTGCATTATTTGTTCCTGCCATTACATAATAGTGAGGCAGGCTTAGATTACCCTTTTCCCAACCTAAGGAGGTTATTCATTAAATGCGATACAAAAATACAAATGAATCATTACTGATACTTCATAAAACTGTCAACATTAGGTTTATGTGCATTTACATGCAAGTTTTATATCTTCCTCCAAGACACTGTTATATATTAACTTCACGTACACGTAAAAAAAAAAAAAAATCCTCCTTAAATCCTCCCTTGTCTGTTTTTTTTTGCTACTCTGAGCAATGCCTGAACTTTGTATTTTGAGCACCTCTTGCATTGTTCTTGCCTCTTCACGATGACTCTCTTGCTTTAGTCCTCAGTTGTAAGTCGCTTTGGATAAAAGCGTCTGCTAAATGACTAAATGTAAATGTAAACGTACAACTGCGACCCCTTAATATTGGAGAGAAACATCTGTTGACAAAAAGCTTGTAAATCTTAAAAATCAGCAATCCCTCCAGAGTTAAGCTATTTATCTTAAAGGGGTGGTAAAACACATTTTTTTGAAGGCTTGATTGTGTTTGTGGGGTGCACTGTAACATGTGTTCATGCTTCGTTTTTTAAAAAATTGCATACATTTTTTTCATATATTTTACCTTTATTCTACACTGCTCTGTCCCTCCTTGTAAAAACGGTCTGATGGTTTCCTGGTTCTATGAAGCCAGTCCCTCAAAACTACGCAATGGGCTCAGATTGGTTAGCTGGCCCAATGTGTTGTGATTCGCTAACCGTCTAGTGCACGTATTCCGGAAACGTCACGCCCCGTACCTTTACCGGTACTTTGTGCTTTGGTGTATTATAAACGATGGCGTAAAACGATTGGTAAAACCATACCAATTTGAGCCCGAATCGGACGCAGAGAACGTTAGTGAAGATGATCGAGCAGAACCTGTTCAAGAACGGCTGTAAAACGACGTTTCAGAAAGGTTTGTTTTTTGTTGTCTCATTACTTTTTAGATACGCTGTTATTTAATTGTACTAATTATTATAGTATTACAAAAAATAAGCTTCATAAACAAGAATTTCATATAATCGGTCTAACAAATTATACTACAGTCCTCAAAGGGATTTTTTTGAGTAAAGACTGCGGATCTATAGTGATCGTTACTGACTGTATGGCACCGTTACTTTTGTATTTTTATAATGATTGTAGCCAAATATCTGTCACCAGAACTATTAACCCAAAACGAACACTAAACATTGGCTTTACTAGTCAAATCAAACACACAACCATTGCATGCCTGTAGACAAACAAGCATGTAGATAAACAATACATAAAAGCTCTAATCAAATAATAAATTACACTAATTCCAAGTTCGCTGTTGAGATTTAAAAAAAAGTTTGTAACGTTAGGTGTTTGTTGGATAACGTTGAGTATGAATGAGCATTTAACAAACTGGTTTGCAGAGCCAAACAGCGTTGTCATTTGTTTACTTCCTTGCTACAACGTACAATTAACAATACGAACTATTACAGGAAAACACATCAACGAAAAATAAATCATACTTAGGTTGTGGCCCGTATCAACAGCTTCTGTTCTTAAGGTTGGAGCTGCTCCATCTTTCAGGACAAGCCGTTCTGCGAATCCTGCATTGAACTCGCCAAGATTGTGGAAGCTTTCCTCCGTAAAATGTGTAGCACAGAGATCGAGATTTGGGTAATAATTAACCATTGATCCCTAACTCCCGCGACCCTAGGAAGGCTGAACAAATTGGACCAGCAATCCGGATGAAAATAACAGCGTTTCGACGGCATTGCGGCAACAACACTCCAGCCTACTATACCACAACAACTCTTCTCCAACGCAATATAAAATGGCCTCGCCCCCCTTATTTAGTATTCTCGGAGGAGGGGTTTATGTAAATAATGGGATTTGCTGACGTCAGCAAACCCGGAGGAATGTCGTGTAGTCCCTACCGGCCGTTTGCTGTAGTCCTTAGAAATTGATTTATTTAAAAGCAAATATCTCCCTTTGCTTTGAACTTTGAGCGCTGTAACTTTGCAGATGTTGTTTATGCTCAAACAGCAACATTACACACTAGCTAAAGTTAAAAAAGTGAAATCGTGTTTTACCACCCCTTTAAAGGATTAGTTCACTTCAAAATGAAAATTCTGTCATCATTTACTCACCCTCAAGTTGTTTCAAGAGTTTTGTTCTTTTACTGAACTTATATTTTAAAGAATGTCGGAAACCAAACAGTTGATGTACTAAATTAATATGTACTTAATGTACTTACTTAGATGACTTCCATAGTATTTTGTGTTCAGTAGAAGAAAGAAATTCATACAGGTTTGAAACAACTTAAGGTTGAGTAAATGATGAAAGAATTTTCCTTTTGAAGTGACCTATTCCTTCAAGTCATTTTTCAAGCAGCTTTCACAAGAGCAATATCTTAGATCAGAACAATAGTTTAAATCAGAGCTAGAATAATCTATATCATTATAGAAACTGGCCTGACTTTTGCATTACTTTTTTTATTGATGTCCATGACTTTATACAAACACCATTTCGGAGTAAAGAGTATGCGTATTTGGTATGCTGTCTGGGGGGAGGGTTCCAAGCTCTGAATGTGGACCGAACCCAGAGTACACCTCCTGTATCCCTGGCTGGGATAGGAACAGATAAGAGTGAGGAGTTGGGGTGGAGGAGGGATGTTGGAAAACTGTCATGGGACTGAGGTAAGTTGGCTATTTTTATATCAGCCTCCTCTCGCTGATTGGGTAGATTATCCGAACTTTGTTATTAACATTGTTTTAAATTACCTGATATTTTTAGTTTTTCAGAAGCTACTGGGAAACACATCTATAGATGTTATCTGGTATGAGCAAATATTTATTCACTAAGTAAAACAGAAAAGAAGCTTGCAACGCAAATGAACATAATTGACATTATGGATTATGTTGTTAGAGTGAATTACCTGCAGCTGATGAGTGACCAGAATGACTGATTTGCCCTTCAGCTCTTTCTTGATGCATTCCTCAAAAATGTGCTTCCCAACGTGTGCATCGACAGCAGACAGAGGATCATCCAAAAGGAAAATGTCTCTGTTAGAATACACTGCCCTGGCTAAACTGACTCTCTGCTTCTGACCACCTGAAAGATTAATACCTCGCTCTCCAATCTTGACACACACACACACACACACACACACACACACACACACACACACAAGCAATATTATTATCCCCATATGTTATATGTATTCCTTTCAACTGTACTCCTTAGTATTATAAACATTTAATGGTTCAGTAAAAAAAATATATATATATCAGTATCTATTCCGAGTGTTGGTGAAAATGTGGAAACAGACCTCTGTCTGGTCTCCATATGGAAGTATTGCCAGATCAGGTTTCAGGCAGCAGGCATGAATAACACTGTCATATCTAAAACACAGCAAGCACATAACTGCTTTTTTTTTTAGGATGCAGCGGTTCATCTCAGTACAAAGGACCAATGTTCAACAACAATTTGGCAGATTATAAAGCAGCTGAGACTGTGTCCAGAGCCAGAAATGTACCTCATCCAATAAAAGCCATTACAAGCAATTAAATAACACACCATAAAGCGGTTCACTGTCTTCATGGCTATAAACAGGATATGGTAGATTACATGTGTTTGAAAGGTGAGGGGCAGTTTCCTAGGAGCATGGTAGGACTGACACTGAGGTGAATTAAAACTTGCTATTTCAAGACGAATGGGTTAGTGGTGTCTTTTTTTTGTTGTTGTTGTTGTTGTTGTTGTTGTTGTTGTTGTTGTTGTTCTGAGTCCTTGCTCACTCAATTCACACTTACCATGGGGAAATAATGTCAAGTTTCATACAAAACTACTCTTTTACACTCTAATACGATATTGATCTGCTTAATATTTAGATAATATTTACATCTATCAGAGAGGCTAAATGAGCGGTCACATATTTCAGATTTCGCCACATTGACCAACAAAAAGCTTGACTTCTGTATGAAGCACAGCTCACACATCACTACACTGTTGACAATAGACCATGGACCTTTTTTTAAATGTGACCACATTAACTGTGAGATACATTTATTCATCAGCTAAATTTGTGTTACACATGAGATTTGTTTTTTTTTTAAATCACTATATCTTTATGAAAGTTTTCCTTTTACCTTTTTACGTAGGTCAGGCTGTAGATTTATCAAGATCTATTGTAGCTAAAAAAAAAAAAAACCATCATGTGTAATTTCATTGCTTTACGACATGACTGTACGTTTTCTTCTTCGTTCAGTTTAGTGCTGTTTATCACTCTAAATCATCCACTGTTCTCCATTAAGCTCTCCTCTTTTGGCCAATAAAGATGGTAATATGATAGACTTTGTGTTGGCATTTGGCCTCCAGTAAAATGTCATACTGTAACTTCAAATGTGGGTTTATAAGTAAAACTCCGCAAGCAGCAAGCAACCGCACAGCCTGTTTTTGATTGTACATTTTGGTAATCATTTTACTGTGCAGAAGTGAACTCTCCTGACACTTTTCAAAAAACAAATATGTAACTGTTGACACACATTCTTTGACCAGTTTTGTTTTTGGTGTTCTCTAGTTTTACCTGGTTTGGTCAAATGGTTCTCCCATAAGGATATTGTCCCTTACAGTCCCGTGGAATATCCAGGCTTGTTGGGAAACATATGCAAATGTTCCATTAGCTGATACAGACCCACTCACAAGATGCATCTGCAGGAATAAATGATTATACTGTCAGTCACATCTCATCACATCATGTGTCTTGGACATAGAAAAGACAGGTGGTGCCACACCTGCTCAAGAATGCTTGATATCAAAGAGGTTTTTCCACTTCCAACATTGCCACACACCCCAAGCAGACTTCCCTATAATTGAAACGAGAGATTCATTAGTATCTTGTAGTGTCAGAACACATCCTGCCTATATCGACTACTGGAATGTTTTAGTGCCCCACATTATAATATATTCATATCTCACCTTTGAAAGAGTGAAGCTGATGCTTCTGATTGAAGATTGGGAGTCTGATTGGTGAGTGGCACTTTGAGATGGATCTTGTGGTTTTTCAGTGGCGTTTATGTCATCTGGCAGGCCCCAAGAGAATGAGGCCTTTTCCATGACCAGCGCCAAATCCATATTTTTATCCTGGGTAACATAACCTTTGGGGTTCTGTACCAACATAAGCTTCTGTAGAGATGCAATCATTAAATATTCTGTTATTTGCACTGCAGAGGAAAATCAGGAATTCAATGTAAAAGACGTGACTGACGCATTTTAGAGTATCAAGTTACAGCATGTTTAAAATACAGCACGGGAAAATATATTTTCCACACACTTATCTTTATAAGTTACACATATGAACAATATTTACATCTATCTCAATATGTCCTAAACCAATGCCTAATTAGAGCAGATAATGGGGCCAAAGGTACAAATTCATAGGGAAAAGGAGGAACTCTTTTTGATAATGAGGTATAAATGAGAGAAAATTATCTTTGATTTTGATTGAGAGAAACCCGTGAATGAGTCCAACCTTGAGTCTCGAAAGAGCCACTTTAGCCTCAGCAATAGCTTTAACAGAGAATGGCAACAAGCCCATAGACATCCTCATGCAGTTAAATACGGCAATGATAGTGTACGCCTGTGGGGAAACAATCAGATGGTTAGAGAAAACTCATCTCTTTTAACAAAGTTTCAAGTACATCAGAGTCATTTGCCAGTTTACATGATGTAGGGAATTACAACAGTTAAGCCAATTAGGACAGAACAGTGCTTTGAACAGAATTATTCAAATACAAAATTAAAAAAATAAATCGATCAATCAATGTATAAGTAATGAAGTTTTACACATTTACACTACCGTTCAAATGTTTTGGGTTAGTAAGATTTTTAATGGTTTTGAAAGAAGTCACTTATGGTAACAAAGGCTGCATTTATTTGATTTAAAATGTAATATTTTAAAATGTAATTTATTGCTGTGATGGCAAAGCAGTTTCAGAAATCATTCTAATGTGCTGATTTGGTGCTCAAGAAACATTTCTTATTATCATCAGTGTTGAAAACAGTTATACTGCTTAATATTTTTGTGGAAACTGTGGAAACTGTTTTTTTAGGATTCATTGATGAATAGACAATTCCAAAGAAGAGAATTTATTTAAAAAAGAAAAAAACTTTTGAACGGTAGTGTAAACTTATCCATTTAGCAGAATATAAGCCTTTTTACTTTTACTGCACTCACAGTGGAAGGTTGAAGAGGCAGTTTCAGTGCAGTGTGGACAATGAAGGTGAGGATGGTTGCCAGTGTGGGGACTATTGTTGTTAAGGAAGAGTTTAAACTCTGAACATAACCAGCCTTTTGTAATAGCAACTTCTCATTTTTCCTAATATCTATATCCGAAGAAAAATAAGGAAAGAAAGGGTGAGAGAAAGGAGAGAAAACACAGCATTTCAGAGTCATGAGTAAAATACAATAGGATGGATGGATGGATAGGCAACCTGTGATTGTTTTCTCAAAAGACTCCTCCCACGCATACATCTTAATGAGCTTGATACACGTCAGAACCTCATTCATTGTGCGAACACGTCTGTCTGTCACAGATACAGCCCGCCTTCTGAACACACCAATCAGCCTGGCAATTGAGAACTATATCGCGCACATACAAACAGACAGGGAAAATACAAAATATTACTGAGACGGGTAAATATTAAATGTACATCTCGAAAATGTGTTACACAACACAGAAAAGACCATTATACCTGTATTGGTAAGAACACCAGGTAGACCAAAATTCCAATTAGTGCCGTGTATCCAAGAATAAAGCAGGCATATATGATACATATGATCAACAGTAAAGGAACACACAGCAGAAACGTTCCAAACAGGACCGCCTCAAACATCCGATAACCATCACTCGTCAACACGTTTATAGTCTACACCATAGAGAGACAAAACATAGAAATAATGCACACAACAATTTATGACAAACACTATTTGTATTATACATAATTTAAGTAATTAAAAAGTGGTTGGACTACTAGAGTAAATAGATACAAATTCCTTATCAAGTACCGATAAATAGATTCTACAGACAGTAAAGTGGCATTATTCACTGTCGAATCAATAGTTTACCTCTCCTACACTGATGCTGGTAAGATTCCTGAGAGAGATGATTTTCTTGAAAGCAAGCATGTTGAATGCTCCCTTCACTCTCACAGCGGTACGCAAATTCACAGCCCACATGAGCGATGCAAAAAATGCCTTGCTGAATTCAGATGTGAACAGAGCCACGCACACACCAACACCATGCAACAGTGTGGATGTCTTTGGCTGTTCGACGTAGTTCAGGATTTCATACACTAGAATTGACTAGAAGACAGACCAAATGTAAAAATAACATTCAAACAGATCCATGATGTGAGACAGGAAAAAAAATAGATTTTAATTTCAAATTTAATTGGAACTATTTTATTCTACTTTACAGAAAATTTGGTTTTAGTACATTGACAATACAAATTATTTAATTAAGGAAATAACATGCCTTTATAATGGCATGCTTAATATTTTTCTCATACAGTATAAATGGGTATTTATACATGTAAATAAACAGATGCTACTATATTTTTGCAAGTGGGTCCCTCAAAATGGGATTGACTTTATAAACTATAAAGCACTTTAAAGTATTAGTTCACCCAAACTTTCTATCATCAATTATTAACCCCCTGGAGCTGTATGGATTACTTTTATGATGGGTGGATGTTAGAGATGCGCGGTTGGCGGTTATAGCCGCGGACTCCGCGAATAAACTGCGGATCGGGCGGATGACGTGACGGAAAAAAATATTTTAATTAAACTCGGGCGGGTGGGGGGCGGTTACTAGTCTCGCGGCTGTCATCAGCAGCGCCTTGTATCAGCGGATGGCGGGCGGGAAAATTGGTCAAACACGTTGGTACGGATGGATGGCGGACGGATGATGAGTTTTGTGATGCGGTTGCGGATGAAATAATAGCCCATCCGCGCTTCTCTAGTGGATGTGCTTTTTGGGGCTTTAAAATCTCAGTTACTATTCACTCCCATTATAAAGCTTGAAAGAGCCATGATATTTTTTAATATAACTCTGATTGCGTTTGGCTGAAAGAACAAATTCATATACACCCAGGATGGCTTGACGGTGAGTAAAGTATGGGATAATTTAAATTTTTGGGTGAACTAACCCTTTAAGGAACATAAAACAATATGTTTTATTGATTATTCAACTGGATGATACTTTGTACTGCTCAGTCATTTTACATACCGGCCCAATAAATACAGCAAAAGTAAATAGGATTGAAGCCAAAAATGACACTATTAATCTTGTCTTCTGAAAACGAATGACCACAGCAGGAAGAGATGCCTTCTCTAGGCCCACACGGGCAACTTCATCGTCCCACAGTCTCTGGAACCTGAACACAACAGAAATCCCAACCTGTTTTCATTTTTTGAAGATAGTTGTTTTGACCACAAATACTGTACATTCTCTAAGAATCATCCTGGATTCAGAAAAACATTCTTACACCTCAGACAACGAGTTAACGTGTGACCAGTGTTTTTTTTGTTCGCCAAGTGCTACACTGCAGCTACTCATTCTGTCGAGACTTCTTGAACTAAATGAACTAAATGATTTAAATGAAAAGATTATGAAGAATACCTCTCTCCATTGATGTGAGCTCCATCATGAGGTGAGAGAGAGGGAAAGTCCTCATTTAACCGATTCCTAAAGAGCCTCCACATCATGGGTGTCATCCATGCAAATGATGTGAAGGAGAAGAAACCAGCATCATCAACTGGGTGCGAGCTGTGCAAAGTTAGAAAATGTACATTTGACATTACATTATGAATTTATCAGACATTTAGAGATTCAGAAATGTCATGTGAATGACAGACTTAACAATCATGAAAACAAAGGTTCTTTTGGTTTTTCTCAGATCTCTTGACGAAATGGACAGATCACTTTCATTACTGAAATCAAAAATATGTGCTTATAATATGTTAAGAAATCTGTCTTACTCTGAGCCAAAACGGAACGGAATGAGGGTTTTCAAGCTTTGCTGGTACTTGTGCTTCTTAGGAGGAGGCTCTGGTTCCCTGTAATCTAGAACTGGAGGACCTTCAGGGAAGGCACTCATGACTGAAGATAATGCTGGTGTCCCCATAGCACTGTCTCTTCTTTGTTTCTGCACAATAAGATAGATATGGAAAAACAAAGAAATAAATATCATAAAATAAAAGGAACTGTGAGACAATAGAAAATGAGTCATAAAATATCTCATAACAGGACAAATGTTGTGACTGAAGAAAAGTAAAATATGCAGTCAACATCTCACTTACGAAAGAAACTCCTTTCACATTCTGTTTTTCTGTGGAGGATGACAAGTTCCTCATTTTTTTCAGCAGTTCCTGTAACTTATTAATAAAGATCTTCACATGAACATTAATAATTAAATATAACATTTAAAATAAATAAATAAATAAAAATCAGTAGCCTTCAGGTTGTAAATGGTAACAATAGTGAGATGTTAAGTGCCTTACCGTTTACCAGTTGTCTTTTTCTCTGTACTGGTCAATGTTGTTGTCAGGCTAACCATGAAAGCCTTAATACAGCAGCGTAATAGCAGCAATGTGCTTCAAAGTGCTGACATTGAGTTACATCACTTTTTACCAGGCTCAAAGGTCACCAAAAGCAGAGGTCTTTGAAACTCCTCCTCTGTCTCTCTCCCTGTCACCACCTGTTGGATGCTAAACAAAAAAAATTCAACCTGTGAAATAAACCAACTTTATAACAGCTGAGGAAACTAGTTCTGGGTGAGAAGGCAAAGGCGCAAATAGGTTCTTTCACCTCTGATACTACTGCTCATGTAGATGTTATGTTGTGCACTGAGTGTCAGTCACCATATTATGAGTTCACATTTAAGTCAAAATGAGTTAGTTTCAACAAATGCAATTTTTAACATTAAGTTGCCAGACTTTTATTTATCTCAATAACAAAAAGATTACAAGGGCAAATGATTTTCCAGGGCAATCATTTAATAACAGAAAAACCAGGCATTAGTTGCTGTAAAATATTTTTCTATAGCAACCTTTCCAACTTATTGAACTTTAAAGTTTTTTTTAATCAGTTAGAGATTTCTCAATGCTGTGAGGTCTGTCCTGTTTGTCTATATATTAACCATCATAAGTTCTCAGTAGGTGATGGGGCACCTGACCTCAGAATAGGTTAATGCTGCTTTAAAGCTCTTCTGACCTATGAACACATATTTCTGATGAGTCAGTTTTGTTGACATGACAGTTAGCAAAGTTTTTTTACTATCCTATTAACTTGACCATACTCTATCTCGTTAAGTTACAATTATGATTTACACATTGTAAATAAAATAGTATAATTTCATAATTATGTTGGCTTGCGAAAGCTAACATACTGTTAAACTATTTAAATGTATTATTAGTGGTGCTTGTGAAGCATCACTATAGATTAGGCTAGTACAAGGGATGACTTCAAAACCAGTAGGATTAATTCACCCCTGGTTCCCTTGAGATTTTCTCAGGGTTTTATAATTGTGTTTTTAGTGTATAAGTAAAATAAAGCCTGCGGTAAACAAAACTTGACGTTTTGTTCTACAACATAAATGCCGAAATACAGAAAATGTGAATTTGGAAGCAGTTAAGTTTATTTTTCAAATATGTTTCTGACAAGTAACTAGATGAGACAGTTTGAGGTGTGAGTGTGTGCAGTTTATGATGTAGAACAAAATGTCAAAGTATTATAATAATTTGTTACATTTATATAGCGCTTTTCTGGGTACTCAAAGCGGTTTTACGTGGAAGGGGGAATCTCCTCAAACACCACGAATGTGCAGCATCCACCCGAATGATACGACGGCAGCCATATTGCGCCAGAACGCCCACCACACACCAGCTTACTGGTGGAGAGGAGACAGTGATGAAGCCAATCAGTATATGGGGATGATTAGGAGGCCATGATGGACTGAGGCCAAGGGGCAAATTTGTCCAGGATGCCGGGGTTAAACCCCTACCCTTTTTTGAAGGACATCCTGGGATTTTTAATGACCACGGAGAGTCAGGTGCTCTTTGACCGTATAGTGTCAGAACCCACACAGACCAGCTGGCCTCACTAACACCTTTTCCAGCAGCAACCTGGTTTTCTCAGGAGGTTCCCATCCAGGTAATAACCAGGCTCAGCCCTGCTTAGCTTCAGTGGGCAACCAGTCTTAGGCTACAGGGTGATATGGCTGCTGGCTGAATAAAGTAATAAAGTATTGTCTAATAAAGTATATGTTTACCGCAGGTTTTATTTTAGTCATAAATTGAAAAACCCCATTATAAACCTCATAGGAAAATCTCCATGGAACCAGCAACGAATAAGTTTTCCGGGGTTTGAAGTCATCCCTACACCACTTTGTTCTCTTGTATACTTAGTAGGGGTGGCACGGTACATGAAAAAACATCCGAACCCTTCGGTTCGGTGCGTGTGTGCGTCGCACGGTTCGACGCATGCGCAGTGTAACCTCGTGCCCGTGACCTCAGACAGTGTTTACTTTTCGCGCGAAATAAGAGATGTGTGGACATGACATGCATATGAGGCTTGTTCGACTTGAACCAGCGCTGCACAGACCGATCGATGAATAACATCAAAGTACCGCGACACTTCCGGTTTTCTTCCCACCGCAGCCTCGCTTTCGATTTAAAAATAACGGCTGCGTGAAATAAGCGTATAGACAGTAAAAGTGGAGTATGGAGTGCTGCAGGTCTCGTCACGTATAGAAATGGCAAGTGGGACATATAAGGAAGGCTAACCGGAGTTGGAGGATGCGCCAGCGTCGTATAAGTCCGCGTGGGAACATTTTGGATTTCATGTTACCTATGATATTTAAATGTATACAGTGACACCAAGTTTAGATAAGAACTCCAGTCATATGTTTCCAAATACTGCACTTTAATTTCAAGTGAAAAAAATGTATCCTCACTCTCAGGGAATAGAAGCATTGTTGATACTGTTTGTGTTGAGGTTGAACTTATGTTTCACTTTATGGTTATGCCTTTGCTATTGTTATAGCCTCATTATAGGCAATTATGTGTAACATATTTTGACTAAAAGATAGTGCTTTAAGAGTTCCTCTCTTTTTCTATTAAAAGATAAACATTTTGTAATACACTGAAGTTGACAGTTTGATAAATGCAAGTTAATTTTAATCTTTGTGTGCTAAAAATGCATATAAGTCCCTGTAGAAATAGCAATACACATTCTCCTTTTTTGCCAAATAAACAAAAGCATTTCATCAATGTCTTTATTGCTGTATCAAAATCTCACCTAGCTTTCCTCAGACATGGTCCCAATAATGTGCTTAAAGTCAAGTCAAATTCAGTTTGTGCATGATTACATGATATACATTTTTTTTTAAATACTGTATCCTGAATTATGGATAATTAAGCTATAGCCTATATGCTGAAGTACATTTCTGGAGTGTTAAAGATTAAAAGAAAAAATAACAACAAGAACCGTACAGAACCGAAAACCGTGACCCTAAAACCGTGATACGAACCGAACCGTGGGTTTGTGAACCGTGCCACCCCTAATACTTAGTGGTGCTAGCAAAACTCACATACTTATGCCGTACAACGGAAGAAGTTTTCGCTCAGTGGGAGAAACACAATGCATTAAGAGCCAGGGGTAAAACTTTTGAACAGGATGAAGAATAATGTCAAAATTATTTTTATAATTTTAAATATGAATTTTTTTTTTAGTACTGCCCCTCAGAAGCAACAGAAGTGTCACAGAACAGAAGGATGCACACAGGTAAGAGTTCAAACACAGTTTATTGGACAGATACACGGAACTGAACAGGAATGAGACCAGTCCAGGGAGTGCAGGAGAAGTGTCTTTATAGGGAGTGCTGATTATGAGGTGCAGGTGCTGATGTAATTAGGTGATGGCTGATGGTGTGCAGGTGGGAAACATGAGGGATGCTGGGAAGTGTAGTGCAGTAGAGGTGATAGAGCTGGTGTGGTGATTGGATACGTGACAGTACCTCCCCCTTCCGGAAGGCGTGACCTCACGCCGTAGATAGACAAAACTGCTGAGGGAGGAGGGTTCAGAAGAAGGATGAGGGGCAGTGATGGATTGGAAGGAGTGGCGAATTATTAAACGTTATACAAGGAGTCTACCCGGGGGGGAGGGAGGAAAGAGGGAGGGAGGGAGGGAGGGAGGAAAGAGGGAGGGAGGGAGGAAAGAGGGAGGGAGGGAGAGGGGGAGGGGGAGGGAGGGAGAGGGGGGGGGGAGGGAGGGAGAGGGGGAGGGAGGGAGGGAGGGAGGGAGGGAGGGAGGGAGGGAGGGGGAGGGCGGGCATCCTAGAGGCTGACGAGTTCGGGTAGCCAGGGCGAAGTCTGCAGTTTGGGTGGCCAGGGCGGATCGGCCATCGTGGCCTATCCATGGGACTCAGGTTTGGCCACTCTGGCCAGGGACTCAGCCCCCCCCCAAAAAAAGGTTGCGAACCCTTGTCGTAAGGCACCTTTGGGAGTGTCTGGAGTCTTGAGATCCTACGAACACATTTGTTTCTGAGTGGTCGCAGCTAGCACTCAGCTGGTTCCCCTTGATAGCAATGTTTTCATGGTTGAGTGTAAAAGAAATCCTTAATAGTGGGATTCCTGACTCCCTATGAGAGAGCTTGGTTTGTTGGTGGAGTCTCAGGTAAGCATTTATAATGGTCACTAGCACTTTGCCTAGCCCCCTTATACTTTCTTGTGATCTGCGACAAAGGAAGGCTCTGAGCTCTTCTGGTCTCTAGACTCCAACAGGAAGTGGTTCGCCTTGAGCAAACCTCTCCTGTTGTATGGCAACTCTGAGAGTGCAGTGCCCGGTTGCATAAAGCACCTTACGTTTTTCCCTCAAGTATGAGACATAAGGTGTGATTTCCCCTCAGCTAAGGGAATGACTTAAGGGTGTTGCATATAATCCCTTAAATGTTTCTGTTAGGTAAGGGAAACCGTTGTGTTTCACGACAGCGACCCAGGTTTTGCCGTTTCTAATAAAATTCGATTGCTGCCATGGACATAGGCCTGTCGCGATAATCAATAAATCAATTAATCGCACGATAAAAAAAAATGAGCTCGATAATTTTTCCAGCCGCCATAATTTTAATTTGCATGCTTGTTTGTTTTCCTCGTCTCTCTCTCTCTCTCTCTACCAAAGAGACTGGATGACAATATCAACGCTGACCGCCACACATTGATTTTCGAATGTTGTTTTTGATTATTATTGGGTTTTTTTACTGAGCCCATTTATGCTTGTCCCTCTCTCTCGCGCGCGCGCTCTCTCACCCTCATATGAGGCGCCGTCTAAGGCTTAAATCAAACTTCATTCACGCACAGCACACATATATGAAACACTTGCATACACATATAATAAGTAGTCACACATACATGTATACTGCTGAATGCTCAAACAAATACATATGAAATGCACAACGACACACCTAAAGTCGCTCACGCACATACACGCGAACTCTACACACACGAGATGCGCGCACACACAAACTCTCCACGCACATATGAGACACGCGCGCACACACACAAACTCGCGCACACTCATATGAGACGCGCGCGCGCACACAAAAACTCTCCACGCACATACAGTACTCATAAGAGACGCGAGCACACACACAGACACACACACAAACAAACTCACAAACTAGCGCACATACTCATATGAGACCAGACCACACAGTACATGATGCATATGATTCTCAGTGTCACACATTGTTAAGTGCATTTTTTGTTAACAGAGACTGAGAGTCCATTGCTTTGATTGTTTTCGGTTGTTTTGTTCATTTAAATAGTCTTTAGAAATAAAAGTTTATTGATCTTTGAAAAGGTGTACCTACATTATTATGCCATTTATCATTATTTTAGATGAAAATGGTCTCAGAACGACAATATTATCGTTTATTATCAATATTATCGTTTATCGCAATAATTTCTTGGACAATTTATCGTCCAGCAAAATTTGTTATCGTTATTTGTTAATACAGATAGCGGTACGTTTCACAGAAAACAGCATAACATGGATAAGGAAAACAAAAAAGAAAACCAAATATGAAAGAGAAGGATTAGATGAGACAGAAACTCAAATTGATAGTTTATTCAAAATTAAAATTCTGTCATCATACTCACCCTCATGTCGGTCTAAACCAATAAAACTTTCATTCATCTTTAGAAACAAATAAAGATATTTTTATATTCACTCATCATTTCTGTCCACTTATTGAAAGACATAAAAGTTATCCATATGATTCAGGCTGTTTCGTGCGCGTTCCAATAGTGCAATAACAAATGAGATTTGTTCTTGCGCGTGACGCACGCACGTTTGAGCTTCCGTTAACCATATACAATGTACTTTATATGTTTATATGTGAAAAAACGGCAAAATTAAAATTTGTTTATCATATAAAGCGGATGATTGCATCTCATTAGAAGACTTGGATTGAACCTGCTCGCTCCGTGTAACACTTATGGTGAAGTTTTCCAAACCTTATGTTTTACTTAGGAAAATTACAGTTAAGGGGCTTTATGCAACACTTATCGTTTTTTAAGAGATTACTTAAGGGAAATTCTTAGGGTGTATGACGTTTCACCTAAAGAAACCCTTAAGAATGCCCTTAGTTTTCCTTAAACTTAAGGGTGTTGCAAAAAATTACACTTAAGGTGCTTTATGCAACCAGGCACTGGAGTCTAGAGACCAATTCAGGTTTTACAATGGTTGTAGCTACACTTTGCTGGTAGCTTCCATTGGTCATTTAGGATGAGCATGGAGTAGAACCTTCCCGGTTGTGGGTAAGGTCCTCCGCTCCCTGTAAAGAGCTCATTCTGACTTCAGCATCATTCCGCTATAGACAATGACATCGAGTGGTATGGTTCTCTGTGAGCCTCCTTGGTGGAACGGTCTTTAAGGTGGAGTGTTGTTAGGCCTCCTCTAGACAGTCATCCTACTGAGGCCTCAGTGTCCCGGAGTTCCACTTCAAGTTGTCAGACCTCTGTGAGACTCCTTGATAAGCAGTCCTTAGCGTTGAGCGTAGTTAAGTTTCCTCACGCTATAGAGGGTCGTTATGCTGAAGCGAAGCCCCCTCTCTGAGAGCTTTGTGGAGGCAGTGGACTGGGCTGTAGGCTCTTTTTTAGCCTCCCTGATTAACTGTCTTCAAGGTGGGCATTCCTAGGTCACCCCTCGCTTTAGAGAGTCATCCTGGTTAGGCCTCTGTTTCCCAGAGCTCCACTTGGATAGCAGTATCCATCCATAGTAACCATCTATGACACCTAACAACACCCTAGCAACTGCATAGCTACCACCCAGAACACCCCAGCAACTGTGTAGCAATCACCCAGATTACCCTAGCAAACTGCATAGCAACCACCTAGAACACCTTAGCAACAGCCTAGTAACCATCCAGAGTACCCTAGCAACCACATAACTACTGCCTAGAAACCACCCAGAAATACCCTAGCAACCCCTTAGCAATCACACAGAGTACCCTAGCAACTGTCTAGCAACCACCCCGAGTACCCTAGAAACAGCATAACAACTTCCTAGCAACCATCCAGAACACCCGAGCAACCATCTAGAGTTCCCTAGTGATTGCATAGCAACTGCCTAGCAAAACCTTAGCGGCCACTTAGCAATCATGAATGAGGTATCAACCACCCCATAGATTCCATTGAAAAAAGGTGGGAAGGATATCTGTGAATCAGAACATCGTAGAGACAAGTGAGTGGCCTCTTTGGACTCAGACTGGCAAGTAGTTTTTAAATATCTTAGCACCAGAACATCACAGAAACCCAGAGTTTAGCTCTTTTGATCTGGTCAAACATTTAGTCTATTATTATCACCATGGTAACTGTCTAGCTGCACATTAGCAACCATTTAGAGGGCCCTGGCAACCGTGTGGCAGCATGAATAAGCCATATTTCAGCACCAGAACATCGTAAATTGATGAGGGTTGGCTCTATTGATGAGGGCAGGCAACCAGTCTATAAGTTTAACCCTGATGAGTCCTTAGCTCACCATAGCAACCATCCATATAACCCTAGCAACCGTATAGGAACATGCAATGTCATTTCTTAGCACCAGAACATTGTAGTAACTTAGGGTTGGCCTCTATTGACTTTGGGCAGTGTACTGATACCATAGAAAATCCCCAGCAACTGACACCCATCAACCACATAGCAATGCCAAAGCAACCACACAAATACCTAGCAACTGCCTAGCAACTATCAAGCAACACCATAGTAACCATCCAGAATACCCTAGCACACCCTAGTAATCACCCAAAAAACGTTCTACTTTCAAAACATTCAAACTGTTTCAGCTTTTACTACTTTTTTTCAAGCTAGGCTTTCTCAAGCAAACATCAAAGATGGTCTTGACTAACTTTTTTTATCTAGTTTCTAAATGGATTTCATGGTGACGTTTAGGAACACATTCACAAGTTCTGGATAATTTTGTGTAGCTGATTACCTTCGTATTGAACTGGAGCATAACAGGGAGCATCTCTGTCCAGACTGAACATGGGAAACTGTGTAGAAGCAAAATAAAAACAAATTCAGTTCAAGTATTCAGACCATCAAGCTCTGGCAAGTATAGTACATAACTTGGTATCAATAATCACCAACATTCAGTGATGCTTTAGCGGCATGCTCTTATTTTAATTATGAATTATTGCTCAGTTTTTTTAATTAAACTTTCTGTTGTTTATTATTGCACTACAAAAACAAATTATGTTGTGCATCAACGATTACCTTTTCTCTTATAACATTCGCCAACAAATCTCCCTGCGCATGCGTTGTCGGCATCATCATGTCATTCGTTTTTGTTATGTTATTCATCAAACAGCGATTTTCAGTTCATTCGAGATCGGTATAGAGTTTGATTCAGAGTGCTCTTAAGTAGGCTATTTAATTTAACTCAACTAATTCTCCTTCAAACGGAAAATCTAAAGGTTGGTTAGGTTCCTTTTGCGAATACGTTCAAAAGATTAACTGAATAGCACCGATTTAAAATGACAGCATCCGTGAATCAGATAGGATTAAATGGCCGTGACCAAATGAAAGTTATTAAAAAAAAGTTGACTGAACCTTTAACTAAACCAAGAACCTACAGTGCAAATTGGAATGCATCTTTTCCAGTGGCGGTTCTAGACCATTTCAACTGAGGGGGCCAAGCTGGGGCCAGTTGTACTGTTAGAGGGGCCAGTTACATTTAGACCTTATTGTTGTCATATCATTTTCTGCTCTGCACTGCAGGCATTATCAGGCAAAATACCATGTTTATAATCATTCAACAATGTATTTGCACTCCATTATATTTTTACATTTGGATTACATAATCAGTATTAGTCACAGTAACTGTAATTGACATGATGTCCTTCTTTCTCTTCATTTTGGTGAGAACTATAGAGCAAACGCAATGGGGACCAAGAAGCTTATTAATTCATTTACTGAAAATAACTGACTTGCTAGGTAACTATGTCTAACCGTTTACAGGATTCCTGCACACTTTTTAAAATCAAATTTAAGGCTTTTTAAGACCTGAAGAAATCAAAATTCATACCGTACATTAGGGGTGTGCAATATTGACAAAAATATATCTCAATATTTTCAACGCTTTGTTGATAATAATTAGATGATATTTTACTGATTGTGTTTTTGTGCTGGTGCCATGGCTGGTTTAGGCCTGTTGTTAACAGCAGACTCACAAAGATATACATATTTTTCATATTCTATGCAGTGGTCAGTTCACAGCAGTGACAGAAATTAATTTTTAATTAATTTAATTTGCCACCTTAAATTGATTTCCAGGGGCATTTTCACCTATATATGGACATTCTTTCTAGACTTATTTAGAGTTATGAATCACCTTTTATGTCAAATACTAACATTCAAATTATTCAGTAATTATACTTATTTATACAATAATAGGCTACTTAATTATACAATAATTATACAGTACCACTGTTACCAGTCAAATTAATTCATTCAATCAAAATCCATCTTTGCAGTGCAGAGGTGACACAGAAGCGGCATTGCATAAATAAAGCTATGAGATTTTTTTTAAAATCAATATTTAAATATGAAATGATTTCTAATTTTAACGTTTTAATTAAAGGGTACTTTAAATATGAAACTAAAACCGCCAGTAGGCGGCGGCAAGTCACTGTCTTAATAAGTGAGTTGAGGGATTCATTCATTCAACCGATTCGTTCAAACGGCTGATTCATTCGGGAAAGGAGCAAGTGATTCGTTCCAAACGCGGATTTCAGTCAAGAAATCATCGCTGTCTGTAGCATTGAGACTCTGCTACGGTTTCATTTTGAAATTCTAGTCGGCGAAATAAAGGGAAAACAAACAATATTGACAATATTGTGTCTAAAAATAACTCCCAATGTTAACTTATTGTTAATTTAACTGTTGTATAACATCAATATCACAGTTGCAATTGTGCACGGGAAATTTTGATATTCTAATATAAGAACATAATATGATATAAATATAAGACATAAACTAATTTGGGGACATAGCCTACCTATGAACTGCACACAGTAGTGAAAGGACGATAGACAAATGCGATGTCAGCTCAGCTTTCTTCTTCTCTCCTCTCTCGCGTGCAGCAGACAGACGTTATTTTGCCGCGATTCCCGCGAATGTGATGCGAATTGTCACGTGAACAAGCAAATCCACAAAGATAGAATAATAAAAAATAATACGCATACAACGATAAACAATGATAGCAAAAAAACAGTTTTGTAAAAAATATTTCACACTCCACATTTAGGGGGGCCACAAGGGGGGCCAAGCTTGTTGTCGGTTCTAGAGGGGGCCCCCCTCTAGAACCGCCACTTTCCAAAATGAGGAACTGTTCAACTTGGCAGTACATAAATGGAGAAAAAAAGGGGGGAAACAAAACGACTCGGTTACTAACGTAACCTCGGTTCCCTGAGAGGAGGGAACGAGTATTGCGTAAGTAGCTTACGCTATGGGAAAACTCATTTTCTCGAGAATATTGAAGTCTTTATGTAAAACGCATTGCAGCTGCACAGCTGACAGCAATGAACGAAGGAACTCGGTCATTGGCTGTGCTGCGGCAACTTGCTCGAACCAATGACGGGGCGACTCTGAATGCGCGACCAATGAGCGCGCTTCGCGCCCGCGCGCGTCAGAGCCCGCCAAGATGGGCGTGGCCAAGCTATATATTGGGCGCCCCGTCATGAGAGTTCTTTAGGTTAAAACGACTGAAGCGAACTAACCAAGCACAAGCACGGCAGCTTACGCAATACTCGTTCCCTCCTCTCAGGGAACCGAGGTTACGTTAGTAACCGAGGCGTTCCCTTTCGAGAGGTCTCTCCTATTGCGTAAGTAGCTTACGCTATGGGAACACCATGCAAAACGCCGTGCGTGCTGAACTTCGCCTTATGATAGCCAGAGGCAGGTGCCTGAGCTAAAAAGCAAAGTTATCATCCAACTAGCCGGCAGAGGCGAGCTTTATATGTGGGAAAAAATACAGAGCGGCTAGAAGGCGCTCAGTGTGACACAAGCACATACATAATCTAGATACGAACTCGCAGTTCAACTAGCATTATGCTGATAGCACATTGGAATGCAATGTCGGGACCTGTAGGTTGTAGAATCTGATAAATGTGGACGGTGAGGCCCAGCCTGCCGCCGCACAAATATCCTCGATCGGTATCCCGCTCGACCATGCCCAGGAAGAAGCCACACTCCTGGTGGAGTGTGCTTTGACTCCCCAGGGGCATTGAAGTCCCTTAGCTTCATAAGCCAGCGCTATAGCTTCGACTATCCAGTGAGAGATTCTCTGCTTTGAAACGGCGGAACCTTTCGTACGGCCGCCAAAGCATACAAACAGTTGTTCTGTCTGTCTGAATAGGGCAGAACGCTCCAAATACACTCTGAGAGCCCTAACGGGGCAGAGTAGATTAGCGTCGTGTTCGTCTGCTGGAGACGAAAGCGCAGTTAGGGAGATAACCTGTGCTCTGAAGGGAGTGGTGAGCACTTTAGGAATATACCCATGTTTCGGTCTAAGGACGACCCTGCAGTCGTTAGGTCCGAATTCTAGGCAGGCAGCGCTTGTTGAAAGCGCGTGCAGGTCGCCCACTCTCTTGACCGAGGCGAGTGCCAGCAAGAGCGCCGTCTTGAGCGAGAGCTGTTTAAGGTGCGTGGTTCGAACGGGGGCCCTTTAAGAGCGTCTAGGACCGTAGCTAGGTCCCAGATCGGCACTGAGGGGGGGCGTGAAGGGTTCATCCTCCTGGCGCCCCTTAGGAAACGAATAATTAGGTCGTTTCTTCCCAATGGACGTTCCATTACAAGGTCGTGCGACGCTGTGATGGCAGCCACATATACTTTGAGCGTGGAGGGGGTGCGGCCCGCCTCCAGAAGCCCTTGTAGGAAAACAAGTACACTCGTAATCTCGCACGTTACAGGGTTCAGGCCCTTGGTATTACACCAGTCACTGAACACTTTCCATTTCTGGGCATATAAGCGTCTCGTGGAGGGCACCCGCGCCTCAGCGATGGTTTTTAGTGCTCCGCTCGCGAGGTTCCTGGGAACCCGTTGAGGGGCCATGCATGAAGGGCCCACAGATCGGGGCGGGTATGAAATATCATCCCGCTGGCCTGACTGAGGAGGTCTGGCCTCAGTGGAATCGGCCGTGGTGCAGATTGCATTTGCATCAGATCTGGAAACCATGTTTGGTTCTTCCAGAGTGGGGCTATCAGCAGCACTGCGTTTCCCTCCTCTCTGACCCGACTGATGACCTGTGGCAGCATCGCGATCGGGGGAAAGGCATATAAGGGGCGGCTCGGCCAGCTCTGGGCGAGCGCGTCCATGCTTTTCGTGAAGAAAAGAGAGCAGTGCGCGTTCTCCTTGGAGGCGAAGAGGTCGATCTCCGCTTTGCCAAAGGTTTTCCATAACCACTGAATCGTCAGAGGGTTGAGAGCCCATTCTCCTGGGAGAATCTTGTCTCTGGATAGCATGTCTGCCCCCTGGTTCAGGGCGCCTGGCACATGCGCTGCTCTCAGCGAGCGCAAGTTGTGCTGGGACCATAAAATGAGTCTCCTGGCCATTGAATGCATGGAGCTCGACCTGAGTCCACCCTGGCGATTTATGTACGACACTACCGTCATGTTGTCCGTTCGGACCAGGACGTGTTCGTTTTTTAGATGTGGGAGCAGGGCTCTGAGAGCCAAAGCGACCGCTTTCATTTCCAGACAGTTTATGTGTAGGCGCTTCTCCGGGTTTGACCAAAAGCCGGAGACAGGCCTGCCCTCGTAAAGGGCCCCCCAACCTATTTTGGAGGCATCTGTCGTTATCATCTTTCTCCTTGTGTTCACACCCAGACTCACGCCTGACTGGTACCAGTCGGCGGCTTTCCAGTGCGTCAAGGCTTTTATACAGCCGTGGTTCGCTCTGATTAAAAAGTGGCCCGAACGCCACGCGTGAGTAGGGACGCGGCTCTTGAGCCAGCGTTGGAGAGGGCGCATATGCAACAATCCTAGCTGGAGTACGGCCGATGCTGAGGCCATGAGACCGAGCATCCTCTGAAACCGTTTGACGGGGGCGCGCGCGCCCGCTCTGAATGATGTTGCAAGGCGCCGGATGGTGAGCGCGCGCTCCGATGAGAGACGCGCTGTCATTTGCATCGAGTCTAGAACTATTCCCAGGAAAGAAATTCTCTGGCTGGGAAATAGTATGCTTTTTGCAAAATTGATTCTTAGACCCAGGCATTCTAAATGGCTGATAATCCAAGATCTGTGTGTTATTAGCTGACTCTCTGATTGTGCTAGAACCAGCCAATCGTCGAGATAATTCAGTATTCGCACTCCCCTTCGTCTTAGGGGGGAAAGTGCTGCATCCATACATTTCGTGAATGTACGGGGAGCCAGGGACAGGCCGAACGGGAGTACTGTGTACTGGTATGACTGTCCCTCGAAAGCGAATCTCAGAAACGGCCTGTGATGAGGCGCTATTGGAATGTGAAAGTAAGCATCTTTCAGATCCACTGAGAGAAACCAATCTCCTGGGCGCACTTGCGCGAGGATATGCTTGGTTGTTAACATTCTGAACGAGCGAATCATTAGTGCTTTGTTCAGGTGTCTGAGATCTAGGATGGGGCGGAGACCGCCATCCTTTTTCGGGACGAGAAAATAGCGGCTGTAAAAACCTGTCCCGCTCAGAGAGGGGGAAACAGTTTCCACAGCGCCCTTTTCTATTAGTTTGCGCACCTCGGTGCGTAGAACATGTGAACACTCTTTTCTCACTTTCGTCTCGACCACAGTCGTAAAACGTGGTGGTCTGCGAGCGAACTGGAGCGAGTATCCGTGCTTTACTATATTCAATACCCATTTCGGCATATCTGGAATGTTTTCCCATGCCGCTGCGTGTACAGATATGGGCTGAAAACAGGCTAGGGGCGGGCCGCTGTGACATAGGGACCCGGCTAGCGAATCGCCTGAGCTCGTAGCTCTCAGAGGCGCGGGCGCGCGCTGAGCAGCTGAGTGAATGGGCGCGTGTGTGATTACAATAGCGCGCGCTGTGTTTGTAAAACTCGCAGCCTGAGCTGAGGTTTTGTTTGACACTGTAAGGGCAGTGTTTATAAGTGGGGGTGCATAAACAGTGGTAGGCACAAGCGTCACTTTTATAATGTTTCCCGCTTTTACTGGGGATGAATTTATAACTGTGTGAACAGTGCTTGTGTGTAGTGGTGCGTACATGACCGTAGGCACGTGATCTACATTCATGGGAAGCGCAGCCTGAGCTGGGAATGAATTTGGCACTGTTTTGACAGTATCTGGGAATGCACACTTTGTGGACATGTGAACCCTTAGTGATGCAGGCAGAAAAAGACTCTTTTTGTGTTTTCTGTGCGTCGCCGTAAAAACGGCGTTTGTTTGCAGGTGAGCGAGCTCTGTGACTGGCCCATTGACTGCTGTATGGACATATCCAGCCGCCTGTAAGGGGACTGGGTAATGTTTGAGCTTTTGCAGAGAGAGTGGTCCGGCTTTTGCGAGACACGCACTCTCTCTTCTCATTTCTGTGGCTAGGACGGCTTTCGAGGCTCAGGGTTCAGCACAATCTTGGGCCGAGGACCCCGTCGCTCAGGAGGCGGCTTGCGGTTGTGAGAGCGCGAGCGGCGTCGAGCGTCAGCCTGAGGCGCGGGCTGAGAGGCGGTGGGAGCTGTTCTAGCCCGCTGCGGCTGTGGCGGTCTCTGTCTGCTCTGCGATGAGCTGGAGCGCTTTGGCAGGAAATGACGCATAGCTTGTGAAGCGTTCTGGGCCTCAGTGAAGCGTTCGGCGAAACCTTTAACCGCCAGTCCAAACAGCCCGCTGGTGGAGATAGGCGCATCGAGAAATGGCGCCTTATCCGCGTCCTTCATTTCAGTCAGAGTCAGCCACAGATGGCGCTCGAGAACAGTCAAATTAGCCATAGCACGGCCGATGGACTGGGCGGTGGCCTTCGTGGCTCGCAGAGCTATATCAGTCGCACTGCGTAAGTCCCTGAAGGCTTCGGGTTCGGGGCCAGACTCGTCCATAGAGCGGAGAAGCTTGGCTTGGAACACTTGAAGTACCGCCATTGAGTGAAGCGCTGATGCAGCTTGGCCGGCAGCAGCGTAGGCGCGACCGGCGAGAGCAGAGGTAGTGCGGCAGGGCGGAGACTGGCTCGGCGTGACGTCACTGAGCTCAGGTTCAGGAAGCCTCTGTGAGCGGCGCTTTTTCTTAGTGCGCGGCTCAAACAGAGGGGTGGCGATGGGCTCGCTCACGGCGAAAGCGGCGAGGCGAGCCCGTAGTGCGGAGAGACCCAGGTCATCACATTCCGGGCATCCGCCCTTGGTCAATGCAGCTTCTGCGTGGTCACGGCCCAGGCAGCGAGCGCAGATGATGTGACGATCCCCGTCCGGGAGAAGGTCTCTGCACGACGCGCAGGAAGGCATTTGAAACAATGCCTTATTGGAAAATTGCTCTTTCACAAATGTCGCGGGGCGGACAGATGTAAAATACTTGCGTATATGGCGCGCCGGATGGCTCAGTAGGAGGTGCTTGAAGGCGGCTGAAGGTGCCGACGTCCTCGTAGCAATCCCGCTGGTATGCTTTTCCACGGCGGCGAAGGCTTCCAATAATCCGGAGGATCCAGCGAAGAAGGTGTTCGCTGAAGGAGATTAAATCTAAAGAACTCTCATGACGGGGCGCCCAATATATAGCTTGGCCACGCCCATCTTGGCGGGCTCTGACGCGCGCGGGCGCGAAGCGCGCTCATTGGTCGCGCATTCAGAGTCGCCCCGTCATTGGTTCGAGCAAGTTGCCGCAGCACAGCCAATGACCGAGTTCCTTCGTTCATTGCTGTCAGCTGTGCAGCTGCAATGCGTTTTACATAAAGACTTCAATATTCTCGAGAAAAGGAGTTTTCCCATAGCGTAAGCTACTTACGCAATAGGAGAGACCTCTCGAAAGGGAACAGCATATAGGCTCCGGTAGACATCAAAGCATGTCCACAATAATCCCCTACAGTATTTGCGTAACATCCTGTCTCCTTGACATCCTGTATAAAATGTCTTTATCTGATCGTTTTGAGGCATCCTTCACTGCCTAAGTAAATTATTTTTATAAATGTCCAGGGAAAAAAAGCATGGTGGCCAATATTTGCTTGTTTATGACAAGTCACAATTTGTTCTAAATCATAATAGACAACATTTTATTGGGTGCCTGTCTGAAGCCCGTTTGCCTTATGAGGAGCCTTCATACAAAGATGCTGTTTGACTGGGCAGTCCATAGCATAGGGGTGTGTGCGTGTGCGTGTGTGTGTGTGTGTGTGTGTGTGTGTGTGTGTGTGTGTGTGTGTGTGTGTGTGTGATATAGGCATATACATATATTAATTTAAGACTTCATATAAACAGAAAAAAACACTTTCTTAAGTCTTCTGAATATTAAAATGTAAATATTAATATAGGGTACTATACATGTACTTTACACTTCCAAAACAAAGTATTTAACTAATTATTAAACATTATTATTATTATTATAACATCGTCAAATTGATATAAAGTTAAACAAAAAAAATGTAAGCCAAGAACAGACCATATTTCAAAGAGAAAAATTTAGACAGAAAATACCTTGCATGACTTAAAACTTCTCATTTTGCTGTGCAAAGAACACAGGAAAAAGGAATTTCCTCCTTTTGTGGCTAACTCTTGATACAGTATGTTTGTCTCCTGATTCTTGAAGCAAGTGTTTCAGATACACAAGCTTTGGAGTTTGCTCAGTGATGCATACTTTTCCACAACAACAGCTCTGTGTCTATTGACCAAACCATGTGAAACTCTCACTCGCTCTTTCTGTTTTTCTTCAGCCAGGAGTCATATGACAGAACATGATAAATCAGTCTCAAAATAAAAACTGCCCTATGAGTTCTAGTGTCAAGAACTGTCCCGCGCCTCCTTTCCGCTCCATACTTTGATTAGTGCTTGATTAGCATATGTTTCAGACAGCCATTATCAATCCAAAGAAGAAGCCAAAATAATTAAAACTGCTGTACATGGTGTGTAACCTACATGTACATTTTTGTAGCCTACATCATATAAATATATTTAAGTTCAAGTAGTTTATTTGTCATTTGTGCAGGGTACGCTGGGCATTGAAATTCTTATGACAAGGCTGCAGGTCACAGAATGCAAAAATAGTGCAGGACAACATACAGACAGACAGACAACAATAACGTACAGATGGGCCGAGCATATATGAAAGGCAGACAAAGTGATCTAGAAATAGAATAGAATATAGCCTACTCTTCAATATAATACTGTATTAACAAATGGATTCAGACTTATGTAGGCTAGCTTTAACGTTGAAATTAATTTATGATTAGTAAGATCATAAAGTTATAAATCGACCGATAAAGATTGTGGCACCATTTAGGGGTGCATATGTATGAACCTTTTTGTGGAAAAAAATAAAGGTGCAAAGATGTCAAAATGGTGCTGCCCCACTCACAAGCTGTTGGACCCCTAAAGGTACAAGTTTTACATATTTATTCTCTGTGTGCACCCAGACAATCTGAAATACACACATTATGTTGCACAATCAGTAGACTGCATGTGATTAAATTGCAATGTCCCAAATGCAAGAGTATCTCTCAGTTGGAAACAGAGACATTTATATAAATAAAAGCAAAATAAAATGTAGCAAATAAAACTGATTCTGAATCTAAAACATTAGCTTGATTTGACCACTTGATGACGCTGTTAAACCATTTTTAAAAGGCTCCTGATTTGAGCCTTGTTATAATTGTCCTGTTTACACGACACCATTTTCAACTAAAAACATAAACGCGTTTCAAAGTGCAAGTTTTTAAAAACGGTCTCCGTGTAAACAAAAACGCAAATCTCTGAAGACGATGACGTCATACACATGCGTATTACGTGTTCAGTCCATAGGGTTTCATCGCCATCTAACGGCTTGGCAGGAGAACAGCGTTTTTAGTCGTTCACAAGGATCTGTGTAAATGGGGATTGTTTTGGACAATGTCTGTAAGCGGAAAACTCAAAGGAAAAACTTCTCAGTTTTAACCAATCGTTGTCGTGTAAACGTACCCTGGCCTTATACACGTTGTAAGTGTGCGTAAGTGCCTTAATTAAGTTTATAATTTAGGTATCATGAGTTTGCATGTTGTTTCACAATAATAGCCTACGACAAAATTTGAAGAAACCATATCCTCACAGATTGTTATCTGATTCATTTAATGTCTGGAACATTATGGCATATAAGCCTGTAAAGAGAGCAGTAGAAACACGTTTACGATGTATTCTCAGTCAGTTCTAGCAAAGACATTACACAGTAGGGGTCAAACTGTATCTGCCTACTAATTTTAGCAACAGTCATAAGTCAAGAAGCATGTTGTATGGTCAGCAACTGAAACAAACAAGCATTTGTTTCGATTTCCATCATCAGTAGTGCTATTCTGTGAAACACTAGTTTTGTGATCTGTCACACATGATAGTTTGAAATGCAGTAGTAATGCTGTGTTGAGTCGTTCAGAAACGTTAGCTTTGTGGATTTTGCCCTGTGTTTATCATTCATAGTTAATTTATTACAACTCTGCGGTTCAAGGGTTCTTGTGTTATTCAATCACCAATCCTTAATGTTGCACACATTCTCTGAGCCTACTTATCTGTCAACTCTCACTGGATTCATCTTAATGGTAGGATTTTTTATAATATGAAAATAATAACTTTTACAGTTCTTTCCTGATTGTTGTAAATTAGAGGAATTTGTAATCATGTTGAATTATGTATGTTATGTCAGAGAACCTGAAACAAAATCTCCCCTTACCCATGTGGCAAAAACAAATATTTTCATATTTATTTTTAATGTATTTAAAAATATGCAAAAATGTCAAAACTGATCATATCATTTTTTTTAAATATATTTTCAATACATTGGCAATTATTTATGCAGCTATCATTCATGTATTTATAAATATATTCTATTGCTCCTTGAAGTATGCAGTATAGCCTATATATAGATATAGCCTATGCACACAAATAATTTTTTCCTACTTTTTTTGCCATATGGGTATCTTCCTCTGTGCATAGGTTTCATCTTCTCCCACGTTCTGATTTTCCTAAATCTTTCTTTTTTGTTCTCCGTTGCTGCAATTTTGATATATACTTTAGTGATTCTAAATCACTTTTGAGTTCCATATAATGATAAAATGGTTAATATGCTTTATCACATGAAATTTGAAGTCCTGAAATTATTTATTCTTATACATTATAACAATGTAAACTGGCAACAGAAATTCTGTTAAAATTATTTGTGCATTGTTTCTCGTAGTGATATAATGGATCTGAGAGAGTATTTAAACAGGATTGGATTTACTGGCCAATATGACAAAGCCAGCCTGGAGAGTTTGTTCGCCATCCACAAGCTGCATGTCATGAATATTCCATTTGAGAATCTCAGCGTCCACAGTGGGGAGAAGAACACTATGGATCTGCACATCATCTATGATAAAATAGTGAAGAGCAATCGGGGAGGCTGGTGTTGTGAAAACAACCTCTTGTTCTCGTGGGTTCTGAGGGAGATGGGATACAAATTCACCATACTGGGCGCCAAAGTGTTTAACTCGCTCGATAAGGAGTTCTTCCCCAAGGACTGTCATCTCATCAATCTGGTGGAGATTGATGGGAAGCCATACATTGCTGATGTGAGCTTTGGAGTGTCGTACCAAATGTGGCATCCCTTAGAGTTGATCTCACGTAAAGACCAGCCACAGCCTCCAGGTGTGTTCCGCCTCATAAATGACGGGGTGAAGTGGGTTCTTGAGAAGACCGGAAGGAAGCAGGTGGTCCAAGATAAGGCCTTTGCTAATTCTAACCTCATTGAAAAAAGGCTCACCAAAACAATGTACTCCTTTACATTAACACCCTGTGATGCAGATCATTTCCTGGAGACATCAGAGTTCCTGCAGACTAATCCAGAATCTCTGTTCATGCTCAAATCCATTTGCTCCCTTCAGACGCCCACAGGCTTCAGAGCTCTGATTGGTTGGACGTACAGTGAAGTCACATTCAAAGAGGACGCAGACTCTGTGGACATGAAAGAAATCCCAGATAGTGAGATAGTGGCTTTACTAAAGGAAAAGTTTAACCTGGTGTTAGTTAATAAATTCACACCTAAAAACAACAAAGCTGATTATTGCATCTAGTACTCAGCAACTACTCATCTAATACTTAAGTACCCAGTGTGTTTTGTTTCAATATTAAGATGAAAATTGTACCTTGTATTCTTGTTCTCTCTTTCATTACTTTGTCACAGGACGATTTGAAGCAATAATTTTCCATTTTATTTTCATGGCATAACAATAGTTAATGGATTTTTACTGATGAAGTCAGACATAGCTTTGAGAAGGACACAATTATTCAATAAACTCTGCAAATTTTTTACCATTACTTTGTCTCCTGCTTTCTGCTCTTTTCTGCCTGTATTCATCTGCCTTTCTCTTGGGCTGGTAAAAGAGTTTTAATACTTGACAAAATGTTAACTGTCACGGGGCGGACTGGGACAAAATTTCAGGCCGGGAAATCTCATACTCATCCAGGCCATCCCATACACCCACAACAAATTTTGAAACCACGGAAAACACAATTTTTTGTATGGCAATCACCATCACATAAAAAAGGTTTAAATCCTTAGGCTGGGGCGTGCAAAATAATTAAAGGTTCTTGACCTTCATTTCCATTTTCCTTTTCATTCTCTTCATTTTCCCTGATATCTCTCTGTCTCTCACTTGAGTGTGTGTGTGTGTGTGTGTGTGTGTGTGTGTGTGTGTGTTTACTTTTTGCACAAATTTTCTTGTACCTGTCAGTTTTTCATCTACATGTCACCACATTGTTGCAAAACAACCACCTCATTGTAATTCGTGTGCACATAATATAGGCCTAGTTAGATTTAAAGTACTAGTGCAAAGCCCTTGCAAAATCTGTTTTTGTTTTTAGTAATTGTTGGTTTGGTATGTTTGAGTTGCTGAATAGCCTAGGCTACTATTACACAGGAGCCTAAACTCTGAGAAAACGATAACGTTAAGCGCACCAGAATAAAATATAATATTCAAAATTAAACAGTGTAGCTGACTTACAGATTCAGTTAACATCCACAAATGAATAAGCGCGACGATTCAGGGAGGTTCAGACCTTGGCTGGAGCAGCTACACAGTGAACTCGAGAAAAAGCTATGCTTCAGCAAACAGTTTGTGAATAGGCTACAAATGATGGCCGTTAATAAAATATAATATTCGGACATTTTTAAACCACAACTCTCTAATGTCAGAATGTTTATTTTTAAACCACAACCTTCTAAACATCATCTAAACATCTTTAATGTGTGCTTCTTTTACCGAGATATGCGAATAACAGACACACAGACAGACGTTTCTGTAATTTATAGAGAGATGTATGTGTCTGTGTATAGGCTATATTACTCTATATTATGCGTGTGTGTGTACTGTATATTTTTTTAATATTTTTTTTTGTTTATCAGTGTAGTTGACTTAATGTTTAGCTGACAGAATGTTTATTTTTAAACCACAACCCTCTCTAATGTCAGAATGTTTATTTTTAAACCACAACTTCAATGTGTGCTTCTTTTACCGATATATTTTGCATTTCTAATCCAAACAATGTCAAACTTCGTACTGCACTTACTTACGTGCCCGTAGCAAGACACCTGTCAAGTTTGAAATCCATCGGAGAGATATGCGATTAACAGACAGACATACAGACAGACAGACGTTCCTGTAATTTATAGATAGATAGATAGATATGTAGTTAAATTTTCCATATTGTATGTCATTATGACAGTATCAGTATTTGCTTTCAACCATGCACAAATAAAAATGTCACTGAACGTTTGCTTTGTAATTGTAACAATGAGCACTCAAACACAAAACCAACAACTAAAAACACAAACAAAAACTGATTTTGCACATACATATATAGCCTACTGTCAAATCGATTAATCGCGATTAAAAAAATATACAGTAAGCTACACACACACACACACACACGTATAATATACAGTATATATAAATATAGCCTATACACAGACACAACGTCTGTGTATAGAAACGTCTGTCTGTGTGTGTTATTTGCATATCTCGGTAAAGATTTTTAAAGTGGTTTAAAAATAAACATTCTGACATTAGAGGGGTGTGGTTTAAAAATATCTGAATATTATATTTTATTCACTGCCAACATTTGTAGTAGCCTATTCACAAACTGTTTGCTCAAGCGTAGTGTTTTCTCGGAGTTCACTGTGTAGCTGCTCCCTGAATCGTCGCGCTTATTCATTTGTGGCTGTTATGTTAACTGAATCTGTAAGTCAGCTGCACTGTTTACGTCTGAATATTATATTTTATTCTGGTGCGCTTAACATTATCACTACTGTGTAATAGTAGCTTATATATATTCACCAACTAAACATAAAAGACGCTAACCGCCTTTCATTGTCTCTATAATTGTAATCTGCACAATGACAACAAAGTTGACACTAATGTAAATCTAATCTAATCTAAACTCCTGCTACCTGTACACAGATACCCAAATACATGTCACCTAATATCGTCATTATGAATTGTTTTCCAACCATGTAGTTCAATTTTCAATATTTATTGTATGTCATTATTTCAGTATCAGTATTTGCTTTCTGCCATGCACAAATAAAAATGTCACTGAACTTTTGCTGTGTAATTCTAACAATGAGCACTCAAACACACCAAACCAACAATTACTAAAAACACGCACAAAAACTGATTTTGAACGGGCATATCTGTGATTCGCATATCTCGAACCGTTAGTCCGATGGATTTCAAACTAGACAGGTGTCTTGCTATGGGCACGAGTAAGTGCAGTGCCAAGATTGACGTTGTTTGGATTAGAAATGCAAAAGATATCGGTAAATATATCGGTAAAAGAAGCACACATTGGCTTTTGCCGCTCTAGCCGCTGGCCACTCCCCCTCTCACACTGCACACTGAGTGGCCACTCCCCAAAATAAACATTCTGACATTAGAGGGTTGTGGTTTAAAAATATCTGAATATTATATTTTATTCACGGCCATCATTTGTAGTAGCCTATTCACAAACTGTTTGCTCAAGCGTAGCGTTTTCTCTGAGTTCACTGTGTAGCTGCTCCAGCCAAGGTCTGAACCTCCCCTGAATCGTCACGTTTATTCATTTGTGGATGTTAACTGAATCTGTAAGTCAGCTACACTGTTTAATTCTGAATATTATATTTTATTCTGGTGCGCTTAACGTTATCTTTTCTCAGAGTTTAGGCTCCTGTGTAATAGTAGCCTATTCAGAAACTCAAACATACCAAACCAACAATTACAGACAGACAGACAGACGTTCCTGTAATTTATAGATAGATAGGCCTACATTACGACCATGTGTTATTGTTTTGTCTTAAAATTACTTAAATACTCAAGAAGATTTACCAAGGCTGTATTTTCTAAATTGCCTAAATGTCCAAATTAGTACAATAATAACTACATCATGAAAATATCCTATTATTTTAACATGTTCTTGGCATTATCATGAGTCAGGTTTTTTTCCCTTACGAAAATTAACCATGATGCCCTTATCGAGTCGGTTCCTCGACATTACGTATGAGGAAAACCATTGTCCTCGAAAACAGCCACACTATATAGGTGACGTCGGATGCCAAATACACCAGAATCTTTCTTCTTCACCTGAAGCCTGGTTTCGCCGTTGACCTACGCGAATAGAGTGGACAACGTGGATTGCGATCCCCTCTTGCGTTCCGGTGAATGGAAGCTTTTCATCTGGCGCTACAGAGTTTTCTTCCGTTCATGAAAGACCATCATGTTCTTATCCGGTCGGACAACACGGCGGTGATAGCGTACATCAATCGCCAGGGAGGAATGCGCTCGTGCTCTCTGCAAGCTTAGCGAGGCATCTGCTCTTGTGGGCGGATCGGGTACTCCTTTCGATCCGGGCAGTACATGTACCAGGCAGTTTAAATTGCGGCGCGGACATGCTGTCCAGGAAGGGCATTGTGCACGGAGAGTGGAGATTACACCCTCAGACAATAAAGATGATCTGGAATCTTTTTGGCGAATCGGAGATCAACCTCTTTGCATGAGAAGAGAACGCCCACTGCCCGCTGTACTTCTCGCTGACACCGGCTCCTCTGAAAGGGGACATGCTGTTGAGCCACTGGCCCAGAGGTCGGAAGTATGCATTTCCCCGGTCAAAATAATGTCACTAGTGCTGCAAAAGATAAGGGAAGAGAGGAATGCTCTGCTTCTAGTAGGGCCGAAATGGCCCAACCAGCCGTGGTTTCCGGAATTGGTGAACGCTGGTGGTGCCGGTGCTGAGTTGGCTCTATGCCAAAATGCAAATCTAGGTGTTTTAACCAGGTCCGGTACCTGATCTAGAGGAGGAGCAAGCGCGCTTATAGTCTTGCTATGCTTAGCGCCTAGTTCCCTTTCAGTCGCTCACGTTCGATGTAGTCGACGTGTCGACTGATTGGGATCACACTTAGGGAGCCTGTCATCTTCGAGTACTGTTAAAACGAGCCAATACACATTGGCGTGTGAGATTTGCATCTCACACTCCGCCCCGCGGCGTGGGTATAAATACGGAAGTGGATGCACGCACCAGTTGTCTTTTGCTTCGGAGCCGATCGGTCTTCATGTCGATGTCTCTGAAGAGTGTTGTTATGTTACAACAGTGCTGATGGTTCTACAGCGCAAGTGCAGTGGTGATCGCAAGCTTCTGAGCTTTCAACTGCTGTTTTAACAGCATAATTTTTGTGTGTTTGTTGACGGTTGGTTACAGGGCAAAGAAGTGAGTGCTTCACTGTTTCAGTTCACTGTTCAGTGTTGCCGCGGTCATTCAACACGGGTGCGTTTGCATCTTTTTCAAGATGTCATTCCATCCATTCGTTTCTGGATGCGGTCGTTCCCTGTCCCCCTCTGAGGGTCATAATGGTTGCATCACGTGTTAAAAAAAATGTATTTATGTATATGTAAAAATATATATATTTTTATATATTCAGCACGCTGAAGCAGCTTTTGTGGATAGTTCATGTTCTCATTGCGAGAACATGACTATCGTGGTGTTGAGATCGAGACTCGCCATCATGCGTGAAGGTGGAGTCCCCATTACCATGCCCCGCTACGGTGCAGTGTGGGATAGGTGATAAGAGGATTATAGTGAGGCTTCCCCGCCCGGTAACCAATCCCCTATGGGCCCCTTACCGCAGCCAGTGGAGCCCCAGTTGAGCGTGCTCTTGAGAGAAAGATGTTTATTTTTATTCACAGTACCTCTTCAAGCATTACAATAATACAGTTTTAAAGATACAGAGTAGATTGGGTAGAGTGAAGTGGGTCTCCCAAAGAAGCTAAGAAAAGCTTATAAATAGGGGCCCATAGTTCTTGAATGGGTAGGTACTGACAAGATACAGTGAGACACATGTAAATACACACAAAATGTACCATGACATATGTTACAACAACATACTCGCTCATACAAACATACACATACGTCCCAGTAATCCATGAAAAACAGTTTTCAATAATTAGATATAGGTTAAGAAAAAATGATGTTTTAATTGTCTTTTGAAGTTGGAGATAGAAGGTAATACCTTGATACCATCATCAATCCTGTTCCAGATCTGCGGACCCCTACAAACAACACTCATACTGGTGCGCACATGTCTGCGATATTTTCCAAATATAAGTGGTTTGATTCTCGTTTGGTATGTATGCTGTGGGCTGGAGATAGGAACAAGGTTACTCAATCTAGGGTTTAAGCTATTTACTATTTGAAACATTAGACAGGCATTATGATATTCGTTTAGCTCAGCTAATCTTAATAACTTAAGGTGATAGAATAGAGGGCGGGTCGGGGAATTTATCTCTGACCAAGACAACGCCCGTATGGCTTTCTTTTGCAGGGATTCAAGTTTTTTAAGATGACTTGTAAAGGTGTTGCACCATATCACATTACAGTAATTGAGATGTGGTTCAAAGAAAGTTTTATACAACATCATAAGGGCAGACAAAGGAAGAAAATGTCTGATCTTATAAAACAAGCCAACATACTTTGATAATTTATTTACAAGGTGGTCAATATGACATTTAAAGCTAAGAGAGTCATCAATGAGGACCCCCAGAAATTTAGTTGAGTACACTCTTTTTATCATCTGCCCATTAATTTTAATCAGGCAGTGAGTAGTGTTTTTTAAGTAAGATGATTTTTTGTCCGAATTAAATAAAATGAAATTTGTTTTGCTGATATTTAATGACAGTTTATTGCATTTAAACCAGGAGTCAACTTTGGCTAACTCTGAGTTTACTATGTCTTGTAGCATATGCGGGTTCCTATGTGATGTAAATAAATTTGTGTCGTCAGCAAAGATTATTTTATTAAATATTTTTGAGGAATTTACTAAATCATTTATGTATAGAATGAATAAAAGTGGCCCCAGGATTGAACCCTGGGGGACCCCATAAATTATAGGCTTACAAATAGAGTTTTGATCATTGATATGGACATACTGTTCCCTCTCATTTAGATAATTTCTGAACCATTCAAGTGCGAGACCTCTGATACCATAGTGATGTAGTTTGTGCAATAAGATGTCAAAATCAATTGTGTCAAATGCTTTTGATAGGTCCAAGAAGATACCAACACCGTATTTTCCCTCTTCTATACAGTCGTTAATTTGTTCTACTAAGTCAAGTATTGCCATACAGGTTGTGCTCTTTTTTCTAAAACCATATTGTGAAGGAACAAGAATATTTAATTTGTCAAGATAACCACTGAGTCTATTGTATACCACCTTCTCCAATACTTTAGAGAAAGTGGGTAAAATTGATATGGGCCGGTAATTGCTCATATCATTTCTGTCACCCAATTTAAAATTTGGGATTATCTTAGCAATTTTTGTCATTTTGGGTACAATACCAGTAGATAAAGAAAGATTAATACAATGAGCCAGCGGCTCTACAATGATGTTCGCTATGGTCTTCATGATCCTACTACATATTCCATCCACACCAGAGGAGCATGAGCTCCTCAAGTCTAATATGATCTTGTGGAGTTCTTTACCATCTGTCGGCATCATAAAAAATGAATGAGTGTAGCTACCTGAGAGAAAATGCTTGATAGTGACACCCTGGGGTTGACTTATCTTTTTAGACAAATTTGCACCTATTGAAGCGAAATGATTATTAAAAGTCTGTGCTAGATCAGCTTTGGCATCACCAAAGTCAGGTAGAACAGTCGATTTATTTCTCCTATTGAGAACTTCATTTAAAACATTCCACGACCTCCTGCAGTCCCCTTGCGAAGCTTTTAACAGTTCCATATAGTGAATTTGTTTTCTTTTCCTTATGATCAATGTTAATTTATTTTTATAGGAAATATATTTCTCTTTTTTTAGGATAGAGGGATTTTTTATGTAGGATTTATAAAGCTTACCTTTATATTTAATCGACTTCAAAATCCCCTTTGTAATCCAGGGATTCTGGAGGGTAGTGCTGCATCTGACAGTCTTCTCAGGAATTGTGTCCTGGATGGAACCTTGAATGATCTTTATCAGACTGTCATATGCAGCATCAGGAGTCACACTGTCATAGACAGAGTCCCATGACTTGGCTTGTAAATTAACAGTTAAATGTTGTAAATTTCTCTCATTGATAATTTTGGATTTAATCTTAGAAAGTGAAGGAGAGAATAATTTACCAGAGCCAAAAAATATTACAATGGGAAAATGATCTGTGATGTCAGACTGCACGACTCCTGTCTCCAACTTAACATTTTGAATGTTAGTCACGATATTATCAATAATTGTTTTAGATGTCGGTGTAACTCTAGTAAATCTATTAATGGTGGGGAAAAAAGAGGAGGAATGCAATGTGTTCATGAAGTCATGCTTTGCCCGGTCTTCCTTAGAGATATCAATATTATAGTCACCAAGAAGTATGCAGTCTTTTTTTTTTTGCTTATTCAATTTATGTAATAGATCTTCCAATTTACTGCAAAATATGTTGAGATCCGAATCTGGTGGACGATAGATAACACCTACAATAAATGTTTTGTCGGAATTTTTAATCTCGATGAATAGAGACTCACAATGGTCATCCTCTAGATAGTAATCACAGATATTGACTTGAAGACTACTCTTAACATAAAGGCAGACCCCTCCACCTGTTCTATTTGGTCTGTTCTTAATGTGTAGATTGTAGCCCTCAAGGTTAAGTGAATCGGCATTTGAAAAGTCATTAAGCCAAGTTTCACTACATCCAATAACATCAAAATAACAGCTTAAATTAGATAATAGAGAGGCTAAATCAGTATGATGTTTGTTTAGGCTTCTAATGTTTAAATGTAACAGTGAATAATTATATACATAATTTAATGGTTTTAGATTATCAAGGTCAAAAACATTACAAGTTATATTGCCACCCATGTCTATGCAGTGCTGAGAATCTCCAACGATATTAAGATCATCAAAACCCATATAAACAGTACAAATTAATCATGGAATTTTCTGGAATTACATTGAAACATTGACACGGCAAACACAAACGTAGCAACCAAACGCACATGCTTACATACAAAACACACATAAGAAAATATTGTAGTACCATTGTGTAGTAATTTGTACCACGCCGCAGTCATCAGCGCCGACTTGCAAAGAGAAAAAAGAAAAAGAAAGAAAAGAAAAAAACCTCAAAGTAAAACGTAGAAAATGTCTCTCACCTTTCCGTCCTGAAAACATAGTCCAACCCGTAAAAGGGAGTAGTCTATGGCATTAAGTAATGTTAGAGTCAGGATAGAGACACTATCTCCCGTAATCAGCAAAGGTGGATGCCAATCTTCGTTGTCAATGGAGGATGCAAAAATAGGAACTCTAGTTCAAACGACAGCAAGAATAGGAACTCGATGTCAAAGTCATAGTCAACAGTCTACATCATCCTTGTCGCATGAATATAGACAACCATGATCTTATGCATTCCGTGAGGGCAAGGAGACAATAAAGGCTTCAGCCTCAGCTACCGTTGGAAAATGTTTCCTACCTCCTGACTCAATCTTGATGTAAAGCCTAGCCGGGTACAGTAGGGCCGGCTTGAACCCTCGCTCGTACAACTCCGACATGACCACCTTGAACTCGTTCCGCTGCTGCACAACCTCTGGAGGATAATCCTCAAACACAAGAATGGAATAGTCCCGGAATTTCAGCTTACCCCTCATGGTCCGGGCATGACGGATGATCTTGTCCTTTACTTGGAACCTGAGGAGACGGATGATGACCGGTCTTGGCCGCTGGTTGGGTGGAGGTTTAGGTGCCAGGGCTCTATGAGCCCGTTCACACTCCACAGGTGAATCGAGGACCGCTCCAAAGACCTCCTCGAGCATCTTGGTGAAGAAAACTGTCGGTTGTATCCCCTCCACGGATTCAGGTACACCGATTACCCTAATGTTGTTACGACGGCTTCGTGATTCGAGGTCGACAACTTTAGTTGCTAGTTTAGCATAGTCCATCTGGAGCTTGACAATAGCTTCATTGGCAGCTTTCAGGCATATCTCTCGTGCGTCACCTTCGCTCTCAAGAATTTCAAGTTTCTCGGCGTGTCCTGTCACTGTAGTTATGACACCGTTCAGTTTGGTCTCGAGAGCTGAGAGAGTTCGTTTGAAGTCCTCGGAGATGGCGGTTCGATGAGACTCAAGCAGTTGGGTGAGTGACGCCATGGTGACCGCCTCGGCGTTTGAGTCGGTTTGCGCCGCTTTAGCCTTCGGCATAATTGCAGCAGATCAGCAAGATAGTAAATCCACCACTTTTGGATAGGTTTTAGGAGCGAGTTAGGTTACAATCGGTGAGGTTTTATTGAGCAAACATTTGCAAGAGGGCTCGAGACGCAGCGTGCCTCACTTGTTACCTCATCACGTGCCTGTGTCTGCCCTCTGTAATGGACCAACCAGCCATTTAATTCGGGGCCCCTGCAGAGGACAGGATGCCGATTGCAGCATCGGAGGGTGAGCTGACCTCTGGAAATGATGACTCAGCTGCGTTATCTCCCCCTGGGAGTGTAATGTTGCCCGAGCCAGGTCCAGAAATGTCCGCTATGCTGAAACGGGCCGCCGAGGCTATCGGGCTCGAGTGGAATCCTCCACCATGTCCCAAACAGTCTCAGTTGGATGATTGGTATCTTGGAGCGGGCCGCGCTGGTTCTCAGCTTGCCGCCCCAGTGCCTTTCTTTCCCAAACTGCATGGAGAACTTACCAGGTCGTGGACGGCACCTTTCTCCGCCAGAAACGGCCTGAGTAGCTCCTCCTCCTCACTATCCTTGACGGAGGAACGGTGGTGGGTTACGAGGCTAGGCTATCCCTCCAGTGGAGTGGTCTGTCGCGACACAGGTGCACCTGTGTCCGGCGACTGCTGCCTTTTGGACGGAGGATCCTCGTCTCCCCCTAAGGCTTGTGAGTTATCTTCCGTTCCAACAGGCAGAGCTTACAAAGCCTGTGGGTAAGCCGCTTCCTCTTTGCATGCCATGGCATTGCTACAGGTCTATCAGGTCAGGGTACTCATAAACATGCACGAGGATAGCCCAGACCTCTTTCGCTGATTCCTGATTCCCTGATTCCTTTTCACTCGGCTTCCGCCCAAGCTCAGTGATATTCATCACACCTAGGTGTTGAGCAAATATGCTCCTAAAATTATTAACTTTAATCACACCTAAGTGTTGAGCAGTATTCTCGTGCGCGCACTTCTCAGTCTACTGGCGAACGACACGATGCAGCCGCTCCCTCCAGCCGAATTAAAGGACGGCTTCTATAAGCCCGTACTTCATTGTACCCTAGAGAGGTGGGTCACGACCATCTTGGTCCTGTGTTTATTGAGACGGGCCCTTTTTCGAATGCCTCCGTTCAATTTGTTACACAGAGATGCATTTCCAAATGCTCCGTCCCCAAGATTGGTCTGCAGCGTTCGACCTGAGAGACATGTACTTCAGATCTCTATCCTTCCGCACCACAGGCCATCCTGTGTTCGTGCGTTCGAAAGGTGTGAAGTATCAGTACAAAGTCCATGGATTCGGTCCACCGCATCTCTGAAAAAGAGTGTGTGGGTAGTTAGTGCTGTGTAGAAATGAGAAAGGCGGCCCTCCGACTGCATTGGCATCCATTGCCTCGAGTTGCTTGCAGTTCACCTTGCTTTGAGACACCGCTGCTCAGCGAGCATGTACTGGTCTGAAAATACAACATGGCGACCGTTGAGCTACGCTCCCCTTGCAACTCGCCCACCACCTCCTCCTTGGAGTCAGAAGCTTCTGAGGTCGCTTCATTCCACTTATTACTTCTGGCCTGCTCAATCGTGCCGTTGACAATCCTCACGACAGCCTCTGGTCCAGAGAGAGTGAAGACTCCATCCCCCAGGCGGTACAGCTGTTTGGGACCACTTCGGGGCCGCACAGTTACATCAGTTGCCCCTCCGGACTCGTCCCTCCGCCGTCTGAGTGGACACCCCTCGACACAGAAAGACTCTGGCCACAGCTGGCCCAGGGGCCCCTGCAGAAATGCGTCACCCAGTAAGCCTTCTTGCACACAACTGTGCTCAAGTCAGAGAAGAGTTACTAGTTGCCCCTTATTGGCCCAACCAGACCTCTCCTCTCGACAACCTTCCTGACTCCTTCCTCTGAGTACATTCTCAGGGATAGGGCATCATGGCACCCGCGTTTAGACCTTGCAGAGTTCCAGGTCTGGTTCTAAAAAGAACGGGACGCGGAGGTTCTGCTTACCGCAATAATTTTTATGCCGTAGATACCATCAATTCTGTGAGAGCACCCTCTTAAAAAATTAGGCTTGCTCCCCCTTAGAAGTGGAACCTATTCATTAAATTGAGTCTTCTCTCCGTGAGGAGATCCCGAAGGTGTTCTATCACTTCTGTGCTTGCTTTTCTGCTAATGGGTTGGAGTGAGGCCTGTCTCCTCCACCTCAAAATGTTGTTGCCTCTGTTTTGACGCACATCAGGATGCAGTGGATACAAATCGGTGGGAAGCACGACTTGATCGTCAGGTTCCTGAGGGGAGCAAGTAGTCTGAATCTGCCTTGCGCCCCCTCTTTACCCTCTTGGGACTTATCTCTGGTGCTACTGCATTGCAGAGACCTCCCTTGAGTTAAAATCCTGTTTTTAGAGAAACAGTTCTCCTGCTTGCTTGGTCTCTATCTAGAGGGTAGGGACTTGCACGCATTTTCGGTCAACGAATCGTGCCTGGAATTCGGGCCGGCTAACTTTCAAGATATCTGAGACCCCGGCCTGGATATGTGCCCAAGGTTCCTACCTCTCCTACGGGACCAGGTGGTGAGACTGCAAGCACTGCCCTGGAGGAGGCAGACCCAGCCCTGGCTTTTCTCTGTCCGTCCGCTCCATTGCGGCTATACGTGCTCAGAATGCAAAGCCTGGACCTCAGACCAGCTCTTGGCTGTTTCCAAGCAGAGGTTGGCCCACTACATGTGGTTGCCTTCATCTTGGTGATTTCCCAAGATCCACGTGCTCACCTGGGTGGTGAGCTCCTCCTAAGTGAGAGTATTGCTCCCTCCTAGGCATTGACACAGAGTGCCTCGCTGAACAGATGTTAATTGAGTTGGGGGCTGGGCGACACCTATCATGTGTCGAACCGCTGCTTCCCGTGGGCTCCCTTCACATTAAGCTAGTTTCACTGTAAGCCCGGTTTGAAGTGTCGGCTTGCTGCGCCATTCCCCTCCTATGGACTGGATGCGTGCGCAATTCTTGCTCCAGTGAGTTCCCCTTATTAGCCGAACCCAGTCGAGTTCCTCCATACCCTTCGGCAACGGACGTGGTGGAACGTCAGAAGCCAGGCCTATCACTCGTATGCACTGGTGAAACCTGTGTTAGGCTGGGTCCATATGTTGTGATCCCTATGGTGATCCCATATGTGTATTCTTCCATGGTACGGCTCCCTGCGACGAGCCCGTGTCTTCCCTCGGCAGAGCCTGCTCTGCCGTCACTGTCTGGTTGAGTCTCCCCGTCATAGGATGGAGCCACCCCAGTGACATTCAATATGTTGCACTGCCCGGTCATCTGCCCAGTCCAAGTGTGTATTCTCCACATGTTACCTCCCTTCGGGCACGATGTGGCTTCCACAGCGTATTCCTTTCCAACGAAAGAGAACGCTTTCCCAGTAGTCTTGTGGAACAGCACTGACTTCCCTGGCCTAAGCCCTGTCCCTTCTCCGCCTCAAATAATGCGGGGGGATCAGAAGGATTTTGTCAAGGCACTGGAAGTTGGCAGCACTAGCGGCGTTTTAATTGGGATCCCAATCAGTTGACACGTCGACTACGTCAAACGTGAGGGACTGAAAGGGAACGTCTTGGTTACGTATGTAACCCTCGTTCCCTGAAGGAGGGAACGGAGACGTAGTCCCGTTGCCACTATAACTGGACCACCACTGACTCCGGGCTCCGCTCGACTCCTCAGCGAAAAACAACTGCAACTGGTGCGTGCATCCACTTACGTATTTATACCCTCACTGCGGGGCGGAGTGTGAGATCTCGCACGCCAATGTGCATTGGCTCATTTTAACAGTACTCGAAGATGACAGGCTCCTTAAGCGTGATCCCAATCAGTCGACACTTCGAATACGTCTCCGTTCCCTCCTATTTGTCACAAGTTTCAAATCAGAATAGATTTTTTGACATGCACACACTGCACGAATACTGCCGCTGTTTGCCCATAACTATTCTCCTCTATTGGTTCTTTATTTGTTTTAAACGGCAGACTTAATATTTATCTGTCTCTGGTCATGATTTGGAGACAATAAGCATATGAACAGTTTTGCCGTGCTGCTTATTTATCAAGCAGTAAAGCCTCGTGCCCAAAACCAGTCGTCTGTGGATGAGAGTCTGAAACAAGGACTGGTGGGACGTTGTCCTGCTCCACTTCACAGACGAATAACGAATTTTAGAATTTCATTTTAGATTAACGGGACACTTATTTAGATGACACTTAATTCAACAGGAAGAACAGCTCGTTCCGTGCGTCATACGTCATTACGCTATTTCAACGTCATTGCACATGCGCAATCCTTTCAGTTTCGGTTTTCAATCCGATCAAGTGTTTACATGTTCTCTCAATCGGATTACAAAAGCAATAAGCCACCCCTTTCAATCTGATCGAAATTCCAATCCGATCGAGTTTAATCAGATCGATTAAGGTGTTTACATGAAGGTTTTTTAGTCCGATTGAGCCGTCAATCCGATTATAAGGGTCCATGTAAAAGCAGCTCATGTTTCGCGTGGTGCATTGAGATTTTTTTTAACCTTCTGACTCATTTGAACAGATTCATTTTAATGAATGGTTAAAACAACTGATCCGCGGGTCCAACTTTAAACTCACAAGACTTCTGAATCTGTGTATAACAAATCGGTAACACTTTAAAATAAGGTTCCATTAATTAACATCAATTATGAACTAATAATGAACTCGACTTCTACAGCATTAATCTTTGTTAATGTTAATTTCACCATTTACTAATACATTATTAAAATCAAAAGTTGTATTTGTTAGTAAATGCACTGTGAAGTTACACAAATAAACAATGAACAGCTGTTTTTTTATTAGCTAACATTAACAAAGATTAATAAATACAGTAACAAATGTATTGCTAATGGTTAGTTCATGTTAGTTAGCCTAATACATTAACTAACATTAACAAATCAAACCTTATTGTACAGTAAAGTGTTACCAAAAAATTATTTCCTCAGAACACCTCTGAAATGAGAACGTAATTGTGCTAACCCCATTTAGCTAGAGTGGTTACCAAGATTTAGACATAATCTACCGTATTTTCAGGTTATTTGACAATGTGTAGATGCGGGAGACTCAAATGTCAATATGCGGGAGACTCCCGGAACTTCCGGGAGACTTGGGATGTCTGATATTTACACAAAGCACACATACACTGCATATCAAATATGCCGCCTTTTCAAACAGTAACGTATTTTCCGCTGTCGCAAACCTCAACTGTGCGCATGCGTCAGTGGAACCAGACGATAGGCTTAAATGTTTCCCGGCTTGACTGTTAAAAGCAGACGATTGGCTTTCCAGCAGGAGGGGCGGGACGTGCATACAACCGCCATCTTTGACCACAAAGATGACCACATCTCAGACCACATCTGGTTAATGATGGAGAGAGGTCTAGTAAAAAGACTGGATAACAGTATATGTGAAGTATTGTGAGCAAAGATAGCCATCAATTTTGTTGTTTGAGGACAATATAATTTGTATTCTGTATTCAGGGACAACAAAATAATTAAATGAGAAAAGAAAAAACAATTATATAAAAAAATAATGGATGAATAAATAAATAAACAGCCGAACAAAAAAAATAGTTTCTTAAAAACATAATTTCAGTTGCTGCCTTAACATTTTATGTGTAATTAAATTGTCTGTCATTTCAACTCATTTACATTTTTGATGAGCTAAAATTATAAAAGTAAGCTTTAAAAGTCTTGACAGATTTGGAATTTGATGTTTGTTTTTGTTTTCAAAAAAGGGCTAGAGGCTTTTTACTAAATTTATTTCGGCAAAATTAAAGTAATAACATCTAAGCATTTAAATCTAACATATTTCTTTAAGATGACGCACTCCTTTCTTCTAGCCAATGAGAAGAGAGCTTCCCCGATTGGCTGGTGCCCGCTGACGGTAGTTGCGTGTGTCTGCAGGCCTGAACTGAGCGTCTACAGCACTGGTGGGAAAAGCAATGAATTCATTAGAACAAGCCGAAGGTACTTTTCAGTAGAATATCAGTTTAGTGCACTGATCTCTGAGTGTCATATTCATATATTAGCAAAGTGTCCACGTGTTTGTAATGGCATGTTAGATGTATTATGTTAACACTGGGCTGCTAGCATCTAAGCTAAGACTCTTAAGACCTTTCAGCAGTTAACACCGAGATCTCGGAAAAACTGATGCCTCAACAAGGAGTGCAGCTCTTCTGTCATAGTAAAGTCCGGGTCTTGGCTTTAAACATTGTGTTGGCCTGTCATAACTCCACTATACCAGACACTGACGTATAATACATGCCAATTAACATTTTCCACTAAATTTCAGTAAATTTTGAAACCATATAAAGCTGTCAATGCCTTGATATGCTTGGTACAGCTGATATTTCTGTACCTATAAACAATGTAATTTAGTCCATTCATACCAGTGTATTTGCCTATCTTTATGTTTAGCTCTTGTTTATATTGCATTTGTCAGTGAAACTGTACTGTACTATACTGTGTGAAACTGCAGTATAGTGACTTAAAGGAGTAATTCGCCTCTGGCAATATGCGCTTTTAATAAAAAAAATAACTGTCTATACAGTAGAAAGGTAAAATGTTTTTGAAAGTGGTGTTATATGACTATAAAGATCTGTGTTGTTGAGTTTTGCCAGAAAGGTAGGGAAACTCCAACACCCATAATGCTCTTGGCTCGATCCACTGTCTGCGGGCGGGAATGTAAAAATGCCAAAAGTAAGATATGTAGTTTTAACAAACAATGGCGCTGTCAAAATAAAAGCCCTTTATAGCTGACTATTTGTATACACACTACCGACATTGTAACAATACAAAGCTGGTTGAAAGCAAGCGAACTTGTCCTTTAAATGGCGGTTGATTTCTTTGGAAATAAAAAACTGTAAACTGTGTTTGGGTTTCTGCCTCAGTATTTTAAAAAGAGAGAGATTGGAAAATAGATGTAAAATAGATTACCTCACTGTCGGCACTGTGCTGATACAATTGTTTTCCTCATCTGTAGACCTGAAGGCATTTGAGAGGAGACTGACAGAGTATGTGTCTTGTTTGCAGCCGGCTACAGGTCGTTGGCGCAGTAAGTCAGTCCAGCTTGTCTGGTGTAATCTTTACTGAATCTGTCTCAAGCATTTTAAAACCTGGACTGTGCTCTGAGCCACAAAGTGTACACACTTACTGAGTGTGCATAACTCTTATATATCCACAAGGATATAAAATTTAGCTTATTGTGCAATACACTGTCTCATTTTAATTCTTGAATTCTGTCTTCTGTCTTTTTGCAGTGATTTTGATCGTGGTGTCTGTGTGCACAGCCACAGGAGCGTGGAACTGGCTTATAGATCCAGACACTCAGAAAGTATGTGAAATTAAGAGATGTTACAAATGAGGTCATATTAGGATCTGATGTCACATTCCCCTTTCTTATGTCATCTCTTTCCACAGGTTTCTTTCTTCTCATCTTTATGGAATCATCCGTTTTTCACTATCAGCTGTGTGACTCTCATTGGCCTTTTCTTTGCTGGAATACATAAACGGGTTGTGGCGCCATCTATGTATCCTTCTCAATGCTGGAAATTTGCAGTGGTGTTCGGTGTGCTCTGCCATTCTATTGAGTATTAACAATCCCAAAACTGCAGATTGTCAGTGACTACCAGATTTCTCCTTAACCACTTCTTGCAGTATTGCAGCACGCTGCCGGACAGTACTAGCAGAATATAACATGTCCTGTGATGATGTGAGTACTTGTGTCCTTTGTGATCTATCAATTTCACTGATTTAAAAATCCAAAGCAACTTTTCTTGTGCATTCATTTGTATTTTTTCCCCCTTGTATGCTAGACGGGGAAACTTATCCTGAAACCGCGGCCTCATATCCAATAGCACCTTGAAGAGATAGGAGTGGAGAGCATTTCATATCAACATTAATCATCAAGATTGCACATAGGCCTCAGTGCCAGGAGATAATCAAAGGTGTGTGGGGGTCAACCTGCCAAATAGGACTCCAACTTCTCTCTGCAATTTATGAAGAAGCAATGGGAGCTCAAAAGGAAATGGCCATTTTGAAGAAAAGCATTGTTTCTGCTATTTTTAAATAACCCTTAATTTTCTGTTGGAAAATTTGAGTTTTATTTGATTGTGGATTTTGATATCCTCATTTGTAAAGCCGTGATCTTATTTTAGATGCATACGGTGTATGTATTTTTAAGTAAATTGCTGAACACATAATGAATATTAAAGTGTTGATATTTGTTCACCTTAAGCTGACTTTTACATATAATAGCAAACATTTATGAAATGTTTATGCCTATGACATGATGCACTGCTTTTTGTTGTTTTTAAAAGTTCTTTTATGCGACTAAAGGCTGCACTAGTTTAACATAAAAGGGTCACAGGCTAATGTGTCATGGTTGGCTGAGATTTTATTTACTTTCACTCCAGAGTTCAAATCTACAAGAATATGTGTTTGCAATAATAAAAGTTGTTTGTAATACAGAGTTTTTTGCTATTTGTTATTATTAATGTCACTGAAACAGAACAATTAGCACGAAAACCAAGGCGTCTGTCAGTTGACAAAGCTTAATATGCTTACTGGTTCGAAATCTGAGTGAATTATTTCACGTATTTTGGTGGTCATCACGTTTTCCAAACATCACGCATGGAATAGGTTATTACAAAGTCTTTGCTATTACATAATTCAAAGCGTTCCGAGAATTCTACATTGTTTCTACTGAGTTTTGTAATTATTTTTTCCAGTTCGGTTTGTTCTAACCATTATACACTTGAATACATATATAAAACGGTTTATTTAGAACCTCTGTATAATTTGTGGTTACATTGAAAAATACAACGTTTTAAAAAAAGTGTTATTTCGCACCATCTGTCGAACATTTTATCACTCCAAATACCCTTACTATGAATTAATGAATCTGACAATCCGAACCATTATTAATCATTTACGTTGGTGAGTTGATTCGAGAACCGCTCGGTACAATTCATGGGCCCAGTCCCAAATGGCACTTCATATGCACTTTCGGACTTGTGGACGATCCCGCTGAAGTGATTCGTTGGAAAGGTCCGAGTCAAAAGAACCATATTATGTCTAAGATAAGAACGATTGGTTTACGAATTGGAAGTAGCAGGAGTTCACGCGGCCACCGTACTTATTGTAAACATGGCGTCCGACGAAGATAGCGATGAGGATTTCGTGTCTTACGGAACTCCTTTAGAGCCTCTGGAAGAAGGTACTAACGTTACATGTACATTGTAACTGTTATTTCTTTGAATGTGCATGTTTTTGATGCATAAGAGATGTGAATATTTAATGAAAACAGCTGGCGCAGGAATTTCACACGTTCCTAGTTATGAATTCTACGTTGTTCGTATATGTGTATTTCAGATGAACCCAGCAGAAAGCCAGTCCCCGTGCACGAGCAGACAGTTAAAGATGAGAAGGGCCGCTACAAGAGATTTCACGGAGCTTTCACTGGTGGCTTCTCCGCTGGTTACTTTAACACAGTGGGCACTAAAGAAGGTCAATGCCAACCTTGTTCAGTGCAGTAATGCTTTTGATTCTGTTAACCGGGTCTTGTTGTTTAACTAATCTGCCATGTCCTTTAGGCTGGGCACCATCAACATTTCTATCAACTCGACAGCAAAAGGCAGAGAGACAGAATGCTAGACCAGAGGACTTTATGGATGAGGAGGTTAGTGTGTGGATCCTTGGTTCTCCCACGTCAACACTACTGTGCCTAGATACCTGTAACGTTCTTGGCGTGTAATTTTTTTCTTCTAATACATAATATATTTTGTAAAAGGATTTTGGTGAGCATGGTATTGCCCCAAGAGAGATTGTCACTACAGATGATTTTGCATCGGAGAGGAAGGATCAGTTAAAAGACAAAGCACGAGCCGTCAGCTCTATTGCTGCTCTTATACCTGGAGACACTGGACTGCTGGAGGAGCTTATCACCCCTGCAAGGTAAGCATCACTTTAATTAATATGGGCTAACTCTAATGTAACTGAAAGCTAAACTTATTACATGGCGTTGTGTGATTGCTAGGTCATCTATTGGTGTGGAGCTGCTGAGAAAAATGGGCTGGAAAGATGGCCAGGGAGTCGGACCAAGACTGAAGAGAAAGCAACCCAAGCAAAACACTGGTGATGAGAGAACATTTTTAGGTTTTAGGTCTGGAAAGGATGATAATGATGTGCTGAGCACAATGTTAACATTTCAAGAAGCTTAGCTTTGCTCTTTCTTGTCTTTCAGATGCGGTTAGAGTTTATGGCTGTGTTTTGCCGCCCAATGGATCTGAGGAGTCCGAGGTGGATATTGTTTAATGTTTGGGCTTCTGATCAGATTAATTTGAAATGTATAATGGCTTCATCCAAAATTGCATACTCTCTGAGTAGGTACTCCTTTTGAATAAGTACTTACTTCGCGACCAGTAAAAAGGATGTTATAGTATGATTGTAGTCTGGAAGTACTACATTCATCATGTTGTCATATGGCGCTTTTCCATTACCAGTACCAGCTCAGCTCAACTCGACTCGACTCGGCTCGCTTTTCGCTCCGTTTTCCATTACAGATAGTACCTCCACAATAGTACCTGGACGTCATAGCGACGCCACAGAAAACTGCCGTGACGTAATCTTCTACGCAACACACACCCGCTACCCACACACACAGGACAATGGAGGAAATCGAGTGTATGCTGTTTTTGATCCTCGGGATGTGGCTGTTTCTCACAGCAAGAAGACAAACATTGTTTCAGGAGAGACTGAGGGCAGCAAAACAAAACACTGCTGAAAAAAACAGCTCCGTCTGGCGCGTGCAATGATGATGCAGTGAATAGTGACGATTCTCTCTGACCAATCAGCAGTCTGCAGTGTTTTCACGTCACATTTTAGTATCGCCTCAGCTCGCTCAGAACCTCGCTGGAGGTGATACAAAAAAAGTACCCGAAAGCAGGTACAGGTACAACTTTTACACAGTGGAAAACCAAACAGAAGCGAGTCGAGTCGGGCTGGTACTGTGTAGTGGAAAAGCACCAATAGTCATGTGACCTACCAGGGTCTGTTGCTTTGCTTCACTGCTATTCACAAATTTCTCCAGTGGGCTTATTGGATTGTAAAGTGTCCATCAGATGTGCCCCTCAGAATCGAAGTCATCCGGGTACTTTTTGCCTACTGTTTTTTGAACACTGTGAATTCGGACATACTACTCGTTTCACATATGAGTATGCATATTCAGATTCAGACATATTGCAGCCTATGTGATTACTATGTGAAGAATGGACAGATTTTAATCATACTGAAAACCTTTTTATTTTTGTTCAGGAGGACGATGATGAATTTGCTCCAGAGAATGTGACCTTTGCCCCCAAAGATGTGATCCCAGTGGACTTCACCCCTAAAGTGGACTCCCATGGTCTGGGTTATCGAGGGCTGAACCCTCTACAGGCCTTGGAGGGCGGATCAGGATCAGGACATATAAACCTCTTCACGCTTCACTCTGATAGAGCAACCAGCTTATTTGGAGACAAAAAAAAGTCAGGACAGCAACGCAGGGGTGGGATTGGAGGACAGGTAACGCCACTGTGCTGATCAGTAATGGCCTAGAAAACTAAATTTGCTACTAAAACTAAAACACCCCCATTAGAAGAAACATGCTGACATCAGTGTATATGTGAGTAGGCTTTTGGAGTTGGTGCAATGGAGGAGGAAGATACCGATATTTATCATAAGGACTCCATGTCCAACTATGATGCTGTGCTGGGCGGAGAAGAGCCAGGGGATGGGCTCTATGGATGGACTGCTCCCCAGCAGTATACCAGGAAGAAGAACGGTTGGTGACATGAAGTCCTTGGCTGTGTCCTCATAATGTCATGACGCGTTTATGTTGCATCAGAATGTCAGAACTGGGTGCTATTTGAGTGTCTTTTGTAATGTGACCATACTGTTTCATGTGAAATTGTAGGCTTAGCTGGAAAGATGACTCCTCCATGACAAATGTATACTTTTTTTGTTACAGACTCAAAAAGAGACGTGGCATATTCGGGCAGGATTCTAGAGGGGTTTACATGGGCCTCCCAAGCCGCAGAAATGAAAACTGTAATGTACAGCACTAGGCTGTTCCTTTATTACTTTATTTGGTGTGAAAAAGTTGCGCTGTTAAATTAGGCTCACTGGTTTTGTTTCTAGGTCTATCCTCCCCCTGATCTGCCCCGTGATTATCGGCCTGTACATTACTTTCGTCCTGTGGTTGATCCATCCTCCGTCAGTCCTATTGTTGCCCAGGCACTGCAGGCTTCACGTGGACACCTATCACAGGATGCACCACAGCAGGGTCGTCACAATCTAGACTCTGCTCAGAGACGTGACATGCTGGGAGAAACGCCTCTAGAGGGTGAGGATGTCTCTGTGTATGTGTTTGTTTTAAGAGTGATTTGAATTATAGATTTGTGATTGCAGGTCGATTAAGATCAGAGCTGTCACATTTTCATTACACGTTTGAAGAAAAACAATCCACAATAATGATATGATCACAATACCTATAGAAACTTTGAAAAAAAAATAATTCTATCAGTCAAAGTTATCTTTAAATTTATTTTGTTTTCTTTTTTTTTGGCCAAAGAATCACTCAAAATCTGAAGCGGGTCGCACACCGGACGCGCAGCTCAGCGCCGCGCCACGCCACGTCTAGGACAACTCTCACCTGAAAATCCGATAACATCAGCAATTTTCTGATTTCTGTTAATAAATATAAAACTAAATGTATATTGCAGCACAGGGTGAAGTCCGTATATACATTAACTACGATTTGAGACACATAAATGTAAATTTAATATAAAAGTATGTAAAGGGCGCCCTGTGGCGCGGCAGGATTTTGAACAAGGTCTTGAGCCGTTGCTGGGCGCCGCGGACAGGCGCCGCCGGTGTGTGTACTCTCATAGAGAGTAATGTGTTCGAATTTAAAAGACGTGACGCGGCGCTGAGCTGCGCGTCCGGTGTGCGACCCCCTTGAGTGTAGGGAGGTGGAGAGAGAGTTTGTAAGCGTAACCGTACAAATACATACCAAAAAAAGAACCTACTGTTAGTCAGTAGAACCTACTGTTAGTTATTGCTTTCATCTGTCATCTCCTCTGACATAATTTTGTGTGGCAGTAGCTGCTAGACACTGCATAGTCACCTTTTTTCCATTGTGTGACGTTTGGCAACAAACATTAAGGAGCAATACCACTACCTACTATGTGTCAACCAGATAATTTCTGTCACTGGATTGATAATTACAGTATTCTTGTATGTGTAACTTTAATATCCTGTATGTCTCAGATCTCATAACTTCCTTGTTAGTCCAAAAACAAGAGTTTATTGAAACCAAGCTCCCAAACCAACTTGTTTTGGATTTAGTCTCAGTATGACGTCATAGTGCAAAAAACACGCCACTGCAGAAGATCAACGCCTACTTCTACATCATTGCCTCTTTAGCCCCGCTCACCAATTCACTCATGCTCCAGATCGCTTCAGTAAGACACTATTCGATTGTTCGCTTTATTTTACTGCAGATTCGTTTTTTTAACAAGATAGTTTGACAGACTTTTCAAAGAGACTAAAAATAAAAGATGATGTAGTGCTGACTATATTTTGGATCCAACAGTAATGTCACTCACAACACACAAGTGTGAGTAAAAGTGTTTTTACCATTCCTTTGTCTGTTACAGATTATTTGATATGTACTCCCTTTACTGAAAATGATTTACAATGAATATAAGAATGACAGTGCGACAAACGATGATGCATTAATTCATAATTCGTTTACACAAAACACCGTAAGTCATCCGTTGTCAACTATAACTGTGATAATTCCAAGTAGTTAAACTTTATTTGCCACAACCAAGACTTACAAAGAATATGTAATACACATAAATGTTTCACAGTTGGTAAATGTTTCAACTATGTAACAAGAATGTAACTATCTAAACTCCTTTATCTAGCGTCTTTGTTTCAACACAAATTTAATGTAATGAAATACAAAACAATACCTCACAAATACATAAGGAATAAATATAGATGATTAATTACCATGCTGGACTATCCTTCGTATTTGAGGTGTAGGTTTCATCATAAGTTTTCAAAAATAAAATCCTCATGGTAATAGTGGCGATGTTGAAAATTATTTTAAAATGCAAAACTGTTAGCCAATCATAGCAGTGTGCAAAAACATGATCGAAAATAGCCTATTACTTCTAAACTAGGGTGTTTTTTGATGTAAAAAGTTTACTACTCCTTTTAATGCAATTTATAACCCCAACTTTTGTTTATGTTCTATAGGCCCTAGTTCTGTGTTTGAGTTGCTTGACAGTAAGGACAGAGAGCGTCTGAATGAGTTCCGCAGAGCGGCCGAGGGACGGAATAGGCCAGCGGGAAACCTTTCCTCAGCAGCAGATCGAGCTGCCGTGGTGGCTTTGGCTAAAGCCGCCGCTCTGCAGGCCCTGTCCAGCCGTTTCAAGTCAAACGCCCCACAGCCTGATTCCCACACTCAGAGCATGACCTCTCCAATCCAACCTCAGGCATCCTCTGAGACCCAGATGGCTTTGAATGCCTGGTCTGCTCCCACTGCAGATGCTAGCAAAACCTTTAAACCATTTTCAAACAATCCTCAGAAGCAGGCCCGCTACGATCTGTACATCAACAAACTCAAACTGGGCAATAAAGGTGAATTTGAACAATTTATGTTTGGTCTGATTTATCCTGGATTTTCCTAATCTGTGCTTAGCTAAATACCTGATTTCCGCACTATTTGTAGATGCCCTGGACTCGAGTCTGGACTCCTCCATGACGGAGTGGGAGAGAGGGAGAGAAAGGGACGAATTTGTACGCGCTGCGTTACTCTACAAGCCCAGCAACTCTTCTCTCTCCTCACGCTTCACACGTAGCAAACAAGAGGATGACACAGACAATGTGGAGGTCACACGGGATCAAGAGGTTAGGAGCTTCACCTTTGACATAAGTTCAGGAAATTCGTTTGGTTAAAATGTAACTAAAAAGGTGCTTATATTTCCAGTATTGTCCACTGTTAAGCAACTCATTTTTATTATAATGGTACTTTAATATTCACTCTCTTTAGAATGATGTGGATGACAAGCAGGCCGCTGTGAAGATGAAGATGTTTGGGAAACTGACCAGAGAAACATTTGAGTGGCACCCTGATAAACTATTGTGTAAAAGATTCAATGTTCCAAACCCTTATCCAGGGTAAGACGCAGACTTGTGGATCAAATCATATGCTGTATCTGAAGACAGTCCTTTACTATTGGAGTAAATTAAGGACAAAGGTCTTTAATACAAAAAAAAAAAAAAAACTGTTGAATTGCCCTAATTGAATTTTTTTTTTCTACTGTTCAATTACTGTTAATGCATTGTCTGTTTATTTTTTTCTATTAGTGCAATTCAACTTTTTTTTTTATGGAAGGTATTTTCCGCCAACCTTTAAATTAATGGAAAGATACAAATGTAATTAAATGGTTACATATTATTATTATTATTATTATTATTATTATTATTATTGCTTTAGCATTAGGAAAGGTTTGTAACAAATTTCTCTTTCATTTATCTTTTGTCTGTTTTACAGGTCTAGTGTAGTGGGAATGCCTAAAATAAAGAGAGATAAGTACTCTGTCTTTAACTTCCTGACCATAACGGACAGCAGGGAGACCCAGAGTGCTCCCAAAACTCCCAGCTCCAGCACAACCCTTCCCTGTTTGACTCCAGAAGTCTCAAATAAGAAATCCAGGTGGGATGTACCAGGGCAGGTATCTGAAACTAAAGACCCACTCAGTGCATTCCTCAGTGAAACTCGCAGTGAGGTTTCAGCGGCCCAGCAAAATGAAGCTGGGGTCAAGACCCATACAGAATCTCCACATGCTTCTGTCATTCCAGAGGTATTCTTCACCCCTGAAGAATAAATTCAGAAAGTTTTCACCTAACTTGAAGCTAAAGTATTTTTTAAATTAGTACTATATACAGCAAAACCTCAATGTAATGATCACATTTCTGTGCAGGTAAAAGTGGCACTGTCCGATGGGCAGCAGATTGAACAAAAGACTGAAGAGGAGGAGAAGGTAGAGGATGAAGAAGAGGTAAGGCCTCCAATGGATCTCTTTAAAGCCATCTTTGCCAGCTCGTCAGATGAGAAGAGCTCATCGTCATCTGACGATTGTAGTGAGGAAGAGGACGAGGTGGCTCTTCCAACATCTGAACCTGTCCAAAGCGGTGCAGGGACAGTGAACCCTCTTATCTCAGCTCCGATAACTCCTGTTCGTGGCATCAGCCATGTGACAGGTATGCTTTATATGAGAAGTTCCATAAAAACCTCTTTCAATGATTCAGATGTCATTGTCATAATCATTTATTGACTTTATTTTCTCTCCCCCTCAGATTTGAAGCATCTTACAGTCCAGAGCATGCCATCTGCTGAAACTGCAGCACAAAATACTCAGTCCTACGATAATGCTCCTGCTAAATCTGGCCTGGATGAAGAGGAGTTTGGCCCCAGACTGCCACCCCCTGGTCAGTCACTGTAACCACTACTGTTACCACCACCCTCAATTGATCATGTAAACACTGTCAAACTACGTGTTGAAGCAATAATACTAACTTATTTCATTAAATAATAATGATTTCAGCTCAATCTCACAAGACATAGTTTCTTTACAAGAATATATATATATATATATATATATATATATATATATATATATTATCTGATACTTGGTAATATATGGTAATATACAGGTGCAGTAATTTTATTACTTTTTCTCTTTCATCTAGAATTTTTTATTAGCCTGTCTTTAATACTAACATCAAGTTTTATATTGTTCAGGGCTTGTGCCACCTGCATGTTCACCGCAGCTGAAGAAACAGAAGAAAAAAGAGAAAGAGAAACACAGAGTCAAGAAACACAAAAAAGAGAAAAAGGTACAGTTTTTCTGGAACAGATTTATTCAGTCTGAGTGCCAGACTTCTTTGCAAAACTAGAAATGACATTGTTTCTCTATCTTTTCTTAGAAGAAAAAGAACAAAAAACATAAGCATAAAGGGAAACAGAAGAAGAGGGTGGAGTCGTCCAATAGCAGCTCAGACGACACTGACTCCAACAGTGAAGATGAAAATAGAGTTGTGTCTACTAGTGAACTGCTTCAGAGGTCAGAGCTCATATTTCCAATCATATAGGATTTTATAATGCATCTTTTAAATGGTAATGTATCTTTGTATACATTATTTTTAATTTAACGGCTTGAAAGATGATTTCTCTCTCTCTCTCTGGCTTAGGTTAAAAAACATCAAGAACAAGAGATAGAAGAATTGAGAGTGAGGAAGTTGTCTTACGGAAACGTCAAGATGATTGTGTGTGTGCGTTTATGCGCGCACGTGTGTGTGTGTGTGTGTGTGTGTGTGTGTGCGTGTACATTTATTTACATAAGTGTACCTAATGTAATGATTGCAGATATTTTTAATAAAAATGTTTAAAAAAGAAATGTAATTATTGTAATGAAATGTCAACAAACACAATGTGATCAAACTACATTAACCTTGTTGTAATGCAACAGTAATGTGACCATATTCTGTTAAGATTCATGTTACTATAAAAGCAATTACGATGAATGAATGAACCAAAGGAGGAAAGCTCAGATGGGAAGACTCAGGTGAAACTTAAAACCTGCAATCAACTGTGGAGCAGAACTGTACCTACTTTTTGAGACATGAGTTCACATGAAGTGTTTTGTGCCTTTAACTTTAAGAATTGTTCTTGTCTCTTTTTTTCTCACTGTTATCCATCCATTTATGAGTGCATGTGATGGCAGGTTTTTCTCTGTCACATTTGCTTGTTTACTCATAATGGTCCCTTTTACCTTGTAAATAAAATTGCTAGTCTACTGTACATTTAATTAGTTTAATATTTTGTGTAGGCTAATTTGTTCTTTTAGTTAATATATTAACTAGGGATTTTGACTAATGTTGAAAATGTGGGTTTGTCTGATGTTTTACCCAACTGAAATCATAGTTTCAATGTTAGATAAATCAGTTTGATTCTTTATACCCCTGGTACATGTCCAAACATGTTTAACATTGTGATACTTTTTGTGTTGTATCTGTGTAAGTGAGTCTATCTTTGGAAACACAGTAAAAAAAATAATAATGGTGATTACATTTTAGGGGTGGCTCCAGCCAAATAAGGGTGGATTTTCAGCGGTGATGTGTAACTCAGTCACTCTTACTAGACACTTTGGCAGGTTTGAATTTTATATAGGCCAACATTTTATTATTGTAGTTTTTTAAAAAGGCATCTGAAATAATATACAGGTCCTTCTCAAAGAATTTGCATATTGTGATAAAGTTCATTATTTTCCATAATGTAATGATAAAAATTAAACTTTCATATATTTTAGATTCATGGCACACCAACTGAAATATTTCAGGTCTTTTATTGTTTTAATACTGATGATTTTGGCATGCAGCTCATGAAAACCCCAAATTCCTATCTAAAAAATTTAGCATATCATGAAAAGGTTCTCTAAATGAGCTATTAACCTAATCATATGAATCAACTAATTAACTCTAAACACCTGCAAAAGATTCCTGAGGCTATTAAAAACTCCCAGCCTGTTTCATTACTCAAAACCGCAATCATGGGTAAGACTGCCGACCAGAAGGCTATCATTGACACCCTTAAGCAAGAGGGTAAGACACAGAAAGAAATTTCTGAACAAATAGGCTGTTCCCAGAGTGCTGTATCAAGGCTAGTGATGGGCAGATCGAGGCTTCGTGAAGCAATGAAACAGTCGAAGCAAATGTGCCATTTTGTTTCGAGGCTTCGAATCAATCCGAAACCCGTCTCCACGGTGACACCTAGTGGTCACTTGCAGGTGTTGATCTGAAACAACCTTTACAAAGAGCTAATAAAAAAATGTGTTGGTTTTTTTTTTTTTTATTATTGTATTTTTGTAATATATGAAGCTTGTAACCTGTAGTCTCTTCACATTGCATAATGTGATTTTGGTCATGAAAAATGAATATTAATAAAAATAAATCAAGCCACAATGTCTCCCTTTCTTATAGATTTTTATTAAAAAATATTAATTTCTCTGCTGTTGAAGGACTCAGCCTACTTCTTTTTTTACAGATAATTTCTCCAGCCTTTGAAAAAATTCTCTCACAAGGGACACTTGTTGCTGGCATACAAAGATATTTTTTAGCTAGGACATACAAATGAGGAAAGATTACTGCTCTCTCTTTCCAGTAAGTTAGAGGATCATGAGTTCTGGGCAAAAACGCATCGCTGAGGTATTTTTTCACTTCCACTGTGGCATCAGCTGTAGGATTGTGTATCATCTGGGTCTCACGGATACGATTGTCAAAATGTTCCCATAAACTGTCTTGTGTTTCAACCAGTGTTGATGATGATGGGCCTGATGTTGACATTTGTGGTTCTGAATTAAAAGAAAACGGCAATTAGTAACAAATCATAAAACAATGCATACCTTGCTTAGATGGCCCAGCAGTGTCAGTAGCAGGCCTTGGTACAGGGGGAACACTACCATCCTCTGCACCCTGCAGAATGGCAGGATGAATGCTCCTCAAATGGCGCATCATGGATGATGTATTGTTGCAGTAGGCTAGCTGCCGATCACAATACACACATCTCACTTTATTTGGGGTTTCCAAATGGAAATGCTCCCACACCACAGATGTACGGCATCTCTTCTGTGGAGCCTCCATTTCTATCTATCTATCTATCTATCTATCTATCTATCTATCTATCTATCTATCTATCTATCTATCTATCTATCTATCTATCTATCTATCTATCTATCTATCTATCTATCTATCTATCTATCTATCTATCTATCTATCTATCTATTTTATATGTAGCCTATCTATCTAATAATCTATACGTATCTGTAATATATGTATCTATCTATTAATATATATATATATATATATATATATATATATATATATTTCTATCAATGCATCTATTAATGTGTCACTATATGTACTCTGTGTGTCTCTAAGTCAATGTGTAAATGTAAATTAAATCCTAAATATAACTAAACAAATCGCACTATAAATGTCACTATATCACCAAAAATCCGCTATCTCAAAACCAAACTCCTCTCACAAAAACCCACGATATGAAAATGCGTTGACAAAACTTTTATACTGTGTGATTGTGTGACAGATTTTTAAAAATTGTGGTTGAAATTAAATGCTGCATGGAGTCAACCAATCAAAATATGGCATGAACTCAACCAATCAGCATGTCCAGCGCCCAAGTCTCACCCCCGAAAGTTCCTGAACTTTGAAAAAGTACTACCTCGCAAGCAGTGACTTTCTGAGGGGGAAATTTTTACCTGGAACTTCATTTAAAACCCTGTTTCCTGCGGGCGAAACACACCGAGTACCACCCCAAAATTCCAGCGGTGGAAACGCAGCTTTAATAGAACACCATTTTGCTGTTATGACCTGCTGCAAACGAGATGTACCTTCTGAGGAATCTTGGCCCATTCCTCATGAGCAATGGCCTTAGTTCAGTAATATTGTTGGGTTTCCTTTCGAGAGGTCTCTCGTATTGCGTATTGCGCTATGGGAAAACTCCTTTTCTCGAAAATATTGAAGCCACATTTTTAAAACGCAGTGCAGCTGCACAGCAGACATATAGCTGGGCGTCTAGTGCACTCATTGGCTGTGCTGCGGCAACTGCACGAACCTATGGCAAGTCTGCTAAGATGCGTCAGAGCCTGCCAGTATGAGCGTGGCTTATAGCTATATAAACCCCAATTTTCGCCATAGAATGTCTCGGTTACGTATGTAACCCTAGTTCCCTGATAGGGAACGAGACGCTGCGTCAAACTGTGGGAACGCCTCTGCGTGTGTGCGTCATGAAGCACGTATGGAATCAGTCCAATGGAGAGACGGAACGTCATAGGCGGGTGACGTCATCGACCAGGAAACTATAAAGCACCCCCAAAACACAAGCGCGACAGCTTCTGATAGGCCTGAAGGAAGCACTAACGGGCATGCTGGGAGTATGGCAGAACGACGCAGCGTCTCGTTCCCTATCAGGGAACTAGGGTTACATACGTAACCGAGACGTTCCCTTTCAAGGGAACTCGAGCTGCGTCAAGCTGTGGGAACGCCAATACCCACGTCGCCATAGGAGCAAATGACCGTCATGTGGGAACTAGCGCACAGAGGACGAGAGCACCTGCGCCCCAGGAGTGGAACTTAAGTCCAATTCATAGAACTTAACAAATGTATGCGGTGAGGACCACCCAGCCGCATCACAAACATCACTTAGCGATACTCCTGACAACAATGCCTTAGAAGCAGCCATACTCCTAGTAGAGTGGGCTCGTACAGCCAAAGGTAAAGGCTGACCAGCCGACTCATAAGCAAGTGAGATGGCCTCAACCACCCACTTGCTCATTCTCTGTTTAGACGCGGGACACCCTTTCCTGGGTGGCCCAAAGCACACAAATAACTGTTCTGATTTCCTCCACAGGGCAGCTCTGTGGACGTAAGCGTCTAACGCCCTAACCGGGCAGAGAAGGTTAAGTTTCTCCTGATCTGATGACACAAAAGGAGGAGGATAGAAAGCCTGCAGCACTGTAGGTATCACAGCATTAGTAGGGACCTTAGGGACATAACCTGGTCTAGGGTATAGAAAAGCCTTAACCATACCAGGCGAAAACTCCAGGCACGAGGGTGCAACCGACAGAGCCTGCAAATCTCCGATTCTCTTAAGTGAGGAGATTGCAAGCAGAAAAAGAGTTTTATACGTGAGAAATTTCTCAGAAACTTCCTCAATAGGTTCAAAGGGGGCCAAAGAAAGGCCCTCTAGTACAATGGCCAAATCCCAAGTCGGCACCCTCATACGAACTGCAGGCCTCAGCCTCAAAGTGCCACGAAGGAAGCGAGTTATAAGTGGGTGTCTCCCAAGAGAAACTCCACTGAAAGGGACATGGTAAGCAGCTAGTGCCGCCATATACACCTTTAGTGTGGAGGGGGATAACCCTGCAGAGAAACGCTCCTGCAGAAACTCCAGCACTGCACCCACTGGGCCGTTAACTGCGTCCTGCCGGTGTTCTGCACACCAAGAAGTGAAAAGTTTCCACTTCAGGGCATATAACTTCCTCGTGGACGGAGCTCTGGAGTGAAGGATGGTCTCAACAACCTCAGTTGAGAGACCAGATTCTATGAGCTGGGCCCCCTCAGAGGCCAAGCCCACAGTTTCCACAACTCTGGGCGGGGGTGAAATATCGTACCGCCCTCCTGAGAGAGTAGATCCCTCCTGATCGGAATCTCCAAGGGAGAGCCGTCCAGAAGAGATATTAGGTCCGCGAACCATACTCGGGCCGGCCAGAATGGGGCTACTAGAAGTAGGCTGACCCCGTCCCAGCGAACCCTCTCCAGAACTCCTGGTAGCAGAGCAACCAGGGGAAAAGCATACAGACGTGACCTCGGCCACGGCTGTACCAGAGCGTCCAACCCCAGAGGGGCTGGCTGACTGATGGAGAACCACAGATGACAGTGCGTTGTCTCCTTGGAAGCGAATAGGTCCACCTCGGTGCGACCGAAACTTAACCAAAGGAGCTCCACCACCTCGGGGTGGAGCCTCCATTCCCCCGGCCTCGGCCCCTGCCTCGACAGGGAGTCTGCTACCACATTCAAATAACCAGGAAGATACATAGCTCTCAGAGACCGTAACTTCCCCTGGGACCACAGGAGGATCTGACGGGCCAACTTGTAAAGTGGACGCGACCGCAGGCCCCCCTGATGATTTATATACGAGACCACCGACATGTTGTCTGACTGAACTAGCACATGATGACCTCTGAGGTCTGCTAGGAAGTGTTTCAGAGCTTGGAACACCGCCATCATCTCTAGACAATTTATATGCCATGATAGATGATGGTCCTGCCACAGACCTTGGGCTGGACGACCACTCATGACCGCCCCCCACCCTGTGAGGGAAGCATCCGTCGTTAGCGTTACGCAACCAGGTTTCTTTCCACATGACCAGAGCACGAAGGCAGCGCCGCGTGACTTTGATTATGCGGAGGGGATTTCCCCTCGGGGAGAATCCCTTGGTCCGGAGCCACCACTGCAGTGGTCTCATGTACAACAGGTCGCAAGGTATAACGTTGGAAGCTGCTGCCATCAGACCCAACAGTCTCTGAAACTGTTTTACAGTGAGTAGCTGGCCTAGCTTTACTTGTTTCATAGCTGAAAGAATCGAAGCGATGCGGGTCGGAGAAAGTCGCGCCCGCATCGAGACCGAATCCCAAACGACGCCCAGAAACGTGGTCTTCTGAGAAGGAGTTAATACACTTTTCTTTGCGTTCAGCCTCAACCCCAACTTTCTTATATGAGCGAGAACGACATCTCGATGCTGAACCGCCATCTGCTCTGTCTGAGCTAAAATCAACCAATCGTCGATGTAATTGAGGATACGAATGCCCTGCAACCTCAGGGGCACTAAAGCTGCATCCATGCATTTCGTGAAAGTGCGGGGAGATAAAGCTAGGCCAAATGGAAGAACCTTGTACTGGTACGCCTCGCCCCCAAAGGCGAACCTCAGGAACTTCCTGTGTTGTGGAAGGATGGAAATATGGAAGTACGCGTCCTTCAGATCTATCGTGACAAACCAGTCCTCGGATCTGATTTGTGACACGATCTGCTTGATAGTGAGCATCTTGAATTTTAGCTTCCCTACCGAGCGATTCAACTGGCGCAGATCTAAAATTGGACGCAACCCCCCATCCTTCTTTGGAACGATGAAATATCGGCTGTAAAAACTGGGAGGAGGAACCCGTTCTATAGCCTCCTTTTGAAGGAGCGCTTTCACCTCTTGTTCCATTACCAGAGCCTGCTCGGGGCCCACCACTGTGGGCAGAACCCCTCTGAATTTTGGTGGACGACACCTGAATTGGATAGCATAACCCTTTTTTACTGTGTGCAGAACCCACTGAGATATTTTTGGAAGGCTTTTCCACTCTGCCAGAAATACTACTAAGGGTACCAGTCTCTCGAGACTGGCCTCTGGTGTAACTTGAGCAGCAAGCACAGCGCCCTGTAACGGCGCACCGGCAGGGAACGACTGGCTTAACTGCTCTGAGACCCTCCTCAGAGGGGGCGAGCGTCCCTCGGGAAAGCGCTCGCTGGGACCGTCTGTGCCCCGGCATGAAGGCGGGGTTGGCAGAACGGGCCCCTGAGGGCACCGAAGAAGGGCGGGCACCGTGTAATGCGGTGAACACCTCTCTCCCACGGCAGGGACCACCCTCAGCATCCTGACGCCAGTGGCGTCAGGACTTCTTCTTTGCCGAAGCCTTCTTGGCCATAATAACTGTCCTCAGATCAGTTTTGCCAGAAGACTCCAGCTGAGAGTGCCGAGACGCGACACTCTGCTTCTGTTGCGCCCTATGTGAGGAGCTGACTGACGGCCTGGACTGCTCCCACCCAGCAGTACCGGGGACATGAATTTTAAGAGGCATAAATTTCTGAAACGCTGCTGACTGTTTCTTCTCTTCCTGAAATCTATCTATGACAGTATTGACAGAATCACCAAAAAGACCATGAGGAGAGAGCGGAGCGTCCAAAAGAAAAGCTTTGTCTTTTTCTTTCATGCCAGAGAGATTTAACCATAGATGCCTCTCTGCGGCCACCAGGGCTGCCATAGTACGGCCCATTAGCTTGGCCGACTCCTTGGTGGCGCGCAGAGATCGCAGTTCGCGAACTACATCAGTGCTGACCTCTTGAGTGTCACTCACATCCTTTAATAAGTCAGCCTGGTATGCCTGCAAGATGGACATCGTGTGCAGGCACGCCGAGGCTTGACCGGCCGCCGAATACGCCTTACCCACTAAAGCTGATGTACTTCTAAGGGGCTTAGAGGGTAAAAGTGGTGCTTTAAAAGTAGATGCAGCTTCAGCAGAAAGATGACTAGCAAGCGCCTCTTCTGCTTTGGGCATCGCCCCATAACCATGAGATTTAGCCCCCACAATGTTTGAATAAGTGGACGTTTGAGGGCTAAAAACACGATAAGAGACCGGCTTTTTCCACGATCTCGAAACCTCTGTGTGGAGATCAGGGAAGAAGGGCAAGCACCGGCGTGGAGGTTGAGAACGGGAAGGCAAAAATCTTTCATCTAATTTAGATTTTTCTCTAGACTCCTGCCTAACAGCTGGCCACTTGATGCTTAATTTAGAAACAGCACGAGTGAGCACCTCCATAAGCTCCTCACTTTCGGGAGAGCGAGATGGCGAATCATCGACATCTCCCGCATCCAGACTAACAACATCCAGATCCTCAGAACTGGATAGTTGCAGTACTGGGGCCTCAGTTCGGGGGGAAGAAACCGCAGAGCGTGCTTCCGAACCCGAGACTGAGGCACTGGATCTAACAGGTAAGGGCTGAGATAGGGCAAAGCCCGTCTCAAGCCCCGCTGTTAGATCCATCTGCGATCCCCACGAATGACGTCGCCGCTCAGCCTCGGCATAAGCGGGACCCGATCCGCGGGGATCGCGAACCGAACCACTCTCCTCAAAGAGTGATCGGCGGGAGTGGAGCGTTCTAAGAGGCAAACGCTCGCAATGCTCTCAATATAATATATATATATATATATATATATATATATATATAGTTTTTTTAAATAGTGAAACTCCTGCTTAGTGACAGACAAAAACACTTGAGACAGATCCACATATAGCGCTTACTGAAGGCATAGAAGCTGTCGCGCTTGTGTTTTGGGGGTGCTTTATAGTTTCCTGGTCGATGAAGTCACCCGCCTATGACGTTCCGTCTCTCCATTGGACTGATTCCATACGTGCTTCATGATGCACACACGCAGAGGCGTTCCCACAGCTTGATGCAGCTCGAGTTCCCTTGAAAGGGAATTCAGATTTAATGTCCTTCAGCAAGTTCCACAGGAGGAAGAGAAGAATGACAGCCTTTCCCTTGCTGCATCCGAATGCAAGGGATGGACGGGCTCTATGACCGACCCCGCACCCTCAAAACAAGCCAGCGCCAGCGGCGTGAGAACCAGTCTTGACTCTGAACTTCTCCGTGTGGTAACTAAGGCCGTCGAAGACCTCGGGCTCGATTGGTCTTCGCCAGAGGAACCCAAGCGAAACAGACTGCACGAATGCTTCCAGCAAGGGCGCCGACAGGCCCCTCAGCAGAGACCCGCCCCTTTCTTTCCAGAGCTAATGAAGTCGTGGAAAGCACCGCATTCAGCTCGTCTCAAACCCTCCACCTCCTCAATGCTCTCGACTGTCGATGGCGCTGTGGAGAAAGGATATGAGAAGTTTCCCCCCTCTAAGAGACAGTGGCCGCGCACCTTTGCCCGCCCACAGCTATGGGATGGAAAGCTAAAGTGGCTCACCCGTCTAAGCCTTGCCGTACTACTTCAGCTCTCACTGGCCGAGCTTACGCCTCCGCTGGTCAAGCTGCTTCGGCGCTTCACACCAAAGCTGTCCTCCCGGTTTTTCAGGCCAAACTTCTTCGCTCTATGGACGAGTCTGGACCTGACTCGGAAGCTTTCAGGAACCTGCGCAGAGCCACAGACATGGCTCTGCGCGCCACTAAATCACAGTTGATACCGCCCAGTTGATTGGTAGAAACATGGCGAACTTGACGGTGCTAGAGCGACATCGCTGGTTGACATTAACGGACATGAAGGATGCAGACCAGGCCGCCTTCCTGGACTCCCCCATCTCCACCACCGGCCTGTTCAGCCCAGGTTTTGCGGAGCGTTTCACCGAGGCACAGAAAGCATTGCAAGCAATGCGCCACTTCCTCCCTAAACGCTCCCTAAACCGCCACAAGAAAGCACTGCTCTCTCAGCCAGCAAAGCCAGAATGGCAGGCAGTCAGAACAGCTCTTCGTATGCTTCGGTGGCCGCACCAGAGGTTTCGTGGTCACGAAGCAGAGACTGTCACGTTGGATAGTTGACTCTATCTCGCTGGCTTATGAGTCTAAGGCCGTGTGTCCACCAAAGCTTTTTTTTTACATGGCTGGCGTATTTTTTCAATTGTTTTCAATGGGAGTGCCACGTTTTTAGAATGCCATGAGCATAACGAGGCGCTGAGCATTTTTTTCATGCTGAAGCACTGAGCGCTCGGCATTTTTTACAGGTCGCCGAGAGTTGAAGAATGTTCAACTTTGGGTAAAACGCAGCACTCATCACTGTCACTTTTTACCTAGCCACCCATTGACATTGGAGGAGGTGCGGGACAAATACCACACCGACCAACTGTCACAACATTCTTTCTGTACAACGACGTCAACCAGCAGAGCTAACCGAACAAAATGGATGAAAAATTAATTTTTAGTGTGAAACAAATTATCTGCGAAATCAGTTACAAGTAAACTGTGCTGCAGATATTCTGTATCATAGCAACGAATCGCCTCAACTGAAAAAACGCTGCGCTGCCAAAACGCTTTGGTGGACACATCGCCTAAGGGCCTCCGTTGTCCCATAGGCATCAGAGCTCATTCCACGAGAGGCAGGGCCTCGTCATGGGCATGGTCGAGTGGAATACCAATTGAAGATATTTGTGTGGCGGCTGACTGGGCCTCACTGTCCACATTTATGAGGTTTTATAACCTGGAAGTTCCCGCTTTGCAAGCAAGGGTTCTTTCCGTATATAAATACAGTGTCTAAGCACAATTTCCACAACTATAAGGCCCGATGTCTGTCTGGTCCTGGGTGAACCTGAACTACAGTTTTATATACCATATGAAGAAGGAGCTTGGCCCTTTATAAGGCGGCCCATTCCTATATTTCCCTATATGAGGCTCATTACTGATCTGGCCTCTATTAGGACTCATAATTTTACTCTTCTATGAGCCTCGGGCGCTTGGCCCTAGGCTATAGTATGGGGCGAAGTCTTCTAGTCTGAATCATTCAGCACAGCGCCAACGTCAGCGGCAGAGGACATTTATTGTGTGTGGATTTATTGAGTGATAAGCTTAACGTTAGCTGTTTCCTCCTGCGAAAATGGAGCACTTTAGGTGCCTGAACTGAAGCCACACTGTAGAAAACGATCATGATGCTATTTTCATTTTTTTATTATTTTTTACATTAAACATTAAAAAATCAAGCCCTTAGGCTATTGGGATCTGGGCTTATTATTTTTTTTATTTTATAGATTTTTTAAATTGTCCCTTTTATCTAAATGGCATGAGACTTTCCTACACATGCTATTCTTCATACTTAATTACAATATATTAAGTATAATTATATATAAAATAAATATTATATATATATATATATATATATATATATATATATATATATATATATATATATATATATATATATATATTGTTATTATAGTAATGTATAATAAATCCAAAAGCAAAACACCTGAAAAGAAAAGGGTGTGGAAATGGCTAATTAATAAGCTAATAAGTGGTTCTCTGCTGTCATCTACTGGTTATAGTGGTAGTTTCATGTCATTTTCATGTTAGTTCTACTAAATCAGCAGCTGACTTTGACACATTAGCCTTAGAGTAAACGCATTTGTAGTTTTTGGTGTCACTTTGAAAATTGATAGATTGATGTGTCGTTATTTTTTAATAAATAGAAAACCAAAAAAAGGAATGATTAATAGATTAAAAATTGCCAACCTTGACCAGATGAATCTAGACTTAATGAATCGTAAATGGCTCGTTAGTTAATGATTTGAAATGACATCATTCAGGGATTGACTTGTTGGGTGCCGTATACTAAATTGTTTATGCGCAGTTTACCCTAGTATACCAAAATATTAAATATCAATCCCTCACTGGGGACTGAGGCCTCTAATCCTAGAATCGCCTCGGCATCCATGCTCGCACGTTGAATTATCCTCTCGTCATTTATAGACAAGCAGTGTGTCTAAACCGCAGTATAGATGCTTCAAGTAACAACCAATCACATAGCGGCGCCGTGGCTTAGTTGGTTAAAGCGCCTGTCTAGTAAACAGGAGATCCTGGGTTCGAATCCCAGCGGTGCCTTTTGTACTATGCAGGTATAACGCTACATTCAGTTACAAAACACTGTATAAAACAATAACATATGCTTTAAAAAAATTATTTAAAATGGACTAATGAAACTGTAAATATATGGCAAAACATTCAAGTCGTATGCACGTTGCAGAAGCAGAGCAAAATTGTTTGTATTTTGAAAACAATCTGTGCAGAAATATTTAAAATGGCTCTCATGTGTTATGGTATTGTTCAGCAGCATGTAAATAATAAAATGGTGCGCACGCCATGCTTTGCAACTGCAACGATTCATCCCTCCGTCCATGAGAGTGCAGGCTTTCACTGTCACAGACCTTACAGCTAGCGAGTGAGTCTCCCCCAGACAAACCAAGGCAAATTTCAGGAAAATGTCAGTGTACATGATTCGCCTACACCAGAATATCTTACAAGAAAGCCCTCAGTCGATTCTTAAGACGTTACATTTCAGTTGAACATTTTGGCGTTTAACGTTAGATCAGCAGCATTTTATCTCGGTGTTGTAATATTGATCTCAGACAGTGTTGTTTCGCATGAGATGCGCTCAGTTAGTCTGAGATGGACAGGAGTCCACTGAGCTGCATTGCCGCGATTACTTCACCCTGCATCTAGGCTTATTAACGTTAACTTACATAGGCTAAACAATTTGGCATTAAGTACCAAATTAAGTAGTGGAAGTGTGGAACGATATTATTACTCGTATATGATTCAAAGATAAGATAGTGATAAGTAAATGTCAAAGATGTAGTATTCGCCTCAAGAATCAGTGCGTGTCCTATCCTATGTTGTCCCCTCTGAACCTCCAATCCCGTCTCTCCCCTGAAGGTCTCTCTGCCGTTCCCTCCATACAGCGCAATGAGGAGCCGCTCGAAAACAGGGAGAGACGTCGTTTTTGATGCTCGCGCAAGAAGTTAAATCGACCGTAGGCGTGAAACCGACATGAGATACGTGGGAAAAATATATATCTGGATTTGGATTATGAGGAAATTACTTGAGCTGTGAACAATAAGAAGATGACGTCGATGATGGAGAGAATCGGTTCGATTCGGCTTTACCTTATGAAATGGATTTGTCTGCGTTGGGCTTGGGTTTGTGTGGGTAAGTACCGGTAGACTTTTTAGGGATTGTGATATCACATAGCACACACACACACACACACACACACACATATATATATATATATATATATATATATATATATATATATATATATATATATATATATATAATTGTTATATATTGTATAGAACAGTGAGGTATGCGGTATATTTACATCAGAAGGTGTAATCACTTTTTATTACATTTGACCTTTTTCATCCACGTGCAAAATGATATTAAATATTATTTCACACCTAATACCTGACGCAGGTGAGGTTGAAGTATGGGAATGGGAATGGCACCGATGACAAAGAAAGGTTAAGCGCGCGCGCAGGTGTTGCAGCATTCATACAGGGAAAATCCAGGAGGACAGATCAGAGTTTGGCTTGTTGCCATGACAGTTACAAACACGGCGGCATCAGTCTGATCTCCTCGAAGACCGACTGGCAGATTGTGAATTGTTTTGACTAATGTGTGTTATTGTGCAGTCTTTCATGGATAAAAAGCAAATTAAGTTGTTTATGTTTAGTTCTACACCCCTTGTTGTAATTGACACCACATATCGGTTACCACTTAATGGAAAAGAAAAAAAACAGTTTCAACTCTTTTAAAATGGTTTGCTGCTCTCCCAGTCTGGTCTGTTTGTTAGTTTTAAAGAGGTTTGGGACACTTTTCAAACAAGTCAAAACCATCATCGGCTAGCATGTTGTAGAGAAAAAAAAATATTTTTGAATACTATAATTATAATCAGATAATCTGATAACATATTGATGACTAGTGCACAGTGACTTTTTCTTATTCCTCAGCGTTCTGAGCATCAGTTTTGAGGATAAATTCTTATGTCCACAATTAGACTAAAGCTAAAGCAACGGTTTCACAGTCCCAAGTATTGGGGATCCGATCTCACCCTTAATCTATTCCTAGACAGCACTCTAGGCTTGCTTAAGAAACTCATGATCTGTTGATGTCAGCTAAAGTCTTAACAAACAATCACAGCTAGAAGAGGGATAATATGTGAGAAAGAGACATCTGCTTTTACAGATCTTCTCATATCAAAGACAGAAGCACAGAAAGAGGATGAATGTCTGTGTTTTGTTGGAGGTGGTGGCATCCAGTGAAGGGGTGGTGACAAAAGAGGGTTTGGTTGGGGTTGGGGGTGGGGGTGTGTTAATAGCACCAGTGACACCTAGAGCTCTTCGTCTCACACACAGACAGACAAAGGGACCTTCTTCTCTCTTTCTTTATCATTCTCATCCATGCACATACAAGCCGTTCTCTTTGACTACAGATATTCCATGTCCAGGCATCTTATTCCTACTAAATGTGTGTCCTATTAAACTTTGCCAGTCATCACAATAACAACAAAATGTTCTCATTTATATGTGTAGAGGTGATTTGCTAGAATGTCATTTTGGAGGAGAGAAACAAAGCAGAAAAGTAAATTTTCAGCAGCCAAAGGATAAAGAAAGAATATAGGTAAGACTGACCTGAGTTCATGTTATGTGTTCTCTTTGTATCTGGGGATGTAAAAGTATGTCAGTGAGGTGATCATGAGCCTTGAGACTCAACATCTAAAAGTACTCAGAAATGATTTGTGCGTATATTGCAGGGATTCCCCTGATATCTTTCCTGTTCTCTCACACAAACAACAGAGTGTTAACTTCTGCTCTTCTAGCTTTGCCTAAGGCATTCAACCGCCCCTAGACATCATCATATTATATGTAGAGTAAAAACGGTCGTTGGGTGTATGAGAGAGGGCCGTTTACCCTGCAAGGTAATGAACAAGTGTTGGGGATGTGATGATAGAGTTATATATCACGTCATGTGCATGCTGCCGTTTATATTCAGGCATCTTACTGCATACCAAACGAAGAAATATAAGGGAATTTCAATATTGTGATTTCTATTACTGATAAAAAGTCATGGAAATTTTGTTATTTTTATGTTCAGCCCTAAATAAATGAGTATTATTAATAATAATTTATATATATCTCATATATATATATATATATATATATATATATATATATATATATATATATATATATATAATCGCATCCAAAATAAAAGTTTGTATTTACATAATATATGTGTGTGTACTGTGTATAATTATTTTGTATATATAAATACACACATATGCATCTATATTTGTAAGAAATATTTGCATGTATATACTGTATATATACTTGTACATAATTATATAGAAATATAAATATTTTATTTCTAAAATAACACATTTTTGTGTGTGTATTTATATATACAAAATAATTATACACAGCACACACATATATTTTGTAAACACAAACTTATATTTTGGATGCGATTAATCGTTGCCCAGCACTAATATATATATATATATATATATATATGTGTGTGTGTGCGCTAATAAATAAATGCAAACATTAAAATGGTTATATAGTAAAAATCTAGTAATCACAAATTTTTATTAAGGTGTGTTGAAGACACACAGCTTTCTTGAACCTGCCTTTGATAAGCATTTACTTCCTAAATCTTCTTTCTTTACAGGTGTTAAATGTATACACGCATAAATAGACACAGTTCTGTACTATCCTTTTTATTTAAAGAGACTTTTGCAGTAATTCAGCATAGATAAAAGGAGAAAAAGATGTGTGAGGAAAAAAAACTGTGTATACACTCATTTGCACTTTCTGTTTCTTTCTGGACTATTTCTGTTGCTTCCCAGACTATTTCTTCCTTGTCTTATTGTGTTTCTGTCCAAATGCGTAATCATTAGCACACACTCTCACACACACTTCCACACTAATTGAGTATTGTGTGTCTCTCTCTGATCCTTCTTGAGTGAGTGGATCAAATTCTATATATATAAATCATACAGGTACCTACCATGCACTCAGGAATCCATAAAGCCTGATGTGATGTGTTGATGCCATCTCAGTCACAGTGTGACTGCTGTGGTCACACACAAACAATGGCCATGTCGTCTGTGTGTGTTCCTCAGCTGCCTGTGGCGGTAAGGTGGAGTTACACACTGAGAGGAGAGGAGTGATCTACAGCCCATCATGGCCCCTCAACTACCCGGCCGGAGTGAATTGCAGCTGGAATATACAGGGAAGCCGTGGAGATGTGATCACAATAAGGTAGACGCACACAAGCAGACTCTCGCTGTGGTGATTATATAAGCAGTGTCTTGTTGTTTCCTATTAACATGATACATTACAAGATTATAGTGGCTGTTCAGCAGCTGTCCTGTTCATGGTATCTTGATATTGGAAATGTTTTGCGAATTATCATTTCTCCTCTCTGCAAGAAGTGTTGTTGTTCATTAACAACAATTTGTCTTGACAACTTTCAAACGGTTAGGGCCGTTAATTGAATGTATGATATTTCCAGACCAAAAACAATGTAAGGTTTCTTTCAAACTAATTAACTGTTTTGTGCATTTCAATGTTTATGAGCCTGTTTGCAAGTGCGCAGCATGTATATTAGTCTGTGCAGTCTTCCGTTTGAAAGCGTCTATACTGCTGTATTGCTTGAGCTGACTGCAGGGATTTTATAATGTACCTTTTCTCGCCTCTCATACCACTGCTGCACAGTGTGTGTGTGTTTGGGCTTTGACTCTGCTTTAATGTAATGATTTTATCTAAAAGCATGACATCATCCCCCAATTCTCCTCAGAGATCTGTTCTTGGAGGAAACCCTAAGGTAGAAAAGGATAATAGTTCTGATAATTTCTTTTAATCCATTCTGGCTAATTACTCATTGTCTAAATTAAAACATCGGTTCCCAACAGGGGGGTCGCGGCCCACAAGGGGGCCTCAGCGAGCTCTGTGGGGGGTCGCGTCATATTTTGAAAGGTTTGAGCAATGAGCATTAAATAAAAGTCCTTAACTTTTTTCTGTTCAAAATTTACAAAATTTATATAATGAGCGAGTTCATCATGAATCCATTTTCCAATCCGTGTTTTTGTCTTGTCCTGAACCACTATGGTACACCTATAATAAGTGTTTACATTGGGACTATTTTACACTGGTTCGGGATCGCTGCCGCTGCGGAGTAGCCCAGTACCTGCGTGACTCGTCATAGACGTACACAGAGAGATGTAGTTCCGGCTACAATGTTCTTCTGAAAGACGCATTATTCTGTTAATAAACGCAAGTTTATTATCGCTCGCTATTGCGCCAAAAGCGTAAAAAATAAAGCCTCATATTGATAAAGCCTCACAAATAACATGCAAGTATTGAGGCCCCAGACAACAGTCATTTAGTAATAGCCTATATTCTTTCTTTTTTTACCTACACACCAGTGTGAATATTTTTGTTTTTGCATTTCAAATAGGGCCAATATATAGGCTTCTCCTAGGCTTACGTTTTTAAATTACAAAGGGCCTACTGATGTTTTTGTTATTGTATTTTCAATATTATAGGCTATTATTTGTCCATAAACATACCGTTTGTTTGAAAACAACATATTTTGTCATCCTTGGTGCAAGCTTACAAGAGCGATAATATCATTAAATGTGAAGGGGGGCCCTAAAATATTTTCTTGAGAAAAAGGGGGTCTCAGACAAAAAAAGGTTGGGACCACTGGTCTAAAAGATTAGTAGAGGTATTTATGCTATCAAACAGATTTCTCACATTGCTTCAGACAGACTGGCATATAGAAAATCTGAACCCACTCATATATAACTAAGATGAGATGGAGAATTGAAATTAAGGATTTCTTTCACTGATCTAGTTGACTTTTGACAGTTGACTGCTGACATTTTCTCTAGTCCCAGCGTAAAAAAAGTTTTTTTTTAAAGCATCTAATAATTTATTCATATTTTAATGTACATTTAATTATTGCTGGAAAGGATACTGATGGTTTTCAGAGATTTGTTTATAATTTTCAACTATTTCTGAGTCTATCACAAATCATTGCTGCAATTTCGACAAAGCCTCATCTGTGTCAGCCAGACAAACATGAGCAGTTTTCACAACAATTGTTAATATATCACAGAAAACTAAACATTTAAGTTTGTGGGGGATAAAAAAACACTTGTTTATGATCACCAAATATAAGACACTGCAGCACTAGTGAAGTGATGGTTCAGCCAACTGTCAAAACTCTCTAGCACTTGCCCCAGGTCATCAGGTCATCCTTACTGTTGAGTCCTGTCTGAAATATTCAGAGGCTTTGCATAATGTGTATGTGTGTGTGTGTGTGTGCATTTTATTGTCAGCCAGAGGAGGTTTGAATGTCTGTATTTTAATGACTATACAGACTAATGCTTGGACATCAGAACATTACACCAGGCTGAGATTTGTTTTCCCCTTCCATGTAAAGCGCTTTGAGCACCCAGAAAAAGCGCTATATAAATGTAACAAATTATTATTATTTCAATGATAGTGCAGTTCAATAATGTATATCATATCAATTAAAAAAGATGAAACTGATTTACTCTTCTGCAGACTTATTGTATTACTTTGCATTTTATCTGTTACGCTAAAATCTCTTCAGTAACACCTGAGCATGTTTTCGTCTGACATGTTTTATCACTCAAATGGTCATGAAACATCTTCAGATTATTCTAAAACAGTAGAGACTTGGAGGATTTGGAGAGAGTGTGCAGGAGAAAGAGATAAGAAAGAGAACAGGGCAATTAGATGTGTAACATTGTCAAGTTATTGGCTGCAAAAGGCCCATTCTTCTGTAATGGTACTGGATGATGATTTTATCTCTCACTCGTGTGCGTGCGTACTCTCTCTTTTGCTGATGATCTCTCACTCTTTGGTATCTGACATAATATTTGGATCATTTCTGTAATGCGGAAAATTAATATGAGTGTGTAATTTAAGGAGGTATCAAAATGCAATCACAACATGTCAAGCATGTTTAAAGTATTTTGTATTTTGTAAAGTATTTTTTTTATTTTAGACAATCTGATATGATTTTTAAATATAATAAAATCATATGATTTTTCATAAATAATTTGATCTTTAAAAATAGTTTAATATCTTATACAATATATAAAACAAATGTGACATGCTTCAAAGTAAGATTGGCCCATTTATTGTGAAAAAGGTAAAAAAAAAATATTATTCAAAGAGAAGAAAACAAATCGCTGCTATGCATTGATACTGTAAAAGCTGTTTTGTTTTTTTAGAACATTAATTAAAATGATACACAATAAAGTAATCATTTATTGTGGCTCTCATACTACTTTTAATGATATCGTTCTGGAAGTGTTCTTGTACATTATTGTAGAGTGGAAGTGCTAGTGAAGCAGTAGAGATTCCATCACACACTAAGCACCATGTGTTTACTGTGTCCAGTTTTCACAGCTTTGATGTGGAGGACACGGGGGACTGCAGGGGGGACTGGCTGCTGCTCGGCCCCACATGGAAAGCTGAGTATCGGTTCTGTGGCTCAGTTCTTCCTCCTCCCTTCATCTCCTCCAGAGGACGAGTCTGGGTCTATTTCCACTCTCAGGCCAACAGCTCCGGACAGGCACAGGGCTTCAGACTGTCTTATATACGAGGTGAGTGAGCTTAGAATGTGCATATGTTCCATTAGAGCCCATTCAAAGAATAATTCACTCAAACATCTCATCATTTACTTCCTAATTATGTTCCAAACCCATATAACTGTTTTTCTTCTATGAAACATAAACATAGCATGAAATATTTTTTGTATAAAGGTGTGTTATACAATAAAAGTAGTTAATGCAACTCGTGCCCTATATTTCATGTTTTTAAAACTGTAAACATTTTATTTTATATAATTTTCTCTACTGCCAGCCCACACAAATTTAATTTATTCTCATGCACATTCAAATCTGGTGTCATGTTATGGGTTATTGTGTCTTGTGACCAATTGACATTTAGCAAGTTTTGAATGCTCGCATGCGTGTCTGCATTCAAAACTTCCCAAATGTCAACAGTTTCGGGTCGCTACGATTTTTTTCATGCAACTGATAAAAAAAAACAGTAATAATGTGAAATTGCAGAATAAATAACTCCTTTATATTGTAATATATTTTAAAATGTAATTTATTCCTTTGATGGCAAAGCTCATTTTCAGCATCATTACTCCAGTCTCCAGTGTCACATGATCCTTTAGAAATCATTCTAATATTCTAATTCTGATTTGCTGCTCAAGAAATGCTTAATATTCTTGTGAAAACCATGACATTTCTTTTTCTTTGATGAATTGAATACAAGTTTCTTTTGAGTTTGAAATATTTAATTCTGTTCCTGCATTAGAAAGCAGCTAAATCACGAAGACTCTTTCCGCGGCATATAGATTTACTGTAAGCACAGATTGACCAGGCATATGCAGGCTTAGCAGATCAATAGTGTATGGCCATAGAGCCGTGATGAATCGCTAATGTTACATAATGTACTATAAAAATTGATGTGCATATTTGGATAGCACTACTTTCAGTGTGTTTTAGATAGATCTCCACTGTTGATTAGATCTAATATGTAGCTAATGAAGATGAAAGAGATAATGGGCTGTCATTACTCAACTCCACAGGGCATGTGTGCATGTCATTGAGTGTGTGTGTGTGTGTGTGTGTGTTTGGCGGGGGGGGTGAAATGCTGTGTTTGTGCATTTTCCTTAGAGGTGCAGTTCAATCAATAATACTGAACGGCTGTGTTTGTTAAGCTGTCACCAGGCAAACACCATCTGCAGAGTGGGTAGATTTGATTGGCTTTTTCAACAGTGTCAGTGTTTACGTGTGCAAAAGACTCAAATCTCTTCTTTTCTCTTGTCTGTTTTTTTCTCTCTCGTTAGGTCGACTGGGTCAGAGTAGTTGTGAGAACGATGAATATTTATGTGGAAACGGTAAGTGCGTTCCACGTTCCTGGCGCTGTAATGGATTGGATGAGTGCGGAGACAATACAGATGAAAGGATCTGTGCCGCCCCACCCACATCCGCCCGGGTGAGTCTGTGTCCGCTAGGCACCTTGCAGTGCTCTGATATCCAATCTACCCGCTGTCTGCCGGTGTCTCTGCGCTGTAATGGAGCCCGGGACTGCCCTGACGGATCTGACGAGTCCCACTGCCCCGACACGTCCTGTGGAAAACGCTTAGTCAACTTCTACGGGACGTTTGCCTCACCTGATTTTTTCCGTCCAAACAGGAGCAGTGGCACAGATCTTCACTGCACGTGGTTCCTGGACACACAAGTATGATAAGAATCTCAGTCATTCTTATTTTGAGGTGCCTTAATGACATTGAATGATTGCAATTATGAAGTTTCTTTTATTTGTGGAGGGGTTATATGAATTTTTTTCTTTGTGTACATGGGTAACTTATGTATTTCTGCTTTTCCATAAGCACCACCTACTGTGCGAGAGTGATTTTGCATTTTCATTCAGGGCGTTTTTTTTTTTTTTTTAAGACCAGTAGCATACATAATCATGCGGTTTATCATTTTATAAAACTTTGTACTTTGTCAAAACATTTATTATTTGAACTGTAAAGTTGTTACAATCATAGTTCTTAAGGTCATTTTACATTTAAGGAAATTACCATAGGCATTGGTGTTGTTTCAAAACAAGGTTGATACCCAAACAACATGTGGTTATTTCAAGAAATGTATGTAAGAAAAGTTCCCCCAGTCACTTTTTTTGCCAGTCTGTAATTTGCAAGTATTATCAAATCACTTACGGGGTTCCTCGTGACTGTTTTTGCTTCAGGACCCAAAGCCGCTGGTGCTGCAGGTGGACCTACAGCTGGGTGTGGGAGACTCTGTGCGTGTTTACGATGGTTTGGGAGAGCGTGCAGAACGCCTTCTGCAGAGTCTCTCTCACCATAATAACCACAGACGAGCTCTGCTGGAATCTTCCCAGGGACAGATGAGCATCTTCTACCACGCTAAACCACACAGCCCTGGACATGGATTCAATGCCACCTACCAGGTCTCTTATTCCCTGTGATGCTAATGACCATTTGTATGCTTCCTGTTGATAAATTATGCTATCCATTTTTCATTGACATTGTCTGTGTTATTGGAATACTTTGCATCAGTACAATGTAGAATTGTCTGGTCTATCTGTGCTTGCATGCATCTGTATGGTCATGCATCTGTATTGTCTTAGCCTCACACCACAGTCCATTCACTGACAGCACACAAATTCACAAAACTAGAAAACACTTCCTCCATATGACAAGCTCTAATCTTATTGTTGTTTGGCTAAATGCAACTTCTGGTTGTAAGGGCACACAGATGTTTTTTAATCACTCCACCTAGAAACAAAGTAGTTTTTACAGTGTTTGATAGAACAAGTGCTTTTTAGGATGAAATAATCACTAGAATTGCCCAAGTTTGCCAAGTTAATGGCAACAAGTCTTTGAATGATGTTTAGTGTTTGTTTGAGGCACAGAAGTTAATACTTTTATTTCAGCAAGGAGTCAAGTAAAGACATTGACAATGTTACAAAAGATTTCGATTTCAAAATAGATTGTAAAAAAGTCAAGACAAACATGCAGTAGTTTAAAAAGGTTGAAGTTTGAAATAGTTTATGTTTGAAGTAGTCATAAAAGCTTGATGTTTGAAACAGTTTTAAGTTTTGTTCTTTTGAACTTTCTATTAATCAAAAATCCTGTAAAATTGTATTCTGATTTCCTCAATTTTAAGCAGCACAACTGTTTAACTGTAGAGCAGCAAATCAGCATATTAGAATGATTTCGGAAGTATCATGTGACACTGAAAACTGGAATTAATGACCAAAAACCATTATAGGAATAAATTACATTTTTAAATATATTTTAACAGTTATTTTAAATTGTAATATTTTAAAATATTAATGTTTTGATCTAATGAATGCAGCCTTGGTGAACATAAGAGACTTCTTTCAAAAACGTTTTTTTAAAAAGTCTATAAACCCCAAATATAATCAGTTGAAAATAAGTTATGCATTTTAAGTGGTTGGGTGAAATAATATGGCAGGAAATTTGAGGTTTACATGATTAGTTCTTGTATTTCAGAAACACAACTGACAAAAAAAAACAATAACTCCATAAGTAACCTGCTGTTAAATGTTTTAACCACAAATGCCAATAGAGAGGCCAACGTTCCACAATGCAGCTTTGACTAGATATCCATAAGCAAAACTGAAATAATTTGTGCTTTCTACAGTATATGACACTGTGACACTAATGGTGTTTAACCTCCACCCCTTTCTCTGCAGGTTAAGGGATACTGCTTTCCAGGTGAGCGTCCATGTGGCACAGACGAGGGCTGTTACTCTGAGCTGCAGCGCTGTGATGGCTACTGGCATTGTCCTGGGGGGCGAGATGAGGAGGACTGCCCCTTGTGCCAGCCAGGAGAGTATCCCTGCGAGGGTGGCAGTGGGGCGTGTTACTCGGCTTCTGAGAGGTGTAACAACCAGAAGAAATGCCCCGACGGCTCGGATGAGAAAAACTGTTTTGACTGCCAGCCTGGAAACTTCCACTGCGGAACCAACCTGTGCATCTTTGAGACGTGGCGGTGCGACGGGCAAGAGGACTGTCTCGACGGCAGTGATGAAAGAGACTGTCTGGCGTCTGTGCCCAGGAAGGTGATCACAGCGGCTCTGATTGGCAGCTTGGTCTGCGGGCTGCTGCTGGTCATTGCACTGGGTTGTGCCTTTAAACTCTATTCGCTCAGGACAAGAGAGTACAGGTGAGGTCGTTTCCATCTGTTTCCTGTCTGCATTTAAACATATAGCAAAATAAGTAAGGAAATGTATGGATTCCTGGATTCTTTGTTATTTTATTATTTTATTGTTTATTTTATCTGTATTTTTGTCATAATAAAACAAGATCTATCTAGCTATTTGATAATCAAAATGATCTAAGTTAATACTTTCTATTTTTATTTATTTTTCTTAACCCATTTGCAATTTTCTTTTTTCTGACTAGATTTAGTTTTTGCTTAAATATTTAAATATATGTTTTTGAAAGAACTCACCTAGGCTGCATTTATTTGATCAAAATACAGTAAAAACAGTAATATTGTGAAATATTATTACAATTCAAAATGTTTTTATTTTAAAATGTAATTTGTTTCTGTAATGACAAAGCTGAATTTTCAGCATCTTTACTTCTGTGATGTGTCTTCAGTGTCACATGATCCTTCAGAAATCATTCTAATATGCTGATTTTCTGCTCAAGAAACATTTCTTATTATTATCAATGTTGCAAAAACAGTAGTGCTGCTTAATATTTATGTGGAAATGGAGATATAAATTTTTTAAATTCTTTGATGAATAGAAAGAACAGCATTTATTTGAAACAAAGTACCTGTAAAAGTATGACAATGTAAAAGACTTTACTGTCACTTTTCCTTTTACTGTCTCTTTGCTGAATAAAAGTATTCTTATTTATAAATATTACTTTATTTAAAAAAACTTACTTACCTCAAACTTTTAAATGGCTGTGTATATTTAAAAAAAATCTCAAATATCTCTTAATATCTCTGTTTTTTTCTAATGATGTTTAGAAATGAAAAGAAAACATTGGAAAACATTAAGAACGTCAATCTTTAGCCTATTCTTTCTTTTCTTTTAATTGGTAACGTTCCTTATTTTGTGCTAAATGGATTCACACTGTAGTTCAGTTCATTTTCAAAGTTCAGTTCAGTTCAAAGCGCTTTGAGTACCTAGAAAAGCGCTATATAAATATAACGCATTATTATCATTATTATTTTGTCTCCTACTTTTTGACACACACACATAATCAGTGAGAAACAGAAAGTCCTTTAATCTTAAAACCTATTGCTGAAAGTTAGAAAAGTACAAGTTGGTCCCAATAAGAGAAAGAAAGAAAACATGAAGTGAAGGATGACTCTCTTGTTGCACTTTAAACAAAATTGCATCTCCAGTAACAGCCCATTTGTTGGTTTGGGGGGTGATGCGTTGTTTTTCTCTAGTTAGCCTTGTAAAGACACAGCAGCACCCAAAATACCTGCACTTCATCAAACTGTCAAAGTACCGCTGGTTAATAGATTCTAGAGATAAATACCTTGCCTGCATGTGTTCAGTAGCTTCCCTTTTGAAAAAGCCTTTGTATGTTCCTCTTTCTCATTAGAGCTTTTGAAACCCAGATGACCCGACTAGAGGCGGAGTTTGTTCAGAGGGAGGCTCCGCCCTCCTATGGTCAACTGATAGCTCAAGGTCTCATACCTCCCGTGGATGACTTTCCAGTCTACAACCCCACACAGGTGTGTGAGTATGAAATTGAATTTGAATTGAAGTAATATACAGGATTGCAATTCAAATTTGAGTTTAAATGAGCTGAAGTGAAGTGTCATTTTTAACTAGAAAAGGGTGACAAAGTTTGAATAATGGCTTGACAATGTCTTGTGTAAAAGTTTTAAAAAGATTTACTGATTGATTTATTTGAAAAACAATTTTGTATTTAATTTATTTCCTCTTTATATTGAATATAATTTTAGACCTAAAATGAAAAAATGCTTAATTTCTCAGAATGACTTTACCTGTTTGTCTGAATTGTAATTCAGTGAATTATACTTCCTTTGTGCCAGTTCGATTAAGATTCCACAAAACCCACAAAGACGCTAAGCAAACAAATATGGCAAACAATATGATAAAAATGACAAACAATTTCCATGTTTTTCCCACTAAATTACTTTTTATCTATTGTCTGAATTTTTTTCTGACAAAATAGTTCTCAACTGAAAAGCCAAATGACATGTTTTAATGGACTGCATATTTTTAGCTCTACAAATTAGCAACAGAGGCTTAAGATAAGATACGTAAGAAATTAGTTCTACTCACACGAGTATTTAAGAACATTAAACAAATGTCTTGAAATAAAACATCTAAACAATGTCTTTAGCTGTGGTAAGCGTTATTTTTCAATTATTCAACGGCCTGTCGGCAAGTACGGGAGTGTGCGTCGTGATTAAAAGGCGAACGCTGTCTCCATAGTAACTGTAGAGAGTCCAACTGAATTACTGACAGTTATTTGATAGAGTCTGTTTCTCTATTTTCTGTGTCTCTCTCAGGCGTCTGTCCTGCAGAATCTCCGTTCAGCTATGCGGAGGCAGATTCGCCGTCACTCCTCTCGTCGTTCCTCGTCACGGCGGCGTCTTGGTCGTCTGTGGAATCGCCTGTTCCATCGTGGCTCTCGGTTACGGGGTCAGATCCCTCTCCTCACGCCTCCGGGTCACACGCACACAAACGCACACCCCGATCTGAGCCTCCACAGCTACAACACAGCGGACGATGGTGGCGAGGAGTCGCGAGAGAGTGCGGGACAGACTCCGCCGTCCTGTTCGACGGTGGTGCTGGGATTGGCGCTGCAGGCTCACACTGAGGCACTCTGCCTACCTGACAGAGAGTCTCCGGCCTCTCCTCTCTCTCTGCCCTCGCCCCACTCGCCCCGGTCCACCTCTGACACCCTGGAGGACGAAGATGATGAAGATGACAGAAGTCCAGAGGGGATGAGAGCGAGATCCAAACAGGGCATTTCCCCAAAACATAAAGATGCCGATAGTCCCCCTGGACCCCCCGATAGCCCCAAACGCAGAACGAGCCGATCGAGATCCTCCAGACGGCTGGTGCAGGAACTGGCTGCAGAGCTCAGAGGAGTCTCTCTCCTACGCTACACCTCTGTGGGCATCTCGCCTCTTTCTTCCCCCGAGTCACCCACGTCCTCCAGCGGTCAGTCTGAGGAGCAGAGGAGCTTTCCTACATTCAGAAAACCACACACAGACTCACTCACAGATGCTCATGGACACTCCACGAAATCATCAGGAACGGAAGATGTTCCTGGTGACTGTGTCAGGCTTTGCAGACTCACAACTAGTGAGGAAGAAGATGATGAGATTCTGTTAGTGCACTGAGAAGCCTTTATCAGCCTCCCTATTCTGATTTTGTGCCAACACAGTGAGCCTTACCAGGTTCAACCAACAGCCTTCCATCCAGAGTCATAAAGTACGTTTTACATGCGCAGTAATAATGAAGCTTTTTGCATAGTCGAGCTACAGGCTTCATCTGACTGTATATATAACACAATTTGAATGCAAATATTTGAAGGATTAAATACATGTTGAGCATCACCTCTGTTTTTTGGAAAATGTCACAAGGCCAATTGTAGTCTGAATAGTGTGTATACATGCTGGACGAAGCCGAAATACAGTCACGCCTGGGTCTGTTAGTCTGACTTTGCAAAAAACAGACTGGTATTATTTCAGTCAGGCTAAAGCGTTTACATGATATTTGAAAAAGACAAGTTATTGCTTTAGTTGGATTGAAATTGAAGTGCATGTAAACATACAGTATCGTTCAAAGGTTTGGGGTCGGTTTGAATTTGTTTTTTAAATAAATTTATATTTTATTCAGCAAGGATGCATTACATTGATCAAAAGTGACAAAGACTTACATTGTTACAAAAGAATTCTAGAATTTAATGAAAAAAAAAACCTAAAATATTAGGCAGCACAACTGTTTTCAACATTGATAATACGGTAATAAGTGTTTCTTGAGCAGAAAATCAGCATATATGAATGATTTCTGAAGGATCATGTGACACTGAAGACTGCAGTAATGATGCTGAAAATACAACTTTGCCATCACAGGAATAAATAATTTTTTTAAATGTATTACAATAGAAAACAGTTATTAAAAATTGTGATGATATTTCACTATATTACTGATTTACTGTATTTTTGTTCAAATACATGCAGCCTTGGTGAGCAGAAGAGACTGCTTTAAAAAAATTACAAAAAAATCTTAGCAAGCCCAAACTTTTGAATGGTAGTGTATTTGCAGATTTAGAGCCTTGTAGTTGCAGAATGCTTGCCCTGTCAGAGTAGAACACCAGTGAGTCGACCTTAGCTCAGACACTGCAGTTTTTTTCTGGTCATACTTGATTAGATGATCTCTCAGTTCAGCTCCAGCATTCAGTGTGATTGTTCACATGCTAGAAATCACCAAAAACCTAATAAATATGGCTACAACACTAAAGCACACATATGTGCATAAATACTATCCCTCATGGAATATCATGTCAATAACACAGAACTTCATATGTTGAATCTCTACTTCTCATCAATAACATTGACCTTCAGAAAGTCTAAAAAGACTTCAGAGAACTCTTACCTTCCCAACGCCTTATAAGAGATTCACCGTGTCGCCTACAGAGGGTCACAATCCAGCACTATCCCCCCCCCCTCCCCTTTTATCAAGCAAACAGTTGTCTCACGATTATCCTTTACACAATCAGATCTGAATGTTTGTTGGTTGTGCTATACGTTATATATATATACATATATATACACAGGTGCTGGTCATATAATTCGAATATCATCAAAAAGTTGATTTCAGTAATTTGGATATTATATTCATCCATTACACACAGACTGATATATTTCAAGTGTTTATTTCATTTAATTGTGATGATTAAAACTGACAACTAATGAAAATCCCAAATTCAGAATCTCAGAAAATTTGAATATTACTCACAAAAAAAGGATTTTTTAGAAATGTGGGCCAACTGAAAAGTATGAGCATGTACAGCACTCAATACTTAGTTGGGGCTCCTTTTGCCTGAATTACTGCAGCAATGCGGCGTGGCATGGAGTCGATCAGTCTATGGCACTGCTCAGGTGTTATGAGAGCCCAGGTTACTCTTATAGTGGCCTTCAGCTCTTCTGCATTGTTGGGTCTGGCGTATCGCATCTTCCTCTTCACAATACCCCATAGATTTTCTATAGGGTTAAGGTCAGGCGAGTTTGCTGGCCAATTAAGAACAGGGATACCATGGTCCTTAAACCAGGTACTGGTAGCTTTGGCACTGTGTGCAGGTGCCAAGTCCTGTTGGAAAATGAAATCTGCATCTCCATAAAGTTGGTCAGCAGCAAGAAGCATCAAGTGCTCTTAAACTTCCTGGTAGACGGCTGCGTTGACTTTGGACCTCAGAAAACACAGTGGAGCAACACCAGCAGATGACATGGCACCCCAAATCATCACTAACTGTGGAAACTTTACACTGGACTTCAAGCAATGTGGATTCTGTGTCTCTCCTCTCTTTCTCCAGACTGTGCAAGTCTCCTTGTGCAAGATGTCAATAGTTGACTTTTGGACAGCTGTCAAGTTAGCAGTCTTCCCCATGATTGTGTAGCCTACAGAACTAGACTGAGAGACCATTTAAATGCCTTTGCAGGTGTTTTGAGTTAATTAGCTGATTAGAGTGTGGCACCAGGTGTCTTCAATATTGAACCTTTTCACAATATTCTAATTTTCTGAGATACTGATTTTGGGGTTTTCATTAGTTGTCAGTTATAATCATCAAAATTAAAAGGAATGAACACTTGAAATATATCAGTCTGTGTGTAATGAATGAATATAATATCCAAATTTCACTCTTTGAATGGAATTACTGAAATAAATCAACTTTTTGATGATATTCTAATTATATGACCAGCACATGTGTGTGTATATATATATATATATATATATATATATATATATATATATATATATATATACTACCATTCAAAAGTTTGTTGTCAGTGAGGTTTTTTTAATGATTTTGAAAGATGTATTTTATGCTCACCAAGGATGCTGTAAAAACTGTAATTATAGTAAGGTTTTTTTATGCATCCTTGTTAAATAAAAGTATTAATTTTTAAAGTCATACTGACCCCAAACTTTTAAACGGTAGTGTAAGATTTTATACACTCAAGACTACTGGAGCTTTGTGCTGATTTAGTGATGATATATCATCTTTTTGTATTTAAGGTTTGTTTTGTAATGTAATGGCAGGTCCAGCAATGACATGAGTTAATGTTAAGAAGCCCCCCCCCGTCCCTCCCCATGTCTTTTCTTAAGGGAAGCAGAACTCAGGGATTGAATAATGGTTAATGAGAGAGAGAAGCAGTTAACATGGATATCTTTGTAAAGCTGTAGTCTGAAGCCATCAGGACATCACAGTCATCGGAAAATGACTGTCACATTTGTGTTTGAGCTCACACCAGTTAGTGTCTTTGTTTTTCAATTTCATTTGCATTCATGCATTTAGCACTTGAGGGACTTGTTTGCCAGTAAGATTACGTCACTGCCTTTTCCATGAATGTACGTCCTTGTTTTTAAATCTAGTGCCACATACACTGTGCAAGTCATACTTGCTGCTTTAGCACACTTGGTCCTGGTCCAAGCTTGGAAATAATCGGAACTAATCGAACTAAAAAGCTGGTCCCATCTTTGAAGGGTCAGTACGTTCCTTCATCTCATTCTCTCTGCTGGCCGACTGCCTGTTATTTCAAACATCTCCTCCATCCTCCATGCTCAGACTGGAGGATCTCTGATCACAGAGGTTCAAGAATGTGCCATTTCAGAGATTAACAGATTTTATACAGTTGCAAAAGATGTTTTATTACAATGTGAAACATTTAGATTCAGTGCCATTAGAGAAGTCCTGCATTTTCTGGGTTCAATTAAATGGCTTTAAAAAAGTACTTCTAAAATACTTTACTTGCTTGCAGTTTCCGAGACTATTTCTTTGACATTTTTTTTAAATAGTGTCCTTTATGTCCTGAATAATTCAAATAAAATTCAATGAAAGAGATCAATCAGCAGATACAGCCACAATAAATGCTTTGGGGTTATTCGGCCAGCAGCTTGAAACCTAGACCAGTGGTTCTCAAACTTTTTGACTCGGAGGCCAACCACACAACATTTGAAGACCTCCTCCATTTTAATAACAAAAACTAGCGGTCTTGAAATATTTAATTAATCAAGATCAAGTTTGTTTCCACAAGTTTCAAGAACTGTTTGACTTTAATATCAACAATATGTATTAAGGGAAAATAATTATTATTTTGAATTTGTGTGTGTTTAGCGTTTTTACTAAGTTATATTAATATAATTAACTTCAGCGTCAGCCCCCTTGGAAGTTTACTGGGGAACTGTGTTTGAGAACCACTGCCCTGGACTGACTTCTCTCTTATTCTTTTTTTCATTGCAGTCTATTTTTGCCTTTTGTAAATATATTTAACATTTACATTTTTTTCCCCTTCCAAACTGGTTGTGTATGTGTGGTAATGGTCAAGGTGGCTACATGTTTGGTTTTGATGAATTTCATTTCCTGGATGGATGAAAAGTACTTTGTATTTACTTGTACCTTGCATTAAACGCACATTTCTCCATTAGATTTAGACTAATTTATGTGTTATCTGGATAGAGTCATTCATAAACATAATCTTCCGTGAATAACACAATTAGCCCTTTAGCATATATAGACCAGGGGGCATATTACAGAAACTTCCTGTCAGAAGTTGAGATCCTAACCCTCACTATAATTACTAAACAGATTTTGTATGTTTTTGTAATATACTGTAAGCTGTGTGTCAATGCTGCGCCCTCCGGAGGTCACATTTGCCGGCCGCATACATCATGGATTTCAAAAAAGTAATAATCATAAAATTGACTGTTATTGTGCAGCATAAATTATTGTAATTTCTTTCTTTGCAATATAATGGAAGCAGCTGAAATTCTTCAATTCTGAAACGAGGCAGCCTCAATGACATGTAACCAACAAATGCAACCGCATGTCTTTACTCATACACACACAGAGTAACACAATTACTACTTGCAACCTTTTTTAGAATTAAATTTAATGTGCTAATATTGTTATTGATAAACACCTTTTAACATCTTTACAAAACAAGTATATCAGCATACATATCTATAGTGCATACAATATGAAACATGTATGCTTAATACATACAGTACGTTTCACACTTTACTAATGTCAGGAATGTGATCTCACAATGAATCCCTGATGTATTTGAAATTGTAATATTTACATTAAGATTTCACTGTACTGTGCTTGTCATTGTGCCTTCGCCGCTGTGGGCAGTGAGAGCATGAACACTACTAGTCTTGGACAGACATCACTGAGCTGGACACATGGAAAGAGATGAGCACTTCATACAGGGTATGATCATTTGTCTTGAAAGATCTGACCTGAAGAGGGCACTCAAGTGCAAATACCTCTAAACAACTCCTTCAGATCCAAAAATCTGTTTGACAGACTTCAGTTTGGTAGTCAGTTTCAAATGAACACATGGATAACATTACTGTTGCATATAGCTCAATGGAATGTCCATGTTTAGTGCCCAAAAGAGACAAATGTCTAAAATATCTAAAGGCATTAATTGGTGGACTGCATCTCCTTTTGGATAACAGTTGAAAGTGTCTGCCTAGCAGGATTTTTTTTTTTTTTATGTAAAGCACCTTTTATGTAAATAACGTTATTCAAGATGAATGAACTTGGAACATCTCATGGTTCCTATCATCAGCATAAGGCTAAAAGACTGGCAGTGCTAATGAGTGCTGGGGTAGAGCCTCTGTTAAACAGTGGCAGGAGATTGTTGCTTATTCAGGAAGCATGGCAATACATTTAGTGTGCAATATGCTAAAAATAGGCAACTACATTAAAGTGCCTAGACTATTCTTGCATAGACAGTTGAGCGAATCAAGACATAATTACATGTTTTGTTTTTTTGTGCTTGAGGGAGTAAGTAATTATTAAGAGGACTAGAGGTCAAGGCCTAATCCTCTAGAAAGTTCAGACTTACAGATGGAGTTTAGATTTCAGAAGACTGGGTTAAGAGGTAAACAGGCTTCAACAAGTCCCCTTCACTCACTTACAGGGGATTACTAATAAAAAGTCTACTTAAAGTAAAGATTAAACCTCAAGTACAGAGAGAGATCCTGTAAGGTACATGAGAATACACCAACAGTTCTCAAAAAATGAACAACTCCCAGAGAAAACATGATGACGACATAGGAATTCACCTCCGAAAGGACAGGGGAAGGGTGCGTTCAATTACAAGGTGATGTCCGGAAAAATATGCAAGGGGAGAACTGTTTCAACTAAGAAATGTGATGTCTGAGCGAGAAAACATAAAACTTCTGTTTCTTCTGCTGTGATGGCTGAGTCTCAGAGGAGCTTCTGGGGAGCATCTCCTCACATACAGCATCAGACAAAGAAAACACTCAACAACGAATGGGTCTTTGCTATTTCAAACAGGTGTGCCGGAAGTCCTGTGCTGACTCTCACAGCTCAGATTTTTCTGTAAGAGGCTGTATTTCAGAAGGATCTTCCTGGGGGAAGACCACATAACACAACTTCTGTCCCAGATAGGTGACTTTCTCTGAAACACATGAACATTTATTAGATGTCAGACGGTTTTTCGTTGCAGAGTGGTAACAAATCAAAGCAAAGAAGTTTTGGCTGGTGTTACTCACCCATGGCACTGTAAACCCAGCATGGTTTGTTCTTCCACTGCACTCCAATGAAGTAGATGGGGACTCCAGTGAGCATGATGACCAGCCCCATACCACACACCACAGGCTCCGAGTACAGACTGAAGCCCAGCAACACCGCCCAGAACACTAGATAGCTGCAAGGGACCAACAAGTTTACCTGCACAAAGGGAGAGAAGAAGAGTGAGGTGAATAAAACTAAAACACTGACATGTCAATCCATCTTCCTGATGAGGTCTGTAGGTGGCAACTTAAGTACCTTGATGGGTCTGAATAGTTTGGGTTTCTTCCATCTGTAGTACAGCAGCCCAGCTATAGTGACTCCATATGAGAGGTAGTTTATAAAAGACACGTAGTTTATCAAGTTATGAGTGTCCCCGATACACAGGATCACTATGGTTGCCGTACACTATGGAGAACAAGAGAGAAAGACACTTAGGCCCTGTTTGCACCTGGTATAAGATCCATCTAATACAGCGATTCTTAACCTTTTTGACTTGAAGGCCCCGCATATTGGGTAAGACATTTCTTCTGGCATTTTATGTTGTAATAATGAAAGCACTGCTTGTTGTCTCAAACTTTTTAATTAACATGAATTCAGATGAATTCAGAATGTTGATTTATTTAATTAATTAACAATGATTCATTTTGTGATTCTAGAATGTTCAAGATTCTAATTCTCTAGTTCTTCAATAAAAAAACATAAGTTATTGAGGGGAAAAATAGGAATCTCAGTTTGGATTTAGATTTTTTATTTTTTTCTTCTTGCATTTTAATTAAGTTAGATTCAGTTTTAATACAATAAATAAAAAAAGTCATCCAGTGACCCCCTTGGAAGTTTGCTAGGCCTCCCCTGCTTGAGAACCACTAATTTTAATCAAAAAATTTAAGAAAACCAAGTCAGCACACTCTTGCTTCCAAAAGTAAAACTGTTACATTGTAATCTCACCATAAATTGGATGTTTTGGTACATATTTTAGTCCAACTGCAATTTTAACTGACCTTCACTTTGTAGTGTTACAAATTTATTAAATGTTTAATTGAGGTTCCAATACAATAGTATATAAAGTGAGACAGTTTCGTATACTGAATTTAGCATTTAAGGTTATAATGGTGATGATATTTGCTGTGAAACAGTTTTCCAGCAAGAGAGTCTGGCAAATCCTGTTTTCTGTATTTGTCAGAATTACTGCTCTCTATCGAGCCTGCTATTCCTGTTTCTCTCTATTGTAAGCCGATTACTGAAACTTTGGTAGCTTCTGTCTCAGCGGGAGAGTCCTGCCATTCCTGTTCTCTAGTCTGATTGGATTGGAATTGGTAACACTCTCAGTATAGGGCAGGTTCCTAAACCTGTATACATCATTTACATGCTTTGTTCATCACAATGTTAAGCCCTGCCCCTAAATGTATACTTGCAAGGGAACGTTTCCCTTAGTTCAGACTCGAGACGAGTTTGGAAAACTACAGCGACGCACAGCTCTTGTTCTCAATAAAGAAACCTTCTTAAAAGATACGCCCAAGTCTCCTGGTCTACGCTTCTGAGTTTTCAAACACTTTAGAAGAAAAAGTTCACAACAACTTGATCTGTGTCATTTAATGTTGATGTCAAGCAAATCCGTGAAGTTCAGTCTTTTCCAATGTTTCGATTAATTTAATTTAAGGGATTTTAATTTTAAGTATCGTGACAGTTATTGTAAAAGGGGTGCATAAACAGCCAAGTTTGCACCCTTTTTTAGTGCAGTGGTTGATTGACAGGTCCTTCACTTCTGTCCAGAATGCATCAGGACAGATTAGCGAGTGTTTATAAAAAATCCAATGTGATAACATGAGTTTTCTATTACCTCTCAATGCGGTTTGAGTGATCTGTTCACAAAACATTCTGGACCCCGTTTAAACCTGAATTGGATCAACCAAATCATGCAGACTGAAAGCAGTGTTATGTTGCATGTGCTGTCTGTGAATAGCTCTTTCTCTCTCACACAAACAAGCAGGGCAGGGATTGGTGTGCAGCTCTTAAGGTGGATCATAGCCAACAGGTAGGGCAGGTGACCCTCTCTGGCGCCTGAGAAACACAACCTGTGGAGGATGTGCAAAGAAGCGGTAAATACTCTGGTTTCAGGGTTGCTGTATTAAGCCAGTGTGATAGTGCTTTTGTTTCTTTACCTAGAAGAGGTAAACAAGTATCCGTTAATCCCCCCAAAGGTGGAAAGAGCTACAGAGATGGGCATCACCCAGGAGAACATTCCTAGCAGCTTCTCACCAAATGTCTGCAACACAACACACAAAAACAGATGCCGATTTATCACCTCGATTTAAGCACCTGATAGATAGTATGTTGTTTTCGCAGAATAATGCAGAAGAGGTCAGAGAAACTCACCACAGCAACAGCGTTCGACTCTAGTAGCTCTTGAGGGGACATGGAGGTGAAGTATGCAATGTTGGTGAGAGTATAGACGAGCGTCACCAGAGGGATGGAGATGTAGATCGCACGTGGAAGATTCCTAGACAGATACACCAGAAACCATAAAACACCATACAATATACGCTGTATGAGAGCTGGGCTAATTTTCTGTAAGATTTATAAAAAGTGTGTACACAAAAAGTGAGGCAGAACTACTGTATGTGCAAAAATGACTATATGTTAAAAATCTGTGAAATTAAAAATTATGAACAATAAATAATTTGAATAGGCTTATTATCAACAGGTTAATAATTTTTTTGTCTAATTAATTAGGTTATTTAATTATTTTTGCTATGTTTTGCTTCTTTTTGTTGACCCTTGGCAATCTTTTAATTTGTAGCCCAGATTATTCTTGAGAAAATGTGACAAGCCTTTGGCAACAGAAGAGAGCACAGAGCACAGAGAGCATCTCAAATAGCCACAAAGTAATCCTTTCTGTGACCTGGTTTGTGCATTTCCAACAACTTGAGTACTTTTGACGAGGGTTTGGAATACGGTACTTGATGCTACGCGACATGAATAAATTATGCAGATTATGGATGCTTGCTTGTTTCACTGTTTGCTGCTTCTATTTATACTGTTGCTGTATTTATTGTCACTTGTTGATTGAACATATTGATCAGTTATTTGTTATTTGGTTATTGAAAGCTTTTTTTTTTTTACATAGAATTATTAGGCTTACCATCACGTGGTTTGTGTATTAAAGGAGGTCTATGTACATGTGCCTGTTTGTCTGTTATGCTGTGCAGCCATTGTTCTGATTGCATTTTGTTAATGGAGAACAAAGAATATTTACTAGGCAGTAACTGCACTTAAACCATGTACATCTCCCCGCGAGGCCCCCGAAGGCACATTGGGGGCCCCAGGCGATCACCTGTAGGATGGCCTGACCCTGATTTTGACACGGTAAAGACTAATAAAGACTCACTTGCGAGGCTCAACCACCTCTTCAGTGACGTAGTTCAGGAAGTTCCATCCACTGTATGCAAATGAGGCCTGCAGGAAAGCCAGAGCAATCTGCCCCACTGACGGATCCTTTATAAACTTAAAAGCTGCCTGAGGCTCCAATGCTTCATAGTGTCCTAGAGAGAGAGACATATATATAGAAAATATCTGTTTAATTCATACAGGATTTGCATTTGGCAGACACTTTTATGCAAAGGGACTTGCATTGCATTTCAAAGGCACTGACCTCATATAGCTATGCTATGCTCTACTGTTTGGGCTACAGGAATACTCACCAAATCTAAGATCTTGAGCTCTTTGTTTTGTTTAATTCATAAAACGCTGTATTTTTTCACATGCTCTTGCGATCAATCTGTTCACATTCATCCTGACACTCTACTGTCATCAGTTTGATTTCATTATTCCACTACATAGGCAGAGCCTCCAAAAAGCCTTTCTCTCTACTGTCAATCAAGAGTGAAACTGCACTACTCAGTTCTCTCATTTACTCAATTCTTTCTCTTGTCAGTTGTCAGAGAATGCCTCCAGACAAGCACACTAAATAAAAATATAAATAAAAAAGTCTGCCCATAACGATTCACAGCCATAACCTGCTGCTTTATTGTAATATTACTCAGTAGTGTAAAAGACAGTTCCTAATGTTAAAACATTTCTGCAAATGGAGGTTTAAATTTTGCATTAGTGTAACAATTATATACTACAGTCTTAGCTTGGTTTATTATGAACTGCCTAAATTAAAAGAGTCAGCTATATACTGTACTGCTTTACTTTAAAGAAATATCCTAACATTCTCTGATTCAACTAACTTATTAAATTATTGTAGATTAAAGGTTGTGATAGTGAGTTATATAAAAAATTACATTTTGCCCAGATTTTTTCCCCCTGATTTGCAGTCTGGAGTTGATGCTGTCTGATTCCAAAAAAAGCCAGTCTGTAGATTTTTTTGGGCAGTCAGAGCTGACAGATTTAGCAGAAAATCGCATGATGTGCACAGACTGCACCACCGGATGTGCCAATAAGCTAAGCGACATGTGCCATTGGTTTCTGTGCGTCAGATGCCATGTCATGTAATGTTAAAACCGCTTCTGGAGAGTTGTCTGGTAGTGTGTGATCCTCAGTCGTTTAGTGCATGATGTTTCTGTAACCATTTACAAAGTCTGAACATGTATGATGCCTAGTGTTGTTGTTTTTTTAATCTGTTCAGATTTTAAAAGTCATGTAGTGTATTCCAGCCTTAAATTTCACTGGTTCAAGTTTTAGTAGGGTGATTTATGAACCAACCCATCATTGTGCAACTGAGCAAGGCACTAAACCGCAGGTTTCTTTGAGGGGGCTATACCAGTAATAAATGTATTGTAAATCACTTTGAACATGAAAGTATCTCATAAGTAACTCACAATACAAGACCTACCACTAGATGTCACTATTGAAAAAAATTAGAGTTAAAGAAGTAGTTCCTCCCAAAAGTCATTCTTTTGCTTTTTATTCATTAGATAACAGGTTAGGGCTGGCAGCAGCTGGCATTAATGTGATAGGAGTGCTTGATAATTCATGGCATTTAACTGTGGGAATTAATACCAGATGTGAGTTATCATACTCCTTTCCTTTCTCTCCTTTGCCTACTCTTTATTTCTCTCTTTTAATCTCTTAACTTCATTCTCTGCTTTAGTGGTTTACACACTATAGTAAAAATCCTGTTACTGTTCAGGAAAGTGTTAGATTGCTTATCTGTACAACAGTTTGGCTACTGAACAACTGAAACCAAGGGAAAAATCAATTTTGATACCCCTAATGTTTAATAATTAACATTACTGTACATTTATAGACTTGCTTCAGTACTTCATACTGCATCGATTTTTTTAAAGCACAAAAACCCTCTGTTTTGAGAGAGAATAGCATGTTTCATGAAAGACGACAGCTGGCAAGAACATACGTGTAAATTGTCCTGACAGTCATACACACACACCTTTGGCAATCTGGACCATTCCCACTACAATGATGAGAACAAGGGCCAGCAGCTTCCCCACAGTGAAAACATCCTGGATCCGTGTCCCCCAGCGCACACTGGAGCAGTTCACCCAAGTCAGGAACACTGTAAACACATGCAGTGAACACACAGTTATTCATTCCCATATTCCAAACTCACGACAATAATTTCCTTTAAATATTATGAAAAACATTAGCAATATCCATAAAAGGAAAATCAAAAATATTATGTAATTTATAAATAAAGACCATCACATATTAAGAACAACTGTCACACTTTTTGGATGTCTTATCAAAGACCTGTTTCATGAGAAAAACTCCATCATAAGTGTCATAAGGACAAATCAGATTGTGATTCAGTAATGGAAGCAGTGTGGTTTTGTTGGCAGAGTAGCACTAACTGGTCACATGGTCCATTTTTATTAGCTTAAAGAGGGGAAATAAAGATCAGATGTAACTTATTTTACTGATGCAGGCAAAACACTGACCCATTCATGGCTAAGTGGTTCTCAACCAAGGGGCCAGGGCCCACTCAGCAAACTTCCAAGGGAGCCTCAAGATAACTTAATGATTTTTAAAAGAAAAAAATAAGCATTGAAATCTGCTAAAACAACAACAAAAAAAATATATATATATTTCTTATTTTATAAGAACCAGGGTTCCCACAGACTTGGAATACCTGCATATATGATGTAGGTAGAAATTGAGAGTAAAAATATTTTTTTCAAATCTTTATTCCTTTTCCAGTACATCACGAACGACTGTAAAAGTCAAGTAAATTCATTAATACTTATGGAATCCTTATGGAAATTAAATTTAGAGAAACTTGGAATGTCAGGCCTTCAAATGCTGTTGTGGGCAATGGGGGGAGACGGTTACCTCGTCTACCTTATAGATGTATTTGCTATCTATCTTTATGCATCACAATTGTGAGTTCTTTAGAAACAAAAAAGAGTAGTTTATCAAGGGGCATCAATGCAACACAGCCTAAAGCTGACAGGTTAAAAAACTATACATTCACAAACAGAAGTACAGGCATTATAGGCCACTGCTTGTCTGTACATCTGTGTTGAGGTTAGTGGCTTCTGTGTTCAGCTGCATTGTGTAACAGGTCCGGTGTAGATCCGGTACACAGAGGTCCGTCTCCAGGGCTTGACGGCACGGTATACCCAGGCATGCCGAGGGAGACACTGGGCAAAGGGGAGACGGGTTACCCCCACTCATCCATCAATGGCCGGAATTACCCGCCCACACACGAAAACACATGCGGGGCATCTGTCAGATCCCCCTAGACAAACAGCTTCCGATGCCCCACGACAAAACGGCCCAGACGCCAGCTGAATTTTTGGCCAGGGTAAGCAGTCGACAAGAGCAGCTCACAGCCTGCAAACTAACAGCTAACCTGCTCAACTTCATCCACGCATGTAATCCTGAGCTCAATACACACCACCTGTAAACCTCCATGCCCTGACAGCACCTTGAGAGTCACTACAATATTTTCATAGGTATTTATGTGCTCTTAGGCACCTTAAAATTATAACAATAACAATATGATAAAAACATGTTCAAATCTTAAAAAACATTGACAACATAGCAACATACATAGGAGATAGTTCTCTCAAAAAATGTACATTTCATCATCATTTACTTACTGATGACATTCTTTCTTCATGTTTTTTCTTTCACAGTATAAACTCATACAGGCTTACGACAGAAGGGTGGGTACATGATGATAGAATATTCATTTTTGAGTGAACTATCCCTTTAACATAAATTATTAATATTAATGAATGTGAATGTGTTGTGGTCGCGTGTGCAATTAAGCATTTTATAATATAGGTTTACAACAGTTACAGTGTTTGCCATGGTTTTGTTTGCTCTTGTTTGACTTTAACGGATCTGACTCCAGCTCCTTCTGTTTTGTATCACAGCGCAGGAGTGACTAAGAGTGGCCAAATGAAGTTAAATGAACACAAAGCTAATGAGAGGAGAATTGTAATTAAGTGCCAACAGCCTTTAAATCTGCCAAAATACAACCACTCACTCCAAACTCCTGAGAGGGACATCCCCCTGCAGCTAATTGACCGATAAAGCCAACAAAAGATGCACTAAATACACAAAAATGTGCAAAACATTACAACTCTCTGTTGGCCAAGGCCTAAAATGACTACTACATTTTTCACATTTACTCAGTATTATAGATCGCAGGCTTTTTAAAAAGTTTTATTTAAAGAAAGACATTAATAAATAAATTTGATAAATAAAACCTCTTCAAGATTGTTTGAAAAAGCAACCCCTGTGAATTCCAGGTTGAGAGGCCTGAATTGTAATATAGGCAAAAGGTTGGCTACTTTGAAAACCCTAAAACACAATTGAATATTTTTGTCAATGCATAATTTATATACCATACGTCCTAATGTTTTGCTTAATCTTGATGGTATTTTGACTGTATTGTCTCTTTACTTTTATTTGACAGGATTTATGCATTTATAAATTAATATTTTCCAAACGATATGGCTGTTCAGGGACATACTGTCAGCCCTTTCATCAGAAGACATAAATCTGAGAAACAAGAGTTAGTTGAGTCACATGAACAGATCTCTTTCAATCTCTAGAGTGTGTGGCCATTACTTTTACACAAGAGAGAAGCTTCCAACACACTCATAAACCTATAAAAAAGTAAAAAGCATTAGTACAGTAAATAACACGACACACACAGTTGTAAAAAAGCAATGTGACATCTTTTCTTTGACGTCAAATTTGAGATCAAATTATTTTATGCTGCATTGTATCATACAGATTAAGACTCTCAGCAAAGGTTTGTGTGTCCAGTCCAGCAGAGAGAGAGAGAGAGAGAGAGAGAGAGAGAGAGAGAGAGAGAGAGAGAGAGAGAAGAGAGAGAGAGAGAGAGAGAGAGAGAGTGTGTGTGTGTGTGTGTGTGTGTGTGTGTGTGTGTGTGTGTGTGTGTGTGTGTGTGTGTGTGTGTGTGTGTGTGTGTGTGTGTGTGTGTGTGTGTGTGTGTGTGTGTGTGTGTGTGACTGCGTGTGTGGGACTGTGTTTATCTCTCTTTGTAATCTGACTTCAGCAGACAGAGCTTGTGACATTCATTCAGAACATTCAGAAGGGGAGGGCAAATGTAACACATGCCGCGATATAGACAAATTCTCACACAGTGCAACTAAGAACATTCACTCACACAGGGGTTCATACATGCATCAGTTTACCACTAAAAATATACACTGCAGTGCATCAACACAGGTATAGACAGCTTGAAGACAAAACCTTTTTTGAATTAAATTAGAATTGCGGCAGTAGACAGTATGTAGAACTGTAATCATACACACAACATATGGGGCAATTACAGATACAGTAGACATTAGTAATCAATGTTTGAAATGGCACAGTGTATTTGATATACAGTATATATAGCATTATGTTCAATTAAAATATCATTCATTTTATGGACCATGGTGAAAGAACTATTTATTTCCCACCAATTCACAAATATTTGTCAATATTTATTTTGATATCATTTATTTTTATAAAAAGATTTTCATATAATTTTTATAAATTAATATTCATTGTAATATTTTTAAGTTATCTTATTACAGATGGTGTAACGTTTTGTGGTGCTGTCTATTAAAATGTAAATGTTTTAATGGCTGTGTTAATTGCTTATTTCTCTAAACTTAGTTTTGAGATGTAAGCCTAATCTTTTAAAGATTATGTTACAAATAACATAAAACTTAACGTTATTGTTTTGTCACATAAATTTTGTCTTACAGTTAAATTTCTTTAAGTTGCAATCCAGTAAATTCCTCTTCCTGTCATTTTTCTCACAACAAACTTTCTATGGGCGTGGCCAATTCATTTCAAATTCCATCTCCATTCCATGGACTGAAAGAGAGCCAGTTCTTTAACTCTGAATTTCGTCCAACCTTACTTCAATCCACACCACTGAAAGACCCAACGCAGGTTCATGAACACGCGACAAGCAAGTCAAATTTGTGCATCCAATGCATTTTTTACAGTGCAAGTGACATTGTTGGTATTTGTGTGGGAACTGTGTGTATTATATGGGTGAAAAATCTGTGGGTAAAGACCTCAGATGTTCCCCTGAGGTCTTTGGATGTCGCAGTTTAAGTTATTTGCTTGGTCTAAAGGTTAATGACAGATGATGGGAGGGAACACATTACAACTGTGCCCACCCTAAACATGACTCACACACTCCAAACAGCTTATTAAAAAATCATTATTCACTCTTCATTTGTCAGATTTAAGCGGAGTTTTAGCGCCATTCACAAAATCCCGCCTCCATGCTCTTCTCCATCAAAGAGCATTGGGGTAGCCAGGACAACCGCAAGGTCCCCAAACAATACACAATACAGAAGACACGCCCACATGTTCCGCCGGCTCAAAGCCTGGCACCATTACGGAGTCTGACGCCACACAGAGTGAGGGTCAGGTGCCCTTATACCACAACATCAATACCAACCCCACCCTGTGATCTGGACCCAAACAAGTACGTTCCTTGAACATTGGCCTAATCGGAGAAGAGCACAGTGATTTGGGATGCAGGTCTAGCATCCTTTGATAGGGCACATACATGAGGTGTCTTCCTTAAATAGAGCATTTGGCCCTTGTCACCCTGCTCTCTAGAATGTGACTGACTCAAAGCTTTTGTTGGCTGTTCTTCAGGACAGATTCTGTATTCTGCTGCCAAAAATAGGGATGGATGGCTCAACTCAGCCAGCACTGTCATTAGGACCACTGCCCTCACATTGACACATCCCCAGTACTCCTTCCTGAGAGCCCCTGTCCAGATCTGACAGGTCCAAACCAGCTGAGTCACGGGGCTCTTTGGAAACAAACACGTACACACACGCATGCATAGACATACTGTACATTTGACTGGTTCATCTTCACCAGTTCCAAAAATATCCTGCCACGCACCCACCAGGGTTAAGAACCAGGATCAAAGCACTGTAAAGTGGTATAGACACACAAGGGAGAGAAGGCAATTGAGAAAGAGAAAAATACAGAATTATAGACAAAACAGCGGCTCTAGATTCATCATGACGGAATCTATTAGTCAGAATAAACTCTCTAAGCCCTAGAGCAGTGGTTCTCAAACTTTTTTTAGTCGCGGCCCCCCTTAAACCTTTATTTAAACCTAATATTTCAGTGATGCTTTGGATGAGCAATATATAAAAGTGCAAATATATTTGCACAAATATAGACTGCTTTTGACAGCGCCTCACATCACGAGCTCAGCTTCTTGTTTGTCTTTTCACCGGAAAACGCACAGCAGCGGAGTGGTGAGTTCACAATAGCAGCTTGAGTTTCGGTCCGCTGAAGAGGTGCTTTTCTACAGCAAGCAACTTCTATGTTGGGCTTGTTCCAGCGGTGACAAGTCAACGGTCTGAAGAAGAACGATTCAGTGTAATTGCAGTTCGATGGCGCTTTATTAAGGCAGAGCGCTGACCGCTATTCACGCACTTGAACGTCGTTGCAACGGCTGTTATTTTGGGTTTTTTTCTGCTGATCTCTTGCGCCCCCCCCTGCAGTATCCTTGCGCCCACCCTGGGGGGCGCACCCCACACTTTGGGAACCACTGCCCTAGCGATCAGGGGGAATTCCTGGAAGGAATTCCTTCCAAGGAAGGCAGTGCCTGCTCAAAAAAATGAATGGGAAAATCTATATTACAAAAATAAAACAATGCAAATATTACACAATGTGACATTACATAGTGTATAAATCACTCACTTTCCTAAAGTAACACTGTCCAACAGCAACACCAGCAGGTAAAGGTAGAGTGGGAGTCCGCGTTTCTCTTGCCTCCCCTGAGCCCATTGAGTTTTAACAGACCCCCTAAAGCGTGCAGTGGGTTTGATGGGGAGTAATTGAGAATGAATGAAGGGAAGTCACGTGAGAGGAGACAATGCCTCCATCGGGCTATAATTGGATATTGGTTATGATTGGATATGATAAATAAATCCCGCCTCTTGTTTTTGTGTGCATTCACAAATTGGTTTGAATGAAAAAATGATGGCGTTTAATGGGAAGACTAATTAAAAAGTAAGTAAATACCTCAGTCAAAATCACACTTGAAATGGCCTGATAACATGATGACTGTGGGTTTTTTTTGTGAGCAATCAGCTTGGTGAAATTAAAGGTAGGTGCTCACATGACAGCAGCAGTAAATCAGAGCTGACCAGAGAATGTCATAAAAAACCTCATTACTAATGGTGTGTGCTGTACTCACAGACGCAGGCGGTTGAGAGGACGCGGGTGGCGATGTATGGAGGCAGGCAGTTTGGGAAGGCAGGCTGTAGCACATAGTTGGAGAAGGTGAGCGCAATCACAGCCAGAGTTGTTGGGTACATGATCAACACTGCGCTCCACAGCAACAAGAACCTGTGAAAACACGAAAACAAATGGCCATCTATATCATCACCAATTTACAACAAACACAGAATTCTGAGCAGTGTTAGTGTTGTAACTGAGCAAGCAAGTAAACACATGTGAATCTCCCTGAGGAGAAGTTCCCTTGTGTGCTTCATACACACAAACTGAGACGTCCATATTGACATTTATGCATTTGGAAGCCACTTTCATCCAAAGCAACGTATATTGGATCTGTTCATGCATTTCCTGGCAATCAAACCTGTGACCTTGGCATTGTTAGTGCATTCACTGTTTGAACTATATGAACGCTGAGACTAACATTCAACAATAGACCTACCCCACCAGGCCCCCGAAGATCTCTGTCACGTAAGAGTAGTCTCCACCTGATTTGGGGATGGTGACGCCCAGCTCGGCATAGCAAAGAGATCCTAAGGCACAGATTCCTCCTCCAAGAACCCACACGATGAGTGAAAACCCCACACTGCCAGCATGATCTAGAACACCCTTTGGAGAGATGAAGATCCCTGAGCCAATGATGTTGCCTGAGAAAACAAAAGAAACCACAATGGGTTGTTTAGTCTTCATATATTGTTCATATAATCTAAAATAAACTATTTGGACTGAATCATGAGGTCTTCACCTAAAAATGCTTGCTTGATATTCTGTATTAGAAATAAATATAGACATACAAAAGCTGATTTTTGCAAAGTTGTACAGATTAGAGCATTTGAAACAGTTTACTTGTACTGAATGCATGGGTGGATTGTAAATAAGTGAAGCAAAAATATTTGATTAATTTAATTATGCTGTCTGTCTCATGCTTTCATATCACTTGCTTACTTGAAATACACTGCAGTCTTAACAAAATGATTGTTTAAATGAAAATCTTTGTTTTTTTTCCCCAGAGCAAAGACAATGTGTCCTTGCAGCTGTCAAAACGCTGCTGCACATTCCAAGCAAACGGACACGATAAATAAGATCAACAATGTTAGAGTCAACATCAGTTGCGAAATCAAGATGAGAGTCCAGTATTCAGTAAAAGGTAAATGTTCTGCTTCATTGCATATATATCTTAGTAAAACCACTCATGTGCAGTGCCTGAATGATTATGCCTCAGGAAACTTAAACAAAAAACTTTCAATTATACAAGGCTCAGCTACAGTTATGGGCCAAAGCATTATGTAATCCTTTGGGTTCTCTCTTTGTCTGCGAGTGTTCACAATAATAGAATTTGGTAGTATTGAGTGGATGTGAATGTTTGCTCCCAGCGCCTCAGACCTGTACAGAAGATAAGGCATTAAAGTTGACGAGACCCAGCGCATCTCAAAAACACTCAGTCAAAAGAAATTCAAAGTTCCTGAATGAAGTTCACAGGGTCACTTGACTTTGACTGGTCGTACAACTCACAACATAACAAAACAATGTCCGCTTGCCTGATTAACAGAAGTATTAACTACCCATTGTATTAGTTCCATAATTTACAGACAACGTTGTCAATGGATATTAAAGCATTTCTGTTTTAAAACTTGAGTAAATAAAAAAGTGTTTCATGTCATTTGCTGTTATTAAATTGTAGTTTATATCATCAAGAAATCGGCCATTGTTTACATCAGCTATTGACAAACGGTCAACCACAAGCCCAGACTTTAATTAAGTTATGATGGCGATGACTGAGGTTACATAGTTTCCATATTATTTAAAGTATTAAAAATAAATAAACTTGAGTATTGCATGGGCAAAGAGTTGTGAAGTAACTGATAAAACAGACGAGAAGTGTAAAGTTACTGATAAAATTTGTCATTGACCTTGAGTAATATCAGGAGGACATTCTACCAAATGAAAACTTTCCCATGTTCAGGAGGTAAATAAGTCACCAGTTAAAATTCAACAGTTATTTTGACTCTATGAAATCCTTTGAGTAATTTGACATCAGAATTGTGTCAAACATTTAGAATGGTGAAGGGCTGTGAATAAAATTGCCTTACTACCCATAAAGCCACTAAACCTTAAACATAACTGAAATCTACAGCTGCACCTGTACGCTGATCTGCCACTGGGACACCAAGCTCAAAACACTGAACCACTTTCACTTAATCTTATACAGCCATACATTTTGGGGTAAAGGTCACGGCCATAACGAACAGTTAACATTAATTATATCTTAAACTTAACTTCCTATCATTGCTTCTTGCTAAAAAAAAATCTCTATAAAGAAGAGAGAGACTAGTTATATGTTTCAGCAGTTATATATAAACCTGAGAAAATCTCCACATAGTTAGGCCTACATCTAAACTCTTGCACATGTGAGACCAAAATAAGGCCACATCATGTTTCAGTATTTCACGTCTAACAAAATAATCTGTCAGGTTTATTGCAGGCAGACAGATACACTGTTCTATCTGTGATCAGTAGTATTACAGTATCAGGTCATTTTCAGAAACAAATCTTTATTTATAAATATAAAGTGATGCATAGGTGAGTGCATGTGCGTAGATTACGCGGGGGACGGGGGGGGGACGTGTCCCCCCCACTTTTTATAAAATGTAAATTCGTCCCCCGCACTTTTTCATAGGGCAAATGTGTCTATGTCAAGCTGAGGTTTTCGCGGGTGTGTAAAGCCTACCCTACATCGAGATTTAAAATCCAAAGAGTCAAGGATAATCTATCTACATACGTGACTTTCACGCTTCCATGGTAATCAGTCACTCGTGCATTAGCTTACGACACGCCGAATCCATCAGTTTCATAGAGTTCAAAACGGCAAAAAAAAAAACTCTTCACTCCTTTTTCACGAAAAAGTCAAGCACTGTAAGTAAGTTTTCATGTGGTATCCGAATTGTGTTGCACAATGATGAATAACTCTGCCTATTTCTCTTGTTGAATAATTAACAAGGTTTGTTGTAAATTGAAATTATTCACTATACCCGCACAAACGTGCACTATTTTCAATCTTTTTTTATTCGTAATGTCTTTTATTTTCACAGATATGTTATCAAAGCCCTTACTAGAAAGTTTGAAGTATTTTTAAAAGCTTGACGTTTTAAGGTTTTCAATTGGAAAGTTTTAGTTTAGTAAGACAGACTTTAGGCAATTAAGGAAATGTTATTTTGCCAAAAGAAGAACTTTTATTTTAAGTAAATGTTATTTTTAAATCAGCCTACTTCAGTGTGATATTTAACCATATTATCATGCTTAACAGTAACACTTATAATTTGAATAATTGTAATGCGATGATCAGGAGCCGTATTCACAAAGCATTTTATCTTACCACTAGGAGTACTCCTAAATCGCACTAAAAGATTTTAGCTAGGAGTTTTCTCTTAAAAGTTATTCACAACGCCTTTCAGACCTACTCTTAGTAAAGAAAAATGACAACTCCTAAATTAAGAGTGAGTCTTTGTTGCTATGGATGACGTCATTACTCATGCACGAGCTTGACTGAAGTGACCACCTTGATTGGCTGATGATTGTAACGCGGGAATGATTCCAAACACCTCCCCTACGATGATGAGTGACAGGTGACAGGTCTGAGAATGCGTGCGCTACACAAGTAGTGCGAAGGACGGAAGGTGATGAATAACTGAATAAATAGCCTAAATGAATAAAGAGTAAGGGAAAACAAATAGCCTAGTAGCCTAATGAAACATATGGATTGATGCAATATCTTTGCAACATTATTGAATTAATCTGTCACTATATTCCTCTGCCTACGTTTGCAAAGAGAAGAACATTTTAATTTGATTCAGAATGAAACGTTACAATTAGTTTACATGCAGTGAGTAGCCTAGTTTTGGTTGTTGTCGGTGGCGATTGCATCCCTAGTTATGCCTACAATGCAAAATTGTTCCCTCGCGATTGGAAGCTGTAGCCTCCGCATACGCATTTCAAAACATCGCAACGTGAAATGCCACAAAAAGCGGTTTGTGAATAGGTCTTAGTGAGTTAGGAGTCCTCTCCACTTCTTTTAAGCTGTCCCAGGCTTAGGTGCTACTTTTATGGCTAAAATTCTTCGTGAATTACTCTTAGTCAAAAAAACTAAGAGTCCTAAAGTTACGAGTGACACGCCCATTATTTTTAGGAGTTGCTCCTAAATTCGCCGGTTAGGAGCTACTTTTAGCCTTAAAATTCTTTGTGAATACGGCCCCAGGGGCCGTATTCACAAAGAATTTTATTTTACCACTAGGAGTACTCCTAAATCACACTAAAATATTTTAGCTAGGAGTTTTCTCTTAAAAGTTATTCACAACGCCTTTCAGACCTACTCTTAGTAAGGAAAAATGACAACTCCTAAACTAAGAGTGAGTCTTCGTTGCTATGGATGACGTCAATTCTCATGCACGAGCTTCCTCGCAATGATCACGGTGATTGGTTGTTAGATGACAGGGCCATCATGCGGATCATAACACAGACGCAACAAATCATGGAATTACGACATCTAAATATGTCTGTGTCCTACACAAAATAATAATAGTAATGTCATCGAAATGCATATATAATGACATGTTTGTGCAGGCCCAAGTGAAGTGTAATTCTAAAAAGGCAGAGAGAGAAAAGTGGTGAAATCAATTAAATTAAATCAAGGTAGCCTAATACCCTAATGAAACCGCCACTTGCCTAATAATGAAAAACGACACTTGCATTAACACTTGCTTGGTTAATTGACATCCTATTAGTATGGAAGCTTGTTTCCGCCACTGAAAAAAAAAAATAATAATAATAATTGCGACTTTTTATCTCACAATTGCGAGATATGAAGTCAGAATTGTGAGATAAAAAGTCGCAATTACCTTTTTTATTTTTCATTCTGTGCCGAAACAAGCTTCCATAGCCTAAATAGACTACTTAAAGCAAGGAAATGTTGCTCCTATTGAAGTAATGTAGTTGAATGACGGTGCGGATTATGAACTCGCCAAAACGGAAAAGAAAGCCCAACATGGACGCAGGATCAGTTACTGCTGCTGGCCCAGTTGGTGCTAAAAAAAAAAAAAAAAAAACATAATAAAAGGGAAATTCGACACTGGGATATCAAGCAAAACTAAGCGTGAGACATGGGAGAGGATTTGTTTGCAGATCAATCCAGCATTCCCGCTTGTGTCGCGGACCCCGGACGACTGCGAGAGGCGGTGGTATGCGCTACAATCCTTTGTGAATAGGTCTTAGTGAGTTAGGAGTCCTCTCGACTAATTTTAAGCTGTCCCAGACTTAGGTGCTACTTTTAGGGCTAAAATGCTTCGTGAATTACTCTTAGTGAAAAAAATGAGGAGTCCTAAAGTTAGGAGTGACACGCCCATTATTTTTAGGAGTTGCTCTTCGCCAGTTAGGAGCTACTTTTAGCCTTAAAATTCTTTGTGAATACGGCCCCTGATATCTAAATCAGAGAATATCATATGTTTGGGCGGTTGACGGGTGGATTATTTATTTTTAACAGTGGATTCGGGGGACTCAAAGTGCACCAGATTAATGAATTTATCTTTAAAATGTACAAAATTTTCTTCCGGGGGGGCATGCCCCCGGACCCCCCTAGAAGTAACGAGATCCACCTACAAAAATACTGTGGGAAATACAGTAGGCTATATGATGATCTACGAAAAATAAAAATGTTATTATCTAATTAAAATACATGATCAGGATTTTACCAATCCCTCCGCCTCGTTTTAAGCCAGGAAAAACCCTGCATGTGCAATATAAAGTACTGAACATCTGCATTTCTTTCTTTCTGTTTTATTGCTTTAAAAATAAATAGCATATTAAGCCAATTAACCTGTCAATAAAAGTCTGAAAAAAAATGGTATTACACTTGACATTCTGTCCCCCTCACTTTTGAAATGATGGCTACGCCCCTGGGTGAGTGTATATATATATATATATATATATATATAGTTGAGAAATAAACATTTGCATCTTTTAAGGACTTATGTAAATCAACGTGTTTAATGATCTGTAACAGTGGAAACATACATTAGTTTTTTTTTTTATATATATAATATATAGCCTGAGAAATATTCACTGGAGGAAAAAATGTGGCAACTAGTCTCCTTTATACTGATACAGCTTCGGGAAGATAGCCAAATTTCACTGACACATTACAAATTACAATAACAAAATATAAAGGCATAGTGTCAATCTTATCAAAGGCTTCCATTAGATGACCTTCATCTGAGTAACACAAATTACCCTAAACTCACCCTAAACTAAAGTGTGACCACATAGCTCGTGCTGCTCTGTATGCACTGAGGATTATTCAGATGGATGTGTCCAGCACACAAATGATAAAAAGAAGAGTTAAAAAGGCTTTCGAGTAGTATAAAGTCTGTTTAAAGGATGCTTACATTTGAGAATGCTACAGGAAATGCATTTTAAATTAGATGTATTTTCCTGTCCAGAATTTATTTAATCTTAGTCCGTGATTTATTGACTACAATGAACATTTAAATCGAGTAGGCTAATGTATTTAATCCTACAGATCAAGACATGCATTAGCTACTCCGGAACATTAAAATAGCATTAAAGGGAGCAAAACGATCTTACATAAAAAGTCTACACTTTCTAAAGTCTACCTATTTTAATTATATAGCCTGCATTACACTGCACAGCATATAGCAATGGACTCTTACACGTGAAGGACCCAGTGTAGTGGGTTGCAGCAGCCACGTAAGCGCGGAGTTGAGTTTCAGCCTGATTCTCTTCCTCAATGATGCAATCTGCGCTCTGATGAACAGAGTGTGATGGGGACTACTGTAAGTGGCGGCATGGCACGATACGTCTTCTCCACGGAAATCATGCAATGCTGCTCGTCTTCATGCAGACTGTTGTCCTAACAAATTAAGACAGCCGCCGTACTCCGTGACGATATAAGTTTGGACATGATTGAGATGTAGCTTTTTAATACTTTACTCGATATTTAGGAGAGCATATATCATTAAAGGCGAAAGGAAATGAAAGAGCGAGGACTGAAGATTAAGATGAATAGATTAAAGAGAAGCAGGCAGTGATAAAATGACAGACAAAGCAACATGCGAAGTGATAAAAGTTCAAGCTGGTTAGAGCGCACATGTTGGCACGTTAAAATGAGGAAACATCTCACCTATAATTATGGCGCACGCGCTCAAGAGACCAATTTCTTTTTTAAGAGTCACTCTATCCTTAGATACTATTTGGTTTCCACCGGAGTCTAACATCTTCTGTTGCTCCGTTTTCGCGCAGTTTCTCCGGTTCGTTTCGGTTCCATCCATTTGTGCGGCTGTTCAAGAAAACGGCATCTGTATCCGCGCTCGGTCTCATATAGCGAGTTGATGTAGGACTCAGGGCGCACACGCATGCGCAAAACTCCTGCTGCCTGCCTCCATATAGATGAACAGGTTAACAATTGTCTTGTGCCTGTGCACGCGCTTACCTGCGCCACGAGGTTGCAAATGGGTACTTGACATATAACATTTCTACGTTCTTTTTCATTCAACTCAAAATGTTTTTCGCCCACCATTGTAATCACATTGTTGTCTTCATCAATCCATTTAAAAAAAAAAAAGTAGCCTACAAAATAGCCTAGGCTATTCCTATTCCATATACTATCAGTATCAATAATTACTGCATTTAGCCTACAATAGTTATGAAAATGGAATAAAATAATATTTTGCATTATAGTATAGCCTATCACACCACAAGACTGCTGAAGCTGCCTGAAATTTCATGTTAACTATTATGCTTTTGAATGTGTTGATGTATTCATGCTCTACCTGTGTCGGGTTCTTTTACACTGTTCTATCATTAGATCCGGTAGTTGGAATGACTCCAGTAGTTGTATTACACATTGTGTTAAAACTTTAGTTGATGGTGCCACCCACTCTTTCTGCTCAGTCTGAGGGGGTTTGATGTGGTAAGATAGGTTTTATGGGTGTTACGAGTGATCGAGTTGTTGGTTATGACAATATGAAATTTCAGTCTTGGACTTTTCTGTTGCTGTAGCTATATATTAAGAAAATGATTAATTTAAAAAAAATAGTTGGTGTCTAAACTTTTGACTGGTAGTGTATAATCATATTATTATTTCAGGTGTGGGGTGTGTCAAACTATGTCCGTGACAATGAAAATCAGCTTCAGAGTTTCTTGCACACTATTATGTGGTGGGCCTTTTACTGACTCACTCCATCACTCCATCACTCCTTCTCTCATTCTCTTCACTAAACACTTACTGTGTTATCTCTTTATAATAGTATAAATATTAGTCATCATCAAACACTCTTCACTTACAGCTTTGATTTGCTACTACACCATTTCTTTGTGAGTGAGTGAAAAACAGAAGAAATCTCAACAGATTCTGTTTATTGTGGATGTGGCCCTCTTGTGACTGATTGTGTAAGGCCCCGTCCACACTACTGCGTTTTAGTTTAGAAACAGAGAATTAAAACGAATACGATCTCCGTCCACACCAGCGTTTTAGCTGCGTATTAGAACTGATCTCCGTCCACATGAAAACGACTGAAAACGCGGATCACGTCACCATTCACCTACACTGGGCATGCGCGTGCCGGTGTAAACAGGAATCAGATTGACTATTCAGATTTCGCTGAGGTTGATAAGTGCCGATCTGGACATTCAAAAGTTTTCGCACCATTCTTCAGGAACTACAACTTCATTGATAAAATTATCCCACCATGCGCTGGTTCTTCCCGGCAAAACCGACGCTCCATGTAGGCTACGGTCGATTCCGCCGCTGCACACGGGAACTGTCACAGATCGCTGGAATAATAGCTTGCCTCCGGCCGCATGTAGGCAGTTATAGCATTGTGAAATGCAGAATTTACTTGCACTAACGTAACTTGTAGTCCAGGCTGTTGTTGTGCGTTTTCTTCCATTGTATGACACCCAACCAGAGAGCCGAGCGTGATGCGTCATCGTTTCTAAAGTCCTCCGTTTTGACTCGTCTACACTAAAACGCCCTCCGGAGATTCAAAACGCAAAACGGGGTCGGCAGCGTTTCTAAGGCTATGTTTACACGGAAACGATCTGAAGAGAAAACGCAAAAGTGGCGTTGCGTTATCACTTTTTATTCTGCGTTTAGACGAGCGTTATGGTTGGGAAATCCGCGTGCATATGGTGACGCAAAAGTGTGTGAAATTCGATGTAGTATGCACTCCAGGCGGCTAGGTGGCAATGTGAAGCACTGCCACACAACAACACCAATATCTTAATATATTTTTTACAACTGCTGAAAAGATTCTTGTATGTTTTTCAGAGCTGCTAGGGCAACTTGAAGGTCCGTGGTATGGAAATAATCTGACATGTTGGTTGTTATTTTCCAGTACTGGCGCATGCATGTGACATAAACGCGTACGCGACCAGAGCCACCGACCGTGAGCAGATTTGCGTTTTTACCGTTTAGACGGGAACGCGACGGTGGAGCGTTTTTAAGATTTCCACTCTGGAGGGTGGTTTCACTTTTTTGCGTTTTAAGCCCCCAAAACGCCGTTCCCGTGTAAACGAAAGGCACGTCCGATAAAATATTTTTACGTTTTCACCCGGAATCGTTCTCGTGTAAACGGGGCCTGAACTTCTCCGTTTTAGGTCTTCGTTTTTGCCGTTTTAGTGTGGACGGGAGGTGCAAACGTAGCAAAAGGTCTGCGTTTCTAAACTAAAACGTAGTAGTGTGGATGGGACCTAAGGTGATACAGATTGCTATGGGGGTACATTGCACATTGACACCCGAACAACCAGTCATTCCCTTCAGATGGAGCTTGTAACTGGGTTGTGACATCACAGGTTGTGAACAGAGAACAAAAATTAAAGCTTGTTAACAATGTTTCAAATGTGGAGTTTGCACAAACACTATGCACAGTGATATGCACTGTTCTCACACTAACCTATATACGCTTACATTTATTTTTATAGTATATTGATGGTAAACAAGAAAATAATGCTGAGTACTCATTGTTCGTCATATGATGACATGTAGTACTGTACGTACTGTGCTACTTGTTTACTGAAACTTGTTTCATCAAATACTTACTGAATGTTGACATTGTTTAGCAAATTCTTTTGATTGTAAACTTTGAATATTCCACAAATTGAGTGAATACTAGTAGTTTTTTTAAATTATATTTTTAGGCCCATAAAGCAAACTAATGCTTGGTTAAACATTAGGAAAAAGTAAACACAGGACACTGAGAAGATGGAGAGGAGTAGTCAGCCTGTAAACAAATACATCACAGCATGTGAAGACACTCTCATTCTGAATTACCAACTCATCATGGGAGTCTGTGATGACAGAAGCTCTGCCCCAGTCTGGTTGGACAGTGATCTTCGCTCTCTCTCCTTCAGTCTTAATTAAACCTATAGAGCCTATAGTGATATATAGCCCACATCTTAAAACAATTGTATATAATAGTACAAATATATATTACATCATAAACTATATTTTACTCTATAACTCATAAAACTCTATAAAAACTCTAAAAAAAAAAAAAAAAACCTCATAGTATCACCAGAAGAGGAACAACTATTTGGACATACAGAGTGGAAACCTTTATTCCACCGTCATGGAAATTTTTATCAGGCGTCTAGACCGAATAGCTCTATCTCCAGATATGGTTCACTATGTAAGCCAATAGATGGAGGGGGGCGCGGCATTTTTCCTCTTGGCTTTTCCATCCGCACTACAGTCTTCTTGGCAGTTTGGAGTGAATATACACAGGCTGTTTTAATGGTTGAGACACTTCCTGAACTCTAATAGTCTAGATTGCCAGTACAGAATGAATCTGTGTTTGGGAGACTGGTGGACCCAACAATTCTGTCATTAATCACTTTGTCTAATGTTCAATGTAGCTGGTGTGGTCTTTCACACACAAAACACACTCTTACCCATGCATGCTCACTTCCATACACACAGACACGCATGCACACACACACATTAATTACAATCACAACTTTCTATGCCAACCCCCTTCATCCCCCATTCTCACAAACACACAAAAATAAATTCTTGAAATTTTACTCCGATCATGTCACTGCCTCGAATGGTCTGCCATTATGGATCACAAAACATAATTTGTCCAGTGAGCAACTAAAGTTCTTGGGGTGAGGTCTATGGCTGCATAGCAACTAAACTCTGCACCAGCCATGAGCGCTTCTCTGTTTCCACTGATCTAAGGTCAGTTTAACATGACATTTCTCACTCTCAGCCCATTCAGAGCAGGAAAAGCACTGCCTTGCACTCAGCTTTGTGTCTAGCCGAATAGAGGAGAGAAATGAACGGAAACCTGTTGTTGTAAAAGTCATTCAGGCTCAGGGGAGGAACTCCTCTCTAAAAGTAGTCCGGCCTCCTTTACAATAAGTTGACAGATAGTCACTCTCACTCACAAACACTTTTTGGCTGCTTATTTTTGTGCAAAAATTTTCATATTTGCTTCTTTATGCTTTGCATTATCATAGGTTATCATTTTTACTTCAAATTAACATTTTAGTCATTTTTACTGGAGAGTGCCGTTTCCTCCATAATTCTTGAGTCTTTTGTACACATTTTGCTCCATCTAGTGGAATGGGATGGAAAGAAAAGCACATCTGACTCTCAGCAGGACTGAAGCTAGACCTTGTTTGTGGAATGTTCCACGTGATACACACATACACAGCAACAACAAAAAATCTTCCAGGTTGAAACTACCAGCAGCATTAAATAAAGATGTTCATCTTATTCAGGCATGTAATGAATCTTATTCCCTGAGGAATGGAGAATGTAGGCAGTTAAAGTTCATGGGCATGGTGAACATCTGTGGTGAGGCCATTTTCAGTCATGAGCCAAAATCTTATGCCTATTTAGTGTTTTAACTCCTGAAAGTTAAAAAGCATATACAAAAGTGTTTGTGTAACGGTCATCATCTGGAGTGCCCTTGAGAGCCACCAGAGGGCACTCCACTTCAGATTTTTGTTATTCGCTTACAAACTACATTTCCCATAATAACGCACTGCCTGGACTCATCATCACTGATCACATTCACCTGTATGTCATTACCTTGTTTAGCTCACCTCTTAAGGCAGGAACACACCAAGTCGATGCTGAGATTCTGCTTCTGTTTTAACATCACTAGTTACTCACTGTACTTCTAGAGAAGATTTGATGTGTGAAATATTTTCATTATTATGGCGAATACAAAGGAAAGGAGTAGAAGTTGGATTCTGTTGGGTGCCAGCGCATGTAGGAGTAGCTGGTAATGAGTCTGCTGATGAATTAGCAAAAAATGCTTTAAAAAGGGAAGACATAGATTTTAATGTTCCATTAAGTAAAAGTGAAGTTAAATCTATTATTAAGGAAAATATTATTAAAGAGTGGCAGGAAAAATGGAATACAAATAATAAGGGCCGGTATTTATATAATATCAAAAAAATGGTAGATACTAAGAAAAGTATAAATGGTAGAAATAGGAAAGAAGAGGTCATAATTACTAGGATGAGACTTGGTCATTCAAGATTGAACGCAACGCTTTTTATAATTGGACTTCATGAGACTGGGTTATGTGAGAATTGTGGGGAGAAAGAAACAGTGGAGCATGTGTTATATGATTGTAAAGGGTATGATGAGGAAAGAAAGGAATTGATATCGTATTTAAATGAAAGAGGGAAGGTTAATAAGGATTTGGCATATTTGTTAGGGTATGAGTTTAATAAAGATAGAGTAGGATATAGAATACTAATAGAATATATATATATATATATATATATATATATATATATATATATATATATAGTACTGGATTAAGTGAAAGGATTTAAATATAGAATAAGGATGCTTTGGTCTATTCCAGATTTTTATAGTCCAGTCTGTAGGAGATGAACACGCAGCGACAGGTGGGCTATGGGAAATGGAATTAAATGAAGCATCAAATAATTAAATAAGGATGGATATTTGAGAAAGAAGTAAAGAAATAATAAAATAAGGAAAATCGGATCATAAGAAATCATGACTGCATAACAGCAAATGTAGGTGGCGATATGCACTAAGATTGCAACGCGCCAAAAAACGAAAGAAGAAGAAGAAGCCGACGCCGACGAACCAGCGCTGATTAAAGCCGACTGTGTTGTCGCCTCGCGTCGGGGTAAAAAGCTGTACTTTAAGACACCAAGAGAACTACTGCCGACTGTTAGCTAGAATGCGGGTTCTGTAGTGGTGGGCAGATCGAGGCTTCGTGAAACAATGAAACAGTTGAATCATGTGTGCCATATTGTGCCGAGGCTTCGAAACAATATCCGACACCGGTCTCCACGGTGACCCCTAGTGGTCAGAACAGTGTTTAAATGCAACAAAAACCCGGGTCAAACATGCATAAAACTCCTTCTACAATCTATTGCAATTTTTTTACTAAATGTAAAATCTCTCAATGCAATCATCTAATAAGATTATCATGTAAACGTGTTATTTTATCAATTGTTAGGGTTTGTTTTGTTTGTCCTATGAATGGCTCAGCTAAACAGACAAATAAGACTATTAACTAACCCATTTTAAACTAATGTCTATTTAAAACGTCTACAAATGTATAAAACTGATCAGATATCAGGTAAACCCACAGACACTTGTTCATTGTTGCTCATGAATCATGATTACTGCTTGCACATGCTCATTGCAGCGGTGAACCATTGAAATTTCGTAGTGTTTCGAAACAGTTATGACGTAATGAAGCCTTGTTCACTGAAATCACGTGACTCTGGCAGTTTGATACACGCTCCGAACCATTGATTCGGAACAAAAGAATCGTAAAGGCTTCGAAGCTTCATGAAGCAGTGTTTTGAAATTGCCATCACTAGCGTTCTGCGCCTGCGTGTGAATGAGACAACTATTTCTGCAGATATATTCATCTATATTCTTCGACATTCAAAAAGAGAAACCGACGCTGCAGATAACTTTACACAAACCTTAAACAAAGCAGTGCGTGCTTACCGTTTTGAATATCAATCCTGTTAAACACTTTCTTTATTCCACTCCACTCATGTTAATATTTAAATATTTGCCAAGGAACACTCATGTAAGATGACGTAACATAACAGCAGCCTTCTATCTGTACCGTTTTGACTTCTTTGCTCTCTGTTTTGCTATTATTCTCGTGCACTGACTCGTTTCCTAAGCTGAACAGCCAATCAGAGTTCTCTCTCTCACCGACGGCCCGACGCCGATTCAACATGTCGAATCGGCTGTTACAAAGCCGACAAGGACCAATTTCAGCCGACGGTGCGGAACACACTGAGAAAACTTAGTCGGCCGACGCACGGCTTGGTGTGTTCCTGCCTTTATAAGCCTGGTTTTCACATTCACTCACTGCATAGTTGTGTATGTTGTTGCACTGCATCTCTGAGCATTTCTCTGGTTCCCTGTATTTCGGTTTTTGGACTCTCTGCCTGCCTCTGGATTACCCGTTTGCCTTGTTCCCAACCTTGTGTGTTTTGTTTGTTTGGACTGCCTTCCTGTGCTTGACCCTTTGCCTATGTTTGACCACGATTCTGGACTAGGCCTACTCTATTAAAGGTCCCGTATTATGCCCCTTTTCACAAGATGTAAAATAAGTCTCTGATGTCCCCAGAGTGTGTATGTGAAGTTTCAGCTCAAAATACCCAACAGATAATTTTTTACAGCATGTTTAAACTGTCATTTTTTGGGGCTCAGAAAAACGCGCTGTTTTAGTGTGTGCCCTTTAAATGCAAATAAGCTGCTGCTGCACGACCCAGGGGGCGGAGCTTCATGAGCTCGCGCTCAGACTCTCAGGACAATTTCATCTCACGGAATGATGATAATATCAGAAACTCTCAGTTATGGTGTTCATTTCGAGTCGGACAATAATGCCTACAGAGTCAGAGTGCTGTATAGAGATGGAACAGGTATAGTTTAGTAGTTTAATTACGGTTATTATAACGTATTTGTCATCTGCTTGTATGTATCCATTATTTATTAATAGCCTACAAGTCTGCTGTTTCGGACCAGGTCCGAATGATGATCAAACATATACTGATGAGTTTAATAGTTTATTGTACATCACACAAAAGATGAAGCGTCAGTTTTACTTCAGAAAATCACCGTAAGAGCTGAGTAAAAACAGTAAGTTTTAAGAAGTGCGCAAGTTGAGGGAGCATTCCTGTGGGCAGACGTTAGTCAAAAAACTGTTCTACTGACGTCATTAAAGAAGTAAGTAGAGAGATGTAGTCCAAACGGGCCGTTCGATGTAGGCGACTTCTGTTAAATAAAATATCTCGCTTGGCATTGAACTTTGAGCTTTATAATTTTACAGATATTATTTATACTCTAACAACAACATTACACATTAACTAAAGTTTGAAACATGGGATCACGAAGAACGGGACCTTTAAACTGCATTTGGATCCTCAACCTTGTCTCGGACTCGGAGCAGTTCAGTTCGTGACAGTTTGACAGAAATTGTATTTTATTGATGTGGTACCTGGGGTCTCATTTATAAAACTTTGCGTAGGATCCTCCTTACTAAAAGTGTACGTATTCAAAATATTCAGACTTATAAAACAGTGCGTAAGCCAGAACCTGCGCAGAATTCCCTTATAAATCCCAGTCAGCGGAAGATTGTGCGCACATGTGATCCTCTCCTCACCATATATGGAGATTACACCGCCTAGTTTTACTATGCATATCCTCATCTGCATATCATTAGCATTTGATTATTCATCCACGTGATACCACGTTTAAAGTCCCTGTAAAGGCAATTCTAAAAAAAAATTAAACACATTATAAATGTTAGAAATGTATTGCTAAAACATTACAAAGACTGTGAAGTACTGAATTGTGGAGTTAGGCCGTTTTTCACCATTGCTGTGTTCCGGATTTTTTGGGCGGGGCTAAAACGGGGCTCGATGACGCACTGGAGCCCCTGAGCTCCTGGACACGCCCCAACTTGATGACGCACTGGAGCCACTGAGCCTGGCCCCACCCCTGACAATATAAATAGAGCACATTCACAGCATCAGTTTGCCGCTCAATCGCGAGTTACTGTCAGTAGTATTAGTTACTACAGCTTACAGTTTGCTAGCTATGCCTTTGTCACGGAAATGCGTACTACCTGGATGCGATCACGTACAAAACCTTATTTAAATTTCCGAAAAACTAACACATCAAGAAGAGGTAGATTAATTTTGTGAAGAGCTACCTTGATGGAGAGCTGAGGATCACCGCCAAAACCCGCCTCTGTAGTGATAATTTTACACGGGATAGTTTTATAAACTTTCGTCGGAGACAACTGGGATTCAATGATAATCCGCTGTTACTGGTGAAGACTGGCTTTAGGCAATGCTGTTTTACATGCGCTTCATGAGGCACACACGCAGACTAGCACACACACGAAATATCTCTCGCTCTCTATCTCTCTGTCATGCGTGCGCTGTTTGAACATATTCACGTAGACTTGCGAAAACAGGTGTTCTGACGATTTGTGCTGCCTTGTCGGAAAATGCTACCGTAGCGCGAATCGATAGCAGAGTCTGTCGATTTGTGCTGCCTTCTCAAAAAATGCTACCCAAGCGCGAATCGATCACATGTTGATTCATTCTCTATTGTTTCCATAATGGTGTAAATCTCACAATATTATGACATCGTTATTTCATTTAAATCAGGGTAAGTGTATGGGGAGAATTTTTTTGATATTTTAAATGAACTAGCAATTATCACATTTGATATAACAAGTAAAAATGACATTATTATATGAAATACAATTATAATAAAATTCGAAGCCCTCACTGTGAGCTACTGTCTATGATGACTCTGAGGACTCGCCTGGCATCCTTCTCAGAGCCTGCACTTCAGCCCGCTGTAGCGCCGCGCCGTAAAAAGCTACGTGCTCAGCGTGCTCCCGAGCCTTCTCCTGCCTGCCAAAGCTCGCCGGTTCGCCCGCCAGCTTCGCCGGCATCGCTCGAGTCCCTCACCGACGGACAGCGGCCGCCGTCTGCCGCCGCTTCCTCCATTGAGGTTGACGACATAGCCCCGAGCCTTCTCCAGCCCGTGATAGCTCGCCGGTTCGCCCGCCAGCTTCACCAGCTTCACTCGAGTCGCTCGCTGACGGACAACGGCCGCCGCGCGCCGCCGCTTCCGCCATTAATGACGACGAGATAGCTGCATCTGTTGATTAGGCCAGCTTCAAAACCGCGGCTAGCTTTCTTTACGTTATAAGAAAGCTACCCCGCCCCCCGTGGGCATGCGTCACCGGCGAAATGAGGAAAGAGTGTGTTTTTAGTCCCGCCGAGGCTGGACCAATCTCCATTTCTCAAACATTTCTCAGCTCCTCTTAGTTTGAGCGGCTGAAAATGTCAATATTGCAGCAATGAGCCTGTTGTATTACACGCACGCCTGCAAACAAACGCCGACACACACAAAACTGTGATGACGCTCTTTATCCGCTTTGGCTATTTTAAGCTTTTGTCGTTTCCCCCTGTGGCTCAGTGGCGAAACCCAAAGCCTTCGCACGGGAGACCCGTGTTCGAGCCCAGCTCTCGCAGCGGATAAAAATTTAGTCTCGCCGCAGCCAGACTTACACCCAAAGTTTTCACTCGTTCAGTTCCGAGAAAATGCGACTGTTCCAGTGTATTTTGCAGTAAACAAGCCGGTACCATGGCCCGCTTGCCTGCACACAAATGCCGTTTCCACGGCGACCCAGAAAAATCATGTAAGCAGTGTATTTTCTGGTATTCCGGCCACATGCCGATGGTGTTATGAGTGTATTAAAAATGCCACAGCCCAGTGTTCATTTCTACACACAAACACAGCCCGCCAAAGTGCAGGGTTCGCACAAATGAGTTCGACTCATGTCAACTGTGCATTAATTATAGTGAATGTGCCCACAACCCAGTGCCCACAAACACTACACACTGCATGTGCCACGTTTTCTGTAAAAGAAACCAACACACATACAGTCAGCTAAGGCCCACTGTGTTTAAGTCTCGCCGCGGCCAGACTCTACCGAAACTTCTCGCTCGTTCAGTTCCAAACAATGTGACTGTTCCAGTGTATTTTGCAGTAAACAAGCTGGTACCACAGCCCGCTTGCCTGCACACAAACGCCAGCTTTAAGGCGACCCAGATAAATCCCAAAAAGAGTGTATTTTCTGGAATTCCGGCCACGGTCGATGGTGTTATGAGTGTTGTAAGAATGCCCACGTCTCAGTGCCCATTCCCACACGCAGACACAGCCCGCCACAATACAGGGCTAGCATAAAAAAAAAAAAAAAAAATTGACTCATGTCGATTGTGCAATAAATGTAGTGTACGTGCCCACAACACAGTGCCCAAAAACACTACACGAAGCATGTCCCACGGTTTCTGTAAAAACGAAACCAACACATTTTCAGTTGGCGCGAGCCGACAGTGTTCTCAGTGCAGCGAGTGTGCCCGCTATCCCGCGCCCACATTCCCTCACAGACATGCCGAACCCTACGGGGCTCGCCCCGCTCGCCTTCTCTCCACATCCCGTCAGAGAGAAGCCGAGCGCGGTCAGGCTGCCCGCTGTGATCAGCGCACCCCCCGCCTCGCACACTATAAACACAGTGTCTATTTCTCAGCACACCGGAGCTCTCCGGCCGCCGCTATATCACGGCCAGAGCCCAGATTTCATTCTACCTCTAGCTTTTCATGCAGATGCGTGGGCAAAGCTTCCCGGGGTATCAGAATGGGTGCTGAACACTATAAAAAGAGGCTATTCGCTGCAGTTCACTCGACGCCCCCGCCGTTGCGCGGCGCGAGTCGAAACGACGGTAAAAGGGGCTATAGAACCTTTATCTCAGGCTCAGAGCAAAGGGGGTCTATACAGCAGGTATTTTCTGGTACCGAAAAAAGACGGGGGTCTCAGACCCATTTTAGATCTGCGACGGCTGAACAGAAAGCTCACAAAGCGTCAGTTCAGAATGATTACGACCAGGAAAATCCTCGCGCAAGTGCGCCAAGAAGACTGGTTCATGTCGATAGATCTGAAGGACGCTTATTTTCAAATACATATAGCGTTACGTCACAGGCAATTCTTGAGATTCGTCTTCGAGGGCCAGGCATACCAATACAAAAGTCCTGCCGTTCGGCCTGTCCCTGGCACCCCGTACTTTTACAAAGTGCATGGACGCGGCTCTCGCACCCCTGAGACTTCAGGGCATGCGAATTTTGAACTACTTGGACGATTGGCTGATTCTAGCTCGATCACAATCAGAGCTCATAGAACACAGGGCCACATTACTCGAACATCTCGAGAATCTGGGTCTCACAGTCAATTGGGCGAAGAGCTCGCTGTCTCCCAGCCAGAAAATTTCTTTTCTGGGAACAGTGCTGAACTCGCTATCTATGACAGCGCATCTGTCGCCAGAGCGCGCACAGGACATTCAGCGCGCCGCGAAATCTTTTCGCCGCGGCTCAACTGTCCAGCTCAAAAGGTTTCAGAAAATGCTGGGTCTCATGGCCTCAGCAGCTTCAGTGCTCCAGTTGGGGCTGCTTCGCATGCGCCCACTGCAGCTATGGCTGAAAGCGCGGGTTCCGCCCAGGGCATGGACCGCTGGTCGGTTTCGCCTCCGGGTCGGTCTGAAATGCGTCTCAGCTTTGGAGCCTTGGAAGAAAACCGACTGGTAACAGTCAGGTGTGAGTCTGGGGACTCCCTCGAGCGTGAAGGTGGTGTCCACGGACGCCTCCACCTCGGGATGGGGAGCGCTGCTCGAGGGCAGACCGTTCTTTGGCCAGTGGTCAGAACGGGAAAAGCTCCTACATATAAACTGTCTGGAAATGATGGCAGTCGACAACACGCTGCGGCGCTTCTGTCCCCAGATAAGGGGTCACCACGTCTTGGTCCGGTCGGACAACATGTCAGTGGTGGCGTACATAAATCGTCAGGGCGGCATCAAGTCCCGAAACCTTTACAGGCTGACGGAGTGCCTCCTGGTCTGGGCTCAGCACAACCTGCTTTCACTGAGAGCAGCGCACGTGCCTGGTCACCTGAATCTGGGACCAGACAGGCTGTCCAGAGACAATGTCCCAGCAGGGGAATGGTCGCTGCACCCGCAGACGATCCAACTGCTGTGGGAGACATTTGGCAGAGCGCAGGTGGACCTGTTCGCGTCCAACGAGAACGCTCACTGTCCGAAATATTTCTCCAAGAGCAAGGACGCGCTGGCCCACGTTTGGCCCCGCTGTCCCCTCTATGCTTTCCCCCCACATCTCGCTCCTGCCTCAAGTGCTGGAACGGATCAGGGAAAATGGATGCCCAGTGCTGCTTGTGGCTCCGCTCTGGACAGACCAGGCTTGGTTTCCAGTCCTGATGCAGCTGACCAGCACTGCCCCGTGGCCAATACCATTGAGGAGAGACCTCCTCTCCCAGGCCAAGGGCTCGATTTGGCATCCTCGCCCCCAGCTATGGTCCCTGCATGCATGGGCCATCAACGGGTACCCGCTATCCTCCCGGAGGGAGTGCTAAACACGATCACGCAGGCAAGGGCCCCATCTACAAGACGGCTCTACTCCTCGAAATGGTCTGTGTTCTCTGCCTGGTGTCAAGCTCAGGGCTTTTCACCCGTAGACTGCGGGGTCACGGAAGTGCTTTCCTTCCTTCAAGAGCTGCTGGATAAGGGCAGAACCCCATCCACGCTCAAAGTGTACGTGGCGGCTATAGCAGCGTTTACAAAACCTGTGTCTGGCCAGTCACTGGGGAAGAACGACCTAGTCGTGCGGTTCCTCAAGGGAGCTCGGAGGTTGAACCCTCCTAGACCTCCTTCAGTCCCGGTGTGGGACCTTTCTACGGTTTTGGAAGCCATGAAAGGTGCCCCATTCGAGCCAATCCATTTGTCAGACATGAAGCATCTGTCTTTCAAAACGGTGTTTCTTTTGGCTCTCGCTTCAGTGAAGCGCATAGGGGACTTACAAGCGCTTTCAGTAAGCGCATCATGTATGGAGTTTGGGCCTAATGACTCAAAAGTCATACTCAAACCGAGGCACGGGTACGTGCCCCGCTGTGCCGGCCCAGATGCTGAGTTTTTCTTGTGCATCACTCACTGAGCGATAACACGGCTCCATGGGTGTTGAATAACCCGTAATCTTAACCAGTTCAGGCTGAACACGTTCACCCTGTCTGTGTGAAACACTATTAACATAACTAGCCCCTATAGGATGCTATTTCATGGGGAATGATGCTTGCAGCCTCTCTTCTCCGACTCTCTGTGAGTCTATGGTGATTATGCACTACATGAGCCCCGGGCTACTGCCCTTGGGACTTTGGTGTCGGATCCCAGTACGCAAGGCGTTTTGCATTGTGTTCCCCATAGCGTAAGATATTACGCAGTACGAGAAATACTCTCGTAAGAGAACGTACTCGGTTACTAACGTAACCTCGGTTCTCTCTAGAGAGGGAACGAGTACTGCGTATCTTGCCGTGCATACACAGCTCTGGTTCGCTTTGGCGATGAAAACCAGTGTACCAGCCTTATCGAGCTATATTTATAGGGCGAAATTGCGCCCTTTTCTGGCGGGACGTGACGAAATGGGCGCGAAATGCCCCCATAGGATTATGTCACGCAGTACCTCTCTCGATAGGCTGCTGCTGTTTGCTGCAGGGCAGCCAATAGGCGCGCGAGCCGTCCTGCCTATATCTGCATGCTGCTGCACAGCGTTTTACATTAATTCAAAATTAAGGATAATTTTTTGCTTCAATATCTCGTGGAAAAGAGGTTTTCCCCATAGCGTTAGATATTACGCAGTACTCGTTCCCTCTCTAGAGAGAACCGAGGTTACGTTAGTAACCTAGTACGTTTTACTTCAACTGCCGTTAGATCGCTATGCGTCAGTTTCACTAAACATATTCACTCAAAATATACAAAATGCGCTCGCTGGACCGGACATTTAAGAAGGGATGAATATTTGCTTCAAGTGATAGCTAGGCTTGGTGAGTGAAATAATATTTATACTATCTTTGTATAATTTTCTTAAAATGTTCCTTCTAAAAGTGACCAAAAAGACATTTAACTCCAGCTCACCATCGGTGTCGCCAAACTGCTCCGTCTCCAAAACGTTCGTACGCATGGGTCAGAGTTTGTGTGTGTCTTTGAGTAGAAAGTAGTAACGTCAGTCAGGGGATGATTTTGGTTGCAGGGGTTGGATTTTGGTTGGAAATGATTTTGGATTTTGGTCAGAACCCCACTTCAGATTGACGTCAACATCCAACGTCGGACAGACGTTGGATTTTGGTTGGAAAATAAAGTCGGATTGACGTCAGAACCCGACGTTTCCCCTGCATCAACCTGATTTTCATTTTCAACGTTGGGTTTGGTCTTCTAAATGCGAATTTTGTCATTGTTTTGGAGCACACTAGCTTATAGATAACAGGCTAACATATTCATACTAAAAGCCAAAAAATTTAAATAGCAGAGCACTATTGGAGGGAACAGCCATTTGGGTGTCCGAAACTATTGTGGATGTTATTGAGTGCACTTATTCAATCTCACATTCAATCCCACTACTGGAACTGAGATCTAGTAATAAACTTGATATTGATATGAGGGTAGGAATGCAGGCATAGATTCAGAGGCATAAGGTACTGTAAAGTATTACATAGCTACAACAATGCAACAATATTAAAACAATGCATTGACTTTTACTTTTGGTAAACAACTTTTAAAAACAAGTACTTCTGTACTTTTTAAAAATCGGTCTTTACAACTTTTACTTGTAACGGAGTAATATTTGACCAGTATCTGTACTTTCACTCAAGTAAGGAAGTTGTAGCCTACTTTGTCCACCTCTGGTAGCGGCAGGGGCGCAACTACCCAGTGTAAGAGGGGTATGGAGCTACAATTTTCACCATCCACTTATTTAGCTGCTGTTGCATCCCTTGACGTGCCATCTCCCTTTCCCTCTTTCTTTTTCTATTTTTAACCCTTGACAGCTTTTTTGCTTTATCCATCTTTTTCGACGACAACTCACTACTCGTACCGGGCGACCCCGCCCACTCGCAATATTACCCCCCCCCCCCCCCATGTCAAAATTCTATGATGGAATCTTATGAGGGCGCCACTCTAGCCTGTTAGTCCTCTAAAATGTTATATAACATTGAGGAAATGCAGAAACTATTTAGAAACTGTTATGTTCTGTAAGACCTTTGCATTTAGTTTACTACTTTCTCCCCCTAGTGGTCATCTGGGAGTAATTCATTGTGTTCATATATAATTCTTGCATTGCTTTCATTGGTTGATTTTATCACATGATGCAGTCTGATCAGGAAACATTAGGCTTGTTTGAGATGCGCCTTGCCTCGCCTGAAATGTAGGCGAGAGTAGGCGGCTGCAGTGAAAGGAGGAGTGAAAAAAGCGCAGGCAAGCCGGACAGTTCTCGCTTCTCGCAGTGGATCTGACACCTGTGAGATCAATGATGGATATCGCGGGATTCACGGGATTCACGCTCGTGCACAGTGTTGCTAATAAACTGGATGTAATTTAAGTTCTGTTGCTTTTATATGAAAATAAATATAATGAACAAGACACCCAAAGTACTTGTTATTTATTTCCATTCCAAATAAGTGTTTATCAATCATTTTTTCTTTAATACAGACATAGGCTATGTGTTTTTTTATATATATAATAGAATGAAATTGCATAACCCATAGAGATTGCACTGTCCGAGAGTTTTGGAATATTCACACATAACATATACACATAAAACATGATATCCGAGTTTTAAAATCAAACATTTTAAAAGAGAACAAGACATCACGGTTGTTTAAACCAATCAACATTAAGCTGTGTCATCAGCAAGTCGTTTCCCATCATGCTTTTGATCAGCGCAGTCGGTGGAGAGCAACTGCGCGCGACTACAGAATCCGACATGTGCGCCTTGCGCTCGCGAGAGCTTTTTGACACACGTAAGCATGACATCAGAGCAAGGCGGACCGCACTCGGACACATTTCTAACCGGCATGCATTACGCGCTGATCACCGGTGATCGGTTCTGCGCAGATTTTGCTCATCTCAAACAAGCCTACTATTAGTTATATTCCATGCGGTCAGCTTGCAGCTTCAGTCACCTTATCCTGTTCCCACTCTGTTTGTGCCTTGGGAAAGCATTGCTTGTAAGTTGTATTTAAATTTATAGTTAATTACATTGATATTCAAGTGTCATGTAAGACGTTCTGTGATGTTACTTGAATATTTATTTGTCAACATGTGAAACTGCTATTGTAGCTATAGCCTTTCAGCTAAGAGGCAGCCAATAGTTTGTTAGTTTAGCTGTTGAGCTGCACATACTATATTTACAAGTTATTTACAGCTATAAGTATACCAGCTGAATGTAATATAATACATGTTACAACTTTGTAGCTTAAAAGTATATTATTTTATGTCTGTTAATGTATGATGTGTTTGAATAGCATTCAGTGATTGGTGCTATCTTTCTGTATCATTTCAGTTTTACAAAAATTCCTTCATGAGAATTACGACAACAGTAAAGAGCCTTGAACTTTACTCCAGCCTCTGGCTTTCTCTTGAAGCCTGTTAGCTATCTGTCGATTTGTGTACAGTCACACACACTGAGGACAGAATAGTAAAAAAGCGGCTTCACGGCGGGCAAAACAGCAACGAGAAGATTAGGTACTGAGCCAGTGCACTCTCAAGCATACTAAGGCCTCTTTATCCATCCCTTCTAATACATCTTGGAGGATCGTTAACCATAATGTCGCATACCAGTGAAGCTGGAAAAAAGTGTCCATCACTGACGGTGGTGTTAAAGATCAGGACACAACACATGAAGCAAGATCACAACGTTCCACCTCATCAAGCACATCTAAAGTATCCTCAACTAGCAGGGCCGCTACTAGGGCCCGTGCTAAAGTTGAAGCTGCACGTGCACGTGCCACCTTCGTTCAAAGAGAAGCTGAATTGAAGATAAAAGAGGCACATCTTGCAGCTGATTTGAAGGTCAAGGAGGCATGTATAGCCGCTGAGTTATCAGCTTTGGAGCATGAGAGGGAGATTGCAATAGCCTTGGCTGAAGCTGAAGTTCTTGAGGCAGCAGAGATCGAAGGTACACAGGGCAGTAGGAGTCTCCACGATTCAGTTCAAGTCACCATTCAGCGCACCCGTGAATACGTCGAACACCACTCCCAGCTACGTCTCAGTGATGAAAAACCCCCAGTACTTGAACCATACACGCCATCACTGTTGCCGCTCATAAAACCCGAGGTCCAATCAGACAGAAATGAGCGTCTCCCTGGTCCCAGCAGTGCTTCTCATTTCGTACCCAAGAATGAGGGTGCAATTCGGGCGGCAGCACAACAGCCAGAAAGAACGACTTCCGTGGTTCCACAACTCACCACAAGGGACGACAGCCATAAAATGCAGCAGCCTGAAAGGTCAACGCCAGGAATTCATCACCACTCCCTTGATCACCTCCTCTCTACTCATCCTCACCCTTGCTCTGTCAGTAAAGCTTCATTACAGCCACATATTGGGTATGCGAACGACAGGGCAGGTATGAGTGATATTGCAAGGTACTTGGTACGTCGAGAGCTTGTGAATTCTGGCCTGATCAAATTTAATGATCGTCCAGAAAATTACTGGGCATGGAAGTCTTCATTCTGCAACGCTATTGGAGGACTGAACGTAAGTGCTGGCGAGGAGCTTGACCTCTTAACAAAATGGTTGGGAAATCAGTCTTCAGAGCACATCTTACGGATTCGTTCTGTGGATGTTGCCAGCCCTGATATAGGTTTAAGAATGGCTTGGGATCGCCTAGAGGAGTGCTATGGCTCCCCCAAAGTTATTGAAAGAGCTCTCTTTGAGAGGATAGAGAACTTTCCTAAAATCAGTCATAAAGACCCCGTAAAGCTCAGGGAGCTGGGAGACCTGCTAAGAGAGTTAGTGTCTGCAAAATCTGAGGGTTACCTGCCAGGGCTCTCATACTTGGACACCGCCAGGGGTGTCAACCCTATCGTTGAGAAGTTGCCAATTGGTCTGCAAGAGAGGTGGTTAGCTCAAGGCTCACAATACAAGGAGCAACACAACGTATGTTTTCCTCCATTTGCATACTTCACAGACTTCATGTGCAGTGAAGCACGCAGAAGAAACGACCCAAGCTTCACGTTTTCAACAGCCCCTATAACCCCATTGAATAGTTCCCACAGGTTTACTACAGGTCCATCAAAGCTTGAACGAGTGGAAAAGAGACCAGCATATGGCAAAAGCTATGTCTCTGCTCACAAGACTGAAATCGCAGCGCTACAAACAGCTTCTCAGGCGGACAGTTCAAGCAGCAGGCGAGGTGAAATAGACAAACAATGCCCTATCCACAAGAAACCTCATCCTCTGAAAAAGTGTAGAGGTTTTCGAAGCAAGTCATTAGAAGAGCGCAAGGCTTTTCTTAAAGAAAATGGTATCTGTTTCAGATGTTGCTCTTCTATCATTCACCTGGCAAAGAACTGTGAGGCAGCTTTGAAGTGTACAGAATGTGAGAGCGACAGACATATTGCAGCACTGCACCCTGGACCCCCACCATGGGACAGGAGAGGTCCCTCCTCAGAGCATGGCGGGAAGGGTGAAAGAGAAACACTTCAGCAGGCAGTCACCTCTAGGTGCACAGAGGTTTGTGATGACGGTAGGAAACCTAGATCCTGTTCCAAGATTTGCCTAGTGAAGGTTTATCCTAAAGCACGCCCTGACAAAGCTGTGAAAATGTATGTCATTCTGGATGACCAGAGCAACAGGTCCCTAGCCAGGTCTGAATTCTTTGACCTCTTTCAAATTGAAGGGTTAAACTCGCCATATACTCTGCGCACATGTTCAGGGGTCACTGAAGCGTTTGGAAGAAGAGCCACAGGGTTCATGGTGGAGTCACTGGATGAAACAACAAGCGTGATGCTCCCCACACTCATTGAATGCAATCACATGCCAAATGACCGCTCGGAGATTCCAACTCCAGCAGCCGCACAGCATCACACACACCTGAAGTCCATAGCTCACAAGATACCACACCTAGATCTAGAGGCCCAGATACTCCTTCTTCTGGGACGCGACATCCTCCAGGTTCACAAAGTCAGAGAACGACGCAATGGGCCACCCACAGCACCCTACGCTCAAAGACTAGACCTTGGCTGGGTTGTTATAGGTGACGTCTGCTTGGGCTCAGCCCACAAGACAGAGTCAGTGACTTCTTTTCGGACTAGCATGCTTGAAAATGGACGTCCATCTCTCCTTACTCCATGTCCCAATCATATTCAAGTCAAGGAAAGGTTTGGCAACGAAGGACTACACTGCACATCTCTTCACGGCTTTACACACCACACCCCGGTCCTCCATGACTGCAGCCTCGGCAGCACGATCTTTGAGAGAACCAAGGATGATGACAAAGTGGGTCTCTCCATCGAAGATGAGCTTTTCCTGGAGCTTATGGATAAAGAAATGTTTATGGATGAGTCCAACAGTTGGGTGGCACCTCTTCCATTTCGATCACCACGGCGACAGCTGCCAAACAATCGAGAGCAAGCTCTTAATCGTCTTGCCTCTTTGTGCCGCACACTTGAAAGAAAGCCTGAGATGAAAACTCACTTTGTGAACTTCATGCAAAAAATCTTCGATCACGACCAGGCAGAGCTAGCTCCACCGCTGCAAGAGGGAGAGGAACGATGGTACTTACCCATCTTCGGTGTGTACCACCCTCAGAAGCCGAATCAGATTAGAGTCGTGTTTGATTCCAGTGCTCAGCATCATGGGATTTCTATCAACGATGTGTTACTTAAAGGCCCAGATCTGAACAATAGCTTACTTGGAGTCTTACTACGCTTCCGAAGAGAGTCAGTAGCAGTGGTAGCAGACATTGAGCAGATGTTTTATAGTTTTACTGTCAGAGAAGACCACCGAGACTTCCTTCGGTTCCTCTGGTACAGGGACAATGATCCTGGCAAGGAGATTGTTGAGTACAGGAACTCTTATTGTCAGGTGTGTGCAAAGAGAAACAGCAAAGAGTTCGCCTGCTTGGTTGCTGGGAAAGACATCTCAAAAGATAGTTCATTGAGAAAGCTGAACCCCTATGTGGACGAAGAGGGTCTCCTGAGAATAGGAGGCAGGCTCAACCATGCGGTACTCGACATTAAAGAAAAGTTCCCTCTTATCATTCCAGGCCGTAGCCACATTGCAACATTGCTCGTGCGTCATTACCATGACAAGGTTAAGCACCAAGGTCGTGTTCTTACAGAAGGCTCTGTCCGCACAGCTGGATTCTGGATCATTGGAGCTAAGAAATGTATCAGCAGTATCCTTAACAAATGTGTTACATGTAACAAGCTTCGTGGGAAAAGTGCTGAACAGAAGATGGCAGATCTACCCTCAGATCGTCTGAGTACAGAGCCACCCTTCACCTACGTGGGACTTGATGTTTTCGGCCCATGGGCTGTCACCACAAGACGAACCCTCGGTGGACAGGCTAACAGCAAAAGGTGGGCTGTACTTTTCACCTGCATGAGCACACGAGCCGTGCACATAGAGCTGATAGAGGCGATGGACACGTCAAGCTTCATCAATGCATTGCGCCGATTCTTTGCTCTGCGGGGACCTGCTAAGCAAATCCGTTCAGACTGTGGAACCAACTTTACAGGTGCCTGCAAGGAGCTGCATATACTCCTTACCGATCCCAAAGAGCCCAATGTGAGGAGGTACTTGGGTGAAGAGTGTTGCTGTTGGGTATTTAACCCCCCGCATTCCTCCCACATGGGTGGATCTTGGGAGCGAATGATTGGTTTCGCCAGACGGATACTCAACTCCATGCTTATGCAAACCAATCCTTCATGCCTCACTCATGAGGTGTTGTCTACTTTAATGGCAGAGATCACGGCAATTATTAATGCTAGGCCACTCGCACCTATTTCTTCAGACCCGGAGTCACCCTTTCTCCTTACCCCTGCTATACTTCTGACTCAGAAGATGTCTACTTACCCTCCTCCTCCGGGAACCTTTGACAGCACAGACCTTCACCGCCAGCAGTGGAGACGGGTGCAGCATCTGGCCAACACGTTTTGGAGCAGATGGAGACGTGAGTACCTTCCTATGCTGCAAAGCTGAAGCAAGTGGCAGGACGTACGGCCTAACATCGAGAAAGGTGACCTGGTTCTGCTTAAGGATAACCAGGCGAAGCGGAATGAATGGCCCATAGCTCTGGTTACAAAGACATTCCCTGATGAAGATGGGAAGGTCAGGAAGATCGAGCTCAAAGTCACAAGATCTGGGTCAGCGAGGACCTACTTGAGACCTGTTTCTGAGACGATCCTTCTCAAGAGTGCTGAGGAAACAAACTGATTTAGTTCCCCTTTTTTTATTCAGACACAAGGTTATTCAGATAGTGGTATTTAATTTATACCAGGCGGGGAGTGTTATGTTCTGTAAGACCTTTGCATTTAGTTTGCTACTTTCTCCCCCTAGTGGTCATCTGGGAGTAATTCATTGTGTTCATATATAATTCTTACATTGCTTTCATTGGTTGATTTTATCACATGATGCAGTCTGATTAGGAAACATTATTAGTTATATTCCATGCGGTCAGCTTGCAGCTTCAGTTACCTTATCCTGTTCCCACTCTGTTTGTGCCTTGGGAAAGCATCGCTTGTAAGTTGTATTTAAATTTATAGTTAATTACATTGATATTCAACTGTCATGTAAGACGTTCTGTGATGTTACTTGAATATTTATTTGTCAACATGTGAAACTGCTATTGTAGCTATAGCCTTTCAGCTAAGAGGCAGCCAATAGTTTGTTAGTTTAGCTGTTGAGCTGCACATACTATATTTACAAGTTATTTACAGCTATAAGCATAACAGCTGAATGTAATATAATACATGTTACAACTTTGTAGCTTAAAAGTATATTATTTTATGTCTGTTAATGTATGATGTGTTTGAATAGCATTCAGTGATTGGTGCTATCTTTCTGTATCATTTCAGTTTTAAAAAAATTCCTTCATGAGAATTACGACAACAGTAAAGAGCCTTGAACTTTACTCCAGCCTCTGACTTTCTCTTGAAGCCTGTCAGCTATCTGTCGATTTGTGTACAGTCACACACACTGAGGACAGAATAGAAACGCACAACAGGAGCTATACAGAAAATACCAACAACAAAATACAATTTTTACCATCGCTTTGGCGCCCCCATGGTGCTGCGCCGCATATAGCGCATACCTAATGTTTTGCGCCAAGGGGTAGCAGGATGGGTTAAATCCACCTATCCACCCATTCTTTGATGGGAACCTGTGGCCCTTAGGGCTGTTATTCCCTGGGTGACGTAGTCGATCGTTTTGCCATTACTGGCATCTCCATTTGAGTTTGGTCCCTCCCCACTTTGCCACACGTGGAGGTGCGCAAATTTTCCCATCAAGTTTGTTTGTATTTTCACAACTTATGCGTCGGAAGTGGCGTATGCCTTTTTCAGGGCCTGTTTTGTACGCAACGGTTATGAGGCCCCCGAGCAGCAGAGAGTGCTCTAAAGGAAACCTGAGATCCATGATGAGATGAGACATGTTAGCTTTCAGGACCACTATCGTCAAATACAATTGACAATTAGCTTACAGTTTGGATTGGCGGTATGGTTCCGTTCTGGGCGAGAACTCCCTCTCAAAGCACATATGGATGTAGCTTGAAACGGATTTCATGTGCTTTTTTTGGACTGACAATCTGAACGTAGCCTATGTCGGGATAAGAAATAGAAGGAAGAATAGCGGTAAGGGCTAGAGAAGCTAGCTCGATCGGATCTTTACCACATATTAACTTTAGTTTGTCAAAATTCACGCTCTTTCCTGCTTACTAAGTCCTTCTCTATATGATTTTACAGCTTCCATGGGTTTTTTCCGTAGTTTAGACATCATAAATTAGTGTAACAATGTGTTCAGTAGTACATAAACAGTGCAATCCATGATGTTGTTTACATCCAAGTATCTCCAATATGGCCACGCATCCGGGTAACTGACCAAATCGTGACGTAGGTGCAAACCCTCTATTAGCTCCTGAGAAACACGATATAGCTGCTGATAATACTGAAAGAGCTTATATATGTATACAGTGATAGGCGTCGTATAGGTAGGTAGATGTGGATCAGCTGAGAGTCAGCTGATGCGAGCTTGACTAACGTGATCTGCCAGAACTGGCGCTACGCTTGATTTTATTTGTTATTATATAAAGCACTAAACAGATAAAAAGTGACTTTTAAAAAATAGGGATAATTACAAAGCTTAAACCCTAACCAAAATCCTGAGTCAGTTCACCCTTGGTAACAGCCCAAGGCACCAGTCATGATACCTTAAATACCCCAAACTGTTTGTAAGTGTTACATTTAAGCAAAACTGACAACAATGATATCATAAATTGTGCTTCTTTAGCGTAATATACACATTTCTCCCATTATTTTTCGTACAAGTGAACTGTCTCCAAGTTAAGGACATCTCTGAGGGAGGAAGGTTTTGGGAACTTTTGGGGCACACTTTATTCCAATTGAAACTTTTCTAGGAGAAACAAACCTGTCTCGTTGTCTCTCAAAGCATAGCTCAGTCAATATGAGTTTAAGTTTCAGTGTTGCATGAGACCAGTTATGACAGCTTTGACCTCAAATCACTGGCCCCAGACACTGTCTTACAGCATCAATCCAGTTGGCAAAGAGGGAAACTTGGCTAACATGAGCTCTCTATCTCTGTGTGTGTGTGTGTGTGTGTATCAGTATGTTATGAGAGAATTTACTCATTCTCCAGGCTGAAAGGACAAGAACAAAAATAAACCCCCAGAAATTATTAAAACTGTCTGAACAGTTCTGTAACAGATTTGTAACAGCTAAGCACACCCCATAAAAAGTAATAATCCTAGGCTAAAGAGAAGCTGACTTACAAGCTCTAAAGCATGTACAAAAATGTCCCCAATGCATTAGACAGTGTCTTTGTGTTACAGAGTGTCTGGCACACTGAAAAACATTCCATAAACCTGCTCCAATATGACTTGGACAAACATGACTACATTTCCGTGAATTTAACATCTAGAATCCAAACACTAGAGGGCGCTTTTACTCTACAGCACTGACAATTTTATTCTACAGAATCAGAATGAACATTATTATGATTTTATATATATATATATATATATATATATATATATATATATATATATATATATATATATATATATATATATATACATATAGTATACTTGGCAACAATTTTCATTCTGATTATTTATATATATGGTTGCTGACAGCTGAATGAGTTATCCTATATACTGAGTAGAAAAAATAAAGCAAAATCCAAGCTCTTTAAAGCACTGTTTTAATTTGAAAACTATGATATGCCGGCTGGTACGTTTGGACCATGCGTTTGGACTATCCGTTAACGGTTAACCAGTCACCAATGTCTGAGCTAAATATAACGTCGTTGATGCAGGGCCTTTATAAACAAGCCGAATCGGGGGCGCGGCAATCGCGCAGGTGAGATCAGACAGACTCCGCCCACTGAGGGGCAGCTCCACTGACTCATGACGCATCCGGAGCGGGGCGGGGAAGTGTAGCAAATAGCGAATGCTGAATGTGATTAGGAGAGTTTGGACAACAGTGGAGCATCAACAGATATCTGAGATCGCCTTGGAGACACACACCTGTTGAGCTGCAGGAACTTCTTACGACTTCTGCTTTCTGAATTTCATCGAGGCCATCGGTTGAGAATTAAGAAATGACGGACACTCTTATTCCCAATGGGTGCAAGACCAACGGTCCGGTGGAGAATGGCTACTTCAAAAAGGTAAGAGAGACTCGAAGTTTAATTTCTGTTTTTCTCGAAGGTTCCGTAGGTGACGTTAAATTCCTCAAGACCTTTTATTAGTCACGGTCTTAGATGTATGTAGCATCACTGCAGTTTTGCTAGTGTCGTTTCGAAAAGATTCGTGGCTTATTTTTATGTTCTTTCATGCGTTGTAAGACGTGAAGTGTAGATCTCAGACAGAAGTGAAGGACGAGACTTTCAGCGTCCTTTCTTCATAAGGTGTTTGTAACAGGATCTGTTGGAGATGAACACACATCTGCTCTGCTGCCCAAACAAAACAATGCCAAGCGAAGACCGTTTAGTCTCAGAAACAATTAACCATGTATATAATTTATTATTTTAAGGATTATCACTGATTTCTGTATTTTATTCACCTTATTCACCATATTTGTTTGGTTTCTTAATAAATGAAAAATATAAAATGCTAACCATACTTCCAGGCAGTGTTATTGCAATAAATTGTTATTAGGAGGGCCTGCAACTATGATTGTTTTGATAATTAATTAGCCTAGTTACTAGTTTGCATAATTTTTTTATCTAAGAAATTTTAATTCATTATTTACAATTTTTTTTATTCTATATCCTGCCCAGTTTTGTGCTTCAAACAATGTGCCATTTGAAGGCAATGCAACGTATGCTATTAAGAAAAACTAAAACTGATATGATGGAGGAACACATCTCACTCATCTGAATGCATTACATGTTTACTCCATAACAATAATACATTGAGTTACTGCTCTTATATATATATATATAAACAAATACAATTAGGCCTACTTGTGTTACGTCTAGAATTTTATGTAGTTAGGCTAATGCCTAACAAGAAATATTTAGAAAAATGTAGCCTATGTTTTTTTGCCAGAACTATTGCATTGCTATTCAGTTGCACTCGTTCAATGAAGTCTGTGAAGTTAGAATCAAATTTATTGTCGATTATTTTCGTTATCAATTATTATAGTCAATACAAATTTATAGAGTCTCTTAATAGGAACCACTGTCATAAATGTATAAACATGACCGAAGACAATCCCATATTATATGTCATGAACTATCATATTTTGGGGGAAACTGTGGTTATTTATTGTAAATTATTTGTAAGCAAGTTGTGTAAAGAGTTGTCTTTGGCATTTTCTTGTCTTTTTATATGGACAACTTTGATTAAATTCAGGTTCTGCAGTGATCATGGTGAAATTGTCTCAGTGTGTTTGTAAATAAACCATTGAGTGACTACAGTATTTGGTATTAGTCTTCACACATATCAATACTTTTATCTTGATTATCTTGTAGCCTATCTTCTTGTGTGTACATCATCTATATGTGTTTGTTGACCTTTGGAAGAGTAATATGTGACAGGTTTCTGACATTTATCATAGATTCTGGATGGAATTTAGTTTTGTTAGTGTGAATGGCAGCTGAAGAGATCTATTGTTAAATTGTGTAACTGTTGAGCTCACCTCTCTTTGTGTTGATAGTATCATTTGGGCTTTGTTGTTTAGGGCTTCTTATTGATATTAAAGTGGTTGATGTAAAACTGGCCTGCATAGTTATTAGTTTCTACAGTTTCTCTTAGAATTTTTGTCTGAAGGCACTTTCAAAGTAAAAAAAAGAACGAAAGCAAAATGGATCATAGACTGGGTTTTCTGAATCAATGTGGGCAGATATGGTTATGGTACTGCAAAGCTGATTGGATTTTTGAGGAAATGCAGTTTTTTGTTTGTTTAGTACATTTCCTGTGTCTCATTTTCATTTATTACATGAATTCTTTGAAAATGAGTGTGGTCGCTGTCTGCAGCGAGAAGGTTTCAGGCCTGTTACCAGGTGGAAGCTGGTTCAGACCGGTGATGTGGTTTTGGTCCATTTTCGCCTGAGCTGATCCTGCTTGGGCTGCACTGCTTCGAGAAACTGAATTGCAGACTCAGCATTTTTTCCCCCAGTTTTCCTCCTATTAGTGTTGCATCTGCCCAGTGACAGTGCATAGCCAAACCACAAACATTAATGAAACACAGATGCTCCCATCTCATGTCCTGGCATAGGCAAGAGAAGCTGTTCTGTGATTCAGGATTAGTATAACATGGCTTCTGAACATCTCATAGCATTACGTAAAGTGACCGATCAGCTATGAGTAAGAAGGAAAGAGTGCGTCTTAAACTAAAATGAAAAAATTCATCAGAATGGCATATAGCCTACTCCCTGTTGCCTAATTCTTTAATGTTTACTGTAGCCCAAATTTGAGACAGAACGGTTAGTCATTGGCTATTCTCAAGGCTGAGAATAGAAATTAATCTATTATATATACCCCACCATATATAACAGTTGCAAAATGTTGAACACTTATACAACTCAGTTGAGGCCCTGTTTTCTGCCTCATTTGTGCCCTGGTTTGATTAGGACCTTGTTTCGGCTCTGTCTGCACTGTTAGTCCAGGGTGATTGTGGAACGCAGTTGTGCTGGCAGCTCTTTGGATCTGCTTCGCTAAACATTGTCAGTATTCTAGAATGTGCAGAGGTCACGTCTGGTTTCTTTGACAACCACTGTTGCATTTATTGAGAGACAGCCCATGTTTACACTGCAGCAGAGTATGATTTTCTTGTTTGAGGTTGCTGCATTCACATTTAGTCAGATTATTAACAAAAGTGACAACCAAATTATATAATTAAATTGACTATCTTAAATTTTCTGTGTATTTCGGCCAACCTATATTGTGTGAACTAATCCTCACGGGGCAGCTAGTCTGTCATGTCATGCAATACCAGAGGCACTCTGCACTGCACATGTTCGTATCTCACGTGTGTTGCGTTTTTTTTTTCTTTTCATTTGGGGTTTTGGTAACACATAGAGATGGAGATATGAGCTGTGTGTTATCTGACACTTTTAAATGCATTTAATGTATCTCTTCCACCAGAGCTGTACTCATCTGCACTCATAAATAAAGCATTGTAACGCCAAAGTCTGTTAATTAAGATCTGATAGATAAACCTCGATAGTAATCATTATTAAAAAAATTGTCAAATAAGACTTTCAGGTAGTATGAAAGTCACCATCTTAAACATTTAAATCTACTTACCAGATGTTATTCATTGCTGTTGCAAGAATAGACAAGAATAACATAACAATTCAAGAGTCACATTAGTGAGATTTGGGTGAAATTTTGAGCAAACAGTCCATTGTCCATTTCTAATAGTATAGCAATTCATGAAGCACCACTCCACAGAGGTCACCTTCAAACCAAACAGCATTCCATGGCTAGGCTTGTCGATCCTAAACAGTGACTGTGTGAATGTCAGTAGCCGCTTTTAAACATTAAAATACCATAAATTACCATAACATTGAAAAAAAAAAAAAAAACGATATTGTTCACACAAACAGCAGTCAGTATCAGTAGGTATGTATCAAACAGTCAGCTATGTATAACTTAATACATTAGGACTGGGCTATAATGAAATAAAAAGTTAGATCACTTCACCATTGAAAGCTGGTGCTCTTTCCTGTGTGCTCAGTCATAGCTAGTTTACGTATTTTCAGAAATAAACATTACGTTTTCACAGTAGGATCTCATAGAATGTTTGTCACAATAAGAGCGGTAAGCAGTTTGCATTTTTATCCATCTAGATTGATACCAGCCTCCTATAAATCAGACCTCCTCCCTCAGCTATCAGATTTATGACAGATAGATACTCTCTATAGGCGTGTCTGGGTGGGAAATTGATCTCCTTACATCATGTACTGTGTACGCCACACCTTACTGACGTAACAAGGTGTATGTGTCGGCTGGCATGTGCTTGTGTGTTTATCTTTTATAGGAACTATGGAATGCATTGTAGTTGGGGTTTATAAGACTGCGAAATGTTCACAGTGTATAAAAACACAAACAGCCAATAAATTCATTTTATATTAGCTGTCAATAGGGAGCCCTTGCCCCAGAGCCATGTAAATTGTTGGTAATCTCTTTCTCTCCGTCTCTTTCTCTGACAGGGATGTAATCCATTGGCTCAGACTGGCCGCAGTAAACTGCAGAATAAAAGAGCGCTACTCAACCAGGAAATCATCAAACAGATGAGGATGAGAGCTGGAGCAGAGAACCTTCTCAAGTAAGTCAAGCACACTTATGTGTGGACACAAACACAAGGGCAAGCGCTCATTTATCACCCTCACCTCAGATATTTGTCTACGGGCATGTGGGTGGATATGCAAACAAATGCAGGACATCGTTCCCAAAATAACCCAATAATGTTTCAATCATTGACGAAAAAACTTTTTCTTTTAAATAAAGTTCTTTAGTCTTTCATTCACTGTTTTGCTTTCGTTACATGACATCTTGTCTTGAAGTATCTGGCATTAGACCGTAGAGTCCCGGCTCTGTCGGGTAAATCATTTCACTGTTTTGGAGGAATCCTTTGCTCTTTTTGAGATGAGGTTTCAGTCAGAAGCCTTTCTGCTAACCTGTCATCAAAGAATTTGTCTGTTTGTATGTGTGCAAAAGCCAGTGTTTGGAGCTCATCTGCACTCTCATCTCACCTGCCAGGTGTGCCTTTAGCATTTTTAGCTTTAGATTTGGAGTTGATGATAGACACAGTAACATTGTGCCTTTGTTAAAGCTGATGACTAAAGAGGCTGGGAATGCTATATGTGAGATTTTTCAGACCTGATAGATACCAGTGGAGCCTAGAACTAGGACATTAAAACCTGAAACCTTAAAGTGTGTTGTTACAATGTCTATAGTATATGTAAATGAACAATGTTTACTCAATCTCTGTGTTATGTGGTCCGAGAAATTAACTTTTATTTGTCAGCAAAAGTCCGCAGAATGATGCGTTTGCTCCAGGGTATTCGTGAAAACTACAGATTATACTTCCACATTTTTGTATCCCTTCCTTCGGACAGTCGGATTGACAGAGGGTTGTTAACAAAACAGTTGTGAGGGTAGGTTTATCACTGAAAATTGTATCATTCTATAGTAGTATATCTACTCTTTAAACAGCATTATGGTAAAACGGAACAAAGCTTTCTTACCTGTACGCGACAACATCTTGCTTTTGGGCGTAACTGACAGAATGACAGTTTCTTTAATCCCCCCTTCGACACCATCATCATGACTAAAAGTTTGCAAAGAAGTATTCCCTAAAAAAGCAAGGCGGTTTTTGACTGGTCAAGCATATCCATAGCAGACTGGTGGGAGTGGCCTTGGATGGCAACATGTGAGTGCATTATGGGTGTTGCAGTTTTCCTACCTATTTTGCAAAAGGTAAGGTTTTCTGTTTTCTCTAGTCAGGTATAGCACCATTTTCAAAAATCTTTTCGACTTTTTACTGTATGCAGCCACGTCTTATTGAAAGCCCATTTTGCCAGAGGTGAAGTAATATTTTCCCCCTTAATCTCTTAAAAAAACATGCTTTGCTTAAATCAGTTTATTTTGAAAAGTATGTTCTTTGAGATATATTTACCATGCAAAGTCCTTTTTCGAACATTCTAGCAGCCAGCTATCAACTAAGAAATGCTGGCACTGATTTGAATGTTAACCGCTGGTCAGCCATGCGTACTACTACGGCTGAACCAGACGAGAGAGGAAAAAACTGTCTAACTAAAAATGCAAAGTAGCATGCAAATCATTTTTTAGTGTCACCTTTCTGGTGTTCTGTAGCACGCTATGGCATCAAGGAAGAATGTTTTCTTACAAAAGAACACATAAATTCACAGAATGTTAATCACATTGGTGTTTCTAAAAACAAATAATTGTGAATTAGAATTTGGAATCGATAGTTCAGTTTGTAACTAGTAATGTGGTTTGAATAGTGGTTCAAATTCTTGTTCAAACTGAAAATTCTGGGCCTACTGGGCTGAAAACCTAAACCAAAGATGGTCATTTTAAATTAGCCTTTGTTAAAATGAATAATATAACATATATTTTTCTAATTGAGTACATTCACTTTCTTCAATTGGTATGGCTTATTGACTAAATTGACAAAACATTATAATTATGCATGTGTCACTGTTGAGCAGTCATAAATTGGTTGGCACACACTTTTATGTTGTGCAGTAAACAGAATGCCATTACTTCAAAATAACTGTTTATTTAGTTACAGTTAGTAGTTTTTTTTTTGGGATAATTTCTTAAAAAAAAGTGAAAGAAGTCTCCTATGCTCACAAAGGCTGCTTTTTTGTTCAGAAAGTAAAAGTATGATTTGCTGCTCAAGAAACGTATACTATTGCTATTGTTTTTATAATCAACAGTGTTTCCCCTACCATTGTTTTGGGGGGGGGCGGCCCGCCCCCGCAAAACGACCCCCCGCCCCCCCTAAAATGCTGACGAAATACAGTCATAAAAAAGGAATTTAGTGTAAAACACGGAATTTGTAAATTTGAGGAAAAAATAGAAAGCAGTTCAGTACACTTGAAATCAAATCGCGATGTAGACTAGTGTGTGTGAATATTAAAACACAAAGACTATTTAAATACGAATCCTGCATGTTCTGTGTGAATGAATGGTGCCCCGACGCGCAGTTTAATTTACCACACACACACTAAAGCACGTGTGACGCTTGCGCTGTTATTTGGCCTATATGAAGGCACAAATGCATGAACTTCCTCTCCAGGCTCTAGATCCACTCTGAAAGTCACTTCGTGATCATTTCACCGCTTCATTTGAGAAAAACTATCATCATGACAAACACACAGAACCTCAAAAGGTCTTCACGGCAACCCGTCAAAATAAAAGTTCGGTTTAACTTGACAGAAATATATTACTGTTGTACATTAGAATTTAGATATATCCCAATGTAATAATACACTAACACTAATCCAAATAAATTATCATCAAAACTGAAATTTTTAAGGAATAATCCATGTTTTAATTTGAACAGTTAGGCTAAAGCTCATTGTGCAGCCAGTTATTTGACAAAAAGTTTATTTAATTTCATATGATTAAAATTTATGATAAATGCTAAAATTTGTGTTTTATGTCTTCATTTTATTACCAGAAAAAACACAACACAGAATTAGTGTGAATTTTTTTTCCATATATATATATATTAAAAAAAAATGTTGTATAAGTTTAATGATTCATAGTACATGATTTCAATTAATAATAAAAAACAAATACACCACGTATCCGTAACACGCCCGCTCCGCAACACTAGCAGTCCCCCCCCCCCCCCTGAAAAAAAATCCTAGGGGAAACACTGATCAATGTTGAAAACAGTGCAACTAATATATTTTTTGAGAAAAGAACAGCATTTTATTTGAACCAGATTTCTTTTGTAACAATTTAAAAAGTCTTTACAGTCACTTTTGAATTTAATGTGTTCTTGCTGAATGAAATTAGTAATTTCTTTAAAAAAAAATTAGCAAAAGTTGAATAGTAATCTACGTATATTCTGGCCTATTTTCTTTCAGCTGCTGAAATTTCAGTTTATCTATGGTTTTGAATACTGTAATTGTTGATGCAAATTGTGTCAGGACACGAAACCTCTGATTGTACTTTGGTTTGATTGTAGGACATAATTTGCCTGATTGTAACTGGTCAGTTCTAGACTGTCTGTCAGATTTCTATCAGTTCTGTTCAAGGAAGCATTTATATAAATGAAACGTGAGCCGATGAGAAGCACTGACATCTTTTCAGTAAACACCAACGCTCATTCAGAAAGGACAGATATTTGTGAAGTTTACAGAACTGCTGTTGCATCTTGTTGTGAAAACCACAGCTCATATCACCTCTCTCAAAAGATCCCAATGTTTTTCCCTGTACGATAAGCACACACTGTAACATTGGACAAACCGGTCGCCATGGGGATGTTAAGTGTGTCTGTTGTCTCCATGGTTTTGAAGGACACACCTGCTGGGTTGGTCCTTGGAGCAGAGCATTTGATTGGCTCTGACATCAAAGTGGCTTTAAATCTTAATAGAACAAAGTTTGGATGAGTCTCCCTTCTTTTACTCTCTGTCGGTTGATGATATGTTGGGGCTAAAATCAATGTTGGTTAAATTATTGTCATCTGACATTGGCTGGCGTGTGGATGGATATTGTGAGCTGGCTGACTGAAACAAGGCTGGATCCAAGCAGATACAAGGCATAAAGCAGTTTGGTGCTTTTAATCTCGAAGGAATGTTTCTAGATCTAGTCAAATTCCCACTAGTCAACAGGTGACGGTTGTGACAAGTATACTAGTGAGCTCATTGGAATGCTGTGATAGATGTGCAAATGGCCCTGAGGTCTCCTGTCAGCCTGTTTTACACATCCACGCAGGCACGTACACAGACATGAGAGCAGAAGCTGTTAAAATTAGGCTGTTTGAGAGGTTACGGTAGTGCGTCTCTCGCACGTACATGCAAACGCTGCCTGAAAATCTCTCTGTCGATACTTCAGTGAAACACTCTAATTACTTCTGTGTTTAATGTGTGAGTCAGATCTAAAGATTGTATGCATTTTAATGATATTCATGAGTCAGTTTTATAGCCCTTCAATAGAGCCGGATGTCTGAGTGTTTTTCTTTGCCTGAGCTCATTAATGGGATGGGGTGTGTATTCTTGCTCAATCTCTTTACCTTCCATTCGTAGCTGCTCTATGTTCAGAGGTGATCTGGAATGTTCTCTCATTCATGGGTCTCAGAGGTTTGTGGTTCATGGGAGAAGGGACCACATAAAAGATTGATTGTAAGGAAGTCATCTGCTTTTATTAATCTCCCTTCTCCCACATCTCTCTCTCTCTTTATCTCTCTCTCTCTCTCTCTCTCTTTCTTTCTCTCTCTCTCTTTCTCTCTCTCTCGTACCTATCTTTCTAATCCACATTCTTGTGTGTTTGTTTGAGTGAGCCTACATGCCCGACCGGTTTGAGTGCTAATTTTGTAACGTCCCACCCTGCCAAAGTGCATTTGCATTTGTGTACAGAATAATTCTGTATGTAGGCTACCTCATGATATATATATTTTTTTGAGCCCTTCTGCTGTTGAAAGTGAACCACTGCATATAATAGAAGATGTGAAAAGCAGAGAGAGGTTAATTTCTCACTCAGGTAGATGCGATTCCAACATCTGTGAGGGATGTGTTGGGTATTAAACAATGGAAACATGACTCATAAGAGATATATTTACTTAAAAATGAAAGAACATCCTGATCTTGTCACATTGCATAATTATTGTTATTAGTAGTAGTAGTAATAGTATTATACATGACAAGTGTCTTGGTAGTCTTTTTTTTCCTCTGTTGAGTGTGTTTGTTAAAAAGTTATTTGTTTTATTTTACAACTGTGTGTGATGTTGCCTGTGTGAATAATAAGAGCTCAAGTCTCCAGTCCAACCTGACCTCACCTTCACCTCACTTCCTCCCATTGACAATATTTTAGAGTAAAAGTCACAGGATGAAATAGGGCTGCTATTGGTTTTAGTCAGGCATATCTCTTTTTCCTATTTAGTGAGTGTTTGATCAGGACTGTGTGGTTTAATTCTAAAGCCTTTCTTTGACAAGCATGGCTGCACACTTGCCACTTATTTCTATCATGTGCCAGTAAGCACAAAATAACAAAAGCTACATTCTTATCAGCCTCTCCCTTCTGTACTGCAGATGTTGAACTAGCAGGACATTTCAAACCAGAGACATAGTGCCAATGATGCCGTGTTGTGAGTTATGGTAGATATGACCTCTGCTTATCCTCTCTCTCCCTCTCTTTCTCTTTCTCAAGGGCGACGTCCAATAATAAGGTTCGGGAGCAGGTGGTGCTGGAGTTAAGTTATGTCAACTCAGATCTACAGCTTCTTATGGAACAGCTGGAAGGACTCAACAGCTCTGTGGAAGTTTATCAGAACGTACAGTAAGTACACGCACACATAGCACTGATTATGATGAAGAAAGATACAGTGAGAACTTACTCAAGGCAGATTATGATCCATTCTAGAGAAAAGGATGCACAGTTACTACTCACACACATGTCCAGTTTATCTGGACACACAGAGCCTCCCTGATGAATTACAGTAATGTAAGGGGTGTGTGCAGAATAATATAAGAGCTGAACTCCCTGCTCACTGCATTATGCTGTATTATCACATTTTCTCTACTGATCTAGGAGGTCATAGAGGATAGATGTTTGAATATTAATATTAACATGCACATACATTTCCTGTGATTATGACTTGTATCTCAGAAGGAATTTTGTGAGCTCCTGCTACACAGTCATAAATAAGGCCTTCCAGTAGGAAGTTTAAGAAAGGTCCAATTTAAAAAAAAAATGTATATCTCTGTGTTTGGATAATAATAATCCAGTCATTCAAATGAGATGGCAGCAATTAGCAAACAACAACAATCCAGCAATCCCATCGAATCCCAATGGACAAAATCAAGTCTTGTCCAACTATTTATTTTTTTCTTGTTTGGGAAGCCTTCTCAATTGGATATACGTCACAATAGAGAATACAATACTATTGCAATTTCTGTTTGTTTAAAGGAGCATTTCACCCATTTCAACATTAATCTTAATTGAAAGTGGGTCATATGTAGTCGAAATGTAAAATAAATTTAGAATTTTGTGCCTTGACCGAGGAAAGACAGAAAATAACTTTAGGGTGCATTTGTATGAAAGACAACAACTCCCACAGCACCACATTGCAAAGCTCCGCAAGCCACTCACAATAATCCAGAACAGCGCCTATGAGGTATCCGCCTATAGAGGATACCTTTTTTTTTCATAGCTTGGAAAATATGATAATTTGCCTAGAAACACTGAAGACCAGGAATGTAAAGGAGGCTTCTGTGTTCAGGTAAAAGGTTGATTGGAGGGTCTCTTATACTTATGGTACCCAATGCTCCCTCCATTGCTATATACCCTTATAGTTGAGAAATAATCTAAACTTGGCTGAAGTTTAAAGGGAAGACAAGACATGGTTTGCAGGTTCAATGGTCAATCGGGTACATCTTTTCAAGTTTCTTTACATGAATCAAATTTCCAATAGATAGAGGCTCCACTCCACACAACTAGTCAGACAGGTTTATGCAGAGGTGGGTTGACAGGTTGATGATTCTGGCTCATCCTCCTTTCTCACACACATGCCACGTGTCTCCTCTCACGTGTCAGAAGAGGATGTGCAGGAGTGTGTTCAAGTTTTCTTTTTAATTTTGTGTTTCTGCTTCCTTTTCCATGGTATCACAATTATAGCATGTTTGACATTCTCTTACTGGCATCAAATTCTGTCAGAATCATCATATGTGAAAAATGTTGTGGCTTAGAATGATCATACCGTAAGATGGCAATATAGAGAGGAAAACACGTCGTCTGTATTCAAGGATGTTTTAGTGATTCTTTCATTAGGCATACAAAGTAAACCCTGCAGCCAAAATGAAAGGATTCATTAGTGGCACTGCAGTCATGCTTTTTTGACCATCATGCTGTGTATGTTTTGTTTATTTTGTAGGTTAGAGTATGTTTCCTTGGTTACAGTTGGATTCTAGTCCTCTTTAAATCCTCTCTAAGCCCTCTTTTGCCTCTCAGACCACTGTGAGTGAGAGTGTGTGTACACGTAAACGCAACCTTGAGTTTCTTTGGCCTACTTCACCCTCTGCACGAGAACACATCTTTCTCTGCTCTAAGAAAGCTCAGAAATATATTTTCAGCTCAAACCCTGCTTAACTGAGCAGTACGGGCCTAGTACTTCATCAGCATTAGCTTCATAACATGTTGAGGCTTACAGTCTGAGGTTTGTTCGTCTAGGCCAAGCACTAATGAAAGAGTGTTTATCCCCTGTGCCTGAAAGGTTCATAGTAAACCAGAAAAACCTCCTGCAGACATCTGCACCTGATTCTGAACCCCTGACCTACATCCGTAATTATAACTCACTTTAAAGCTGTAAACATGAGAGACGATCTCCCTTTTTTTCTTTTTGAAGTAAAAGTGTGGAATGTGTTAAAGGGATAGTTCACTCAAAAATGAAAATTCACCCACCCTTTACTTTTTTTTATTTTTATTTTTTTATAATTAATTTACTCACCCTTATGTTGTTCCAAACTTGTATGACTTTCTTTCTTCTGCTGAAAATAATATATTTTGAAGAATGTTTTAATCCATATAATGAAAATCAGTAGGGTCCAAAACAACACCATTTGTATAAAAACAAACAAACAAACCAAATACTACATTTTTATCAAAATATCATCTCTTGTCTTAATTTTCGGTGAACTGTCCCAGTTTAACAAAGGCATAGGTTTGACTGAATATATGTTTTTCATAATCTTAAATCTTTTGATTTGAACTTAAAATTTGTTTTGTCGATGAATATAATCTTTTAAATCTCCTATGCTATGATCTGTCCTGTAACAGGTGGGTTTGGCTCAAATTATGCTTAAATCCAAATTCAAGTTACCAACAAGTGTTTTTATTCCACCTAAAAAGCATCCCAGGTGTCTGATGTTGTTTTAAAGGGGTGTTGCTGTTGGTGCATGAACAGTATCTGCAAAGTTGCTGCACTGAAAGTTCAACGTAAGCAGAGATATCGTCTTTTAAAAATCAGGAAGTTTAATGGCTACAAAAACTACTCGAATGGGACTACAACGAGATACTTCCCGGGTTTTATACGTAACTAACTCATAATCAACCCTCCCTCCGGAATATGCAAAAAACGGGGGCATGGCCATATTTCTGCAGCTTTGTCGAAGAGGAAGAGTTATAGTGGAGAGCAGTAGCCATGCCGTCGAAAGTGTGTTATTTTCACCCAGCTGTCAGATCTTCTGTGTTCGGACTTCCTACGGACGCTGTAGTTCGTCAACAATGGCTACAATTTATGTTTGATTATGTTCCAGAAAATTACAATCGTAATTTAGCTCTCTGTGCTGCGCATTTTACGGAAGACAGCTTCCAGAAACTCCACAAATTCAATGTCGGATTCAACAACAAACTGTTACTAAAGCATGAAGCAGCTCCAACTTTAAAACCAGAGGCAGCAGTTGTTGGGCCACAACCTATAAGTAAGACTTAATCATTTTAAAATGTATTTGCATGTATCATTTTAGACTTAATGTTTTAGTTAGACGTAAACAAATGCCAGCGCTGGCTTTAGTAGCCACTTAGTTATGCTATTTCGTGTGTCTATGACAAACGCGTTCAAACATTTTGGACCTGAATTTGTAATTATGTACTAATTTTGTAAATGTATTTTCCATGTATACTTTATGACGTCATTTTTTAGATTTGATCAAGAACGTAAACCAATGCCAACGCTGTTTGTTTATAGTAGCCAGTTAGTTCGATGCTATTTTGTGTGTATAAGACAAACGTGTATAAAGTAAAAAAAAAATATGTAATCGCTACAGCAAACTTCAGCTGCTGTTATCAGATGTTTTCACGTTCTGTTGGCATTTTAACAGTTGCCACATGTACACGTAAAGAAAACGATAGACAGAGTAAACTAAGTTTTGTGAATAGATAAACGGTTGTTCATTATATCGATAAAACAATAACTTTAAAAAACGGTATTACTCAGTCATTTATTCAGTTATATTAAATATTTAATCAGGAGAAAACCGTATCTCAAAAGCTAACAAGCAGCAGTAGCATTTTAAAGTAACAGCGTATCGAAATTCTTATATAATAATAGTAGAATAGAATAATAATAATACAAAAATGTACCATTCAGAAACGTTTTGTAAGAGCCATGTTTGGGGAGGTTCTGCTTGACTCTCTTCATTGCCGCTTTCTGGGTTTGATTCTGGCTCAAACTGATACGGCAGTATTGACACCATTATTTACATTTGACCGGAGCACATGCAACTTTCGCCTGTAGAAGTAATGGGCGTGAAGTTTCCGGACAACGTGCGCTACGCAGTTTAGCCAATTGCAACACACCGGCCCAACTAACCAATCTGAGCCCATTTCCCTGTTTCTGAGGGAGTGGTTTCATAGAATCAGGAAGTCAACCGGTCGTTCAAATGACAGAGGAGAAAGTGGCTTACAATAAAGGTGACATTTATGAAAAATAAGGCTTTAAAAAAAAAAACGAAGACATGTTATATTGCACCCCATAAACACAGTCATGCAAAGAAAAAAAGCAGTAAACCACCCCTTTAAAGAGCCCCAGCATAGGTAGAAGGCAAAAGGTGGCGACTCTGAAGAAACTAAAAGTTTCAATTTGTTTGATTTTGGTCCCTTCATGATTCCAATACTTCTATTTGTGTCATTGCATACTTTTAGTAATGTACTGCTGCTTTAAAATTGTACTAATAGCAGTAATAAAGCAGTAGGTGTGTCAGTTTTGGACAGGCATTGTATTTGTGAGTATATTTGTGGTTGTGCTTTTTGACTTCGAAGGGCTTGTGCATACCAGCCTGCGTTCTCTCTCCAGAATCTCCGGTTACTCTCTTCCTCCGCACTGCAAATGTGTTTCTTCAAATTTCTACAAACACTCTTTATTTGTCCTGTAAAACAAACAAAGCCTATCACCTCCTGAATATGATTGAGTGTGAGAAAAGGAATATTCCCATTGGTGCAGTGTTATCACCGGTGTTTCATGCACAGAAGACCGAACAGAACAAGGTCTTCCTGTAGCTGCACACAATGTGGCATTCTCTTTTGCACCTGGCTTCCAGCTTACTCTGTGTGTGTGTGTGTGTGTGTGTGTGTGTGTGTGTGTGTGTGTGTGTGTGTGTGTGTATCAGTATAAGTACAGAACTACATTCTTTCATTTCTTTCATGCCCTGCACCCCCCTTCTATCCCTCTCTGTTTGTTTTTGAAACAAATTTTTTCTCATGGCTTGAAGAGTGTACAGACAAACCTGTCTTCTGTTCTCCGTGTATCACTGCAGTGAATGTTCTCTGCACTGTGATTGGTTTGCGTTCTTTGAAGTTCTTATTACATAGTGCACTGAAGAACATGGCGGATGTCAACATGTTTTGTGATGTGTGATCCAGTGCTACACTTGCATCATGGAAATGTTATTGTTATTCTCTAGGAGTTTGAAATGAACTTTGTTTCCAGTTTGAGAGTGAGTTCTTATATCTAGGCATGCAAGAAATCTGTTCCAGAATTTGAATGCCCGAATTACACAAACTTTGTGTTACACATCTTCTCCTGCCTTTTGAGTTTAATTACTTGGTTACACTTTACAACAAGGTTCATTTTGTTAACCTTAATTAATGCATTAGATTAATAAATGCTGTATAAGTTTTGATCATTGTTATCTAGATTATTTATAAATATATAATTGTTCATTGTTGTTACATTATACTTTATCAATTCAAAACTCCAGTGTTAAAACTTGCGTACACTACTAAGTTGGAAAGATTTTGTTTGTTTTAAAAGGCTGCATTTATTTGATTAAAAATACAATAAAAACAGTAAAACACAAAACATCAAATTAAATCCAGGCCTGGCCTCTCTCGATCTCCACTGTCGTCGCTCCTCCTTTTATGCTTCCGCTCCTCTGTGATACGACACCGGTTCGTCGCTCATTAGTTATCACGCCACAGGCCTCGCGCCATTCTCCCACGGCCCTCGGCCTCGTCCTGCTAGCCACATTATTTTTTATATATTATAATTTTTATTTTTTTATTTTTATGGTTTCTATTAATATATTTTTCTGAATAGAAAGTTCAAAAGAACAGCATTTATTTGAAAGAAATATTTACTAACATCATAAATGTCCTTACAGTCGAACTAAAATTCTGATTTGTTGTTTTTTTAGACGCATAGAATTTAGTTTACAGGCACATGTCCTTGAAGCACGAGTGATATTTCCTCTGTCATTTCCTCTGATCCAGCAATGTTTCTCACAAACATTTCCCATAACCACACTGGTGCTTCACTGTTATCTGTCATCTAGATGCAATCAGGACAGACCAGGACTGCCTCTCATCAGCTCACACTCATGTGTTCTCTTGTCTGTCTTCACCCAGCCTGCTTTGAGCACCAGTGCAAGCACTGTAGTTAATATAATTATATGCATGTTGTCATTGCAGTGTGACATGCATAATTATAAGTTTACAAAGTCTGATCAGCACAAAATGTAGCAGACATACCCACTCACACACAGACACTTCTTTCTTAAGTCCAATTTTTTAAATGGTCAATATTTTTCTATGAAGTAAGTAGGTTAATAGGCTTGTGATGGTAAACCATCCTTTACTCGGGTATCAGCTGTTTCAGTCTTAGAGCTGATTGAAACTTGCAGAGAATTGTCATAGTATTAGTAATGTGTGAAAGGGGTCACATACACAAGCATGTCTCAGTTCTGAGTCACACATAGATTAGTGGGTCTGGCCTTTTTGAGTCAGCCTTGAAGCCTTATTCTTTCCTACTGAAATACTGAAAGTGTTCTCCTTTGGTTTTTCTCAATTTAATTTCTACTCTCTCTTTGTATTCATTTTACAGAGAGACAGCCAGCATCCCTCTTATCCCTCTGGGACTGAAGGAGACAAAGGATGTCGATTTCTCTGTTCATCTCAAGGTCAGTTTCTTTCACGACGACCCCTCAATGTTTACCTCAGTTATCAGGCATTGAGTAAGGTGGCTTTCATGATTCTCAAAGCTTTTCTTAGTGAAAACAGAAAGTAGGTCACAGAATAATAAACAAGGAAGCCAAAGACTAAATAAAACGTTAATTGGGGTTTTGAAAGTCTACAGTGATGTTTGATGCATGCATGGCATTTATTATCTTATAAACAAGTGGGTGTTGAGATGTTTGTTGAGAGAGAAGGATCAATCAGATGCTTTCAACCTGTAATTTAGCTGATCTGTAATGACATAGCAATGCAGGTGAATCTATGACACAATGTTATTGTTACATCTGTTTTCAGACTAGTTTAACAGGGAGAACAGGCTTGTGACTGTGTGGCCTTTTTGTGTTTGCGTTGACATATCAATGAATTGATATGAAAATGCTTTATTTGAACAGGACTTCATCCTGGAACACTACAGTGAAGACGGCTCAAACTTTCAGGATCAGATCGATGACCTGATGGACCTGAGACAGGTATGATTCAACATCTTTAAAAGGTGCCAGATTCGATTCTTGGTTGAAATTGAAGTTTAGGATCAAATAAATCTGATCAGTAAAAACAGATGGACAAGGCTAACCAATGAGACTGATATTATCAAAGATCCTGAAGTAAATGTGTGTGTTTCAGGCCTGTCGGACCCCCAGTCGTAATCCTTCTGGTGTGGATTTGCTTGCCAACTACTTTAGTCAACTTTCCTTCTTGGAGACTCGATTTATCTCCCCTACACGCCAGCTTGCCATTTTCTTCACATGGTAGGTTGCATCTCGCCCACACAAGCAGTAATATGCTTGTAATTAACTTATACACTTCTGTATCAGCTGTAAACATAACTCATTCAGAGGAAACACACAATTGGTCTGATTGGGCTGTCAGGCTGTGTTTGTTGTTTCTATGTCAGCTTTTTGTTTCATTTATTACTCTAGAGACAAAGGGAGATAATGTGTCATCATTAAAAAGCAGGAGAGAATTAATGGAACTGTTAATAAACATATAGTATGCAATTCCTATTAACACAGCATTACATATGCAACTGAACAAAAAAAAATAAGCCTCACATGAGTTTTAACACACATTTTTTTGTGCCTACGCAGGTATGACTCATTTACCGGCATGCCTGTGTGCCAGCAGAACATCTCTCTAGAGAAAGCCAGCATGCTTTTCAACATGGCAGCTCTCTACTCCCAGATTGGCACCCGTGCCGACAGACAGACACAAGTTGGACTCGAGGACGCCATCGCTGCCTTCCAGAAATCTGCAGGTGAGAGGTTTTGAGTAGGCTTGGGCGGTATCCAAATTTTGATACCGTCAAACCTCCTTCCTATTTTACCGGGGTATACGGTATTACCGTGACTAATTAAAAATCATGACATAAGGCTCAGACAGCGTCACCAAACTGTTGGCTTGTGCCTACACCGTTCAGAAACTGAATACCAGATCGGGCAAAAAAAAAATCAAAACAAAAATCAAGGCCAACCCGTGCACGTTCTGTCTGATCCCGGCTGACGGCATTAAATGTAATTATGAGCCGGAGCCCTATTTTTAATACGTGGGCCGTTATAATATGGTGGCGCCAAATATTTTTTTAACCCAGGTGCTGAGGGGGTGGTAGATATAAATACTATTTATAAATGAGCAAAAATGGGACACTTAATAATATTTAATTATTTTAATTATGACAATTAAAGTATTCATTTTATTAATTAATTTAAATTAAATTAACAAGCAACAAGTACATTTGTAAATCCGGTGACACGCGTCCATTGATTTTTATTAATACAACTTTTCTGTCAGTGTCTGCTGCAAAGATTAAGTTGACGATCGCCATCTCCTAGTGAACGCGCATATATAGAGAGAAATGCAAATCATGGATTACATAATCAGAAGGTATAGGCTAGCCTTTTTCTTTTTCGTTTTGAATTGTTTCGTTTAAGGAAATTGATGATTGGTATCTCCGTAGTGAACACGCCTATAGAGAGAAATGCACATCATGGAGTAATCAGAGAGTATGCTGCCTATATTTCTTTTCCTTTTGAATTGTTTCGTTTAAAGAAATTGACGAATCGCCATCTCCATAGTGTACGATAGAGAGAAATGTACATCATGGATTACATAATCAGAGAGTAGGCTAGCCTATTTCTTTTCGTTTTGAATAGTTTCGTTTAATGAATTTGATGATCGTCATCTCCGTATGAACGCGCATAGAGAGAAATGCACATCATGGATTAAATAATCAGCGAGTGCCCTATTTCTTTTCGTTTTGAATTGTTTCGTTTAATGAAATTTCAAGCTTTATTTAGATATAGGCCTATCTGTCATGTCTGTGAGGCATACACTGAGTTTCGGTTAATTTATGATGAGATTTCAATGCAAGTGACCGCGGCGCGCCAGCGCACGATCATGTCATGATTATGTTGTCTGCTATATTTGATTTGAAATTTGAAAAAATATTGCAAATATTGGAGATGCGACATTAGGTTAGAGGTGTTTCCATCTCTCACGGTCAAATTTTTTATTGCAACATTTACAAATTGCCTCGTCAGTATTTACCGCCTCTCCCTTCTCTCTCTCTCTCTCTTTCTCCTCCACACTGTCACTTGATGACAACTACATAAGCATTTTTAGGCATTGAATAAATTATATTTATATATTATATATAAGTGCCGGTAATGACGGTATTGAAACTGATACCGTTGCTATTTCAAGACCCCGCGGTATACGATATTACCGTAATACCGCCCAACCCTAGTTTTGAGTAGATGCACTTCTTATATGCAGATAAGTTTGTGAGAAGGTAAGGTATCCAAAACTATCCATAATGAACTGTGGTTGAACTCCTGCCTCATGAGAACAGATGTGTATTCAGGTTCTGGTTGTGTTTTAAGGTGGAGTGAACATGACGTAATTCTTCCCCCTCAACAGCAGATCTGTCACATGCTCATGGGAACTCAGTGGCTTGTGTTAGTTTTTAACAGCAGCATTTAGAGAGATTTGGCTTGCTTTCTTAAGCTATCAAAACAGCCAACCCTGCTGTCTTTCATCACATAGAATGTTTTGTATATCTCCACCGGAAAGAAAGTCCAAATATAATCGCTCTCCCCTTCTGTTGCTGTGATTATTACAGAAATTGATTGACACACTGTCCTACAAGTCTTTTTTTATCTCTGTGTTTGTAAAGTCATTAAATGAAAGAATGACAATGCTATTTTACGTAAGCTATAATGTTGGGAAGCTTAATAAGAAATTATATATAATTTTCTGTTTAATTTACGCTGTGCTGCAGTGGACTGGCAAATATAAGGGGAATGGTTTGTTGTAGATATAATGTTGAAGTCTGTCCGTTCTGCTGTAGGTGTGCTGCACTTCCTGAAGGAGACATTTACGCACACTCCCAGTTATGATATGAGTCCTGCAATGCTGAGCATGCTGATCCGGCTGATGCTAGCACAGGCGCAGGAGTGTATGTTTGAGCTGATCACTCTGCCAGGAATCCGAAATGAGTTCTTCAGCCTGCTCAAAATGGCACAAGAGGCTGCCAAGGTACTTGTTAAATGTTTTCAAACTAAAGAATTCACTGATAATACAGTGGGGATCTATCTGTAATACATTGGAGTGTTATTTATTGGTTAATTTAGTTGATATTGGATATTTAATTGTGCATTCACATTTTCCCTATTTTTACATTTTCGACTAGCTTTGTTGTCATCTAATGGTCCCTTAAAGAAATTTGTAAAAAAAACAAAAAAAAAACATAACATTGTTAAATGTAATCTTTAGCAAATCTCAGAATAAATTTTGTACATTATAATGTAGTGATGCCTAAATTCATTAGCTTTAAAAATTATTTAAGTTAGTTAACTTTTATTCAGTAAGGATGCATTAAATTTATCAATTAGACCGTAAAGGCGTATAAAGATACCAATTATTTCTATTTCAAATAAATGCTGTTGTTTCGAAATTTCTATTCATCAAAAGAATCTTGAAATCCTTAATATTTAGTTTCAACCAAAAAAGCAGCACAATTTTTTTTTTTTACGTTGATAAGACAAAATATTTCTTGTACGCCAAATCAACATATTAGAATGATTTCTGAAGGATCATGTGACATTGAAGACTGGAGTAATGACGCTGAAAATTCAGCTTTGCCATCACAGGAATAAATTACATTTTAATAAATATTGCAATAGAAAATAGTAATCTTATACTTATACTGTAATAATATTTTACAACATTGTTGTTTTTACTGTGTTTTTTTATCAAATAAATGCAGCATAAGACGCTTTTTTCAAAAACATGAAAAAATCGTACTGACCCCAAACTTTTGAAAAGTAGTGTATGTATAAAAAAATAATTCACAGAATTTTTCTGTGATATTCTTTCTGTTTTAATTCAACCTTGGGGCATCGTTACGAAGAGACATTTTTACATGCATATAAATACATGACCTATTGATCCTATCAGTATGCAGGCCTTTTCCCAAAGCCTACAGTTACTTCTCTGTCTGGAGTGGTTGTGACATTTACCCCTCTCTCCTTTCTTTTCTCAGGTGGGGGAGACCTACAGTCAAGTTCACCAGTCCATGATCCAGACCCCCATTAAGAACAACGTGCCCTTTTTCTGGACTACCATGTCCCATCTGAAGACCAATCACTACAACTCACTGACCCATTATTTTGTCTCCACAGCTCTGCTTGACCACCAGTGTAAGTTAAGCAGCCAATCACAGCTCTTGGTCATCTCTCATTGGCTGACAGCCCACTGGAACCTTTAAAGGTTACCTTTGTGTCTCATTCATAGAAACCGTTTCCTTTTTCTTGTGAGAGTAAAGAGGGATTCAGGTATCAGTCCTTAATGGACTTTATTCTGGGTAGCTTTTTTGAGGACGTAAAGAGGGAGGCAGATGAAAGCCAGAGAAGGTTCAGTATCTCGACTACTTTTGACATTGTGCTGATGGACTGTGCCAGAACTAATGGGATTATGTAAAATTCTTTTTGTTATTCAAACAGTCACTCCTCCATCCTCTCTTGTGTTTTTACGTCTCCATAACAGACAGTTTTGGCTATTAATGAGCTTATTTGGGCTCAACAGACCGAGTAAATGCACAATGGGATGTGTAAATGCCACAACAATTAACATAGCCCTTGTGGAATAAAATGAAATTTACAGGAATGTATCCTGTTGTATTGAACAAAACAATGCAGTTTTTAAATGTTGATGATATGTGTCTGTATGTGTAGTGACGCCTAGTGATGATGAGGACAAACAAGAGAAGGCTCTGTCACAACTATACGATGCCATGCCAGAGGGACGTTCTCCTCTTGACATCCTGAAGAATAAGGACGACAGACGGAGAATAGGTGTGAAGCTCATACATGCATACCTGTCAGGTGTAAATGATTAGGATATTCCACTTTAGCACACTGAACTAATATTTTCTGTCTGTTTGCTCAGGTAAAGCTCATCTGCAGCGCTCCGTCATGGGACACGAAGAGGCCATCCGCACACATTCTTGCTGTCGACACCTGCAAAAACTGGACATCCTGAGTGACATTCTGCAAGCTAGCCTCAAACGCTCTCTTACCAAGTTCGACCAAAATGATAAGGAAGATGAGTTCACGGACTACATGCTTGCACCAGATATTATCTGTAAGTCAGAGATAGACACAGTGGTCAGTTTTAGAATGTTTCAGATCAATGTGATCACTCAGACCACATACGGTGTTAAGCCACAGTCGCACTAGACTTTGAGCACGCAAAATATTTGCAAATACTAAAATGGTCATAATATGACGTTACGTTCTGGGCAGCATCTTTTTTAAAAGCATAATTCAATGTATAATGCATCCAAAATAGATGCATTGTGTTCTTTTAATTTAGCTCAGCAGTCATGCGATGACAAATTAATTTTCTATTGGGCACAAATCTTCACAAATTTACTGGTCAGAGCGCTGAACTTGCGTTTCCTGTCTCTCGCATTTGTATGCGTATGAATGGAAATCAATGGAACTAAAAGTGCAGTGTGACCGCCCTTTTAGTTGGAATCGCATGTAACCATATCACACTTGTATTATAAACACTAATGCATCTGGATGTGTCCTGGTACATTTGCGATGCATTTTACTTTCAGATTTAAACAAATGTTCCGTCTCGCCTGATCACATGATTGGATTACTGGAGATTGATGTTATTCGCTCATTATGTAAACTTCTGCTGTTCTGCTGTAGTTTTTAACCTAAAAAGTAACCTATATGCAACAGTGAGTTTTGTTTTCACCGAAGCATCACATTTTGAACTGTGTTCTCAGAACACAACCTGCATGTTACAGTAGAGAACAAAAGTGCTAAGTTCAGTTGACAGTGTAAACATGCAGTAACATTGTTTTACTCCTCCTCTGTTAGCTAAAACGGAAAAGAAAGCTGAGATGGAGATTCCAGCTGCCATCAAGGTGAAAGTCACAGACCTATTCCATCGGCTGGTATGTGGGCTACTAATTTTACTCAAAAACTGTTCGAGATCTTTTCACAGCACAGGAATGCTTGTACAAATTTGTATCTTTCTTGGTACACAGAATAGTTTTACATAATAATTAAGTCTTCTGTGAGCATGTGTGCTGTTGAACAGACCCATGTTAATTGACCTGTACACACTTGCCAAACAGACCATAACCTCAACAATCTGAGGTTTTAATTTATTTTGTAAAACCAAAATACTGTAACCAGTTGGGGATGACGCTGAGGCATATTTTAGAATTTTTTGGGAATCTGTTTGGTCAGTCTGTAGAGTATGATACTCCTTTTACAGTACTAATATGAATAACCCTGGTTTGAATCTGAATTTCTGAGTGTTATAACATCCTGAAACTATGACTCTATAAAACTCAAATCAACCTTGTTTTTACTATTACTCGTATTTGGTGTCAGAGGTTTGAACAAACTTCTAACTTTGGCACACAACTCATCCTGCACTATTTGTCCACAGACATTAATGATACCTGTCTTGAATGAATGACTTGTTGAGGGGTGATGTGCTGTTAATTTTTTTTTTAAACTTGATTCCTCTTAAAACCTTTGTTTTTATTAGTAATTAAGTTTATATAATTGTCCAATGTATGTCTCTGCGTAAATAATTTGATTATAGGGTGTTGCAGTGATTGTAGGTCAATCCAGAAGTTAGCATCACTTTGAGTCCCTCAAAAAAAAAATTCCCATTGTATTTTGGATTATTGCCGAAAATAAGCTCTGTGACCAACAAATGTTTCTGATTCTTACACGTTTTGTTCAAGATAATCTTCACAAATGAACATGCCTATGAATTATGAATTTGATGCCTAAATACAACCAGCAGAAGTAAAAAGCAAAAAGAGCTACACTGTGGTCTCATGACTTTAATGTCACCACCACAAAGCTTCTGAAAACTCTTTCAATCTTTATTTAAAGTCTGCAAGTTGGAAAGTCTGAGTTAGAATAGTTTGCAGCAGTGCGAGTATAAACACAAGGCTGTAAAAGCGGACTTGCGAGTAGATGGGTTTTCCTGTTCAGTACAATGATGTTTAATAACCCCAATATCACCATTTAGACACTTGTTAGAAAGACATGTGAAAGCTTAGGAACAAAATCAATAGTTGGGTATTAATGATTTATTTTATAGGCATAGAATAAAACATTAAAATATTTTGAGTTTTTATTAACCATCATTGGGTGTTTTTTCTTCATCATGATGATATCAGGATAGTTATTAAAGTAAATTTTAAGAATTAAAAACATGCTTATTATAGAAATTCATTGTATGTATTAAATATTAAAGTATTAATGTATTTTTAAATGAATTAATAGATTTAACAAAACCTAACGTTATTTCATTGGCCCGTTTGTCTTTATTTTGAGTTTGATTTCTGTAACAAACAGTCTTCGTCTGCAGTAGATTCTGTGAAACTGGAAGAATCGTTTTGACTCTGTGCTAGAATATTAGAATTGTAAATCTGGTGTACAGAACTGGAACATTCGAGAACCACAGTGACGTATATTCCGTTCCCTCTGGCTGTGGGGAGCAGGCTAATTCAGGTGAAGGAGGCAGAGTTTATGATGTGGTTAGTTTTATGGAAGCGTATATTTGAGTTTTACCACCTTCAGATGTCTGAGTGACCTTCAGAGAGTTCAAAGAACCACTGCTGTGATCCTGTAACAGTTGCCATGGGCACTTTAAATGACCCCTTGGTCAGTTTAACATATAAGCTTTGAAAGTCCTTAATCAAGTCAGATGACCTTTCTGAGACAGGGGTCAACCATATACCACTTTAACCAGTGATTCTGAAACTTTTGACTCAAATACCCCCCTTTTCTCAGAGAGGCCCTCCTATCTAAGTTGATTCAGAATGTAACTCTGGTAGTTCTGTTGTAATAAAATCAAATAAGGTCAAAAATATTAATATCACACATCTTTATTTTAGTGTTTTATCATTGCAGTTAAAGGGTTAGTTCACCCAAAAATGAAATTTCTGCCATTACTTACCCTCATGTCATTCCAAACCCGTAAGACCTTCGTTCATCTTCGGAACACAAGTTAAGATATTTTTGATGAAATCTGAGAGGTTTTTGAACCAGCCATAGGCAGCAACGTCATTGCAACTTTCAAGGCCCAGAAAGGTAGTAAAGACATCTTTAAAATAGTTCAAGTGACTACAGTGGTTCAACCTTTATGTTATGAAGCTGCGAGAATACTTTTTTTGTGCAAAAATAACGACTTTTCTAATAACAATTTCTTTTTTTGTGTGTCAGTCTCTGACGCTGTTTACATTGTAAACGCACTGCAGCGCTTCCGGGTTCTACGGCAGAACGGGAGCTCACCATTGGCCAGCTCCCGCGTCAGCATCACGTGCATGTGTCGTGGTGTTGGCCAATACTGAGCCGCCTTTCTGCCATTGAACCCGGAAGTGCTGCACTGTGTTTACTACGTCAACAGCGTAGGAGACTAACATTAAAGTTGAACCACTGAAGTAACACAATGTCTTTACTACCTTTCTGGGCCTTGAAAGTGGTAATAACTTTGCTGCCTTTGTGGGATCAGAAACGGATTTGTGTTCCGAAGATGAACAAAGGTCTTACGGGTTTGGAACGACGTGAGGGTGAGTAATTGATGACAGAAATGTAACTTTTGGGTGAACTAACCCTTCAAAATTTTTAATGTAACTAAATTTAAATTTGGCCTTAAAATTAAACTTTTGGTCCCCCTGGAAGTAAAACTTTTTGTGCCCTCTGGTTGAGAAACACTTCCTTAAACGGTTCAACCTAAACATCACCTCAGATGGCGGTGCTTTTCATGATGATATTAAATAAATCTTTTACACCATATGAGCAAAGCCATTCGCATATACTGTGTGAAGTCAGTCTGCCAGTAAGCCAAATGTTTGGATGGTGAGCAGTTTGGATTTACAGCCAAGGACAACCAGGGTGGCAGGCTAAAGTTAAAAACGCCCTGAGTGTGTTTGAATTAGGTGAGTTGCTATAGTGAATTGCTGTTGTATTTGTGTTGTGCAGGGGCCTTTGTCAGTGTTCTCAGCTAAGCAGAGATGGTCAGCTCCGCGCACCATCCGGCTGAGACTGCAGGACAGAGACCTCGGATTCACTCTGAAGGGAGATGTGCCCGTTCAGATACAGTCACTCGATCCCCTTTGTCACTCAGCAGTGAGTGTTCACGCACAGACACACAATAATGCTTGCTGAACACAAAAGAAGATATTTTGAAGAACCTTTTTTGTCCATATAATGATCAATGGTATTCAAAACAACAGTGGACACCACTGTGTACAACTGTATGGACAAAAAGAAACTGAGACATTTGTCAAGTATTGCAAATAAATAATTAATAGTCATGACAATTATCAGAAGAGGTACCTACTTCCTGTTTCAATTAATCTTCCTTTTATACATGTGAATGTCCCTGAAACTGAGGGTAGATTTAATCTTTGACCGCAGCAATTAAATGAAAACAAAACAAACATATATCCACGCCCACTGCACCTGTTTTTGACCATATGAGTCTCAAGCTGTCTCAAGCAGCTGTGTGTCTCCCACAAATAACTCGCCTTATTTTTGTTGGAGCACAAGAACGAGTCCTCTCAGAGCTCATCTCTATGGTAACAGCAGTGTGGTCGTGCCGATAAACTCATACCATAAATATCTGAAGTGTCAAAGCCCCACTCTTGCAGGACATGATTTACTTCTTTGACCTTCTCCTGTTTTTCCTTTGTTTCTTTTTCTCTCCACTATCTCTTCATCACCAGGCTGAGGGACTGAGAGAGGGAGATTACATTGTTGCTGTGGGCGACACAGAGTGCAAATGGCTGGGAGTGAGTGACGTTATGAAGCTTTTAAAGGATGTGGATAAAGAGGGCGTCAACATCAGAGTGGTCAGCATGATGGATAGCAGCAACCAGCCAATGGTAACTGCTTTTTTCTCAAGGTTTTCTTTGCCTACCATTGGTTGAGGAATTATTTAATATCCCAAAGAGGAATTATATTTAATAATATTTATTTAGATGCACTAATAATAACAATATACTTATGAATATAAATACACTACCGTTCAAAAGGGGTCAGTACGATTTAAAAAAAGAAGAAATGAATACATTTCTTCATCAAGGATGAATTAAATCGATCACATGTGGAAGTAAAGACATTTATAGTGTCACAAAATGTTTAAACTTCAAATAAATGCTATTTTATTCAGAATAAGTGTTGTTGGTGGTTTAATTTTCTCTCTCTCTCTCTCTCTCTCTCTCTCTCTCTCTCTCTCTCTCTCTCTCTCTCTCTCTCTCTCTCTCTCTCTCTCTCTCTCTCTATTTGTCTCTGAAGCCCACCAAGAGTGCTACATACTGTGGGGGTTTGCCGAAGACCTACTCCATGATCTGCCTGGCTCATGATGAGGATGATAAAAACCCGAAGTCTCGCAAGGTAGCAAAAAAACCATCATTCCTCAGCTGGGGTCTCAAGAACAAGAAGAGCAGCAGCATGCTGAGTCTCCCTACTGCAGATTACAATGGACCCTGGAACAGACCTACCTATCCCAACTCATATAATGAAAGCGCTCTCTACTAAACAGACAAAACTGGATTTATTCGTATGCTGATAGTGTAAAAGCACACTATATTGCAAGAAGAGGAGGAGAGATTTTTAGTGAGATTCAGATAAATAACAGATGGAAAATAAAAATGTACATTTTGCACAGACCTATAAACACAGGTGTAAGCTATACTTTTGTTCCTTCATTAGTCTGGTTGTCTAGAAAATCTCGCCAATAAATTAAAGGTGAATGATTACGTGTTTTAACAAATCAGTAGATAAAAACATGACGTGTATGCTGCTCGAAGTATTTTTATTTTTAATTTTTATTATTGGTTTGTTTTATTATCGTTTTATTGAATGGCTAAATGGTGTTATGAAGGACTTCCTTTCTTCCTTTTCTATTTTGAATTCCACAAATTAGTGGCATTAACAGGCATCCTCTTCAAATTAAAATGAGGGAGAATGTAGGAAATGAGGGAGAATGAACAGAATGTAGGAAAGGATGGTGAATAGCTTTTGGCCTTGGAATGTCTATACAAACAGTAATATTATTTGGTGTAACTCAAGTATTTACGTACTGAAGCGAAATACTATGATAGGACTCTATTGCCAAATTCAAGCAAGAAGGATGGAATATAGAGTGAATACAAATGCCGTTCTTTTTTAACCTTTGTTTCATGTGTTTTGCCTGGCACTTCTTTAGTGTTGGAATATTTCACTGTCTACAAAGTAGATTTTTATACACATTTGATAATCAAATAATTTATATGCAAAATAAAGAGAAAAAATATCTATATAAACATGTATTCATTTTAAGTATTTAGGTTTTGTATCGTGAAACTGTGGCCTGATTGTTTTTTGGTTACATATCTTTCTGTTACTTGGTTTACGCTTTTCTGTTTATATGGTATAGCTCAAAGACTACAGATGGCAATGTGTTTTTTTTGTCTTACTGCTAATATTTAACTTTTCATTTATTTGTGGAAAACACTGCCTCTCAGAATCCTAGTAAATCAGAAGCCTTTAAAATGCCCTACAACAGTCTACACTGACAAAATTGTATTTAACTGGACTTCCGCTCCTGCTTGTAAAAACTTTTATTATTGTTAATGATTGTATCCTTACCATTCATATTTCTGCTAGTGCCACATTTGGAATTATAATGACAAACACTGTTCTGAGAGGATGTTGATATTATAAGGCTACATATTAATGATTCCTTGTAAATTAATGTTCACAGACCTTTTCTTTAGGGTCAAGCCAGAAACTGCATCAATGCCTTAAATTCGAACTTGGCTGCAAATGTTAGTAATAATAGAGTAGATTTATAGATTAGTTGCTCTTGTGTCTACAATTTATGTAGATTACCAATGGATACGTCTATGGAAATAACTGGATCATGATGCAAACTATATTGTTGTCTACTTTTATGCTGTATATGTAAATGTTGATCTAAATAAAATACGGGGTCAAAGCTGTGGCTGTTCTTATTGTGTAAGAGGTTACTGTAGTCATTCACTGTGTAATCATCCCAACCATGCCAATTCTGGTTAAAAGTCACAATTGCGCAAGCAAGTGGTTGTATCTTAATACAGGTCATGCATGAATAAGTTTTGACAGTTGTAAAGCAGATTGTGTCAGTTTTGCCCTAATTTATTTTTCCGATTTGTATTTATTTTTTAAGATAGAAAACCGACAGTATGAACTCAGCAGATTATGACATGACTATGATTTTAGTCATCTACTACCCACTTCTCGTTTGAGAGTTCTAAAATATATATTTCAAAGCCTTGTTGCTCTCTGTGACTTGTATGTGAAACTCAATGTAAAGGCAGGGCAGAATGAGTAATCTCACCATTAGAGAGTAAAATGCAGGAATACCATAATAATATAATGATCGATTGACCTCTATAACTCTGAGGATCCTCAGTAAAACAGAGCGAAAGAGATTCACACTCTGTTCCTCTTTTTGTACTAAAAGAAAAGCATAGTTCGTGTTGTGCTCTGTGCGCATGTGAGTCTGGGCAGTGAAAATGGTGTGGTGGACTAATGGATTTTAAATCACTCACAGACTGGGGAATTTTATGGTGTGGCTTTGGTTAGGTTATTAGAGAGATTGCTTACCAACGCCAGCAGTGATGTCACAGTGGTTGTGTGTGTGTTGTGTGTAAGAGAAAGATAGAGAAGATGTCTCTGCATCTCCTACAGCTGGAGAACATTTATATCGGAAATACACTGACTCAGGACTTATCCAACAATAGCTTTTATTCAAAAACTGGAGTTTTACTGGAATCATTTACATATCCCACAAGAGTCTGCATTTAATGGGAGCACTTTCCACCAGAGTGATTTCTAACACTATGACTCACCCACTTTCTCCTCTTCAGCAGTCTTTTAAAAACACAGGAAGCATACATTACCCATTTACAAATGTTAGGAGATGACACATACTTATTGAAATTAATACTAGTCTAGTACACCAAAAATATTTGCAATGACAACTTACATTGTTTTCTTTAAATGAAAACTGGATATGGAACAGTTTTATGCCATTACAGACTGTAGTGAATGTCTCAAATACTGTGTCATGAAGATTATACTAAGTAAAGAAGGTTTCCCTCCAGCAGGGCTGACTCCACAGATAGTACACAATAGGATTAAAAACTGTTAAATCTCTAGATGTGACAGTGATACTGACCTCTTTCCTACTTTCAGTGCATGTTCTGAGGATTTATGCAAAATAAATAATAATAGCAATAATAATAGTTGTAGTAGTAGAATATGGAGTAATAAAGTAAAAAGCATGGAAGAATTGTGGAACAAACTTGTAGTATTTCAATGTTAGCTAAACATTATAACATATTCTGCTGTTAGTTGATGAATGGTGTTCATCGTACATGCTGAGCTACAATTTTAGGTTATGCATATTTCCCAAAATCCCCTGCAGAACTATAAATGTTTAGGAAAGTGTAGTGGTTTTGTAGCCTTTAGCGTTTGGTGTTTTTGGTTAAAATAACACTATGGCCTTTAACTCCATTGCACCCTCATAGCGAAAAGTATGTGTGGGGTTCTATTTTAGAAATTGTCAATTTGTCATTTGGGGTCAAATTTGATCCATAGACTTGAGCTGCACAACAAGATGGTGAAAGATCACGAAGTCTTTATAGTTCTTCATATTTTCAAATAGACTTTAATTCTGTTATTTGGAGATTCTGAGGTCACAAAGTCTGGTTGAAAGCCAAAACGATATTTTATACATTGTACATTTCAATCTTTACTTAAAGCTATTTAAAATTATCCATAGACAACAGAAAATAACTAATATAAATCAACCTTTATTATTTTTTCTCAAACACCTTTCCCTCGTGCAGACTTCACAGTTGTGGTCGAGACTTCCCTCTGCTGGAGAACTGCTGCACTCACACGTGGCACGACGCCGTTGCTAAGAGGATTAAAAAGCAACGCTGATTGGTTAAGCGAGCACACGCAAACCAATAGGAGCAGTTGTTATATTTCAAGGTTTTTTATGGAAAGCGTCTAGTTACGTGAAGTTGAGTTGAATCCATTAAGATTTCGATGAAAATAATCGTTGTTTATAAAAAAAAAACCCTATAAAACTGTCAGTTATGAGCTACAAAACATAGTTTTGCCACACCGATAGCTCTGAAAAGATCAGTCCTGACCGCGGTTTTCATAAATCTTAATGTCATATCTCTCATCGAAGCGTGGAAGTTTGTTGAGGACTATGTCATCCAAATTCAACTTCAGCTTCAGGAGAAAAGAGAAGAGAGAATTTGTAAGTCTTCTATTGCTTAAATATAACTGTAATATAAGCTAACGTTACACTTTGTGGCTAAGTCCGTGGTACTAAGCAACCTATAAAAAGATACATTAATTCAGAACTCATTATTTACTTATTACCAATGGTACCGGATTGCTTAAGCACGTGTATCCTGTGATGTAGTAAAATGTGTGATCTTGTTTGCGGTTGTGGTTGTTTAGCGGAATATAGCTCATGGCTTGATCCCTGCTGCCACCATTGCCCCCAGACCTGCTGTTCCCCGCACTCCTCCCCCTCGAAGCCCCAACCCCTCTCCAGAAAGACCCAGGTATACCCACATACCATGTATCCCAATCCATTCAGATCACTTTAGTTCCCCTCCATCATTTTACGCAGCTCTCAATGCATATATGTTCTTGAGGGTCCCTTAATTCACTAATCATTAGCCATAATGTTTTTCATCGAACATTCAGGTTTCAGGTTTATTTTTCCAATATATTTACATGCGATTTATCTGTAAACTTTGTAATCTCTCTGATATCTGTCACAGGTCTGCCTTGGCAGCTGCCATATTGTCTTCCTCCTTGACAGGCCGTACTGTTGCCATTCCTCCTCCTCGCCAAAGATCTTACTCTGAGAGTGATTGTTCACGTGCAGACAGCCAAACTGGCCTTGAGCCCTACGCTGCCACAGCACTTTATACCAGGTAATATAGTACATCGTTTCATTGGCCTAAATCAGGGATTCCTAGTGATGCACGATATATCGCCGCCGATATAATATCGGCCGATATGGTCAATTTTTTACACATCGGTATCGTTCCGATGTCAAAATAGGGCCGATGTGAACAGGCCGATAATCATTCCTGTGTATTTGACGTGTGTGTAGGCTTATGTGGGGCCGGCCGGGATGTTTGTTTTTGCACGCGCGCATACATTACACACATAATGTGCTGAAGGCGGCAAGTTACGGCACTCTGCCTTGTTCTGACCGACCATCAAAGTATTGTCGCGCTGGAGTTACGGGGTTATGATGTAGCAATTAAATCACCTCAGACACACATGTAAGTTACATGTTTCACAGTGATTGCTTTTGTTAGATTACTGAATAATGGCATACTCTCGGGGGGAAATGATGATGAAAATGATCAAGGTAAGAATGACACACGACACGGGTGCATAAAAAAGCTAATCTTTGAAATCCAGTAATAGCTAGCGGTAGCCTTCAGCTAGCGATGCTACTTCACAAACTAGACACAAACACGTTTCGAGCCATAATCAACAACTTATCTAGTAACAAGCTTCTATCTTAATTCACAGCCCGTAAGGCTACATGTAGGCTACAACTGAAATAAAATGCTAGCTCTCGCCTGTCAATGACAGTCCACTGACTGAAAACTACGCGAGTTGGTCAGTTGGAGCCGCAACGACACACCCATTATACACCAGCAGCGGGAATGTAGTAATTTAAAGCCTACCTTTTGTTGAACCCTGGTTAAAATCCATGTCAAACAACCGACGAGAAAGCAAATCCATTACAATGCGGAACTACTAACTGTTAGATAACGTTACAGTTCTTTAGGGACACCTAATCTGTAGCCCTGCCTTAGCTCTGAAGCTCTGTGACTATTATGAACTGTCTGCGACCGTGCGACGTCAAGATTGCAATGCTGGAGTGTGTGTGTGTGTGTGTGTGTGTGTGTGTGTGTGTGTGTGTGTGTGGCGCGCGCGCGCGCGTGTGTGTGTGTGTGTGTGTGTGACAGAGAGAGAGAGAGAGAGAGGCGCGGGCGCGATCGAACAGTGGAAACATAAAAACATACTCCGTCATTTTGTTCATACAGGACATTCCAACTATGCTCACTACTTCAACTTCTTGTTTATACATGTGAAGCCATTTTTATCATAGTGAGTCTAATAGGGTTAATATTGATTACATTTTAAGTGTTATCATAACATTGTGCTATAAAATAGAAGTTAAGGTCTTTTACCTTAGTAGGACAGTACTGTACTTTAAAGTTTTGAACTGTTGAACAATGTTCACAGAATACAGTGACTTGGTCTCAAGTGAGTTAGATGTTTATTGAGAATACTCAGGGTTGGCTTATTCATAGTGTGAATTCAGGACACACTTGTATCCTTTATAAAAATGTATTTTTATATAAATATTTATTTTTTCTTCTGAAAATCTGATGACATATTTTGCACACAGGTAAAGGTGCCCAATATCAGTCATTTCTGAAAATAAATTACAAAAGTAAAAAAAAAAAAAGTGTTTTGGAAAATAGCTCTTTATTTGATTATCATAAAAATGTGTTTTCTATACAGAGATATCGACATCGGTAAATATCGGTATCGGCCATAAACCGCAATATTAATATCGGTTATCGGTATCGGCCACAATTTTCACATCGGTGCATCACTAGGGATTCCTAAATTTTTCTTTTTGTCAGCAGGAGATTTTAAGTTGATATTTTAATAATTTAACAACAAATGATCACATGACATGCAGGTAAAACAAAATATTTCATATTTTTTATTAAGTGTTATATTTTAATTTGCTTTAATTCAAAGTTCAAGAAACCCCTGCAGTTTCTTCATGAACTCCAGTTTGGGAAACCTTGACCTAAATAAACCTGCCCTCTTTACTTAGAGGAATAGTTCACAATATTTCGTTCATTTTTACGGACTCTCAGTCATTCTAAATATGGTTTACTTTCTTCCATGGGATCTTTTTTTAAAATATCTTCCTGGTTATTTAACAGTTATTTAAGATCTAGTATGACCCACTAGCAGTTAGTCAAGGGGCATTCAGTCGTTTTTTGGTATCAAATTAGGCCAATCTATGTTTTATGTAACTGATTTAAAAAAGTTATGAACAGTCTTAAAGAAAAAAAAAAAGTCCAACTGGTAAGACTAAGACTAGTCTTATGCGATAGTCTTTTCTTCGCTATTGTGTCATTACATATATCCGAGTGAAACGGCTTCTCAAACAAGAAGAAACGTAGGACAAAACTTGAATTTATAATTAAAAATATATTTTTATTAAATAACATTTGAAAAACCTGTATAAACTGAACACCAAAGAACAATATTAACTATTGAGCGGTGGTGATGCGTTCATGAAAAATGTCACGAAGAACCGGCAAAAGTAATGATTATGAATATGTTAAATATAGCAAGGAGACATTTCAATTGTTTTTTAATAAACAAGTGTTTTCTGTGTCAGTGTCGGCTGCAAAGATGAAGTTGACAATGCTGACTCTCAATCTTCGCAGTAGTGAACGCTCCAGAGAGAAATGCACATTTCATACGGATTACATAAGCAGAGAGCAGTCTGTTTTCTTTCTTTTTGTAATTGTTTTGTTTAAAAGTACACATTTCAAGCTTTCTATATATTTCTCATGTCTGTGAGGCAAGTAGCTTATACGCTGAGTTTCAGTTCATTTATGAGATGAGCTCCAGTTCACACGCCGGCGCCTCTGTGTCCTGATTGTATTGCCTGCTATTTTTACTTCTTATTTATTAAATCCAGGCAATTGGTTGATGAAACATTGATTAAAATTAAGATACAATTAATTCTCTTTAAAGAAAGGCAGAAAGCTTTCTATAAAAACAAACTTAATGAAGTGGTCAAAATTAGAGTTCTGAACGGGCCGGGTCGGCCCGACAAACCCGACGGGACCCGCGGGTTCGGGTCGAAAATATAAGCAAATGACTCGGGTCGGGTCGTACCTCGGGCTTAATCTTTTCCGCTCAGTGAAAAAAAAACATTTATTGATCATCGCTGCTGTTCACCGTAAAGAAAGTCTGGCTGCTGCGTGCAACGTGCATTGCATGGGCAGACCTGACGCCGCTGCGTGCACGCCTTTAGCCTGGAGAAGAAGATGGAGTTTGTGAAAAGTAAACTTGCCACAGGTGAATTCACCATCGCTACTACAGGAGTGGGGAAATCAGAGGTCTGGAAAGTGTTTGGAGTGGTGCTGGATTCTGATGGAAATTCTACAGGTTATGTGCAATGCTCAAAATGCAAGGTGCTGATGAAATATGACAGCAAAAAAACAGGGTCATCCAGAAGGGTCGTTTTTATTTCAGGCATATTTAGTAGCCTATATAGCCTATTTATATATTTAAAGTTTGTTTCAGTTGTTTGTATTGTTTGTAGGCTATTGTTAAAAGACGTGAACATTAAAGGTTGATTTGAATTCCCGTCTGCTGGTCATGATAATACGTGTATGAGAAAAAAAGAAAATCGGCGTCGGGCCGCGGGCCGGGTTCGGGCAGATAATTCATGTTGATGTGCCGGGTCACATCGGGTCCGGGCTTTAAAAGCCACGGGCCGGGTCGGGTCGGGTTGTAATTTTCAGGCCCGTTGAGAACTCTAGTCAAAATCATGTCTGCCCACTCCATTTGTCTCCCGATATATTGCGCATCTTATGATCTTACTCATGCTTTTCACTTTTCATATAATCAACATAGATGAAATTACAAAATTAATTATTTTATTTAAACATAAATATGAAACTAAATCGTTTTCTTTAATGACTAGGCTACAACACGTAGGCCTATTAGCCTACAGTACAGAGAAATTTAATGTCGGAGCGGGATTTGAACGAACGCCGTCTTACCGGTGAGCATGTGGGGGGAGAGGTACGATTTTCGAACAATCATCGAATATTATTTTGCTTGATATGCCAATCCTTAATATTTGGTGTTTTAAATGCCTGTTAGAGGTCTCTGTGAAAGTTTTAAAGCAGTCTTTTAGTGCCGCTTTCAGAGCAGTCACGTCCGTAAAAGAGAACTGTCACGTTCGTAACATTCTTTTTTCCTCATAAATGCGAACACGAAAAATAAAATAAAATTAATATTTTGTGTTCTGTGGAGAGCCAATCCTTCTTCATGCGGTGGGTAGTATTACTTTTGGTTTGCGCAGTGTAATTCACAGAATTGATTGCTCTGCTACCAGCCTCTGTCATGTACCATGTGGAGCTTGTGACTATTCGGCAAGCGCGCAGCTGAGAAGGCAGTGTCGCTGTCAAATCTGTCCATGGGAAAAGTAACGTTGCGCCGAATTGAAAAAGGAACTACATTTCGTTACCAAATTTACCTGAAAAAAGTAGTTACATTACTGTACACACAGTTCACACAACACTGTGCATGAGGGAGGGGAAGTTATTTTGATTAAAGAATATGAGGGCACATGAATTAAAAAATATGATGTGCATGGATAAATAATTTATAATAAATAATATTCCTTAAAAAATCAACATAAACATGTTGTTACAAGCAATGACTTCTATATTCCAAGTCTTCTGAAGCTGTTTTTGTGAAGGAAAGATTAATATTTAAGTTGTTATTCTTTGTTATTCTCTCCTTGGCATTCATGAGAATCAACAGATGTTTGCAATGAATTGGTCAGTTAAATTTCGTTCTGCCTGTCACACAAAGCTATGACTTGGAATATAGTGCCCAAGTCATGTGGACCACTTTTATGACACTATCATCATTTTTGAGATTTGAAAGCGACTAGTATAGGTTTCTGTAATTTGTCCTTTTTTGTTTCAATGGAAGAAAGAATTTCACAGTGTGGAACGACATGGGTATGAGTTTCATTTTTGGGAAACTAATCCTTTAAATGAGTCTGAAAGCACAATCATCGTCAATAATACAACAGAATGTCTTCTTATCAGGATAACACAGCAGGCCACATTGATATAGACATTATTGGTTCAGCAGGGGGGACAGTAATTTACTTACAAATTTAGTCTTTGGTCTGATTGCACTCTTTTGAGAGGATGTGATACAGATAGTGGTTTAAGCAGCAATAGCTTGTCAACACATTTTATGCAATTTAAATATGTGGATTTTGATTACTTGAGCAAGACACATGAAATTAATGAATTTACTCTCTCACTTTAGGGACAGATGGCCAGATTCAATGACAGAAAGACCCCCTGTGCCCTCCCTAAGACAAACTGATGATGATGAAGGTGATGACAGTGATGAGGTGGAGGGACTAGAGAGAGATGAAGATCATGTGTATCAGTCCCTTGAGAGGCAGAGTAAAGCTGATGACATAAATGTTGTTTACGCCGTGCCAATAAAACACAGGAAGGTACAGTCATGTGTCTGTGTCTATTTGTTTGGGTCTGTATGTGGATTGCTTTCTCTTGTTATGCATTTGATTCATTTAATAAAATTCACCATGAGGTGGTGCTACCGATTTATTCAAATCCTGCTCTAAATCAAAACCCAGTCTAAGATCATAAAAGGACATGAATTAAAATCTGATTCAATACATATTTTTTATAGCTTGTGATGTTTAACCACTATTTACAGCAGCATTTATTTTGATTATAATATGCATATAATATTTATAAAGTTGACTGATTGAATTAATCTTTTTTTCAGGACAAGACCAATTCAGACGTTGATGAAGAGACAGAAGACTCTGCATTCGATATTGTGTCTCCACTACAGACTGAAGGTTTGCTAAAAAAAGTGCATATATATATAAATTAGTCTCTTAGCAAGGCTTCATTTATTTGATGAAAAATACAAATGGGCAGTATTGTGAAATATGTTATATAGTATTTATATACTATATATAACATATATAACTTTATTTTAAATGTTTTCTATATATATGTGCGATATTTATGCTATACAGTGTGTGTATATATATATATATATATATATATATATATATATATATATATATATATATATATATATATATATATAGTATATAAAATATTAATGTCTCGTATCTTTCTCTCATTACACTCCATTGACTTTGAGAGCCCTGGTAATGTTGCATGCAGCTTGATGACTATAATTAATACAATTTTGTATTTTAGAGGAAATTGTGGTTCAGGAAGGAAGAGCTCAAACGGTAAGAGAACCTCTCATCAGATCAGCCCTAATGAGAAGCTGAAGTCATTATTTTGATTCAGTTAATTCAGGGTTTAAAGCTAATTTTCTAAAGCTGCTGTAGGAATGTCAATTATGTTGAATCCTGGTGTGGTCTTACTCTGGACTAAAGGTCATTCTGCCCCAGGGCTTAACAAATTCTCTAAAGACAGAGGAGAAAAATGACACTGGCATAAAGGGAGAGGTTAAAGGCACCTTTAGAAAGACCTAGACAGAGGTTGTTATCAGTGAAGGAGTGTGAATGAAAAGCAGACATTCTCATTAGTAGAGTTAAATTGCCTCTATTGAGCAAGCGTACTGCACTTTTCACTATTGGATATACTTAGTAATTCAGTCTGTGGTCTTTGATATTCTGCAGTAAGGACCCTTTAATCAGTATAAACTTCCCTCTGTCTCCATAGCAGCCATCATTGCTAAGACAACCAAGATCAGTCTCTCGTGGGAGCATGGCATCTCCAGGTACTTTCCCTCTCTGCCATAACATTATCCATCACAACAGCTGAACTCCACAGCAAATCATGTGCAATGTAACCTGTGCTCACTTAAACAAAATTTGTCAGACCATGAGAAATGTGTCCCCTTTTTAGGAATCCTCAAGGCTTTGAAAGAAAAGCATTATTCCAGTTTCATTTTGAGAGAGAGTAAATTAAAGGCCATGTTGCAGGTTTAATTTTTCAACGAATTTGTGCAATTTGCTTGTTGGTAATAAACATTTAAACTGTTATCCATTGTATTTTATGTTGTTGGGTATCACAAAACGAAAAAAGTAGGTACTATCTTACAGTGGTTTGCAACGATTCTCCTTTCCCCCACAATGCATTGCATTACGTCACCTTGGGGAGAGAATTTACCAAAGCCCGCTGCCCGCCGTGTTGAGAGCGACGAGTAGTAGACGAGAGGATTCATATAGCGCAGATTATAGATAAATACATAGATATAGAGAGATAGATAGATGAGATATATATATAGACTAGATATATAGACAGAATAGATATATAGATAGTCAAGTATAGAGAGAGATAGGCAGACAGCATAACGTTAGCAGATATAGCTAACGTTAGCAGCTAGATAGAAATATATACAGTTGTAGGTTACAGTTTGACAAGAGTTTTGAGTGTGACAGAAGCACAATGTTGTGTTTTATTGCGAGTGTACACAAATATAAGTAAACACTTTGCAGTTTGAACGATATCCTGTATAGGGCTGCACGATATTGGGAAAAAATCACATTGCGATATTTTATTTTTCTGCGATATATATCGCGATATGAAAACAATTTCACCAGATGACTTTATTAGCTCTCTTTGGAAAGAATGAATCATCTGAATGACTGGGGTGATTTTGTAATGGAGTAAATCTGCATAGCAACTATTATAGTTAACTAATGTAGTTAACTAGAGTTTAATAAATGGAACCTTATTGTAAAGTGTTACCGATTTGTTATGTCTCGTGAGTTCAGTGTTGGACAGGTCAGTTGTTTTATCCATTCATTAAAGTGAATCGGTTCAAAGGAGTCATTAGTTTGCGAATTGGAGGTGTAATTAACGGACCACGGCAGACGTTGTGTGATTATCCCGGCAGTGTAGGACATCGCACAAGATTGGTCTCAACATAGAAAACATTTCACAACTGAATAGATTTTTTGTTTTTGTTTATTGAAAGTGTGGTTTATCTGAATGTGTGGAACGCTTTTCAGAGATTTTTTTTTTTTAGCACAATTCACAACCAGTAGTTCAGGAAAAAAATAAATCCGAATGCTTCACCTGAAACTTCGTTCTTCCGACCTTTTACCATTGTGTAGTATTCTCCAAGATATTCAGTCAACTCAATTCATTAATATGCGCGAGGGAGGGAGAGAGAGCAAGACAGTTTGAAAACGGTGAGTGCACGCGCGCGACCGGAGCTCTCTCTCTCTCTGCTCGTTCTCTCAGTTTAACAAGCGCAGCAGTCAGTCATCTATCACTCACCGGTCAAATAAGGCTTTGGCGGCCGCCAAAAAATGTTCAATGCAGGAAGGGCATTCTGACTTTATTTTGAATTCTCATGTTCGTTCAAGCTCAGAAATAAGAGAAAGACCACTGATCTTTGTGTCTGCCCGGCTCACAGAAAACAACGCGCAAGTTCCAGTCTTTTTACGTTTGATGTTTAAACAGGACTTAAAAACACATGCAAATGATAAACTTTCACTATATTATGGTTAAACTTTGCAATTAATCTGCGAATCTCAAGCGTTACGGGACGTTTTTCCCTAAGGCTTACATCGCAACATCCTGCGATGTGACTATCGTGGATGTGCACATCACGATATCGATGTTAAAACGACACATCGTGCAGCCCTAATCCTGTATGAACAAAATTACGATGTTTTTATGTTTCCACTGTTCGATCGCGCCCGCGCCTCTCTCTCTAACACTCACACACACTACGAATACATGTATAATTCCACCCCTAATAGCTAGCATGATGCTTTCTATTTCTAGATGACAAAGACAAACATTACCAGTACTACGACACTATGACAAAGGTTACCGGTACTTATCTGAACTAACGTCATGATCATATACTGCCACTAGATATAAAGAAAACGTTGATTTTTCACTCGGTGCTATTCAATGACCGTAAAAAAAATATATGTGTCGTTATTGTGCACTGCTGCTCGTAAGTTAAAACGGCTTGCCATAGCTTGTAGACTAGCTCCAGTGTTCATTTCTGCGTTGCTAAATGATAGCAACTCACCGGGACACTTCACCAACTCTCCACTCATTCTCCTCGGACCATGCATTCAATTGGCTTTGACGGCCATCTGTTCTTGGCAATTCTTCATTTGCCCTCTCACGTCTAGCAGGTTCAAAATTATACGGCTGCGGGCCATAATACATGTTAGTTCTTCTTGCCAACTCTTCCTCATCCCAGTCAGTCGCCATAGCTCTAATACTAGGCTGAGGCACCCTTTCCTCCGCTTCTCCCCAACGTGACGTCATCACAGAGTTGCCTAAAAAAAAAAATTATACCAGAAACGTAAAAAAATGGTCTTTAAGACCATTTTAGAGACATTTTAAAAATGATACACATATCTTGAGTGATTTATGTACCCATTAATCAACAGTGGTGGTTAACCTGCAACATGGCCTTTAAGGACATTGTAAACATCTAATGGCGCTTTTCCACTGCATGGTACGGCTCAGTACGGTTCAGCTCGGCGCGGCACGGTTTGGCTCGCTTCGCTTTTCCACTGCGTGGTACGACTCGGCTCGGCACGGCACGGCTCAGTTCGCTTTAGCTCGGTTGCTTTTCCAATGGAGTTAGTGCCGCTTCAAAGTGAGTGGGATTATGACTGATCGTTATAGTTTATCCGCTCCTTGGCAACCAACAAGAGGAACGTCTGGACTTCTCGTCCACTGACCACGATTCAGCCATTTCTTTTTTGGAAGTTTTTTTTCTTCAAGCAAGTCAAGCAAGTAGTTTTAAAACAGGTGCTACAGCGGCGGCTGTTACTAGCTATTTAAATCTAGCAGGTTTGATGTCTCGCAAATACAATGACGCTGGTAGTGACGATTCTGTCTGTCTGACCAATCAGTGATCTACAGTGCTTCCACGTCACATTTTAGTATCGGTACGGTACGCTTGGAACCTCAACAGAGGTGGTACCATTTAAAGCGAACCATGCAGTGGAAAACAAGTGAGCCGTACCGAGCCGTACACAAGTGAGCCGTACCGAGCCGAGCCGTACCGTACCATGCAGTGGAAAAGCGCCACAAGTGAGCCGTACCGAACCGTACCGTACCATGCAGTGGAAAAGCGCCATAATTCACCCTTTGCCGGGAGTTTGACTGACAGGCGATCTGAGTGATCATAATGCCGAAACCGCCTATTTGTCCGACAAACTAACCAGACAGGAGAGTTAGTAGATTAACGTCGGTGGACTTGAACTTGAAAAATTGTTTGCATTAACATCTTCCCACGGTTGAAACAACATACCTTCTGATGTTCATTCATGGTTATTTCGTGCTATAACTTGTAAGAAGGGATGATCGGTTCACACGCTGCTTGAACTGAGGCGCTACAGCAATCTATCACTACACATTAAAGAGCCACAATAGACTTTTTCATACCAAAAGTAACCTTTGTTTTGTCTGTCAGCACGTTGTTAGTGTCCTCTGTACTCCGCGATGTATTTTTCACTGCTTGAGAACATGATGTGTGGCGTGAGAGCGCCATGGCTTGTCGGAAGTAGCAACAGTAACTACATGTCTTTGCAAAGGATCAATTGATGTCAAATTTATACAAGCACTGCTTTCAACAGACTAGAGACAAATGAGGTGGTTACTGTGTTGCGTTTGTAAGAGGTAATAATCGTAATAAAAAATGGTAGTAATGCCTCTGCCAATTTAACAAATGTCTTCTCAGTCAGCTCCTGTCATGGGCTTATTGTTGTCAGTAATGAGATATGAGAGAGATGAGGCTATAACTATAATGACTATGAGGACAGAGACTGGAATTACCTTGACATTTGTCTTGATATATTCCCTGCTTCTGCTCTTCCTCCACTGCAGTAATTATGTTTCTTTCTATTGTCCTCAATGGTGACAGTAAAGAGTTTTTCTAAACCCACTCCTAAAGAAGTTGTTATTGCTAAAGGAAATTGCTATTAGTTGTTTAGGAGTAGATTTAAATTGGTATGCTGTATTCTGTGTGTGGCTTTTATAGGAAATTACTAGCAAATTCCATATTTTATTTCTATGGATATAATGAAATTGGTATAGTTTAGTTTCACTCGAGAGGTATGGCAGATGCAAGCAAACCAGCATTAGTCTAGCCTTGAGGATTGCAGGAAGGATGGATTTACCCTCTGGAAATAGAGCATGAAACAGCAGGTCTGGGCAGTTGCTGCAAAGTGATCAATGGAAAACTGCCAAGCTTTTTATGCACCAGCAGACAATGGCTGTGTCACCTTTAACTGCAACAGAGACTTTCAGTGAAGGAAGAACTTAGCTGGAAGATGAGCTGAGGATGACCTTCCGGTCTAATCTAGGGCTGAGATGTCAGAAACGCAGACAAAATCTTGTCAGTGTTTGTAACTTTAGAGACCAAGGGCACAGATCAAGGAGAAGCAAACTAGATTAGAAGGAGAGCAAGGATGATACAGCTCCACTAGGAGTCACAATAAAGGGCCAATATCCGATTTTAAGTCTTGTAAGAGTCAAGCAAAATATCTTTGCTAAGAATGCTTGACATGATGTAATATAGCATGCACTGCAGTCTGTCTTATAATTTCCACCTTCAGTGAGATCTAAATGCTGGATTTTAATATTTTACAAGATAAGAGTCCATGGTAAGGGAAGAAATAATAATTTAAAAAACAAATTGTCATTTACTTGCATCCCCTCATGCTGTTTCAAACCCTTGTGACTTGTCCTTCATGGAAATGAAAAGAAATGTGGAATGTCTTTTTTTCATGCAATTTCAATTGGATCAGAGTGAACTGGAACTGTCTGATTTGGAAATTAATCAGTTCAAATCAGTTTTGTGAACCAGATCAAGCGAATCATTTGAAACGTTCTGACTCAACAGAACTATTAATTTAGATTAATTTACAGACTGATTATCACAAATTCTTTAATGAATCAATGTGCCAATGAGAGCTAGAGTAAATGTCGCAATTTTAGCGAATAACGACTTCAATTTTGTTTTGTTCGTCACACAGAGTTATCATAGGACTTTATAAGACTTGGAAAATAGTACTCAAAACCAGATATGAATAATTTTTCTGTGAATCACCTTAACAGGCTTTTGTATCTTTTTGAAATTTAATTGATGTTACAGCTCTTAGGGGTGTCAAAAGAAGTAAGTAGTCTGCAGTCTGAGGAAGTGGTTGAAGCAGTTGAGAAGCCATAGAGAATTTCACTGAAGCTGTCTGTGGATGGGTGAGAGGAAGGTGTAAGGCTGTTAGTGTGAGATTCAGAAGTAATTAGACAAATGAATGGTATGAGAATAAACATAAGGGAGAAGCAACTGATGCAATATGAGGTTGGTTGCCAGCCGTGTGTTTTTTGGCAGACAAATGGATGTGCAAGATTAATGGTACAAGGAGATGTTGAAGTAAACTGGAGTACTGTAAAGGTTTATAGACATTGCCAAATAATAGAAGAACACTGTGTTTAGAAAATAGGCTAAAGAGTTGGCTAAGATTGCTTTGAGCTTATCGTCGTTCTAAACCCCGCTTCTAACCCCATGTAAAGGAGGAATATTTCACACTTAAAATTTAGGAGCAGGGTTTGAACCACTATTGTTTTGTTAACTCTGCATTGCAACATGCCTCATATTCACGTGCTGTGTATAGTCACAGAAACACAGCATGTTGTATAAACAGCAGGCTGTTTCAGCGTTTGAGGGGAAAAATTCAAATGCTGACAGAAAACGCGACAATTGGAGAAAGAAAAGTTTAATTCTCACCTTTATAGTCCAAAAAGTCCAAGTATAAAGTCAGTATAAACTTGAGGTATAGTTGGCAATGTGTAATATGAGGATTGCGCAATGCTAGAGCCTTTATATAAGCAGAACAGATAATGTGCTCCATTCATCCAATCAATGACATTGCCGATGCAAATATGCAAATAAGAATGTTAACCCAGGGTTTTAGGAGTGTACAGTGTGAAAAGGAAGCTTATGAATACAAAGGATTAATTGTTAACCCTGGGTTAATTATGAGCAATGTTAACAGTGACAGTTTATAAGTTTATAATACTAAAAAATATATATATTTTTTTAAATAATGCTGTTCTTTTGAACTTTTTATTCATCAGAGAAAAACAAATGTATCAATGTTTCCACAAAAACATTAAGTAGCACAACTGTTTGGAATATTTATAATAAAATTTTAAATTGTACGGTCTTCACTGTATTTTTTATTTAAAAAAATGCATCTTAGTGACCATAAGAGAATTCTTTCAAAAACATACTGATCCCAAACTTTTGAATGATGGTGTATATAGAATTTGTTTTTCATTTAGATTGTGGTCTACCTACATTCACTGTTAGAGCAACTCCAACTCATTTACTCACTCACTTGTGATTACTTAATCACTCTCTTATTCTCTTGTACAATTACCAATTTATTCGCCCAATCAATTTATCACTCATTTACTACTTCACTCACCTCCTTGTTTTATTTTTTTTTTTTTCATGGTGTTCTTGTCAGAGCTTAATGATGAATGGAGCACTCAGTCTCACAGATCACTGAATACTTCAAAAAGGACAACCTCACGGATGAAGGCGAGTCCAGTGAGAGGAAAAGAGAGAGATATCAGTCCAGGTGAGGGGCTTGACTCTACTCTTTGACATCTGACATTCCCAGCTCTTTTGTCCTTCTAATTAATAATTTTGGTATAATTCTAATCTTTAATCATGGTAAAATTACTGTAATGCATGGCCCAAATTGGTTTATTGCTTCAATTCAATGTTTAATTAATGATTAAATGTTTTACTGGCTATTTCTACTGGCTACGAGTCTTAAAACCAGACTCATTCCATTGGATTTGAGTTGTCAGAAAAATTCTAGGTAAAGATTAGAGCACAAAAGACTAATGAAAGAAATAATGAACTAGATCTCATTAGTTGTATAAGTTATTTAATAATATTAAGATTATCTTTCTCTAATTTGTTTATGCTGCTTATTTACATGAAGATATAGGACCAAACAAAGTGTGTATTTTAATCAGAGCTAATGTGATTAGGTTGACATTAAGCTCAGCTAGACTAATGGAATGAATGTACTGAGTATTCTCAATAGACTATAGAGTACCAGACTCATAAATGTGTATTAGGATTAAATAGATGCTCATAAACATGTTGTACTGTTTGCACATCAAGTGGAATTAATAGGCTATAGTCCATCTTAGAAAGAAAATCTGAAAATCTTCACATTGCTTCTGTCACGCTCATTTCTTTATGTCCGTCCTCCTGTCAATCTTCCCTCTGTCCTGTCTTTGCATTTTGTGCTGTTGTTATTGGTGTGTTACATTGTGGTGTTGCATTGTATTGCTGTGTCTTGTTTTCTGTTTTGTCTTTTATACTTTGAGTTTTGTCTGTCATATTCTTATATAATATATTTGTATTTCTGTTCTGTGGTTTCTATTCTGTGTGTGGATTTGCCGTGTTTTGCCCTGCCCTGTGTGCCGTGTGTGGCTGTGTGGTGCAGAGGCCAGTGAAGTGTTGCGCAGTACGCTAGAGGTGCAGCAAGCGCTTGTAAAGGAGCTGAGGGAGCAGACTCAAATTCTGGCTCAGGAGAAGGAGACACGGGAGAAGAGATGTTTACAACAGAGTCGGCACATAGAGCATCTTCAGCAGGAGCTCTGCCACTCTCAAACAGAGAGAGGAAACTCCACAGGTGCTGCTACACATCCCACTGTGGCCTGTCAATCATTAAAGGGATAGTTCTCCAAAAAATTATCATTCTGTCATCATTTCCTTACCCTCTTGTTGCTCCAAATCTATGTGACCTTCTCTCTTCTGTGGAACAAGAGGTGACATTTCTTAAGAATATTCTAGCAACATTTCAGTATAATGTATTAAATTGAATGAAGACTGGGACCAGAGACCCGCGGGACCCGACGCAGACAGAAAGTAACAAATAATGTATCGGGAGCATTTATGCAGGGATGTGTAGGGTGAAAAAATATATTTGTACTTTAACCTGCTGGCTTTTGCGGACAGGAGCGGGACAAAACAGTAATGCTGTGGGTTTTTGTATGATCTCTGAAGACTTTGGATATAAAAATCTTATGGACCATTTTAATGATTCTTTTATGAAATTCATACAGTGATTTTGTGTTCTTTTCGAAGCTTGAAAGTTCCAGCCCCCATTCATTGTACCGTAAGAGTGACTTGCACAGTCTTCAAACATTCTCAAACATGCAAATTTTGGAGTAGCATGGGGAGAATTAAACGATGACAGAATTAAGATTTTTGGGTGAACTATTCCTTTCATTAACCTACTGTGAATCTATAATGCAAATGCAGATTGGCTCCAATTTTCAACATATGCCTACTTCAAGGTATTTCAGTCAGCGTTTCAAATTGTACATTTTGTGAGCTGTAAACTGAGCGTCTCGGTTACGTATGTAACCCTTGTTCCCTGAAGGAGGGAATGGAGACGTAGTCGACGTGTCGAATGATTGGGATCACGCTTAGGGAGCCTGTCATCTTCGAGTATTGTTAAAACGAGCCAATGCACATTGGCGTGCGAGAATTGCATCACACGCTCCGCCCCACAGAGCGGGTATAAATACGGTAGTAGATGCACTCACCAGTTGTTCTTCGCTGAGGAGCCGAACGGAGCCCGGAGTCAGCGGTGGTCCAGCAATAGTGGCGACGGGATTTTGTCTCTGTTCCCTCCTTTAGGGAACGAGGGTTACATACGTAACTGAGACATTCCCTTTCAGTCGCTCACGTTCGACGTAGTTGATGTGTCAACTGATTGGGATCCCAATTAAAACGCCACTATTGCTGCCACCTTCCAGTGCCTGGACAAAAGCCTTCTGATCCCCCCGCATTATTGAGGCAGAGACAGGATAGGGCTTAGGCCAGGGAAGTCACTGCTGCTCCACAAGACCACTGGGAAAGCGTTTCTTTTCTTTGGAGGTTTGAGGTTGTGGAGGAACTCAACAGGGTTCGGCTAAAGAGGAACTCTACTGGAGCAAGAATGGAACACGTATCCAGTCCAGAGGGAGGCAGCGCAGCCGAGCCCAGCTAACCCTCCGATGCTGCGATGGACATCCTGTCCTCTGGAGGAGCCCCGAACGAAACGGTTGGTCGGTCCACTATAGAGGGACCAGCGTGCTCATCGGGGAGCTCCACTGGCTGCGGTGTGAAAGAGGAGTGAGGGGTCCACGGGGCTTTGCTGGGTGGATTACCGGTCCGTGTACTTGTCGGCCAACGGATTTTCGTTTTGAAAGGAAAAAAACGAAAAACGGACCGTTTCCCAATTACCATTAGTAAATAGGAAAACGAAAAACGGAAAACAACCCATTATTCGTTTTTTGTTTTGATATTAAAAAACGGAAAACGAAAAACAATCCCGTTATCCGATTTTCCTTGATGTGTTTACAGATGGAAATCGGAAATCAAAATACGACCATATAAATTGTAATCCTTAATTCTGCATTGGTATTTTTCGTGACCCGGAAGCGATCGTAAGTAGTAAGCGGTTGTCATAGATATAGGCCGTTTCTCAATACCAAGTATAGGCAAACTTCGGACTTGCCAAGTTCGACTCAGGAGAACGAACTCCCGAGGACGAGAGGACGCAAGTCCGGTTATTCTGCAAATGGAACAGCGGCATTCTTGATCGCATCACACGCTCTGGCTAATCCAGTTATCTCTTTATGTATATTTTAGGTAACAATAAAACGAAATATGGTATAAAATACAACTCTGCCTCTTTTTATCAACAATAAAACGAAATATGTAATAAAACACAACTCTGCCTCTTTTCATTTAAAAAAATCTTCAACATATTAATGGCCACACAAATGTGTTTCAGGCAATGCACATTGATTATCTTCACTGCATATATTTATAACAACACGAAATATAAAACACAACCCTGGTTCTTTTTGTTTTCATTTTAAAAATATGAAACATTATTGATCATTAAAACTGACATTTAACAAACAGAGACAGGGTTGTGTCATTTTATTTCATTATACATGTACATACAGTGAAGAGAATGTATAGTAAAATATATAGGCCTATATATATATATATATAATTCTATATATTTTAGAATATAAAATTACACAACCCTGTCTTTTTTGTTAAATGTCAGTTTTAATGATCAATAATATCCAGTATAAAAGTATAAGTAGCCTAATAGGTATAAGAAGCTATACAATGCATAACAATAAAGCAAACAATTAAGTCAAACATAAGTCAGCTCTCTAATAGGCTACAAAGTTAAATGGCCTAAATATATAAAGTTATGAAACTTCACTTTGCCCTCAGCCAAAACGATTTGCTATGGAACAAACTATAGATTAATGAGACCAAAGATCGACTTATACACAAGACAAATTATATCTCATGTTTAACGACTAGACTAAAGACATCAGAGCCAGTGGCAAACAGAAGGACTAGCCGATGAAAAGCAGTTCCAGTCGGGGTTAATGAGCGCTGAACTCCCGGTGATCGCCTGGATCTCACAACTCCGAAAACATCAGATAGCCTACATTTTTCAAATAGGGCGGGTCTTGGCGTGGCGGGAGTAACGAATCGGTTACCTAACGTAACCTCGGTTCTCTCTAGAAGAGGGAACGAGTATTGCGTAAGCTAGCTTACGCTACGGGAAAGATTCATCTTTGCTGAGAGTTTGAAGCCAAAAAATTATTTCATAATTTGTATCCATTGACAACGCAGTTCCTCTGCGGCAGACCTAGAGCAGGCTAGCTAGCAGCTCATTGGTTCGCTCAGAGAGAACTGCTTAAGCCTATGGGAGAGCGGGGCTGAATCCGCTGCCAATGGGATGCGCCCGCGCGCTCATTGCATCATGGCCCGCCAGAATGGGCGTGGCTATGGTGTATATAACAGTCTCTCCCAGGCTTATATGTTGATTTATTTCAGCGTGAAGCGAAACGCTAGTAGCGCAAGCACGGCCGGGAACGCAATACTCGTTCCCTCTTCTAGAGAGAACCGAGGTTACGTTAGGTAACCGATTCGTTCTCTTACGAGAGGTTCTCTCATATTGCGTAAGCTAGCTTACGCTACGGGAACACCTGGTCAACGGCGTGCGCGCTATGAATCCACTCATGAATCCCAGGGTGATACCGGGGGATTTTTATCGTGGAGTGAATGTAATATGAGGCCGGCAGAGCGGGCACATGAAGTGTATACACAAGCATCTAAGGAGAGCACAAGGGGCGAACCGGTTGTGTGAGGGACTCCCAGTAATGCAGCTTCTTAAGGAGCTGGTCTTAGACAGCTAGTAATTTTGCCTGCAAGGCGGGAACTTCCAAGTTGTAAAATCTGACAAAAGTGGACGGGGATACCCATCCCGCGGCCACACAAATGTCATGAATGGAAATTCCACAGGACCATGCCCACGATGAGGCCATGCCTCTAGTGGAGTGCGCCCTGATGCCCAGAGGGCAGGGCAGGCATTTAGATGCGTAAGCAGAGGCGATAGCGTCCACTATCCATCTAGACAGTGTCTGTTTAGAGGCGGCCAGGCCTTTGGTGCGCCCCCCAAACGACACGAAAAGCTGCTCAGCGCGTCTGAACGCGGCAGCGCGCGTAGTGTACAATCTCAGAGCCCGCACCGGGCAGAGGAGATTGGCGTCGTGCTCACTATCGGATGAAGGCAGAGCCTATAGGGAAATAATCTGAGCCCTGAACGGGGTACCAATCGCCTTCGGGACATAGCCATGCCTAGGTTTGAGAATGACAACAGAATCATTTGGTCCAAACTCGACACGCGGCGCTGGATGAGAGCGCGTGAAGATCCCCCACGCGTTTTACTGAGGAAAGAGCCGTCAGAAAAACGGTTTTTGAGCGAGAGGTATTTTAGGTCCACAGACTCGAGCGGTTCGAACGGGGGTGCTTTCATAGCTTCGAGGACTATAGAAAGATCCCAGATAGGAACCGAAGGGGGCCGCGGAGGGTTCATCCTCTTAGCTCCCCTGAGGAAGCGGATGACTAACTCGTCTTTACCCAGGGACTGAGCGCGTCGGGGTTCAGAGAACGCCGCGACGGCTGCCACGTAAACCTTGAGAGTGGAGGGGGACCTGCCCTTGTCCAGCATCTCTTGAAGGAAAACTAGCAAAGACGGCACCTCGCCTGACCGTGGGTCCAGATGTTTGTCGGTGCACCATTTTGAGAACACAGACCATAGCCTGTATGATAGTGTTTCTTACTCCCTCTGGCAAATCGACGAATAGTCGTTGATCACCCATGCATGTAGCGCCCAGCGCCGTGGATGGGGGTGCCAGATCGTGCCGCGAGCTTGAGAGAGGAGATCTGCTCTGACTGGGATGGGCCACGGGGCTGTCTGTGACAGCTGAGTGAGCTCCGGAACCCAATTCTGACTCTCCCAACGCGGAGCTATAAGGAGCACCGAGTGGCGTGTGTCCCTGATCCTCTGAATTACCTGCGGTAACAGAGCGATCGGAGGGAATGCATAGAGTGGGCGGCGAGGCCATTCCTGGGCTAGCGCGTCCTCGCTCCTTGAAAAAAATATTGGGCAGTGAGCGTTCTCTTCTGACGCGAAGAGGTCCACTTCTGCTCTGCCGAATAGCCGCCACAGTATTTGGACCGTTTGTGTGTTCAGGGACCATTGTCCTGTGGAGATGAGGTTCCTGGACAGTATGTCTGGACCGTCGTTCAGATGGCACATGCGTCGCTCTGAGTGAGAGCAGGCGGCTCTGAGACCAAACTAAAATGCGGTGTGTCAGTAGAAAGAGATTCCTGGATCTGACACCGAGATAGGAGACCACAGCCATGTTGTCCGAACGGATCAGGACGTGGTGTCCCCGAATGAGCGGGAGGAAGCGCGAGAGCGCGTTCTCGACCGCAAGCATTTCCAGACAGTTTATGTGTAAGGGGCTTTCCTGAGTCGACCAATGGCTGATCAGCTGGCGGCCCGTGTTCCACGCGCGGTGGGGTACACGGCTGTTTAACCAAAGCTGAAGCGGGCGCATGTACAGAAGGCCCAGCTGAAGCACAGCGGAGGCTGAGGCCATGTAACCCAGCATCCTCTGAAAAGTTTTCAGAGGTGTGCGGGTGCCCATCTGAAACGAGGCGGCTAGTCGCTGAACACTGCGTGCGCGCTGTGTGGACAGGCGAGCCGTCATCGTGACCGAGTTCAAATCTATTCCTAGAAAGGAAATCGATTGACTGGGTTGAAGGGAGCTCTTTTTCCAGTTGACAGAGAGGCCCAGCGTTTTCAGATGGTCGAGGAGAACTGCGCGGTGCGACAGAAGCTCCGTCTGTGATTGGGCCAAAATCAGCCAGTCTTCCAGATAATTCAATATGCGCAGCCCCTGGCTCCGCAGGGGGGCGAGCGCCGTATCCATGCACTTCGTGAATGTACGGGGCGCCAGGGATAAGCCGAACGGGAGAACGGCGTATTGATAAACATGACCCTCGAAGGCGAAACGTAAGAATGGCCTGTGACGGGAATTTATCTGGATCTGAAAATAGGCGTCTTTCAGGTCTAGAGAGATGAACCAGTCCCCCTGGCGCACTTGCGCGAGGAGTTTCCTGGTAGTGAGCATCTTGAACGGTCTCTTCATGAGCACTTTGTTCAAAAACCTGAGATCTAAAATCGGTCTGAGGCCGCCGTCTTTCTTGGGAACCAGAAAATAACGGCCGTAAAACCCCGACTCGGTCATAGATGGCGGGACTCTCTCTATGGCGCCCTTTTGCAACAGCGTCGCAATTTCTGAGCGGAGCGTGCCGGCGGCCAGCGGGCTGACAGTAGATTCGAGCCGAGCGCGCGCACGAGGCGGGCGGCGGCGAAACTGTAGCAGATAGCCGTTCTTTATAATGCTTAGCACCCACGGGGAAATGCCTGGAATGGCTTCCCACGCTTTGGAGCATGCGGCTAGTGGCCGAATGGCTATATCGCCCTGATTGCTGTACATAGCGGGCTGGACACAGTGTGTGGGCGCGCTTTGAATGTGTGTGGCAACGGGACTTGCACTCAGAGAGGAGTCTATGGGCCGTGAAACAGAGCGAGCAGAGAGGGGACACGCGCATGAATTCGTGGGCGTGTTTATGTTCTCTGATATTAGAGCGGGCTGTGCCCGTTTCATGTGATGGGGCTCTGAGAGAGACACGGGATATGTTATGCTTGTGTGTATGGGTGAACACATGATTGTGGGCACATTTTCTACACAACCGGCATATTTTCTCTTTTTGAGATTTCTCTGGGTAGCCGTAAAAACGGCTTTTTGTCGCTCGCAAGCGGGCAGGGACACCGGCTTGTTTGTGGCGGTAAACACTACAGCAGTCGGCGAAACAACGGGGACTGGCAGAGGGCGAAGCTTTGACGGCGGTCCGGCCGCAGCGGGAGAGCGCCGTCGTTTTCTTAACTTTGCTTGGCAGACTTCTGATGATCAGGCTTCAGCGTGATCTTGGGTCGCGGGCCCCGTGGGGGCGGCGGTCTGCGGCGGCTGTCAGAGCGAGGGCGGCCGCCCTGTCTGCGCTGGGCTGTTTGAGTCTGCGGAGGAGGGCGCTGTGGTGGAGCTCTGGCAGGAGGCTCGCGAGAGCGGCCTGCGGAAGAGCTAGCGCGGCGGGGCAGAAACAAATTCATGGCCTGAGTGGCTTTCTGGACCTCGGAAAAGCGATCGACGATTCCCGTGACAGCAGATCCAAAAAGGCCCGTCGGGGAGAGGGGCGCGTTAAGAAACGTGGTGCGCTCAGAATTTCCCATGTCGGCGAGCGTGAGCCATAAGTGTCTCTCGGATACACAAAGGCTGGCCATGCATCTCCCAAGAGCTTGTGCGACGGCTTTTCTCAGGAAGTGGCGCGAAGGGCGAGGTCCGTAGCACTTCTCAGATCCGTGACAGCGGAGGAGGGGTTTCTACCGCTCTCGGCCCACTCACGGAGAATATCGCTCTGTAACACTTGGAGGACAGACATAGAATGTAGCGCTGCGGCGGCCTGACCGGCGGCGGCATAAGCGCGAGCATGAAAGCTCGAGGTCGCTCTGCAAGCTTTCGAAGGAAGCGTGGGGGAAGAGCGCCATCTAGCAGAGGGCGGGCAGAGGTGTGCGGTGACCAAGTCCTCAACGGGCGGCATGGCTGAATAACCTTTTTTGGCGGCTCCGTCCACTGAGCGCAGCGAAGCGGATATATCGGAGCGGTTTCTAGCCGAGAGCGGGGCAATCCAGGACTTCGTCAGCTCTGTGTGAAGTTCAGGCAGGAATGGGGCGGCCCGGTTGCACGCGGGGGTCGAGCGCCGATGAAAAAAGCTGCCGTCCATCCGGTTCGGGGCCTGCTCGGGTGGAGGAGACCACTCGAGACCGAGGCGTTCGACGGCCTGTGAGAGGAGGCGCATTAGTTCCTCCTCTATTCCGGCGCAGATCCCCGCCGACTCTCTCGTGGATCCGAGAGATGACCATTCCTCACTGTCTGACGCGAGCAGTGAACAGGAATCCTTCTCCTCCGCGGCGTCATCGGAAGCGACAGAGTGGCCACTCGGCGGCAACTGTATGTCCGGCTGGGGCGGGGAGGGAGAGCGGGAAGCGGGAAGCGGCGGCGGCGGCCCGCATGGTTCCGCAGGGGGCTCCGGCGGCCTCTGGGCGCGGCGTTTCTTCTTACGCGGCGAAGAGAGAGGCGGCGCGGGAGCGGATTGTGCCGCCAGAAGTCGTGCCCGCAGGGACGACAACGGCAGGCTCTCACAGAAGTCGCATCCTCCATCCGCGAGGGCGAGTTCTGCGTGCTCAAGTCCCAGGCAGAGAGCGCAGTCGTCGGATGGCGCTAGCTTGCAGGGCGGCTGAAGGTGGCGAAGACGGCCGGCTTCTTCAGGGTCCGGGAGATCGCTAGAGTGATGCCTTCTCGACGGCGACGGCTTTTCTCAGGACAGCAGAAGCGTGTAGCTCGCTGAAGATGAAATGAATCAACATATAAGCCTGGGAGAGACTGTTATATACACCATAGCCACGCCCATTCTGGCGGGCCATGATGCAATGAGCGCGCGGGCGCGTCCCATTGGCAGCGGATTCAGCCCCGCTCTCCCATAGGCTTAAACAGTTCTCTCTGAGCGAACCAATGAGCTGCTAGCTAGCCTGCTCTAGGTCTGCCGCAGAGGAACTGCGTTGTCAATGGATACAAATTATGAAATAATTTTTTGGCTTCAAACTCTCAGCAAAGATGAATCTTTCCCGTAGCGTAAGCTAGCTTACGCAATACGAGAGAACCTCTCGTAAGAGAACTTCTGGGTCATGAAAAAATACCAGTGCAGAACTAGTGTTTATATCTATGGAATTAAGGATTACGATTTATACATACGTATTTTTGATTTCCGATTTCCATCTATAAACACATGAGGGACAATCGGATAACGAGATTGTTTTTCGTTTTCTAATATCAAAACAAAAAACGAATAATGGGTTGTTTTCCGTTTTCCTATGTACTAATGGTAGCAGCTAATTGGGAAACTGTCCGTTTTTCCTTTCAAAACGAAAATCCGTTGGCCGACAAGTACACGGACCATTACCCCTCACTGTAATCCTCGGATCAACCAACCCACATGGCACTTTAGCCTTCTTCTGGGAAGTTGGCCCAGAAGAAACACTGGAGCGGGGCATGGGAGTGGGAACTCCAACACCGGGATTGTCATATTCCCGCAGTGGGAACATGAGTCATCCACAAGAGCTGCTTCAGCGTTCTGTAAGCCCAAACACGTGATACAGCAATTGTGACCGTCAGAGGGGGACAGAGCCCTACCGCACCCGGAAACGCACGGATGGAATGGCATCTTGAAAAAAGCACACAGGGGAATGTCCGCGGCAACACTGAACAGTGAACTGAAAGAGTAAAGCACTCACTTCTTCGCCCTCTAACCAACCGTCACCAAACACAAACACAGAGATTTGATGCTGTTAAGACAGCAGTTGAGAGCTCAGAAGCTCGCGATCACCGCTGCACTCGCGCTGTAGTCTTCTAGAAGAACACTGACATCGACACCGATCGGCTCCGAAGCGAAAGACAACTGGTGCGTGCATCCACTTCCGTATCTATACCCGCGCTGCGGGGCAGAGCGTGTGATGCAATTCTCGCACGCCAATGTGCATTGGCTCGTTTTAACAATACTTGAAGATGACAGGCTCCCTAAGCGGGATCCCAATCAGTCGACACGTTGACTACGTCGAACATGAGCGACTGAAAGGGAACTGTAAAGAACCTTAAACAAGCCATTTTAAATGAAGGTAAAGTTGGTTGTGTTTTTACTTTTGCTCTTTTCATATTCAGTGGCCCCTTTATAAGGTACGACATTCTAATTCTAGAAGGACTCCCAAAACAGCCTTACTTTTTCATGGTCCACACTGACATGATAGCATTACATACTTACTACAGACATGTCATCTGCACATTCAGGCATATTTTCTTCACACCATTTTTTTTTTGTTGTGAAATAGTGTCTAGAAATTGTTGTGGATGAGGTCATTTCACCCCATCAGACAGACAATCATTCCAAAGTCAAAATCACTCACTGTAGATCACATTTCTTCCCTGTGCTGTTGGGTTTGAACAAACACTGAAACTCTTGAAAATGTGTTTATGTGATGATTGATTGGCTTAGTTATTTGCATTAAACAGCAGGTGTACCTATTAAAGTGGCGACTGAATGTAGTGTATGGGTGTTTCTTAAAGGAATAGTTCACTTAAAAATGAAAATTCTGTCATTTACTCACTCTCAAATTGTTTCAGACCTGTATGAATTTCTTTCTTCTACTGAACACAAAAGAAGATATTTTGAAGAATGTCTGTAACCAATCAGTTGATGTACCCCATTGACTTTATTTTTTTCCTGGTTACAGACATTCTTGATAATTTCCAGACATTTCCTTGGTCAAAAGATCAAGGAAAATTTGAATTCTCAGTTCATGACACCTTCAAAATCAAGAGAAATATCACTTGTGAACATATTATGCGGAAAAAAGTAAAGTATTATTGTGGTTTTAGGATACCTAAAATTGTAGCTAATGAAATTAGCCTTAAGGCAAGAAAATATAAATATTAAAATATAATTCCCAACATGAAATAAATGGTTATTTGAGATGTGGTAGAAATGACACTTGTTCATAACTGTTCAGGTAAAAAAGATTGACAGAATTCTCCCATGATGCATGTACCTAAATTTCCAGGGGACCCAAAGTGTCCATAGTTGAAGAAACACCCATAATGTGTACATGTCTGGGTGGGAGTTCTTGCCTGATCTTTGTTCTTTGCTGTTTTAGTGTGTGGTTTTGCATTAATCAGCTCTGATCTAACTATGTGCAATTGTGTGTGTGCGTGTAGGTGAAAGCTCTGAGTTGGTGAGTCTGAGGCAGCAGGCTCAGGAGCTGGTGGATGAGAATGATGGGCTGAAGATGACGGTTCACCGTCTTAACGTAGAGCTCAGCAGATACCAGGCTAGATTCCGACCACTTAACAAGGACGAGGTAAAATAGCTCCCTGTACACCACTTTCAGAGACAGGTCTATGCTCAAACTTAAAACTACATGGTAGTGATTTTAATAGCTTAGGAAATTGTATGTAAAAGTGACATACTTTTCAAAAAGTAACCGTGAATAATCCCTCCCCTCAACTATTAACCTTATCATTCATCTGGTCATACTAATGTATATGTAATAGCATATGGGAACTTGATATTTTGCCATTTTGCGTGAGTTCTCAGTTACTAGGGGAGAAAAAAGGAGACAGCTACTAATGCACTTTGAAGTGCTTGCAAACAAATGTGCACTACTTTCCATACTATATGGGTAGAAAAATGCCACACATTATAATTCTGGAATGATACATTTGAGTTCATGTACAGGACATTATATCTGCAGTCTTGCTTGCCTGATCCTCTGTTTTGATGCGAGAGATGGGTGCTGTGTGATAACACAGTTATCTTAAGTTAATTGCTACAAATCTGCATTGACTGATTTTGGAGCGGTGCTGGAAACTGTAGTTAATTTTTCCTTGTAAAAGAGTGATGTAAAAAGAGCTCTCAGAATTTCAGTAGTTCATCTGACACTGTCTTCTTTTAGTCTTGCAGGGTGTGATTAGCTAACGCCACAGTAATGATATGCAGCTTTTCCTTTCATCTCCTTCTTCCTGTTTAATGCAGAGATGATAGTTTGTGGGGTATTATAATTTCAAAGGAGCACTACCAGCGAGAGGTTGAGATCAGATTTGTGCGCGCACATTGAAACAGAGATTGTTTCTGCTTTACCCTGGTGTGCAGCTTGTTTTAGCCTTCTGAATGCATTCTAGCACCTCTGAGATAGTGGGAAGCTGAGTGTCCAAAATATCCACAGCTACAAATTTCGTAGAAATTTTGTTTATTTAACGTTTTATGTTTAAATGTACAGGGATTTTCAAGCAGGAGCTATAATTTTGAAAAGAGCCCTGTAACTTAACAGCTGAGTTATAAGTTTTAATGAGCCTTTATGCATTGAATAATAATTGGACTGCACTCAGAGGAATTGCATAACTGAGATTCTTTAACAAGCCTCAGAAGAGTTTGACAGCAAGAGAGCAGCGTGACCTTTTTTCCATCCATATTTGAAGGATCAAAGATCTCAAATTTGTCCCGCTGGTGTCATTATATTAAGATGGGGAAGGGAGGGATTGAGCTTATTTTATATTGATGAGGGCTCTCTGAACCTTGTGTCTGTATGGCTCACTGGTTCACTGAGAAAATGACTCTCCTGGCTGCCCAGATACTTCAGTATAATATATGAATCTGCTTTTCATTCATCTGTACAGTACTCGGATGCCTGACATTCTACTCATTTAAAGATGATCTTAGGGCAAATAGTCCCTTACTGCAATGAATTAGAGATCTGCTGATTACAGAACTAAGATCTTTCTTAAATATTTCAAACACCCTTTTTCACATCTTGAAAGGTTTCAGTTAATAGTTTGAATATAAAAAAATGATCACACCGATTATGTTCATTTAGCGAGATTGAACCTGATTTTAATTAGAGCACTGGTGTGTGGTTGGGCAGAAGTGAGTGTATGGTGAGAAAAGAGACAATCGGCAGGCTAAATATACTCTGTCACTTTAGTTTCAGGTCAGTAGCCTGGATCTCTCTCTCTTTTCTGCTCTTTCTCTACCGCTGCCCCTCCTTCCATCTCAGCAGGGTTGATGTCACATGGGCTTTAGTTAAAGAAGAAACTAGGCTCTCTGTCCACCAGCCTCTGCTTTTTACAGTACAGTTGATTGCTTCCCTTTCTAGCCTTTAGTGGATCAGTGTTGCACTGAATGTGTCTGAACGCTCTGTTGAACTAGCGGGCAGCAGGAAGCGTGTACTGGAGGGCTGCTGGACTGATTGGGACAGTGGCTGGCAACATTTCTTCATTGTGATTTGAGTCATTAAGTCTGGGGACTGTCAGCAGTGGTACTTTTACTCTAATTAGAGTTAAAAAGTACATTGCACACAGTATCACACAGCAGCACCTTACAAATTAAATCAAGTTGCTTTTAAAAAAAAACTTTCTAAAGAATGCTTTTCCCCCCTAATGAATTTAATGACCTATAATTAATTTTAACAAAATGTAATATAGGCTTATTCTTGTTGATGTCTTTGTTCGCAAATGAAATGTGGATGCAGTTTATGCATGTGGCTTTTGTAACAAGTACTATGTAACAGCACTTATCCGCACAGAATCTAGCCCACTGCTCCACTCATTATTCACACAATTATAGAACACACAATTATAGATTTAGGAAATAATCCAACTAACCCACAGGCAGCCTTTTCAAAATATCTCATTCTAAGTAAAAATTTTTTTTTCTGAAAGCCACATACATAGTCTGTTTTAACCTCAATTAAATCCATTACATGAAAACAACATTGGAGCTATGTAATGAGGAAAACTGCTTCATAAGGGCATGTTAACATGTACATTGTATTTAACATGTAAAAATGCTAAAAGAAATTCTCTTTTGTGATACTAAACATATTTATTTAAAGCGGAATGTGTTATTTCTGTACCACTTTAGTTTTACCTAACAGAATTGCAAAAACAGACAAGTTTCTACAACACTCCTACGTCTGGTTGGTGTTATGTCGCGAGAGATCTGACCAATAAAATGTAATGTAATACACTGTCATGGGATAAAAACTATCCAGTGGTGTGGTTGCCAAAATCATCATTAGCTAACTATGGTTGCAAGCTCCATCATTACCAACAAAGTTAAATGATTCAGTGTTTCCCAAAGTCCTGATTCTAACGAACATTTGCAAACAGCATCTCAAAGTTGTGTGGTTGAAACTGCAGCACACGGCTTGTGGTTAGAAACATAGTTTCTTGTTAATGTGTTTTAAATAAATCATGCTCTTGAGCAAACAGGCAAGCTAATATCCAGTACAATCTGTCATTCAATATTTCATTCTACATATTTTAGTTTGTGAAAAGAATAAAAGTGCCATTTCTGAAGAGTGCAAATGTGTGAATGTGTTCTCATACTCTGGGAGAACTGTGACATAAGAGGGAACCCATTCGATTAAATCAAACATCTGGAAATAAAGGAAAACAACGGAGAACAAAACTAGCGAAGTAGTTATCAGATGCCATGTTTGTCATTTACAGCAATAATCGTTATCGCTTCACCACCTGTGTGATGTCCGGGTTTTATTTTAAATCGAGTTGTTTTGCACCACTTCATTTTAAACACAGATTAACAAATCAGGGATTATAATTGTAACCTGTGATTGAAGCCTCCATTTACAATAAAATTTCTCCGCCATGATGGATTTGCCATTCTAATTAAACCGCAACAATTTTAATATTCCATTTGCTTCTTTTATTGAACACCAGAAACTCACTCTCTCTGACATAAGTAGCTCTTGCCGTTAAAGGAAATAAACTGCCACGTAGAGAGACTGTTACTGATCAAGTAGGCAATTAAAACGGAAAATTGCGGAAGTGCATGGAGATTTCATAAGCCTGTAAATATATTTATAGTAACAATTAATGGAGTAATATGGCAGCATAATGTATGACAAAACAATCGAGATAAGAAAAAACAACTATCATGATTCGTGGAGTGACTATATCTTTTCTTGACAGCGCCGTAACAACAATTCCGGGCCACCGCGACCCTTAACACTTTGTGCTTTAATCATCATTTTTATTTGTAATAAACACCTCTCTGAGAACTGATGACACACCCACAGTTTCTATCTTTGTTCAATCAGCCACATATTTTAATTGTAGGTGCACTTAATTTTATTTAGACCTCCTAACCTGTCAATTTAAAGTTAATCCCTAATTGAGATTTAAATCTGAGTTTAAAGTTATGGAGCAACAGTATTCAATTTAATCTATCTTAAATATAAATTAAATCCAGGATCAAAAGGATGGTTTGAATGTAAACCTGCTTATTTTTAAACAGAATTATTAGATAAACCTTGATTTAATATAGATTTAAGCTTAATCCTTATTGGTGCAACCCAGCCTTAAACTGTAAAAATAATATATGTCAGTAGTCATCAGTTAAAGTCATTATTAAAAAACAAAAGTGTGTGTTTTGGAAGAAGAGAGAAGGTTGCAGGCCATATCACGCTCACAAAATATGTCTCTTAAACTCACAATGGCAGCTTGTCCTAAAGCAACCTCTGAGCTACATCAGCTCTGAGCTGTGTGTTTTTTTTTTTTGTCCTAAGGGGGCCATTGGCTCATGTCACTTGTGAGTTCTGAATTGCCTCTTGCATCAACGTCCAAAAGAGGCTCATCTCTCATTGCTTTAAAGCACATTATCCACACACCCGCTAAAACATGCTCCACACTGCTGTCAGACCTCTATCCCATTTCTATGTTCCACTGCACTCTTTACATATTTTACCATGTAAATACAGGTCCTTCTCAAAAAATTAGCATATTGTGATAAAGTTCATTATTTTCCATAATGTAATGATAAAAATTAAACTTTCATATATTTTAGATTCATTGCACACCAACTGAAATATTTCAGGTATTTTATTGTTTTAATACTGATGATTTTGGCATACAGCTCATGAAAACCCAAAATTCCTATCTCAAAACAATTAGCATATCATGAAAAGGGTCTCTAAACGAGCTATTAACCTAATCATCTGAATCAACTAATTAACTCTAAACACCTGCAAAAGATTCCTGAGGCTTTTAAAAACTCCCAGCCTGTTTCATTACTCAAAACCGCAATCATGGTTAAGACTGCCGACCTGACTGCTGTCCAGAAGGCCATCATTGACACCCTCAAGCAAGAGGGTAAGACACAGAAAGAAATTGCGGCGTGGCATGGAGGCAATCAGCCTGTGGCACTGCTGAGGTGTTATGGAGGCCCAGGATGCTTCGATAGCAGCCTTAAGCTCATCCAGAGTGTTGGGTCTTGCGTCTCTCAACTTTCTCTTCACAATATCCCACAGATTCTCTATGGGGTTCAGGTCAGGAGAGTTGGCAGGCCAATTGAGCACAGTAATACCATGGTCAGTAAACCATTTACCAGTGGTTTTGGCACTGTGAGCAGGTGCCAGGTCGTGCTGAAAAATGAAATCTTCATCTCCATAAAGCTTTTCAGCAGATGGAAGCATGAAGTGCGCCAAAATCTCCTGATAGCTAGCTGCATTGACCCTGCCCTTGATAAAACACAGTGGACCAACACCAGCAGCTGACATGGCACCCCAGACCATCACTGACTGTGGGTACCCCAGTGCTGCTTCTCTGTAGCCCAGGTCAGGCGCTTCTGCCGCTGTTTCTGGTTCAAAAGTGGCTTGACCTGGGGAATGCGGCACCTGTAGCCCATTTCCTGCACACGCCTGTGCACGGTGGCTCTGGATGTTTCTACTCCAGACTCAGTCCACTGCTTCCGCAGGTCCCCCAAGGTCTGGAATCGGTCCTTCTCCACAATCTTCCTCAGGGTCCGGTCACCTCTTCTCGTTGTGCAGCGTTTTTTGCCACACTTTTTCCTTCCCACAGACTTCCCACTGAGGTGCCTTGATACAGCACTCTGGGAACAGCCTATTTGTTCAGAAATTTCTTTCTGTGTCTTACCCTCTTGCTTGAGGGTGTCACTGATGGCCTTCTGGACAGCAGTCAGGTCGGCAGTCTTACCCATGATTGCGGTTTTGAGTAATGAAACAGGCTGGGAGTTTTTAAAAGCCTCAGGAATCTTTTGCAGGTGTTTAGAGTTAATTAGTTGATTCAGATGATTAGGTTAATAGCTCGTTAACCTTTTCATGATATGCACATTTTTTGAGATAGGAATTTTGGGTTTTCATGAGCTGTATGCCAAAATCATCAGTATTAAAACAATAAAAGACCTGAAATATTTCAGTTGGTGTGCAATGAATCTAAAATATATGAAAGTTACATTTTTATCATTACATTATGGAAAATAATTAACTTTATCACAATATGCAAATTTTTTGAGAAGGACCTGTATGAGACAGATTATCCTGTTTGACCATTGTGCTTGTGTCTTGTGGCTTTTGCAGGGTCTCACTCATGATGCGGTGTACTAAAAATATCAGAAAGTTCGAATTTTAAAACGTGTGTCTCTACGTTTTTTCCCGCATTGCACTGTACTGTTTGTAGTTTTTAAAAGCAAAAACGCATTCTGCGTAAAAAGGCCTAAAAAGGCCAGGTCACGGATAAAGTGACCTGCCCTTACAGTAATTTTTAGTTCTTTTGTCACATCACAATATCTATAGTAATAAAGGAAGTGAGACAATGTATAGGCTCAAATGCATTTCTTTTCCTGAATTCCCCAGAATGCTCAGCTTAAATGCCTGCCAGTGAAAGGACCTGCACCTCCTTGGCTGGTGCGTAAACTTATTGTATTATTTAGTTTTTATTGTGTGTTTGTTTCATATAGTCTCACATTTCCATACTGCCTCTTCCTAAAGTTTCTGACTGGTTACTTATCCTAAGATGATACATTCTTGTTTTGTTGTAAGGGCATTTCATTAATTAATGTGAAAACACTTATCTTTCACATTGTGCTTATGTGTATTATTTACCAAACAGGGTGATGGCAAAGTCTTGTCAGAATATTTCACAGCTTCTTGTTATGAAAGGACAGAAGAGAAATGCAGAAAGGCATGTTTTATTTTGTTTAATGCTGTGGTTGTACTCTATATTGCCTTTAGCTGGATATGAAATATTTATCACCTTTGCTGCTGGCTTATGAGGACCATCTGAATGCCAAAGACAAACTCCTCAAGTCCTCTGAGGTGAGTTTGTGTGCGTGTCTGTGTTAGAAGGGGAAAGTTAAATTCAGTTTACTCTTATTACATCATTTGGTGTTTGCATGCAAGAATTAAAAAAAGAAATTGACAATCGAAAGTGTGTATTAAATTACAATGGCATAGCCTAATTATGCTTGCTTTGATCTGTGACTTTTGTTTTGGGCAATTTAAAGATACTGGAAGGGTACAAATTATCACTTTATTGTGATGACTTTTTTAATGTAATGTGTGAAATCATCTATTGACTACTGTATATTGAGGGTTTTGTCAATTGCTGGTGTATATTATATTAATATGTACATTTTACCAATGAGAGATGCCACTGCTAGCCTGACAGTCTTGTAATAATGAGAGAGGCATAAAATGAGAATATGATAAAGTTTTTGATGCAAGAAAACTAATTTATCATAGGATCTGTGTAATAATATCTTTCTTAAGCCCCTTTCACACAGAGTTTCCGGAAAATACACGGATAAAGTGATCCGGGTTCGTTTGACCTTGGTTCATTCACACTGCCAGTGATTTTCCGGAATCAGAGAGTGCGTTCACACACAACCCGTAAAAATCCCGTAAAGACACGTGACATCGATGTGACATGTAATGTCTCAGCAGCGTCTATAGTTTGCTTATGAGCTGCGATTTCTCTCGAGAGAAACCACGCTTGTGCATTTTTTTTTCTCTGATTCGATCATAAACGCATTACGTACCGTTTCACGCTGGCGAACGATCCCGGCTTCAGCACCATCATTACAACACGGCATTGATTACCGCTTTTGTTCACACAGCGCGTGTTCCGGGACTGAACACGGCAATGTTACTAGGTCCCCAACCCGGCATCAATCCCGGGTCGTGTTTGCGTTCACACAGAAGGTGTTCTGGCAATTTCCCGGGATCAACGCGCTGTGTGAAAGGGGCTTTATAGTTTCTGTCTTTGACTCTCTGACTTTGCCTCTCTCTCTCTTTCTTTCTCTCTCACACTCTCACACACACTCACTCACTCACTCACTCACTCACTCACTCACTCACTCACTCACACACACATTACACACACACACACACACACACACACACACACACATTACACACACACACATTTCTTATTTTCACTTGATCTATGTCTATCTCTTTTTCTAACACACTTGCAGTGCACCCAACACTCCCACCACACTTACCTGTCTTGAATTTAAAGATCTTTCCAGTTAGAGTCACGTTTTATGTTTTAAAGGGACAGATACTGATTTTTACAATTTTCTCTCTCTCAGTAGTCAAGGGTTGATTAATCACATTCATAGTTATATTTAAGTACTGTATGTTTGAAGTCAAAGACAAATTCACAAAAAAAGTCCACAATACAAAATGTCCTAGATTCTTCTGGAGTTCCTCAATCTTGTGTCAAGCTGTTGTCTTGAGCTTGCTAAGCATCGGTTTGGTGAGAACAGTGTTTTTTTTTTTTTTTTTGCATTGTGCACCTGTGCTGAAGTTTCAGATGATCTTTGGGTGAGGTGAATACTTTTACAGGTGCACCAGAGGACGTTCATGCATACCAATAACCTTACTTTAAGTAGTTTAGCAGTTTGTGGAGTGTTTTTCCATGGCAATATAAATGTAGCCTATGTTTTTTCCTGACAGGACGAACTACAGAGTCTCAGAGCACGTGCAGAGGAGGTAATTCAGGAAAACAAGAAACTTCATGCTCAGGTTAACAAAAGCAGCACTGTCAGCAACAAAGAATGGTGAGTTTGAGCGTGTTTCTCTATATAATGTAAAAGTGTGTGTATGCGTTTGTTTTTTGTGCCTAGGAATGAAATAACAATGGACTTATGCTGACATTCCCTCTGAGAATTATATTTAAAAGAAATTAGGGGGGAAAAAGGTAAAAAGGAAAAATGTCCAGGGGAATGCAATAATCCTGAGGGCGAAAACAAAAACTGGGCATCTTGTCCTTGAGGCATGCCTCAGTCTGCTATCCATGCTTTTGTCACAGGACTGATAGTGCCCCATGGTCCTGTTTGATTATGGCTGATGGTCATGGGGCTGAAGTTATGAGAATAAGAGTGAGGATGTGTTAACACAGAGTAAGGATATATGTCATTTATAGGGTTGAAAACTAAGAAATAAATATCTGATAATCCGTTAACAGTTGTTGGAGATGCATTCTTCTGCTTACGCGAACGGAATAGCGGTTCTTTTTTGTGAATCATGACACAGAGTGCAACCAGTGTAGTCTGATTGCCAAATGAATGTCTCTTATGAATCAGTCTTTTGTAATGAAACAAAAGTATTCAGTGCAACCAGTGCAGTGCAACCGATTCCGGTTCTTTTTAGTGAATCACATACTTCTTACAATTTACTGTGTTATGTCAAAAGTGTTTACAAGACAGTTGACAAGAAATGAAAATTCACCCATTCCTCTGTTTTCAAAATGCATGTTATTGGTTATATTGTGATAAACTCATCAATGCATATGTTTTCTTTCTTTTTTTGACCTGGTTATGTTTAATAAAAATCAAGTCGATCTTCTGATGAAATTACAAACTTCTGTTTGGTTACTGTAACAATGTTTAAAGTTTAAGGAAGGAGGAGGCGGTAATCGGCAAACTATTAACGTAACTTTAATCATAAAATAAACACAACAAACAAGCAAAGCGGCAGCCCCTCACGGTCTACTGCCACATATAAACATAATAAAACACCAACATAAATGTCCAGGCCTGGTCCTCTCTCGTCTTGCACTTTTGTCACTCCTCCTTTTATGCTTCCGGAGCTCCTCCGTGGGACTCGAGACCGGTGTGGCACACAGGTGACGCTCATTATCACTTGCGCCACCGGCTCTCGGCCCTGCCCTGCTTGCCACAGTGACGTATGAAACTTTTCCAATCATGTAATCTGCTTAAAACTTGCCCCTTTCTTACAAACAAATGGCAAGCTTGCATTCAAATCTTCCTCTATCCAATCATTAACAACTGATGGAAAGAACCAAGACCCACTCTACATTTTCGTCTGGTACAATAATCTGTTTACTTGGCTATACATCACAATACTGAAGAAAATATATGCATCTATTTCCATTTCATCTCGACTTTAAAGAACTCTCCGCACAAATATATTTCCCCTTTTTTTCTCCTTCAGGTTGTTATGGGTTGTTTTTAAAGCATGTTTTAGGACTGTGTTGCCATGGGAGCAGTGTTTGCATCAGCACGTCAGACACAGTAAAATTTCAGCTTGATACAAATACAAATTGTCGTTGGTAACTGAATGTGAAGAATAGTCTTTTCTGCATTGTTAAATGGTAATGTCAAAATAAAAACGAAAAGATAATACAGCACTGCACTACTCTTTCAACAATACTTATTGGCTTTCTCTGAATTTCTGCATTTAAATCCTACCATTGAGCTGAACAATTTGTGTTTGTGTTAACTAATTTGTATGTCCTAGGGAGGTTTTAGCTTTTGTCTTTATCTGTATTAATTGCCAGCTGTTCACAGTCATCTTCGTCAGTGAAGGATCTCTCGTCCCAGTTGCCAACCTCACTGTTCATTCAAACACTCACACGTGTGTGTGTGTGTTTGTGTGTGTGTGTGTGTGTGTGTGTGTGTGTGTGCACGTGTGTTGTGTGTTGTGTGTAGGAGGCAACTGCAGGAGCAGGCTCGCTTGGTGCTGGAGGAGAATCAAGTGTTGATAGAGCAATTGGAACTACAGCATGCCAAAGCTAAAGAAGCCCACAGCAAACATACACAGGAAGGTATGGTACACGTATAAACTCTTCATTCATCCCAGCAAGCAATAGCCATAATTTCACCGTTTAGGTTAACTATAGACCCGATATAGTCCGGCTATGAGTAACCCACTTCTAGCCAAAATAACCTTAAATTTGGTTACATGTCGTTTTTTGCCAAAAATAACTTGTGAGATGCATGATATTCCATTATGTAAGCAAAGTAAACAGTGATTACAAGGTGTTTGGTTTCATTTCTTCACTAAGTTCATTTCTTTGTTATCTAATTGATAACTAGTCTATTCTTGGGCTATGGTTTAGACGTCTATTAAATTTTCACTGACAGCCCAAATTTTGCCCTGTTTTAGGGCTGTGTTTGGACGGCTATTATACGTCTTTTAAACGCAAAATTGCTTGCTGGGATACCTCTTAAAACTCTTGGATTTTTTTCCTTGTCTCCTGAGAGTCATAAAAAGCATCATGCTTGAATTTGAGTGGTGTAGTCTAATAGCAGATGTGGTCTCAAATGACAAAAGCTGCTAATCAAAGCTGTTAAAACAACAAAAACAGCTCAAGATTAATGCTGTGGATTTCAGATACAGTTACTACTATGATATTTTTATGTAATGGAGAATATTTTATTGCAAATGTTAACTAGTTTGCAGCTCCAGAGATGTAATGTATTTCTTGAGTATCAATTTAAACATGGAAGCTCCCAACCCAGCTGCAGTGATAAATAAGCTTTTCGTAGATTGATTTCCCCCTGAAATGTGTTTACACATCAAAATATTGCTGTTTGTCTGAGCATCTCAGCCAGCTCAACCAGTGGATTGAGTTTGGGGTGGATCTTAAGGCCTGTCTACATCAAGAACAATAACTATAATAACAACTATATTAGTGTTGATGCAACCAAACCATAAAGTTTGCTGTCAGCATAACTCAGTGAGTGCTTTGAAGCAGAAGGAAAAAAAATATTCTGAAATAATTCCAACGATATTGTTCCTCTGTGTCATTATCATTATAGTTGTGGTGTGGATTCTGCTATTCTCCTAGAGTTAATGCCCATTCACTCCAAGGACGATAACTATAATTATAAAGTTTTATTAATCATTCTAATTCTGTGGGGATAGGGAAGTCCACATCACAATCATAGCAATAATTGCCATGGAGGAGCTCGTTGCAATCACTATTAGAACAATGTTTGGTACTGAATGATACAAACATTGATAGCTATTCAAAATGCATAATAGACAGTTGTTTACATACTGTAAGAGTTCAGAGTTATAAAATAAATGTGAATTACATAGCCCAGAAAATTTAATTCATATTAAAATCTCTGACTTTTGTTAGCAGACTTTGGTATCTTGGTAAATGATGAACAATTTATGACATTGTTGATATCTCTGAGATATTGAGGAGATTTCATTTGTGATGTTTCTTAATAATGAACCTGTGTCTTCTTCACCATGTTCCTTACTGTCTTTATTCAGCATATACTGCACACGTATTATTCATATAGACTCAAATATAAAGCCACCTCTATGTGTGTGTGTAGTGTGTAAGGTCTCGAAACAGGTGATGTTGTTGGAGTCAGAGAAACAGGCTCTGGAAAAAGAGCTAGAGGTGGAGTGTAAAGAACACCGTGCCCTGAAGACAGAGTTTCAACGAGTGCGCTTGGCTCTAGAACACTCTCTGAGCTTGACTGATCACAATGCTGTGACTGAAAAACTTAAAAGGTACCAATCATGCATTTCATGTTAATGAAATAAGACTGGATGGCAAAAGCTTTGAATAAAAACAAACAGACAGTATCAAGGAGAGTAATTTATTGCTTTTCTTGATCTGCTGTATGCGAGGGTTTGCAGCAGAGGATTTCTATATTGAGTATTGAGGGAAGGAAGGTAGTCCCAATTGAAAAATAAATAGCATAAAATGTTTTCAAATACATTTTGGTATAAGTATATATACTACACAAATACATTTACATATTTATGTACTTAATATTAATACCCTGCAATTGCAATTTTGGTATACACAATTCATATATTTAAAGTCTGCTGAATTGTAACATCTCATTTTGTACTGGGGTCTGAGGTGTTTTTGGGGCCCTTGAGATGTTTTGACATGCCCTGACATTTTTGCTTATTTCAGCTACTTACAACATACCATTGGCCAACATGTAATTGTGCTGTATTCAGCACAAACTCTGCTACAATAATATGTGAGCAAAATCGATGTACATGTTTGCATTTTATAGAAAAAAAATATTATGCGTGGTTAGTAAGTTTTGGGAAAAAAATTGTCACTGCAATAAGGCCAAATAACACATACTGAATAGTTGTCCACAAGACTTTTGAGTTACCATTCTTGTAGGCTAGAATTTTTACTACAAAATGATGTGAAAATCATTCTGACCACACTTTCACAAACAACAATATAACCATTTAAATTGTGTAAGTCAGTTTTTGTGTCAGCACTGCTGTATGCGTGGGAGTGTAAATGTCCATGAATATTAATGTGATTTACACCAGGGGGACAAAAGACACTCCTCCAATGGCTAATGCCCCATCAAGGTACTGTGAGGCAGCCTGAACAAAGAATGAGAGGAGATTCAAAGGTTTTGTTTTTCAATCTGTTTTATTGTAATTCCTCTATGTGGAGGAACTAAATGTTGTGCCTCACAAGACCAGAGTGCTACATATATAAACATAGTACTGGTGAAAAGTTTAAACACATTACTATTTTTAATATTTAAAATAAAATTTAAGAGTAGATGTTAAAACTTCATGCTGATTTGCAACCACAATCTCCTAACCACGATCACTAATGCCACAATCTCATCGCAGATCTCAATGCTATATCTGTTGATGGGCCATGGGACGGATAAATATTGATGGGCCGTTGACCGCGTCACCGCGAGTATCTGTTTTATGGCCCATATAGACCGCACGCATTTAGTGATGCACTCAATGAACGGATCGTTCACGAACGACACATCACTACATTTCAAACATTTACACCTGTATTCACAAACATCTGTGCATAAGGCAGTAAGTTATTTACGCATGATATGTAGTGTCATAGGCTAACCAAAACTGAACATTTAATTATATAAAAAATATATTGTATTTAGACAGCAGGCCTATTACATATTTTACCGGAGCCTGAAATATATTTCTCTCAATCACATTATAACCTAAGCAGTTATTCTCAAACAAAATACATTACGCATAAGGCACTATTTTAGCATGATAAGTAGTGTCATAGGCTAACCAAAACTGAACATTTATATATAAAAAATATATTGTATTTAGACAGTATCACATATTTTACCGGAGGCTGAAATATATTTCACTAAATCATTATATAACCTAAACATGCAGTTATTCGCAAACAAAATACATAACGCATAAGGCAGTATTTTAGCATGATAATCAGTGTCATAAGCTAATCAAAACTATATATATTTAATATATAAATATGTTTAGAGAGTAATATCACATTTAAAAAGTTTACACGAGCGTAGGCTATACACGAATGTTAGGGATATTGTGAGGCAATCTTTCCTGTAATATGTCAAAAGCTAGGCAAAATACAGTCTGAAAATTCATATGAGCTCTATATGATCAGAAAAGGAATTATATAACACTAAACAACTTACTCCGAACTTGTATCCTTGGCGGGGTCAATTCGTTCTTCAAAATGCAGCCGTTCGTCGTCCGAGTTGCAATCTTCCTCTGAGGAAAAGGTGAATTCTTCCTCGCTGTCCAGAATCATCTGAAGGGCCTCTTTGTCGGAGTAGCGTGCCATCCTCAAAACACAATGAACTATCAGTGAATCTGATGAAGAAACTTCGTGTTTTTATGGCATTAATCGGTGGGCGTGTGCTATGCATAACGTTAGATCACCTATTTACCATGTGAAAAGCTCTGGGGTGCGTGGCGACCTCAGCTAATTAAAGATAATGAACTGAGAACGAAAAAACTGTACCTCTCCTTGGTTTCAAACGGATTACATAAACTGAAAATATTTCTTTTTTAAATAAATTACTTCATTTAAAAGAAGAGAACACAAGCTTTAAAAAGACACGTGTCTCGTGCCTGTGTGACAAGTATTTACTGAGTTAGTTCATTTTCGGACACGTTTCAGAATGGACTTCACTGATAGAGAGAAGGCAGAGCGCACATCATGTTTATTTTTCTTTATTTGGCGAAAACCACAACACTTTGTTTTTATTGTGAGTATCCACAACAAAATAGACACTTAACAGAATCTAATGATGTACAACACTTATGTAAGATCAAAATCAACAGAGTATGTTGAGTCTCTTTTGCAGTGATAATAAAAAAAGTGAGCTGGTATCGCCGGCGATACCGCCGACCCCAGAGGGTTAATGCACTTTAGTTATCCGGAAGTAGTGGTCAACCTATATTGTTTTTTTGATGGCCGATGCCGATATCTTAGAGAGCAGGGTGGCCGATGGCCGATATAAAGCCAATAATTAATTATATATATATATATATATATATATATATTTATTTATTTATTTTAATCAATATTTAATAAATTAGAAATAAATTAGAAAACAAATCTTTAAAATAAACATGCTTATAACTTTAGATGGCAACTTCTTGAATCTGCAATCCTATTACAGTATTTTTCACAAATAAAGTAATTGTTTAAAAATATATGAATATGTGGATACAAAGGAAGTAAACACTAACAGGGCACTCAGTAATTTGGTAATTTCGTGCGCACTGGTAATCATATTTTCCCAAATAAAGACAAGGTAACGCTAATATTACATACAAACAACAGTGAAAACAATATGAATATGACACAGTGGGCAACTGGATATAGCACAGCATATTTAAAAACGTACTCGGTTACATGCGTAACCTCGGTTTTCTCTAGAAGAGGGAACGAGTATTGCGTAAGCTAGCTTACGCTACGGGTAAAGTCATCTTTTCTCGAGATATTGAAGCCAAAAATTATCCTTAATTTTGCATTTATTGTCAACGCAGTGCAGCAGCCAGCAGACCTAGAGCAGGCCGTCTTGCATGCTCATTGGCTGCCGTGCAGCTCAACCAGGAGAGCTAACGTCGCGTGAGAGTAGTCTGCGCATGATAATCTGAGCAGGATATACACACCGCTCACACTGACAGAAGTCTAGCCTGCAAGGCGGGAACTTCCAGGTTATAAAACATAACAAATGTGGACGGAGAGGCCCAGCCTGCCGCCTCACAAATGTCTTGAATGGAAATTCCGCTTGACCAAGCCCATGACGAGGCCATTTGGAGAACACCAACCATTTAGACGCGTAAAGCCGCCTCGTAGAGGGGGCTCTGGATTGTGTAATCGTGTTCATCACTCCTTCTGGCAGGACAACGGGTATCCGTTGATTAACCATACGTGCAGAGACCAGCGCTCTCGATGGGGATGCCAGATTGAGCCGCAGGCTTGAGAGAGGAGATCTCTCCTCACCGGAATCGGCCAAGGGGCTGTGTAATACAGCCGCATCAGCTCCGGGAACCAGGTTTGATTCTCCCAGCGCGGGGCTATAATGAGCACCGAGTGGCATGTTTCCCTGATCCTCTTGATTACCTGTGGTAACAGAGAGACCGGAGGGAAAGCATAAAGTGGGAGGCTGGGCCAGATTTGGGCCAGCGTATCCTCTTTCTTTGAAAAGAACTGTGGGGAATGAGCATTGTCTTTTGACGCAAACAGGTCGACTATCGCTTTGCCAAAAAGGTGCCACAGTAACTGGACTGTCTGGGGGTGCAGGGACCATTCCCCGGGGGGAACGTAGTTCCTGGACAGTTTGTCTGGACCGTCGTTCAAGTGACCTGGCACATGCGCGGCTCTCAGCGAGCGCAGGAGGTACTGAGACCATACAAGAAGGCGTCCTGTCAGATGGCAGAGGCTTCTGGATCTGACACCGCCCTGACGGTTTATGTAGGACACCACAGACATGTTGTCCGAGCGGACTAGCACATGGTTGTCCTGTATGAACGGGAGGAAGCGTTTGAGCACGTTCTCGACCACTATCATTTCCAGACAGTTTATGTGAAAGCGTCTCTCTTGGTCTGACCACAGGCCAAAGACCGGTCTGCCCTTGAAGATGGCGCCCCAACCTAAGTTGGAGGCGTCCGTCGAGGTGACCTTCTCGGTGTGAGACTGCCCCCATTGTCACTCCCCGTTGGTACCAGTCGGCCGCTAACCAGGGCTGCAGAGCCAAAACGCAGCTCTGAGTCACTCTGATTCGTCTGTAGCCTGAAACCCAAGCCTGGTGAGGCACTTGGGCGTTCAGCCAGCGTTGTAGCGGGCGCATGTGCAGCAGGCCCAGCTGAAGCACAGCCGCAGCTGATGCCATACAGCCTAGCATTCTCCGGAATGTCTTCAGAGATGTGATGCTGCCCTCCTGGAAAGACGCGGCCAGGTGTCGAACACGGCGTGCGCGCTGTGTCGATAGGCGGGCCGTCATAGCCACAGAGTCCAGTTCAATTCCTAGAAAGGAAACTGACTGACTGGGCAGTAATGAGCTCTTGGTCCAGTTGACCGTGAGGCCCAAGCTTTCCAGATGGCTGAGAAGCACTGTTCTGTGAGATAACAGTTCTATCTCTGACTGTGCTAAAATCAGCCAATCGTCCAAATAGTTCAGAATTCGCAGCCCTTTCACTCTCAAGGGGGCGAGAGCTGCATCCATGCACTTCGTAAATGTACGGGGTGCCAAAGACAGGACGAACGGGAGGACGGTGTATTGATATGCCCGTTCGTCGAAGGCGAATCTCAAGAATGACCTGTGACGGGGGACTATCGGGATCTGAAAGTATGTATCTTCCCTCGGGCGAATTTGCGTGAGGATTTGTCTGGTTGAGAGCATTTGAACGGCCGTCTCATGAGAGCTTTGTTCAAATATCACAGATCTATGATAGGTCTTAGAGCTCCGTCCTTCTTGGGTACGAGAAAATAACGGCTGTAAAAGCCTGACTCGCTCAGAGAAGGAGGTACTGGTTCTATGGCCCCTTTGCATAGCAGTTTGGCTATTTCTGCGCTGAGTAGATGTGCTTCATCCGCTTTCACTTTCGTCTCGGTCCGTGCTCGAAAGCGAGGGGGATGGTGAGCGAACTGAAGCGAATAGCCCTGTCTTATTGTGCTCAGCACCCATTCTGACACACCTGGAATAGCCGACTCGTTGGCTGCTAAATGTGCGTCTGCAGTAGCCTTCTCTGAGAGGACGGACAGGACGAGATATTTTGACGGTGGTCCGGCCGCAGCGAGACCCAGCCGTCTTTTCCTCTCTGGTGTTGCTAGGAGGACTTTGCCTGCTCGGGCTTCAGCGCAACCCTGGGCCGGGGTCCCAGGGGGGGAGGCGGCCTGCGTCCAGACGAGCGTGATCTAGGGCGGCCGCCCTGTCGACGCTGCGGAGGCTGGGGTTGAGCTGGGTGCTGGCTAGCGTGTCGTGCAGGCGGCTCACGTGGGCGGCTTGCAGAGGAGCTAGAGCGTCGAGGCATGAAAAGGTTCATGGCCTGCGAGGTCTTCTGCACTTCGGAGAAGCGGTCGACGATCCCGTTCACCGCTGGGCCGAAGAGACCAGTAGGGGAGAGCGGCGCGTCGAGAAACGCGGAGCGCTCTGACTCCCTCATATCCGCAAGCGTCAGCCAGAGGTGCCTCTCTGTGACGGTGAGCGAGGCCATGCATCTGCCCATTGCCTGAGCCGCGGATTTCATCGCACGAAGGGAGAGATCCGTCGCGCTCCTCAAATCCGTGATGGCGGCTGGGTCCTTGCTTTTCTCGTCCCATTCGCGGAGGAGATCAACTTGGAGGATCTGCGGCACAGGCATCGAGTGCAGGGCGGAAGCAGCTTGTCCGGCGGCGGTGAATGGGCGGCCGACAAGGGCTGAGGTGGTCCTGCAGGCTTTAGACGGGAGGGCAGACTTTGAGCGCCATCTCGCAGAGGGCGGGCAAAGGTGCGCTGCGACCGCCTCTTCCTCTGGGGGGATAGCTGTGTACCCCTTCTCGGCGGCGCCGTCCACTTGGGAGAGCGCCGAGGAGACATGTGAGTGGAGCCTCGAGGAGAATGGTGCGTTCCACGACTTAGAAAGCTCGGCATGAAGCTCTGGCAGAAATGGCGCAGATCTGGAAACGGGCGGCTGTGAAGGAAGCAGCCGTCGAGCCTATTGGGCGCGGGCTCCTTAGGCAGTGACCAATCCAGGCCGAGTTGGTCGACGGCCTTCGAAAGGAGGCGCATGAGCTCGGCGTCCACGCCAGCCCGAGTCCTGCTGGATTCCTGGATCGAGGAGGAGGCGGAGTGATGAGAACTCGACCACTCCTCGCTGTCCGATGCCAGGATGGAACAGCTGTCACCTGGGTACGCTCCTTCAGCTTCGTCCCCTGAGGCGGCGGCAGTGAGGGCCGAAGCCGGCAGCTGCGCGTCCGGGAGGGGCGGAGAAGGAGAGAGTGTGGCTGGCGGGATGCGATCCGGCGAGCACTTCACTGTGGCCACAGGCTCCGGCATCCTCTGCACACGGCGCTTCTTCTTGCGCAGTCCAGAGGGTGGAGTGACAGCGTCCGGGGTGAAGGCTTCGAGTCGAGCCCGCAGGGTCGACAACGGAAGCGCTTCACAATGCTCGCAGCCACCCGAATCCAGGGACATGCAAATGACATGGCGGTCTCCTGCGCTGAGCGGGGCTCTGCACGAGCCGCAGGAAAGGCGAGGCATTTTTAGAAAAACGCTCGCGCTCTTTAGTGAGAGACTGAGTGTCGCAGCGGCAAACACTCACAGAAGGCAAGCACAAAAAGGATACTCAACGCCGGATGGCGTAGCAGGCACGGAAGGCTGAAGGTGACGAAGACGGCCGGCTTCTTCAGGCACTTTCCTCTGCGTGCTGGTCGCTAGTTTCGACGGCGGAAAGGCTTCTCTCAAAGTCCAAGCTAGCTTACGCAATACGAGAGAACCTCTCGTAAGAGAATGAAGGATTTAAAGTTTTTCGATCGCGTCTCCTGTGAAGCTGATCTTCTGTTCGCATTCACTCACTTCGCACGGACCAACCGTCACTCGCAGTAACACGTTTATGCAGGCTACACACAAGATATCACAGCTGGATTCGATTAAATCTGCAAGGTTTGTGAAATTAAATGTTTATTAGATATTCAGATATTTGTTTAAATGATGTAGATTCACATTATTGAATGTTGACGGTAAATGAGAAAGTATTTTAGCCTGATTGTTTGCCTTTTCTGTTACAAATAATATAAAAGCAAACGCTTTACTTTTTCGCATACCATTTACTTTCTTTGTTCACCAGTTCACCACCTGTCTAACAAAGTGTTAGATATGACTGACAGAGATCGTAAAGTAATGAAGACGGAGAATGTAAGTGAGCGCTGTGTGATCAGGCGCTGCCGTTCTCTTCTCAGGTGCTGGTGTTCTCAGCGCCGCCCGTCAAAATAAATGTCCTGCTTCCAATACATCAGCCTATCAGAAAAACTTATCAGCCGATGCCGATATTTTAAAAATGGCAAATATCGGCCGATATATCGTTCGACTACTATCCGGAAGTAATGCTGAGGTCCAACTAAAGATGTACTTAAGTATATTTGATTGTACTAAACTGGAACTATTGCAAGTATACTTTAGGTACACTTTAAATATCTTGCATTTAAAGACGTCTTGCATTTAAAGATATTTAAAGCACATTGTAGGCTTTATATAAAGAAAGGTGCATTGTGGGGTGGCCGAGAGAGCTCAACGTGCTACAACTGAAGAAAACACATGCAAATAGAAAAAAAACAAGCAAATTAAAACACCTTCATCAGTTTGAAAACACATGGACTGCATATACTCATAACGAACTAAAAACAGAAACGCGCTGCAAATACTCACAGCGCACATACGATCAGGATGTTAAAATACACAGAAAAGTCAGCTTTCAGGTCATCGACAACACTACTGACGAGTAGACATTGAACAATAAGCATGTCCCAGCCAGATTCGTCACTTGTTGGCGTCCCCTTGAAACATGTCTGTGCTATTAGCAGCGCGTTTCTGTATTTGGTTGCATTGTGGAATAAAGAAGTACTCCAAATAAAGTTTAATTATAATATTTATATCAGTAAATCTCAATCGATATGTAAATATGTCAATGGATTTGTACTGTACCTAGTATGAAATATTTCACTAGGGGTGTGATACCTATAAGATTTTTTACACCAGTAACATCAGAATATATATATATATATATATATATATATATATAATAATCATTGAAACTTTCTAGGGTATGTCATTAATTTTGGAACTAACCTGGAGAAAGATAAAGGGTGACAATTTCTTAAGCAGACAATTGTGAAAGAAACAGCCTAAACATTCTCACCCTACACACTGTCTGTGTGAGTTAGGTGACAAACAAAGAGATAGAAATAATGGAAATACTGTAGCACAGATGTACACATCACAAACAAGGACACAAACGCATTCACACACACTTGCCGTAGACATACAAAATACATGTGTGTTTGAATACAATACAATATCCTTACAGTATATGTTACACAGTTCTTTTAAAGGCATCCAGTGGTATCTTTCTTCATTAAATAATAGTAATACATTATAATAGCTTTTATTTATAGGCGCCTTTCAAGGCACTCAAGGACACCGTGCAGCATTAAAGCAAGCCAGTCAAATACAAAGCTATGCAAAAATACAGACATACTGATCAAACATACAATCGAACAAATCAAACAATCAAGTCACTAAAAGCTAATCTAAACAGATACTTTTTAATCTGAGCTTTAAAGAGGGAAATAGAATGTAGCTGGCGAATGTGTAAAGAATTCCATAATTTTGCCACTCCACAACTAAAAGCCCTGAACGAACGCAACTTGAAATTTGGAACTGTTAATAAATCTGTAGAAGATGATCTCAAAGAACGTGAAGGAATTTACAATTGAAGAAGATCTGAGAGATAAAGAAAAGAAATTAAAAGTGCTTTTGAAATAACAATATTTCCCTTTTACTCTTTGAATAATCAATAATAATGGATAACTGCTAATAGTGAAGCCTCATTAACTTTAGGTGTCAGTGTATCGCAAGAGACCATATCAGGAAGCACAACATAAACAAAGATTACTGAAGCAACTTGGAATAGCAATGCACTCCATTTGTAAAGGTGAATATACTGCATGCTTTAACCTTGATTTTTTTTTTTTTCTATAAGCTTTTCACATATGTGTTTGCATTTCAGACAGCTGCAGGATCATGAGAGGGTGAAGAATTGTGAGGTTGAAAAGCTGCTGGCTCGTGTGAGTGCGCTGGAGGTGGAGAAAAAGACTCTGCTGCTAGACAAAACCAACCTTAACACAGATATCAAACAATTGGAAACAGAGCTACAGCTTTCACAGCAAGCTAACAGGTGGACACATGCACATACAAATGCAAACAACCAGAAGCTATTTTTAATGTCTTCAGATTTCTTTCTTGCGTTTGTGTCTCTCTCACTCTCTATGGTGTGTATGTGGGTGAAGTATGCATGGAAGATACTCGTTTTTGCAATATTCTAAAAGCCTTGTGTGCTCAGTCAGGGCCTGGGTGTTTATTCTGGGTAATGTTGGATGTATGGATGGATTAAGATCATCTAACAATGATCTGATACCAAAACTCTGCATTTGGAATGAGATGCACTCTCTGGCCTTTGTCAGTATGGGGTAAAAAACTGCTCAGGAAAATACTGTGGAACATTACATCTTAGTAGTCTCTGAGATTTGACGTTTCTGACTTCAAGAGCATGTTTAGCTGGGAGGAGGTAGATCCGGATGAGTAATAGGCCATAGAAGCAGAGACAGATTATTATGGCCAGAGGGCTGCAGAAACAGAAGGAGAACAGACAGGAAGTGTAAAAGCAGCAGCTGTGTTAGAGGAGAGATGAGAAAGAAACTCTAAATCAAGCAAACAACGAATACCAATAAACTCTGATGCAGGGGAACTGCTTGCTGAGACATTTAAAACCACTCAGTTGGCAGCTTATAAAGGCGACGATAAGGAATACATTTAAATGGCAGAAATTAATGAGAGACCTTGCAGGGGAGGAGAGGCAGAGAGGATGTAAATGTGCAGTGTTTATTATAATAATTACCCCTCCCTTTTTTTTTTTAACAAATTCTGACATGAAACATACATTTTTAATTTTGGTTATACACTTCTGTTCAAAAGTTTGGGATCTGTAAGATTATTTATGTTTTTAAAGAAGTACTTTATGCTCACCAAAGGCTGCAGTTAAACATTAATTTTGTGAAATATTGTTCCAATTTAAAATAACAGTTTTTTTTATTATTATTTTAATATGTTTAAAATGTAATTATTCCTGTGGGCGCAAAATTGAATTTTCAGCAGCCATTACTCTGGTCTTCAGAAATCATTCTAATATGATTTCTAATATGATAATATGATTATTTTTGTGGAAACTTTTTTTAAGAATAACAAGTTCAAAAGAACTGCATTTATTTGAATTTGAAAACATTATAAATCTCTTTTGATTCCAAGTGAAACATGGAATAGAATATTATCCTGAATTACAGAATGTGTTAGTATTTGGTTGTCGCACTATAGCTTTAATAATCCAGAACTTTTTTACCAAGGCGTTTACAAGGTCATTGTCACAAATAATTTCTAAAAAATATTTATTTACATTTTATTAGTGACCTAGATATAGTGCAGAATCTTTGATATATCTTCTTAATTTGATGTCCTAATGGTTTTCTTTTATAATTAAAGTCCTCAAACTTTTTTAAATTAGATTTTGATTGCCAGATTTTCAGTTGGTCTCAGAACCAACTGCTTTCTATATTTTAAACTTGCATAAATGCTGACTTATTTAAGGTTTTTAATTCAGATTTTCTTTCATGTCTCATCCTCTTACTCTCTCTCCCTCCTTAGGAAGGCTCAGAGACGTACAAGTGTCCTGAAGCAACAGGTTGAAGACTCTTTAGAGAAAGAGCTCCTCGCTCATCAGTACCTTGCCAATATCATCACACTGGCAGAGAAAACCAGCCATGAAAGAGACCAGCTCATGCACATGGTACTTCTACAGAAACTCACACACATGCTGTGTGAGCTGCTATCTATTTACATCACCATATGTTTTGATCTCTGGTTCTTGTTTGTTCTGATCTGTGCTCTCCAGCAGCAGCTCAATCAAACAGATAATTTCTTCACCAGTCTTGACAGCGAAAGATTGTGGATGATAGTCGTTAAATATGTCTGAAAAGTGTTGCTTTTTGAGAATCATCAACATTGCTGAGGAGAGAAAATTTATGAAAAGCACAACTGTAACCTCTGTAACCATCTTATGAATCATAAGATGGTTACAGAGGTTACAGTTGTGCTTTTCATAAATGTACCAGTTGGAAATTGTCATCCATGAGGACTGTTTGTATAAGTTTTATTTTTATTGTTAAATAAATGAAAAAATATTAGAATAATTACTGTTCTAGTAATTCAAAAGGAGCCAAGGAGGTTATTATTGCTCCTCTACCAATAAAAAGGGACTTAAAGTCCAAATGAACTGGAAGTTGTAACCGACTTTACTTCAGTGTTGTGAGGTATTTCCAAGTGAAACAGAATATTGAATAGAGGGCAGGGTTTTACTTTAGCGCACCTCCTCTCCATCCCTTGCTCATAGTAGACTGTCGGTTGGAGGGGAGTGGTTACCCAAGCCGTCAAACTGACGTCATCAGAGAAGAAACGCCATTCCAACCGACATAGCGGAAGCAAAATTTCAGATTTTGATTAAAGTTTTTTTTTTCCCTGTGTATTAACTTGCATAGATTTAAATTTACCTCAAGACTAGTATTGTGCGCTAAGAAAGTAAATAAGGTCAATTCTGATTTCATGAAGACTTTAATGACTGTATACATGACAGGATGTAGTGGCAGATAGGAGATCAGGTTGGAAAAGCATGCTAATATGAATTAAGTGTGACCCAGTTTCACCAGTTCACACCATCTCATGTCACAAATGCACTACTTCTTGTAATTTGTTAACATACAAAGCATGTTTTAGCCAAGGACACACCGTATTTCCTGAATTCATCTGCCTTTGGAGTTTACATTAAAACCCTCCGTCGAATCTTTCCAGAGCAGTTTTTGTGTTTAAGGCAGAGCCTCAAGCTAAGGGATAATTAAAGTTTTATACTCCTCTTTTTACAGACAGTGAGCCTCACTGCTGCTTGGGGAAATGTTTGTACTCAACAGAATGTTATTACCCATAAGTCTAGTCAAACTTTTAAAGATTTGCTCTGCTGCTCTTGCTTTGCTATTTTCACACTTTTATCAAAGTAACTGGCACCTCTCTCTCTCTTTTTCCCGGCTCTTTCCCCTGAAACTTCTCTTCAATGATGTCTATCTTCAATGTCCCTCCTCTTCCTCTGTCTGCCTCCCTGTAGCTGTGTAACCCTTCCTGTTCCCTCTCTTCATCCTCAGGCTTCATCTCTAGAGAAAGACAAGGAGGGTGTCCTCACACGCATCATAGAAAGCACTGTCAGCCTGGGAAAGCTGCAGGAAAAAGTAAAGGTGAGACCTGCAATTTACATACTGCAAGGGAAGTGAATTTGCCTTGCTTGAAAGGCGTTGTGTCCTTAAAATGAGCTTCAGATTCTGGATAGAAATTAGAGTTGTTCTCAACCAGGGGGCTTCAGGAAACATCCAAGGAGGCCTCAAGATGTCTCAAATTGGTTTAAACACAAGACAAAATAAGCATTAAAATAAGCCAAAGCAACTAAAAATATTAATAATATTTCTTATTTTAATTAACTTCCTCAACAACTGTTTTTTTCTTTGAAGAATCAGAGATCCTACTGTTTAAAAAACATGGGTATAAGGCAGCTTAATTTTAGAAATGTGATTTATTGACCTGGAAAAGTCATGTAATTTAATACAATTTTATAACTCCATGGGCATTTGTATAATGAATATAAATGTTTCTAGTTATAGAAAGCTCTAAAATATCTTAAAAATGTGGAAAAAATATATATTTTAAATCTTTATCCTTATTCATTAATTCACAAACAACTTTTTAAGTCATGGGGCCTTTGAATTTCTTTGTAGATAATGGAGTTAGAGGGTTCACAAACACAAAAACAGACATACAGTACACTCACACCAAGGTTGAGGGCCAGGAGTTCGTTTTAGCATTGATGGCTTTGCCTTAACACACTTATAAAACATTCAACACAGAGACAGAGAGAGTCTAAGACAGACAGTGAAAATGCTCTCACGCACACACACATCCTAATTTAATGACCTTGCCCATTTGACATATCCAATAAGAGGTCAATCCAGACACACACAAGCCCCCCATACTCAGCATGTCTATAATTACCATTTCAACTGGAGTGTTATTTTAGTTGCAGAGGAAATGTTTCTCCCTCTCTTTTAACTGCACTTCAGTATAGATGCTGCCTGTATCGGTGTGGATGGAGTAATTGGACTGCACTGAATGAAAGTGTTAGTCTATATTTTTCTTATTTCCCTTGAGTGAGATCCACTCCCTGTTTATTTCTGCGACGATGGACAAAACAGTTCAAAATTGTTGTTTTTCAGCTATAAGCCAAAGGTGAATTTTATGCTGTACACATGCGGATAGTGCCTATGATGTATGAGCTATACACAAAGAAATGTAAGCAGAGAGTGCTGTGTGGTTATTGGCAGCAGAATGAATAAGCAGATAAATATGAATTATTAATATTTAATCATTAATATTAAATTAAATATAAACATTTACACAGTGGACAAGAGGATGTCTAGAACTTTGTGAATAACTGGCATAAATGTGTGCAGCTTTCTGAACTTATTTAAGATCCTTGCACACTGAGTCACACTGAGTTTTTTCATATTCGTCATTCTATGGCTCTGAATTGTCAAAACACCTCTCAAAATGCTTGCTACGGATGCGAACAATGCAGAAAATCGAACCCAATCCAAATGGGTTGAACAAAAGATAAGATGGGTTGAACAAAAGATGAACACGTGATTGACACAACGTGAGGTCGTACTCATTTTTTAACGTAATTTTTTAATTATATTTAAAAATTCGGACGAGAATTGTGCTTGGACCTTAAGAAGTTATGCACACATGGTTTCTGTCTGGGTTTGGAATATACAGTATAATTTACTGCCACATTAAAGCTGTTTATGTATGCCATTGATTTATGAGAATGCATGTGAATATTCTGTAAAGCATTTTTCACTGGCAGCAAGTGTTGCAGAAAAACAAAATTGCTCCCATTGTAATTGACAAAGCTGTTTACACTGAGCATTGCATTGTTATAGTTTAGTTGTGTCAAGCTTCACTGCTCACTTACAGTATAGACGCAATGTAACACTCTAGCAGTCGGGAAGGAAACTGTGTGTGTGACCTCTGCATTGTAAATCAGCAAATGAATGCAAGTATTTCTATCTTTCTTCTGCAACTGAATGCCTGTCTGCCTGTGCTGTGATTGTTTGTGGACTGTTATTAGTTTTAAAGTCACTGTGCAGTCCACTGAGCTGTGATATTGCATGAATTAGATTATTTTCTTCACCACTGGCTGGTCTTATCACAGATGAACAGAATGACAGTCCTTACATCTCTCCTTAAGTGCTCCGTTTTTCCCTATCTTATTTTCATATTTTCATTCTCTTTTCCATCGCTCTTTTCCAGAATCAAGGATTCAACAGCCCCATACTATAATATGATATAATGACTGTTTGTATGACAAATTGATAAAATTTCATATATATATATATATATATATATATATATATATATATATATATATATATATATATACAGCTCCTTCTAAAAAAATTAGCATATTGTGATAAAGTTCATTATTTTCCATAATGTAATGATAAAAATTAAACCTTCATATATTTTAGATTCATTGCACACCAACTGAAATATTTCAGGTCTTTTATTGTTTTAATACTGATGATTTTGGCACACAGCTCATGAAAACCCAAAATTCCTATCTCAAAAAATTAGCATATCATGAAAAGGGTCTCTAAACGAGCTATTAACCTAATCATCTGAATCAACTAATTAACTCTAAACACCTGCAAAAGATTCCTGAGGCTTTTAAAAATTCCCAGCCTGTTTCATTACTCAAAACCGCAATCATGGGTAAGACTGCCGACCTGACTGCTGTCCAGAAAGCCATCAGTGACACCCTCAAGCAAGAGGGTAAGACACAGAAAGAAATTTCTGAAAAAATAGGCTGTTCCCAGAGTGCTGTATCAAGGCAGTGGGAAGTCTGTGGGAAGGAAAAAGTGTGGCAAAAAACGCTGCACAACGAGAAGAGGTGACCGGACCCTGAGGAAGATTGTGGAGAAGGACCGATTCCAGACCTTGGGGGACCTGCGGAAGCAGTGGACTGAATCTGGAGTAGAAACATCCAGAGCCACCGTGCACAGGCGTGTGCAGGAAATACAGGTACAGCTACAGGTGCCGCATTCCCCAGGTCAAGCCACTTTTGAACCAGAAACAGCGGCAGAAGCGCCTGACCTGGGCTACAGAGAAGCAGCACTGGAGTACCCACAGTCAGTGATGGTCTGGGGTGCCATGTCAGCTGCTGGTGTTGGTCCACTGTGTTTTATCAAGGGCAGGGTCAATGCAGCTAGCTATCAGGAGATTTTGGAGCACATCATGCTTCCATCTGCTGAAAAGCTTTATGAAGATGAAGATTTTCAGTTTACTGACCATGGTATTACTATGCTCAATTGGCCTGCCAACTCTCCTGACCTGAACCCCATAGAGAATCTGTGGGATTTTGTGAAGAGAAAGTTGAGAGGCGCAAGACCCAACACTCTGGATGAGCTTAAAGCCGCTATCGAAGCATCCTGGGCCTCCATAACACCTCAGCAGTGCCACAGGCTGATTGCCTCCATGCCACGCCGCAATTTCTTTCTGTGTCTTACCCTCTTGCTTGAGGGTGTCAATGATGGCCTTCTGGACAGCAGTCAGGTCGGCAGTCTTACCCATGATTGCGGTTTTGAGTAATGAAACAGGCTGGGAGTTTTTAAAAGCCTCAGGAATCTTTTGCAGGTGTTTAGAGTTAATTAGTTGATTCAGATGATTAGGTTAATAGCTCGTTTAGAGAACCTTTTCATGATATGCTAATTTTTTGAGATAGGAATTTTGGGTTTTCATGAGCTGTATGCCAAAATCATCAGTATTAAAACAATAAAAGACCTGAAATATTTCAGTTGGTGTGCAATGAATCTAAAATATATGAAAGTTTAATTTTTATCATTACATTATGGAAAATAATGCACTTTATCACAATATGCTAATTTTTTTAGAAGGACCTGTATATATGTATATATATATATATATATATATATATATATATATATATATATATATATATATATATATATATATATATATATTAGTAGTATTTTAAGTGATATAATTGATTCTATAAACAACTATAAGAGATAATTTTCGGTTTTCTCTGGCTCCCTGCATCAGCGTAAAGCGAGACCGGAAGTGTCCAACCGCACACTCGCTGATCAGAAATCCAACATGGCGGCCACGTGCAACTAGCGAATTTTCATTTTTGGGTGAACTATCCCTTTAAGAGAAGCCTTTGTGGACCTTACAGGAATAGTTTTTCAAAACAATTATTCACTCACCCTCATTTTGTTCCAAATCTATGTCTGTGGAACACACAATTAGTAAATTGTTGAGACTTTTGCTGCTCCATAGAAAATTAACAATGAATGAAAAAAGCTCCAAAAAAGTAGCCAATATTAAAAGTAGTCCACATACAGTAGTGATGTCTGATTTGTGAGTGAATCGTTCTTTTGAGTCAGGTCTTTTCAATGAGTCAGTTGATGAAGTTCTCAGAACTGTTTTGAATGATTAATTCACAAATCAGACCTCATCCAGTTGACTCTGACTCAATGATCCGGTCACAGCAGCTAACAGCCCACTGAACGGTAAGATTATCAGTGAATAACAAGATATATTTCAATCTGTTCACCACAAAAAGCTATTTTATGGCTTCAGATGACTGGGATTATTATGCACTTTTTCATTTATCCACAAGTATGGACTACTTTTATGATACTTTTATGGTGTCTTTGAAGCTTGAAAGCCTCAGTCCCCATGGAGACTAATAACATGGAAGAGAACCACAATTCATCATTTGTGTTTCATTAGAGAAATACAATCACACAGGTTTGGAATGACATGAGGGTGAGCAAATAATGACAGAAATTTTAATTGTCGAGTGAATTATCCCTTTAATAATTCAGTGTATAGTTTTCGGACCCCTATGATTGTCTGTCACACTTCTTGTACTTTTTTTTTTTTTTCTCAGCCACTTTCTCTGTCCCTTACACCATTTTTCTCTTTCCACCCTGTTGTGTTCTCTTCCTACTTTCTTCCACTCTCATCTCTCTCTCTCTCTCTCTTTATGTCTCTCTCTATATCTCTCCTCCACTCTCTGTTTGTCTCTCTATCTTCATCCGTCTCCTGGCTAATTAGACAGAACAGATGCTAGACTCACGCTGAGTAAATACATGCAGAAAACAAGGAATCACTGCCTCAGAGAAGCACAAGTTGGTAAAAGAAAGTGAGATCAAGCAACTAAAAACACATAGTAAGACCCATTTCATATAGACATAAGCAGTATATGAGCAAAGCAGCTGAACAACTGCAACAGCAGCTGCTTTCACACTGACAGTGTAAATAAAATCAAAACTTTGAATATTTATTTTAATTATGGACATGTTCATTGGTTATTTGGAGTTGAGCTAGGCTTTTAAAGTAAGACTAGAGCAATACAAGAAAACTAGCTTTTTTGAGGATAAAGTGCATACATTTATAGTAGCAAATCTGTATCCTGAGAGTGGTTTCTGTGTCTGTGTTTGTATTAGTATTTGTGAGCTACAGTGCTAGTCAGGACAAGTGTTCTGGTGTAGTTCCTTCCCAAGGGGTCAGAAACGGCATTCTCCTTACTGCCCAGCTAAACAAACTCTGTTCTTCCGTTTCTGTTCTAGAAACACACAGACACACACGCACGCACACACTCACACACACGCACTCACTCACAAAAACATGAGATATATGTGGTCATTCATATCATGTGGTCCATTTGTGTCACTGTAGGACCACAGGCAATGGTAGTTCATCCAGCTGAGAATATAGCTGTGTAACAGGTGGTTACTTTTTGCTATCCTGGGTTAATTTAAATTTTGACAGGTTTAATATTGTCTGGCGCCCAAAGTTTTTCTTTAAAATAATTTATGTTAGGGCGTCCACCACGTTAACAGTGATGACCTAAATTAATTATTTGAAATAACATTTGATATTTTTTTTATTATGTTAATCTTTCAAAATGTAATGCATTTTAAAACATCTTTGCATGTTTACTAGGGCTGGGTAAAAAATATCGATTTCTCGATTTGAATCGATTCTCATTTTTACGAACCGATATCGATTCTTAAATCCCAAGAATCGATTAGGCAATGAATGAATGGAACATTGTAGCGCGCATCCCATCAAATAAACGCAATAATCTTTGTGCTTTGTTACTATTGATATGAAACAAAGTTTCAGATTTCAAATTACGTCTATTTTCTTACGAAATTCAAAAACAAAACCCCGCTTTGGCGCTGTGGTGTGAGATCGCTCTGGCGCAGCTCAGCTCAAGGGAAGCAGCAGCGCGAGCACGGGCACATCTTATCTTCCGCCTTAATAATACCAACTACAGCGTGAAATAAACATTCATGAGCATCTGAAAGTGTTTTAAAAGATAGAGTACAACTTTTCGAATTCCGCATCATGTTACATGGAATCGCTCAATCAGTGTTTCAACAGTTGAAAGACGTCAATGAAAACAATAACGTAAACAATGTCATGTAACGTCACATTTACCTCAGATAAATGTCCATATCCATAGCCAGTGACCATACACTCGTTAGTCAGCTAGAAAAATTTACTCTGGAGAGGAGCATTTTGCTAATATATGCACCATATAACGTATTCATTATAATTTTTTATGTTCTTCAATATTTAATGCATGTTTGAATAAATCTGGCAAGTTTTTAGGACATCCACCATTTAAATGTTTATATTTCATATAAATGTATTATTAGGAAAATAAATAAAAGTGTAATTTAAGTGTTTGTATACAAATCAGTTATTTTTTACCTTCAATATTATAGTAGGCTAATGAAAGCCTATACGCTACAACTGACTCCCATAGTTTACAGCATTAGTTAAAAGATTTGTTTTCCTTGAGAAAATTTGCCATGTATTGTACCTGAAATCCAAAATAATCAATATTGAATCGAATTGTGAAATTTGCCCTAATGTTTACTTATGAAATACTTTTCTTTTTCTTGTTGTTTTATTACATTCTAATGAACTCTCCTTTCATGTTGAAAAACAACTCATTTTATTATTAAATATGCAGTGGCAAATTTGTTTATTTATAAAATATACTCACCTACCTCTTTATTAGGTACACCTGTTCAACTGTTCAGCTGATAGAAAGGCAACAGTAAAGGCCCATTCGCACCAAGAACGATAACTATGAAGATTACTATATTAGCATCCACACCAGCAAACATTATCGTTATGTTTATTCTTTTTTTTTTTTTTTTTTTTCATATTTTTATTGAGATTTTTTTTCGTTTTTCTCCAACAGAACAAACACACACACACACACACACACAAAAAAAGAAAACAGTTCAGGCAGGCCTTAAATGCACAATTCTCAAATCAATTCTTAATAAAATAAATAGGTTACAAGGGAAGATGCATAAACATTCACAGGAATAGGCTTCTCGTTTCGAGCCAACACAACAGCTTTCAAGAAAAATGTTAAGCAATCGTCCAAGGTGAGAGAAACATAGTCCAAATAGGGTGTCCATATCCGATTGAATACGTCTGTAGAAGAATGTAATATACATGTTAAAAATTCCATTGGGATGAGTTCTTTCACAAGGTTATGCCATTTTTTAATTGAGGGAGTTTTCTCACTTATCTAGAACATCAAAATGTTCTTTCTTGCAGCAAAAGTTTAAATACTAAAAAGTCTTTTATGATATTTATTCAAAATAATACCAGCCGGGAGACCTAGAATAAATGAACAAGGATCAAGATCAATTATCATTCCCAGAATATTGCCAATGTGGTCTGCAATTTTCTTCCAAAACAACTGGATTTTGTGGCAAGACCAAATACATTGAATATAATTACCAACTGATATTTTGCATTTTGAGCAATTGGGGGAGAGCTTTGGGTCCATTTTATTTCTGATATAAGGGGTGATATGTAGCCGACGTATTATTTTGAATTGAATAGCACGTGCTCTGTTACACACTGATATTCTTTTAGCATGATCCCAGACTAAATCCCAATCCTCTCTGGAGATACTTATTGCAAAATCATTTTCCCACATCTGTCTAAGATTATCTGTGTCTCCTGGGAGAGTCAAACTCAATGTAACATAAATATGAGATTTATTTTTTTTGTCTCGTGTCTTCTTGTAGTATTTTCTCAATTTCAGTCCTAGAATTATCAGTATTCAAAGTGGTCTTTTTCCCTATGAAGTCCCTTAGCTGCAAGTACCTAAAGAAATGATGTCTTGGCAGATTAAATTTAGCAGACAACTGTTCAAAAGACAGAAGTGACGAACCCACAAATATATCTTTCAGCCTCACAATACCTAAAGAATTCCAGAGGTTAAACCCAGAGTCATCAGTACCAGGAGGAAAATCTGGATTATTTTGAATTGGTGTAAGAGCTGATGTCAAATTGAGTTCTGTTAATTCTTAGCGCGTGCTTGTCTGCCGCTTTAAATGCTCCAGCTCGTTACTGCAGGAAGGATTCTGATTGGCTGACAATGTTTTTATCGTTTATCAGCTGGATAAAATCGTTCTGAAAGTGATTCTATCATTATCATTATAGCTGTGGTGTGAACTCTGCTCACACCGGGGGCCACTCCTGTCAACAGGAAACTGAGGCTACAATTGGAAAAACATTGCCTGGTGTGATGAGTCTCAATTTCTGCTGCAACATTTAGATGGTAGGGTCAGAATTTGGCTTAAAGAATCCATCCTGCCTTGTATCAACAGTTCAGGCTGATGGTGGTGATGAAATGGTGTGAGGAATATTTTCTTGGCACACTTTGGGCCCCTTAGTACCAATTGAGCATTGTTTAATGCCAGAGCCAACCTAAGTATTGTTGCTGACCATGTCCATCCCTTTATGACCACAGTGTACCCAGACATCCCACCTCTCCCGGGAATTCTGGGAAACTCTCGCATTTTGATAGTGGCTCCCTGACGCCTGCAAGTTATATACAATATCCCGGAAATTGAGCGTTAGAGAGAGAAGCCGTTTCCACCCTGTATTAAGATGCGTTTTCGGTGATCCGATCACAAATGGTCAGCCAAGACACATTACTGTTTTCACCTGGTATTATCATGCGTTTTAAATGGATCTCCTGTAACCACTTGCGTTTGGATTTCCTATTATATCGTCACACTCTTCATCTTTTTCACTTTCTCCACACGAATTGTATTGAATGGACACAAATGGTATTATATTATACAGTAGTAGAAAGTTCACAGATAGAAGTCTGAGTGCCAAGCAAACAGTCTTGTAAGCCCGACTCAATCGGCCCAAAGAAGGTTTTCCAATCAGCTGGTGAAGGTCTCTGCACGTTACCGTCTTTCCGCCTGGCAAAGTGATTTGATTAAATGAAATACATGTTCTCATATGTATTAACTCGTTATTTCATCTCACTCCTTAAATGAAAAAGGTTTTAATGATATCTGTGCATCATAAAGTGTGAGCGAGTTTTTGACTATTCTTTTTAAATCTTTACTGAAAATAATGTCAGAGTCGATTAGAATAAAATCATATGTTTACAATTTATTATGTCAGGTAAATGTATCACGCCAATTGCATAATCAGTTCAAAGATAATAGATACAAACATCAAATGCTGTGAAATAAAGAGAGAAGATGCAATACCTTGATACATGATGCAAAGTATTCTGCTTACACTTCGCATCACGGGCTAGTCTGGGTTACTGAAACGCGCCAGCCTCTCGTTGCATTTCATTATATAGACAGACCAAGGCAGAAACCTCTTTTCAAATGTAAACATGAGTTCACAGTGGGAATTTACATTAATCACCACCCCAGACTTACTGGGGGCAGAAGTTGATTTACATGGAACCATTTGCTAACAATGGGAATTTGAATTGAGTTTACACCTTCTGAGAGCTGGAGACCATTTGCCTGGAAGACACACCTCCTATGTGTGCGAATTATCTCAACTCTTAAATACCTTATTACTAGTGATCGACCGATGTATCGGTTTACCGATATTTTTCCCGATATTTAAGCATTTTCCCATAATCGGGTATCGGTTTTGTAATATCGGATTTGCCGATAAACGGCGCCATCTTGTGGCCGTTTTGAGAATTCCGCAATTGCAGCCCGCGTCTGAGGAGATCAGTCAACAACAACTCTGTGCACACGTAAAGTATATGTTCTACTTGCTTTGCTTTAATTATTCAACTTTTTTTAACATAACAGGCATGCAGAAATTATGTTTGAGACATAAATGCCTGATATAGTTTATGCAGCTTGGTTAAAAAAATTTAGACGAACTCATGGAGTCACGTAGCGTAATCCGTCATGTCCTGCCCCAATAAAGACGTAACTTTACATGAATTAAATAAAACAGACATGAATGAGTGCATGTTGAAAATAAAAGCGCTGAATTTAATTGTTTATCTGTTGTATTTGCTCACCATTAGTCTCGAAAAAAAGTTTGTTCATATTGCTGACCACTCACTGGGTTGATGATCAGGAATGCTCAAGCACGGCCACTGAATGAAACTTTTGACAAGATTATCTTGTTTAAACACCCTAGATTATATTATCATTTACTACATAGCAATTATTTCGCTAATACACATCTAAATATACCGCTTTGTGGAAATTAATTATTTATTATCTGCACGCGCGATCGCGGTTGAGTAGCCTATATATATAGTTCTGTGAAAATGCATAGATAAACAGCACTTTGTCAGAAAGCATTTCATGATCTAGACCTACAAAAATATTATTAATAATTAATAACATACTAGTTGGAAAATGCAATGATGTATATGCTGTTTTGTTTGTTACTTTCCTGACAATGTTATATTCTAGCTAATGTTATTCAGTGAATTAATATTACCCAGTGAATTATTCCTCACTCTTAGTTTAAACCTATTAAACGGCACATAAACCTTCTAAAACTGTTTAAAATGAATTACATTTCTGCAACGGTGATATGACTCCCGTCAATTATTTTCTCCATATGAAAACATTAGACTTTTAACATTTATTTTGCCTATTGTTAACATTGTTGCTGCTGATGCTTATAAATTATATGTATAATTTAGATATAAATTATATAATGTAATAATATAAATGTTTTTATTGTAATTTGATTTATTTACCATTTATGAAAACAAACGAAGCAGGCTTACAGAGCAGAATGCTGAAATACTCTGTTTTCTACACTACAACCTAGTTCTGCTTAACTGGGAGTATTAAGTTACACTACTAAAATAGCTACTAAAATTCATGTAATTTAGATTTTTCCCCCCAGTATGTTAGAATAATTTTTGTGCTTTATTTTTTACCTCATCAAAGCTTTTATTTTTAAACAAAGGCACTTTATTTTTTGGACTCAGACCCCTCTATTTATTTGTGTATAAATATAAAGTTTTATATTTATATATTATATAGGAGGGAGTGATTATATTATATATTATATTATATATTATATATATATTATATATTATATAGGAGGGAGTGATTGTTTTAAATAAAATGGTTTGTTCAGTTCATTTGTGTTGTAATAATTGTGTCAAAAACAGAAGTATAACAGTAAATAAATATCGGTTCTTCATATCGGTTATCGGGCACAAACATGCAAATAATCGGTATCGGTATCGGTTATAAAAAAACAATATCGGTCGATCACTACTTATTACCTTCTGGTTTACTTCTTTGAGAATGAAACCTTTGTACCAGTTGCACTAAGACATTTAAAATGATATCAAACATGTGTAATACTGTATGATAATTATTCACATTAACCCATATAGATTTTTGGGTGAAATTCAGGTGATCTCAGCATGATAGCACAAGAGAGAAATTCAAATGTTGATTTCCTTTGTTCTCTCAGAGAGTTGCGCTCTCTTCCAGTTCTTCCAGTTTCTCCAGTCTTTAATGACTCCCAAAACAAATATAGAAAGATAAATCCTCTAACACACTGCCTCGTACAAACTCAAAATCATAAACCGTATTGAACACAATCAGTGCAGCATGTTCTCTCTCTCCCTGTCCTAGGTCTGCAGGGCGCTTATATCCCGTCTCTCCACCAATCACTGGAATTAGAGACAGGTGTTAGTTATCATGCACTTGCCCCGCTGCAGACCTCGCTTTACCTTGGCTTCATGTCCGTAATGATGTTTGTTATTTTGTAAATATTTGTTATTTTTTGTGATATGTGAATTGGTCATGACCTAAAGGACAAGATCCTGGATACAGGCGGCCGAAATGAGCTTTCTCCGCAGGGTGGCTGGGCGATCCCTTAGAGATAGGATGAGGAGCTCGGTCACTCGGGAGGAGCTCAGAGTAGAGCCGCTGCTCCTCCACATCGAGAGGGGCCAGCTGAGGTGGCCTGTTCCGGATGCCTGCTGGACACCTTCACGGGGTGGTTTTCCGGGTGCATCCCACCGGGAGGAGACCCCAGGGAAGACCTAGGACACGCTGGAGGATTATGTCTCCCGGTTGGCCTAGCAACCCCGGAAGAGCTGGAGGAAGTTTCTGGGGAGAGGGAAGTCTGGGCGTCTCTGCTTAGACTGCTGCCCCCATGACCTGGCCCCGGATAAGTGGAAGAAGATGATGATGATGATGTGAATTGGAATAAGCTGGATTACTTGAGTTCAGTGTCTTATTCCAGCAGCAGAAGGGCTTTTCTGTTTCCGGCATGTGAGTTATTTTCTGCGCACACAGAAAAGTTAAGATGCTTCCTTCATTCCATCCTGATGCAAGCTGTCTCTATAGTAACAGCAGGAGCACAGGAGATTGGCTGACTTGAGTCTTCATAGCTCCTGAGAGCTCTGACAGTATGTGTGCAAAGCTACAGGCGGTTTTGCTTCTGTATTGTGTGTGTCTCTGTGTGCCTGAGAACAGATGCAAGTAATCACTTATTTTCTTGTCATTTGGAAAAGAAATAAGATATTGCCCTATAGTGAAATCAGACAGCAATATCATTCTTTTCAATATATACTGGAAATTGAAGCCTTAAACACAATCATAAAGAGGATAAAAGAGGGCTATAGCAGTTTCAGGCATTGTGTTCTTTAGGGTTATTTTTGAGTCTCTCGCTCTCTCCTGTGCTCTCTCAGGGTGAAGTGATGTGATAGATTGCATGAGATGGTGTGCGTGATCTTTTAAGAAAATAGAAGAGCTTCACGCATGGGCTACAGAGGAGAAAAGTGCTTATGTGGTAGTGTGTTCCAGCATATGAATGGCTGTAAGAGTAAATGATATTTTACTTATTCTGACTGCATCTTTTCAAGTTATATCATCCAGTGATAACTCCATTAAGACAAGGACAGTTTCCCATTTGTAATCTTGTTCAGTATTTTAGGGATTTCATGTAAAAAAAGAAAAAAGTAATAGGTCATTTTAAATTATTGGAAAAATATGTTATTTATTACTTTATACAGTTTATTATTTTAAATACATGTTTACTTTTAAATATAAATAAATTAATTAATATTATTTTATTAATAAATCAATAAATATTATTTTATATAAAACCTCAAAACCTGTTTCAATGTTTTCAATAATGAAAAGTATAAAATGATGAATGCAATTTTTAATTCTGTTCTTAATTCATGTCTTGTCTTGAAATCGCAGGGGACCCAATAATCATTACCACCTCTCACCCTACAAGCTTTCATGCCCTGCTCACAAGGCCCCTTGGGAAGTTTGTTTGTAACAATGACAATAAATCAGTGACAAAAAATTATCTCAATAAACCATATCATTCTCTTTCACTGCTCCAACATCTAAACGCATGTAATTATGCGAAAAAGTTGTGTGGAGTTCCTTGCACAGTCAAAAACTGTGTGGATGATTTGTCTTGAAAATATAGCAAGAGGCAGAGCTTGTGATGTGAAAAGGGATCGATGAATTAAACCTGACATGTGGCTAGAGGAGCATTGTCAAGTTTGTTGTCTGTCTGTATTGTCAAAGGGAGAATATGTTCGGTCCTCTTCTCAAATCACAGAGGCCCATGGTGACGTGTGGTCAGAAAGTTTTATGTACATTAGCCCAGATCTGTAGACACATCCACTTTGTATAAATTAGTTTGCCTAGTAGGGCTTAGCACACCTCCTTTTACAGGTGCAACACACAGACACACACACACACACACACACACTTTCGTTCGTGAGACAACCCTCACTCCATTGCCACTAATTAAGATTTCAGATTCAGATTTGACTGTAGTAGAAGAGCAGTGTGACTAAGACCTCAGACGCTGCGTGTGTGTGTTTTGAGTGGGACGAACAGAGCTGTATCTACTTAAGCAGATTCCAAAACAAATATTTTTTGAAGCGAAGACAATGAAGGATTCATAAAGAACCAGAAATGGATAATTGTATGGATGGTTGAATTAATGAGAGATGAGGAGGTGGGTGATAGAGAAGAAGAAACAGGTCTGTGAAATGGAGGGATGTGAAAGTTCACACAAGAGGAGAGAATATTGTGTATAAATTATTCACAGGTTATTAAAATTCATGCTGCACATTTGCCTGAAATGGCAGTAAAAAAAAGATGTTGAATGTTTGATTGTGTGTATAAATACAGTCCTAAATGGAATTTTGTGATTATGTGGGGTGTTTTTAGATGACAGGATGGCTTTGCCTTCCCTGATTGTTGAATTACATTTAGAGAATGTGGTGTGCGCTGATAAGGAGGTGGTTTGATTCTCGATTGCTCAAAAATACATCCTCATGGCTGAGTTCAATTAAATTGTTGTTAAACCAACCATAGTTCATGCAAATTTTCTTATTGTTTTCATTGTAGCACATTGATGTTCTCTGAAATTATTGAAGCATGTTCTCTGAAATTATTCGTTGGCCAGCAGAGAGCTTGAAAACAGCTCTGGTTTTGATTCAATACAAACCCAAGGTGCTGTCTGTTGTTGTAGTATTGACCGAGTAAGCTGTGTGTGGCAGAATTCAAACTCTGTCTCTAGCTCAGGTTCAGAATGATGAATGGCTCTCATTAGAACTCAAGGTGAAGGCCCCGTAAAAAAACCTGCAGGGAGAAGAAACACTGGGCTTGAGTGAAGGGTTACAGAGCCGCTGTAGTTGTTAGTCAATGTTACCTTTAAAGATATAGATTTTAGATAAAGGTTTAGGCTTAGGCTCAGATCAAAGGTTTTATATAATATAATATAAGATCTCATCTAGTGCACTCTACACGACAGCACTCTACACGACATGTTGTGTTATATAGACAGTTTGCACTCTATTATTGAATTCCAGGAGTGTTTTCATCATGTCAGCTTGGCCAGGATGTGTGGAACACCATTTAAATTTGTGTCATGATCTCAAAGGGACGTTTTCACATTCTGATGTCAGTGAGAGAGTGAGAGAGAGAGAAAACTATATTGTAGTGTAAGATTGGTTATGATTGGTTTTGAATCCCAACTAATGATTATTTATTCCGGTTATAGATCTTCTTCGTGTCAAAGCCCAATTTCCTTTTTCTTTTATTTCATTGTCAAAACACACTATTCCACATCCTCCCCAATGCTGTCCTTCAAACAAACGTACTAATTGAAGGCTGTGAAAACACATATAAAGTGAAGATAATAATAAAGATAATAAAGAAAAACACAAACTCAGTGTTAACAGATTAGAGGGATGTTCTGCAGGAACACACATTCACTCTGGACACAGTAACCTGTTACTGTCATTTCTTTATCCTGTAAATGTAAGAAACATCTTAGATTTATATTCAATTACATGCTGTTATTCCTTTACAGTTAGTACTCTCATTAAATACTTGAATTACATGTAGACTTTTAAATCTACATTTAATGTCCAACAGCAGATTATTTTTGCGCTGAATATTAATCGTCTCCCTCTCTACTGTGTTCCGTGTGTTTGACGCACATGTGCGCGCCATCGCTCATTCAGTTAAGTGGAAATACTTGCGTAAATTTGTAATATTTTCAAATAAGCATTTAACCGTATAATGCAAGTTTTGCACTGAGGAAAATATCTCACTCATTAAATAGTACACGCATCTGTCAAAGCACCTGACAGGGCAAGTTGCGTTAAACATTACGCTTATGCATTAGCTTGAAGCTTAAAATAAAGAATTCTCATGTTTTGGGGTAAGGGTGCTCCGACTGATCGGTCGCCGATCATAATCGGACGATAATTGCTTTGGGATGTGTGATCGGCGTTCTCTATAAAGGCCGAGTCAGAAAAGCCGATCAGATGACGCAAAACTCGCGAGACAATTTTTTACGCCCTGGTAAAAATGGCTTCACTGGTCTGGCAATTCTACAAGGTGTGTGAAAAAGACAATTCATTAGCAATCTGTAATGTGTGTACCATGCCACTGCCCGCTTGTCAAACTGTGCAGCCTCTCTGCTCAACCCGTAAATAAATCCATCGATCCGCAAACTTTGTTTGAGTTCTTAAACGGTCTAGTGGTAGATCTTTTGCCAAGCGTGTCAGAGGATACAGGTTCCAATCCGCACTCATATAGTTTTTTTCTCTCTCATCAAAACTGAATATGTTAATCAGTGGTTACAGTCTATATCAAGCAGGGACACGTTTGTGGGCATTTTATTTTGTGATATCACCGGAATGAATAGAGAGTCTCCGCAACGGCGATAGATTGAAGCACGTGTCCGAGTGAAGACTGCGCGAGCCACAGACAACACTGTATCCATGACACTGATAGCAGCGGACATGAGCGCTCAGCTTGATTTCAAAAACAACACATTTTAGCGCAAGATCTCTTATTTAATAGCGAACTAAATGAATGCTCTGCTAGTTAACTGGATATGTTTTATTTATTTGTATTAGGTACATCCGTGCCTCAATGTTACAAAAATTGGTGGGGGACAATATCGATCCTTAGAAAAAGTGGTGGGACACGACTTCACTGGATCTAAACAAAACAATCTAACCATAGATGTGACCAGTAGTGGTGGCTTTCTGAATCTATTTTAAATAATTTTGCAAGGGCTCTTGCAACAAAAAAAAAATACCAACAAATTGATGCTTAAGAAGTAGGCCTAATCTTTGGGAGAGAAATGAATCTAATAATCTCTATCCCCACTCTCTTTCTCTACTTCACTCTCTGTTCCTCTCTAAATGCCCACAAAATCTGAATGAGCATCCCAGAAAAAAGCAAAGTTATAGATAGATACAGATATGGAAGTTGTTAGTTATTTGTATTTTTTGTTGCTGTGCACTTTACTACCTGTGGTCCTTTAAGTGTATTAGAAAAACTGATGGCTGACTGACTCAAAACAATATTTTGGCTATAGCCTTTTTTGTTGCAGTTTTTAGTTTAAAGTAGTCTAAAGCTAAATTTAAAGACTCAGATGTTCTGTCTTTTATCTTTTTTTATTTTATATTCTACAGGAAAGTTGTATTTGTCAAGCCCTAAGCTGTTCCCAATAACCAAGCACAAAGTTAATATGCTGGACATGTTGCTTGCAAATAAATACACAGTTGTCAATTCATGATATGTTGTCTTCTCTTAATTGTAATACTTAATGTACATTGTTGTTAAATATAGTTTAATAAATAATGCTACATGATAAATAGAAGGCTTCAAATAGACCTTGTAATCGTTGATCGTTGTAATACTTAATGTACATTGTTGTTAAATATAGTTTAATAAATAATGCTACATGATAAATAGAAGGCTTCAAATAGACCCTGTAATCGTTGATCGGTATCGGGTGATACAGCTTCCAGTAATCGGGGATCGGTGATCGTCCCCAAAAATCCTGATCAGAGCACCCCTAATTTGGGGAGCTTGGATTACGCACCTATCCGGTAGCAGCTCACTCTGTTTCCTCCACTATTTTTAGATGCATTTTGTCCATAGAAATGCGTTATTCAGTGCTGTAATTTGACCCACTGGCCAAAGTTTTCCGTGCATGGTCAGCTGACTCGACTAATTAATAATGACATTCGTTGTCAATGATTTTCATTATCGGTTTATTTTATTATCGATTTTATCGATTAGTTGTTGCAGCCCTAGTCCTGATGTAAAACATGGCATACTCCAAGGAGTTCTGGAGGGTCTTTTTTAACAGATGGACAGAACAACAGCATGGGTCAAATCTCTTTATTAAAAGGTCACCCTCATACCTCAGTGGGTACCCACCCCTTCACTTTATAATACCTACAGTAGAACTCTTTAACCAGACTATTCCAGTCTTATTAACCTGTAACAGTGCAGTTCATGGAGCCTTTTCATTGATAATCAGGGCGCACAGTTTATTTCACAGCGATGAGAATCAACAACAATAAAACTTTATTCTTTATGGCCCATCCGCTCTGCCTAGCTGTACACATAAAGTCTATCTTCTCCGCTTTAGTAAACTCCCACTCATGCGTCATCATCTGATTGGCATGGAAAACTTTCTTAGGTCAGCTTTTTTACTTCAAAATGAGCTTGAAGGGTGTGTGCTGAAGCTATGCTAAGCTAATAGTGTTTCGTCCAGACTGACCTTCCTCTTTAATGTTTGACTTATCCTCTTATCACAGCTGCTTGTACACATCCTTTCAAAGAATGTAGGTACATATGATTTGCAACGAGGATATTCAGATGCCTAGAGCTTATTTTTATCTCCTCTCAATGTGGTGAGATGAAGTAGCCTGACTTTCAGTGGCCTATTTCATACCAGTCACCCCCTGTTAGAGCAGTCGCACATGCCCTGGCACAGACACTGGCAGAAGCCGTAGACCAGACAGACTGTGAGACTGGATGGCACCAGACTCACGCACACAATCCCAAGAGTCACTCTCTGGATCACCAGCAAGTAGATGCCAAGTGGCAGCGAACCGAAGTAGAAAAAGCCCAACAGCCACACCAATACCCGAGGCACATGATTGCAGAACTTAGATAGTGCGTCTTGGTCCACCGCACCGCTGTTGGATGCTACGGAGACTGAGTCCAAACTGTGGTCGCCGTAGTAATCAGAGCTGCCATTCTGACTGGGCGAGTGCTGCTGATCCCGTTGCACCTCCATGATGGTGATGACCAGGCAGTTAGAGGAGTCGTGGGATGGGCTATCATTGGAGGACAAGCTCTTTGGCGTCAGCACTACCTCCTTACTGTGGTCCGAGCTCCAGGACTTGTCGCGCACGGCCAGACGGGACATGATGTTCGAGTCATCTGGCAGCCCTGCCACTTCGTACTCACTGACCTGCGTCTCGTGACGGCAGAAAGGGCAGCTGATGGAGCTTGAGCCATCCCCAATGTCCAGGATCTTATTGAGGCATCTGGCACACACACGGTGCAGGCAGTCCAGAATCTTGGGCTTGCGGTTGTGTGTATTGTAGCGCTGGTAGCAGATTTTGCACTCCAATTCATCGTTGGTGGTGCCATTGAGGCTGGTGTTAGTATTAATGCTAGCATTAGCAGAGCCCTCCTCTGGTCCAGCCTGAGCACAGTTCATCGTGGCCTCATGCTCTAGGAAACAAGAACAGGATGTTAGCACAGAGTACGACAACATGCACTTATACAGCGATATACAGTATAAGGTATTTTTTTATTTCAAGATGTAAGGTGAGAAGGTCTCTTGACTACAGATGCCACTAAATCAAATTTCAACACATTTATTGATGCTCTTGTTAATTTTAACTTTTCATCAGAACATAATAGTGATTTGTAAATTTATCAACAGTTTTTTTTGTCTTTTTGTTAATGGGGGATTTGTGGACACTAATTCATTTAGATTTGTACAATACCAAATATCATTTATGTTTTGAGGTTAAAAGTTAAAGTTAGAAAAGTTAAAGTAAGACCCTTAGGATAAGATTTCTACTAAAGAATTTGGGCAGAATGTTCCAAGTGGTTCCCAATGTTGTTGCTGGTGTTCTAATCTAATGATCTAATCTAGTAATTATCACAATTATCACCAAAACAAATACAAAATTGTACGATTCATCATAACAACTAACTTGTCAAAATGCATACAGTTTTTGATTTAGAGTTGTACATTAATGGTACCTTTTATATATATATATATATATATATATATATATATATATATATATATAAAAAAAAAAAAATATATATATATATATATATATATATATATATATAAAATATATATATATATATATATATATATAATATATATAAAAATATTATTAATTAATATATATATATATAATAAACAACGAAATCATATGTATTTTACATATAGTATTTTTCAAAAATAAAGTAATTTTACTCCAAGTAGGTCATCTTACCTCAGTAGTGGGGCAAGATAGCCCCCTTTCATGATTTTTAATTTTGTCCTGTAACACAGTGCGTTTTGAAAGTTTGGAAAATGCTTGATTTTAACTGTTATGTTTTCAATGTTTGAAATGTGTTTGTATAAATAAAGTCTGATTGCTGAATGCACACTTTTCTTAAAGAGAGCAACTGCCCCCTACTTAAAGTATCCCTAATTTTAATAGCATGTTTAATATTATTAATTAATTCATATTAGATCTTTATTATTTTAGTTGTTAATTACATTACTGATTGCAGAAGCACTTTATATCACCATTAATTTCTAGCTGAAATAAGCAGTCATTAAAAATGAATGACATTGACAACAGTAAACAAATTTGTGGGATTAGTCACTGTTGGTAATTCATACAGGAAGAGGTTCCTACAGTGTGTTATGCAATCAAGCATTAGTGCATTGTTAGTGTCACTGTAATATACCAACACCCATGCTATTAAGTCTTCATAGGAAGAGTCCTACTGTGCCACATGGATGTTTTCAATGTCTCATTTAGTCTGCAACTCTCCAAAGGCCTATTAGGCTGCTTTGTTAATCGCTGTTTGTGAAATTACAAAAAGAAATGTTGGATCGACTTAACAATTTTGCTTCATTGTCTTGGGGAGCCAACTGTTTTTGTTTCCATAATGTCACCCAGCCATTGTCATACTGAAGAAAGAGATGCCAGTTGTTAGGGAAATAAAATAGCGGCCCTTTGGGCAAAGAACATGCTCCTCCAACATATGAACCTCTCTATTATTAATGACAACAATGCCTGTGCATATTTGTATTTCTGAGAGGAATATGTTTTGCTTTGCTAGATAGAAAAATATATCCAGCAGAGGCTGTCATTAGAAGCCCAATAAAGAAACAGGATTGTAGGCTGTTTAGGGTTCAAACTGTATTAGCAGAGCCTTTTCAAATTACCAGTTAACAGAGACATTGTTTCCAGTCCATGCTTTGTTATTTGTTACAGTATCATATAGGGGTGTAACAATATATCGTGTCACAATATATCGCTATACAAAAATGCAACAATATGTGGATAACGTGGATTATGACAATATGTGTTGTGATTAATTCACCCAAAATAAAAATTACTATGTAAGAAAAAAAAGTTTACAGAGTTTTAGGGTTAGTACTACATTAAACTACTATATATAATGTTGAATATAATGTATAATAATGCAATGGGGGAATATTTGTGTGTCCTGATAATGCCAAATGTCTTCTGTTAACAGTAAAAAGTGGCCTAGATTATTTTAAATATATCTAGTCAGTGACAGAGAGCAAGCATATTCGTCTAAAAAAAATAGCCTATTCATTTCCACCCACAATGTAATATAAAATTTAGCATTTTAATCAACAGTACATTTTTTGTTAACCTTTTACCATATGTCTTGAGTATCTCAATAATATCGTATCGTGAGTTCGGTATCGTGATATGTATTGAATCGTGACATGAGGGTATCGTTACACGGTTAATATCATATTTTTTTTTCTGCATGTCAGTGTGATTAAAATAAAAACCCTCACATGAATTGAACTATTATGAATATTTACTAGAAATGAGTGTGAATGAGAAAGGCATTGATTGATGTAGTAATGGTAATGTACTGAAATATTTGTGAATCCGATGTGTATTGGGGCATAAAAGCTTTTCTTTTTCCTCTGTTCTTTTCTCTCTCCTTCCCTTTCTCCTGGCAGTAATGACATATGGCGTTTTAACATGCTTTTCAGAGGACAGTTGTGTTCTGGTCTGAAAGGTCATCTTATTTTACATTTCAAATCTAATATAAGAAGCTCATTTGTAGCTTAAATGGACAAAAGCAATTTTGTCATTGTAATTGTATCTCACAAAAAGCATTGAAATGGTGGCCTAATGTATGTCATGAATATAAATTATAAATGTAACAGGGGCCATTTCATGTCACTCAGGAGAGCAACATGTTGATGTGTACTTGGCGCAGAAATCTTTCCTGGAAAAAATCTGTAACTAGAAGGATGAGTTGGCAGAAGTTTAATCAGAATGTTGCTACAGTGTTTTTCTAAAACAAAACTGTATGTTAAAAACAACACTATTAGTGTCGGAAAACTCCCTCAACAGACACCTTAAAGGGGTCACGAACTGAGAATTAAAATTTTCCTTGATCTCTTGACAGTTAAAAGTTCGTTATACTATTTAAAAATACCCTGTAAGTTTCAAAACTCAAAACTTCCTTGTTATTCCAAAAACTCCTTTTATTGAAACCAAGGCCAGAAAACAACAGGATCTCAAAAGTGGAGACTTATGACGTCACAGGGCAGCGAAAGACAGCATTTGCAGAAGAATATCAATGCCTACGTCTATATCTACATCATCACGTCTTTGGCCCCGCCCACTGGAGCGTTAGTGAATAGTGATATGAGAACGAGAAAAGATCGATACAGGATCAATACCATTACCTTCCAAACGATCCTAATGCTAGGAAAGTGGATTTTCTTTCTTTCTTTTCAACAATGTGAATGTCTCAGCAGTGCATTGTTAGGATTCAGTACATTTCACTGTGGATTATTTGGTAATTTAGCCGTAGTTTCGACGCAGGCTTTGCAAACAGACTTTTACGATATGGATCTGCCAGCAATGCCACAAACATGTAAGTAAACATGTTTATTCCAATGACTGATCTGTGATCAGTGATGTCTGATGTGTAATCAAGTTCAGAAAGATAATCTTTCTCTCAAAATCGTTCAATACTATTTATGCATCAGTAAATCAAGCCATTGACTAAAAGATCAACGTTACATCGTTTCTCTTAGAAGGATGAATATAATCTAATTTAAATTGTGATTAAACTATATACAGAAAGCGATCAAAGAACAATCCCTTTCCAATAGGGATGTGCATCTCCATAACTGAGGCCGATGCGATACGCATCTTGATGCATAGCCAACGATACGATACATTAAAGATACATATAAGCAGCTACCGATGCGATGCAATACGATTCACTACTATTACGATGCGATCCGATTTCGATTCGATTCAACGCGATGCTATTCAATGTAATACATACAATGCAAGGTAGTTAACTTTTATTTATTTTGTTCAGACATACAGCAAATCATAAAGTAGCTTAAGTACCATCTGACTTTTACCGCATGGCTCTTTCACAAACAAAAGATTTGGTTTTCACAAAACCAAAAGATTAAATAAAAACAGACATTCTTTTCCTGTCCTGTCTCCAGTTACACTTTTAACACCTCACACATTTAACAGTGAAAAAATTTAGGGATGCTCAGGGATAAACAATGAATAAATGTTTCAACAGGTAGGCTAACTCCGTGAGCAGAAAGCAGGTGCTGTTTTAACATAAACAATAATAAATAAATAAATAACTTTTCACAAACTGGTCTTTCATAAGTGTACGAAAAAAATACTGTATGAAATGTAAAAAAAAAATATATATGAAAAACATTTACATTTCCAAAGCGATTTACAAATGAGAACAAAAGAAGCAGTGAAACTAACAGTAGGACAACAATATGCTCTGCTGCACTCACTCTGTGTCAAGTACCCCAGAGTGCAGTCTGGACGATGGGGCAGGGCGACACGTTTGAGCGGGGCAACACGTGTCGCTCCGCCCACACCCAATTTAATAGGTTTATAATACCGCAATCTTATTGGTGTAGACTATTCAGGTCTGAGCATACGCATTCCTTTATGTACGATTTTGTGAATGATTTGGCCGTATTAAAGAAATATTAAATGCTAACTTTAATCGCATCTTATTATCGGTTCACCATGGTAATTTTAGTTAAGATCTTTTGTCTAATGTTTTATTGTACTTAAGACACAGAATATATTAAGTAATTTTTTTTTTAAACGAACGCTTGGTGACCGCACCTGTACTTCAGGGAGATGTTTTACATTAGCGTGTCATTCACTTGTTTTCTTCATATTTCTATCAGGATCAGTGGATCAGCACAAACTCTGGATTTTACACAAATGATGATAATTCACTGTAAGAATGTAACCAGCTGATTTTCATTTCTAAAGCACGACCGGTTTTTGTTGTAATTTTTTATTACGAGATTTAATGTCCAATGCTTGCATTATTTGGTACAAAGTGCAAATAGGCTACAATGTTTCCTTGTTGTTTACCTGTTAATAAAATATGAGGGCCCATATATTGGTTCAGTAAAATCATATGTTATAGTTTTTAAAGATTCATGTTTTCTAATAAGTGTCAACCGGTTAACATGTACAACTATCTGTGACATCAGGTATTAAAAATCCAATTATTTATTCATCCAGCCCCGGTTTTAATCTGCGTATATGTAGTCTACTGGATAAAAATGGTTTCAAATATTGAAACTCACATATTGGCAAGGCACATAACCATAAAAATAAAATAAAAAAATCTGTGCAATTATAATATAATAAAAATAAATACAATACCCAGCAAAGAAGTGATATGAACATGTAATCATATTGCTTAAATATGCTCTTGAGAACATAAATAATAATATTTGCTATAGATCGACATCATAACATCTGTTTTAATAAAAAAAAATATTTTATATATTTTTTCACATTTCAGCACTGCACGTTTTTTATTCCCATTGTACGCACAAAACCCAATGGCCAGGGCTTGTATGCTATTTGGTAGCCTATTATTGTCTTATTTGTCACTGTGGTTTTGCTTTAAAATAAAATAAAACACACTTTCGGATTTATCCGATGTTTTACTGAAATACAGTGAATTATCGTCATTTGTGTAAAATCCCGAGTTTGTGTTTATTCACTGATCCTAATGGAAAAACGAAGAAGCATAAACGAATTATGTAAAATTACGTAGCCCTGCATGACATGCGGCAAAATATTGTCTATATCAGCCTATATAGAAATGATCTCTCCTTTGAAATGCCAGTAATTTCATGCAGTCATGCTCATTGCCCACTAAAAGTGGCACTGACTTATCTGCAGGGTAAATTAATATAATAGTATAGCTAGTCTAAATCTCAAACAGTGTATCATTTATCAGCAACACATTTCGTGATATCATTATCGCCTAGCCATAAAACTGCTCAATATTAAAGCGTACAATATGACTTTTTGTAAAGCTGCTTTGAAACGATGTGAATTGAGCGCTATACGAATAAATTTTGACAGTAACTTAATCTAACTTGATTCGTAAGTTAATCAAAACATTATCCAATTGATCGTTACTTAAATCGCCATGGTTATCACTTAATATTAGTAGCCTACGGCCAAACAGCGTCGTAGATCATTCATAAACTCGTACCGTAGACTCGTATATAAAGAAATGCCCATGCTCATGCCTCAAGCGTCTACGCCAATAAGATTTCTGTTTTATAAACCAATTTAATTGGGTATGGGCGGAGCGACACGTGTCGCCCACCTAAATGTGTCGCCCCGCCCCATCGTCCAGACTGCACTCTGAGGTTACTCCGCTGTGTCGGCACTTCAAGTCTGATGTTAAATTAGTAGTAGGCCTACTGCCTGTATATTTTATAGCGGGGCGACATTTTAAAAATTTTACAAATTGCAGTTTCCAAACACTGGATTTATAATTACCAAATAAGATGGAGGAAGATAGAGCTCCGCCATGTAGATCTGTTCTAAGTAGGTGACTCTCAGGACACGCCTCAGTCTCCGTAGTGTTGTGAAACGTCATATTCACGTAGCAGCTGCAGCAGTGGTGTTGAGAGAACGCGCTTGAGCAACAGTTCAGAAAGGAGAAATCAATCTAACAGTTACATAATAAAATATTTGTCACTTTCTAAATAGTAAAAGTATAGCGCATCTACTAATAATTATATATGAATAAATAGTTTTTTACCGATGCAGATATGTTAAAAACGATGCATCGCGATACAAATGTCAACTTGTATCCGATGCACATTATTTAAATCGATGCCTTGCATCGTTAGCTTTTATGCCGATGCACCGATGCGAATCGGTGAATCTTACCATCCCTACTTTCCAATCGCCCAAGCTGTCAATCACACAGCGCGAGTTTATTTGGACACTTACCAAAACTCGTTATGAAATAATGACGCTGTTACACTGCACAACGAAGCCATTACTGTATTTACATGTATTTACATGCATTGTTATTTGGTGAAAGCATACATGAGAGTGCAGACATTGCGTTGCAATGATAAGATCTTTTCATTCACGCGATCAACAGACTGTCATCTGCTCAATGCTCATCACTGCAACCTTTCATGTGATGGAATAGATCTTACCTTTCATGTGATGGAATAGATCTAAATATTTTAAGAACTTCTCACGATTTGTTAATCTCGATAGCTGTATGAAAGCAATAACAAAGCAAATGAAAGGCGCTTCCCAAAGCTGGCCACTCTAACAAGACGTTATCTCTGTATTCCCGGGATATCTGTTTTCAATAGATATTTCAAAGAAAAGTTTAACTTCAAATCCTCCAGAGTCGCTGCCAAAGACTAATCGAAAGACCGCTGTTCGCCAGCAGCAGCAGCAGCCATTCTTTGTTTTCAAGTAGCAGTGAACCGTCGCAACTCTGTCATCATTATGTTAAGCCCGTCCACCGACTCTATACACGATCTGATTGGCCTGACCAGTTTTTGGTTTTTCCAGCTCGAAAGTCAACGGAGAGTTGCTAGACTACACTTGCTGCAAAATAATTTTTGCTGCCGCTAGGGTGCGTCTAGATTTCTACGCTAGCAAGAAACACGACTACCATCAGATAAGATGGTTTTATTGCTGTTAAAAACGTGGTCATGTGGTTGTCATGTATTGCTCTGAGACAAGAAGGTTAAGGATCCAAATGCAGTATTTATTTGAAAGGGTAATCCAAAGACGTAATCCAAATCCAGGCAAGGGTCATACACAAACAAGCAATCCAAACAATAACAGAAAAGGGCTGAGACAAGGAGAGAAATCCAAGGGAACAGGCAGAGAATCAAGGTAACCAGGACACAGGAGAAACAGGATACAAACATGATCAGAATTGCAGTATAAACACTAAACAAGACTTTGCAGGGAATGAATGTAAAAACCAGGCTTATATGGGGTGAGCTAAACAAGGTAATGACATACAGGTGAATGTGATCATGGCTGATAAGTCTGGGCAAAGGACTATGGGAAATGTAGTTTGTGGATGTGTGGTTATTGTCCGGTTTGGAGTGCCCTTGGATAGTTATCCCGGGCACTCTCACTGGTGATCGTTACAGTGGTCAAGACAGAGGCCATAGGAAAGTCAGAAACAGACCTTAAAACAGACTTTCCTGCATTAATTTATAGACGAACTGATCTATAAATTAACATGCATCCCAGAACATTGTGTGAATGATTTACTGTCTTGTGTAGTCTGTCTGTCATCTGCTCAGTGCTCATCACTGCAACCTTTCATGTGATGGAATAGATCTAAATACTTTAAAAACTTCTCACGATTCGTTAATCTCGATAGCTGTTATAGTACCTCTACGGCCTCTACGGACCAGGGGCCTCATTTATAAAACTGTGCGTAGGATCCTTACTAAAGGTGTACGTGCGCCAGAAAGACAAAAATGGCGTACGCAAAAAAATATTCAGACTTATAAAACCGTGCGTACGCCAGAACCTGCGCAGAATTCACTTTATAAATCCCAGTTAGCGGAAGATTGTGCGCACATGCGTCTCCTCCCCGAAACAACCATATATGGAGCTTACAACGCCTAGTTTTACTATGCATATCTTCATCTGCATATCATTTGCATATGATTATTCATCCACGTGATAACATGTTTAACGGCACAGACATTAGGAAAATATGAAATGCGGATGTGCTGTCATATTAGTTACATTAATAGAAAAATAATTTAGTAGCCTATCCTTGCCTTGTTTTTGAATAAATAAATTGAGAAAAACTCTCTGAAATGTATTTTACACTATCTTTTCCACTGGCCAAAGAGTATTTTTAATTGATTTATATTTTTAATGGAAACAGATAGATCTTGTTGTGCATTATTTGCACAAAACTATTTTCTCAGACAATCTGCTATTATCATTATAATCAATTATCTCTGTAGTTAAAACATTAAAACACAGCATGCCAGAGGAAAAGTGTTCGAAAGCATTGCATCCACAAAAAATATTTCTATGTATTACATTTATAAATTATATAAAAAATGTTGTAACTTCTCAGTAATGATTTCATGTAATTTAAGTGTTTAACTCCATTAATCAGAATGGCATCATTAATCAGAATGGCATATTTAATCTAAATGTTTACATCAGAAGTAAAACATTAGTTTAAATCATTCTTTTATTTATTTAAACTGCTATTGTGAACATGCACTGTATTTATGATTAGGACTTATAATGAAGATTTACGGCTATATACGCGTCAGTTTCACTAAACGGCTCAACGCGCTCGCTGGCGCGGACATTTAAGAAGGGATGGATATTTGCTTCATGTGATAAGCTTGGTGAGTGAAATTATATTTGTATTATCTTTCTGTATATTTATAATTTTCTTTAGATTTTCTGTCTAAAAGTGACCAAAAAGACATTTAACTCCAGCTCACCATCGTTGTCGCCAAACTGCTCCATCTCCAAAATGTTCGTACGCATGGGTCAGAGTTTGCGTGCAGGTGCGCACATTTTTCCGTCAAGTTTGTTTTTATAAATCACAACTTGTGCGTCGTAAGTGGCGTACGCCTCTTTCAGGGCCTGTTTTGTGCGTACGCAATGGTTATAAATGAGGCCCCAGGGCCGGCAGACCATAATCTGCACTCCAGCCATGTGCTCATAGAGACAAAGAGAACTTTCAACCAGAACAGAGTCAAACAAACCATGCAAGTTCATCACCATTTCTTCATTCAACACAGAAGAAATCGTTTGAAACTCATGGAACCATCAGAAGCCTTCTTGAGGAACTTCTGAAAATAATAAGCTGATGGTTCTTTTCATAGTTAGATTAATCTTTTCCATAGCTTCATTCCCTGTTTACATTTTTTTTATCCTGTCACTTTCTATTTTACCTTTGTATGTTTGATTGTGCGAATGTATATATGTTTAGTTTAGTTTAGTTTAATTTACCCCGAAATGAAAATTTCTTAGAATTAATAAACAATTAACACTGAGTGCTCAAGTGACGAACAGGTTGATTGATTGTAATATTAATTTTATTACATTAAATTAATTCTACTAACTGATCCAAATATTCATAATTCATTATTACAAGTTATGATTTATTATTAATTTTTATGTTGAGCTAATTTGCTACAGTATAGAAACATTTAAATTGCACATAAGAATAATAAAGTTATAATAATAATGTTTAATGACATAATTGTTTCTACTCCAATTAGTTTTTGACACATAGCCTAAATATTTCAACAGTGGATGTCATAAAAACTTCCTTTCATGACATATATTAAAAATTGAAGAACAAGCTAAGAAAATATAATGAATATGTAATAAAATGCATCAATTTAGCAAAATACCCCTCTATAGTTAACTACTGTATCTAACTAGCTACAGTCATTGAATGGCTTGTCTAAGATAATGTAATGATAAATGACATTGTTTACATGCAGTTTTATTGACATCTTTCAGCGTTTTAAACACTGACATACATTCTGATTTTCATTCATGTCTATTTTGTGCTATAACCATAGTTCTGTCATGACAACTCTCAGAGAGATGGGCATGATAATGAATATGGCAATGTTATTGTATTTGGTCTTGGTGGAATAGATCTGCTACACTGCTGCTGCTGTTGATTATTGCTGCTGCAGAGCGAGTAGCAGATCTAAACAGGTGGAGCTGGGGAAAATGGAGGGTTTCTGATGCGCGCTAACAGCAAACAATGCCAAGTAATTTGAATGTTGAACTGTAAGCTCATTGGCTGCTGATGCCACAGCAACCAATCAGCTGCGCTATGTAGATAACGATGTGATCGCTAACAAATTGAATTTAGAGCCTATCAGCCTGCGCCAGCCTGAGTATCACGACTTGTATTAAAGCTAAAGAGATGATGAGTTCATGTGCGCGCCGTGCTGCCACTATTTGAAATGATGCGCTACAACGATTTGTCACGTCACAATTAAAGAATGCCAAAAATATATAGATTTTTTTTATTTCGCAATATAATTAACAGAATTTAAAAGTTGAGACTTTCAAGAAATTTGCTTCATTGAGAAATTTGCTTCATGTCAAAAGTAACAAAGCACAAAGCTTACTGCGATTTATTGGATGGGAGGCCCGTAAAAAACAATGTTTTGTGAAGTTTTGTTCACACATGAAAACAACTGAAAACAGTATTAAGAAAAAATCTTTAAGTATTTAACCCTCTGAGGTCAGTCTCGCTTTTTTTCTTATCAGTGCAAAAGAAACTCAAAATACTCTGTTGATTTTGATCTTACATATTAAGTGTTGTACATCATTAGATCCTGATAAGTGTCTATTTCTTTTGTGGATACTCACAATAAAAACAAAGTGTTGTGCTTTTCGCCAAATAAAGAAAAACAAACATGATGAGCGTTCTGCCTTCTCTCTGTCAGTTAAGTCCATTCTGAAACGCGTCCGAAAATTAACTGTAATTCCGCGAATACTTGTCATACAGGCACGAGTGTTTTTCCATAATGAAGCTTGAACTCTCTTCTTTTAAATGAATTAATTTATATAAAAAACAAATATTCTCAGTTTATGTAATCTGTATGAAAAGAGAGAGATGTCAGTATTTTTTCTTTCCAGCTCATTATACCTCATTACGCGTTAATGTGCCACGCCCACGGAGAGCGCGCGGTATTCAAACGCAAATGATCTAAGGCAACCCATTCAAACATGCCAACGCCCACCAGCTGGATTATAAAACACATCGTGTTTAGTAAGTATCTTGTACAGCTGTGTACACAGCGTATCCTTTCGCTGTGAGGAATAATACTATCTAATAACCCTGGAAAATGTACCAGAAGTGCTGGTAGTTTCATTTCGAGGAGCAACGGATCCAGCTGATGTAGTAAGTCATTTATTCTTAAGTGCTTTGTTCTAATCGCGATATTGAATAGTGTCTGACTGTAAACCGCAAAAAGACTGTTTAAATATGAATTGCGTGTCTGTGTGTAGGCTAAATGATGAATTAACGGCACAGTCACGCGCGCTTTGTTTACTACAGTTATACAGCGCGTGTCTGTGCCGTTCATTCACTCTCGCACCTACATTAGTAAACGTTATGTTTACATGAACACATCCAAGCTATATTGCTATAGCCTACTAAGATGAGTAAAAATAGACTGAAATATGTTGAAATAAAATGTCTGTATAAGCAACAAGCTGCAAATTCACATGTATATACTAATATATCATACACAATTTGTTACAGACTAAATATGAATGTTTAGACAAGATTTTGTGATTAGTTTTGGATAGATTATAAAGTTTTGACTGTAAAAAAAGACTACTGTCACATTAAATAGGTACGCTTTTGTTTACCAATTTCTGCTCATAGTTAAATATACTATAGTATGATGTTTTGTCAAAAATAAAGTAGGTATATTGAATTATCAACTAAGATGTTATTATAGTGTTTGTTCCAATATTCAAACTAATGAATCCTTACCTTTTTAATACGTATGATAAAATGTATACTTTTTACAAAGAAATACACTTGAAATATTGTTAAAATTGTAATTGTTGTTGTAATTGTTACCTATTTGTAATTGGTTAAAATTTCTAATTGTAAAATATGTATATATAGATAATTTCTTTTGTCCTTGCATTCTTTGGGATCCTGTGACACACCTGTGTGAAAGGGCCAATTAATATGCAGCTCATTATGCGGCACATTATCCGGCCTTTGTCTTCTCAGGTGTGAACACGCATATTGCCTTTCCAAACAAAAGGTGTCTTATAAAATTTAAATCAATGTATTGTTTTGTGTAAATGATTAGGCAGGATGATTTTCAGATCATTTTGAAGCAAAAATTCTAGGCAACAACACTCATTAGTCAAAAGTCTTGTGGACACATATTTAGTATGTGTTTTGTGGCCTTATTTCAGACACTTTAAGTTTTAGTTTTTTCAATTACCATGCATAAGCAATATTCTCTCAAAAATACAAACATGTACATACATGTTGCTCACATATTACGGTAGCCCCGTTTGTGCTATATAGAGTGAATTAACACCTTTGCCATTAACATGTTTATAAATAACTGAAAAAAGCACAAATGTCAGAGCATGTCAGAACACCTCAAGGACCCCAAAAACCCCTTAGACCTCAGAGGGTTAAGTATCAATATTGGTTCATCAAAATGAGAATCAATTAAAATCGAGAAATCTGTCATTTCAACCCAGCCCTACCTTTATTGCCATTTACTTTAGCCGCTTGACTCACATGTGCCCACAACAACCTACCCATACCAACCTACACTACCATTAAAAATTCTGGGGTTTGTTTTTTGGAATGTTTTTGAAAGAAGTCTCTTATGTCCACCAAGGCTGCATTTATTTGATGAAGAATACAGTAAACCAATAATACTGTGAAATATAATTACAATTTAAAATAACTGTTTTCTGTTTGAATATGTTTTAAAATGTAAACTATTCCTGTGATGTAAAGCTGTATTTTTAGCAGCCATTACTCCAGTCTTCAGTGTCACATGATCCTTCTAAATCTTTCTAATATGCTTATTTGGTGCTCAAAAATTATAATTTTGTATCAGTGTTAAAAAAAACTGTTTGATATGTTTGTGGAAACCGTGGTAAAAATTTTTTAGGATTTTTTGATGAATAGAGCAATACAAATATTGTTACAAAATATCTTTATGTTACAATCTAGAAGTCTTTACAGTTACGGTAGTGTATGAGAGATCACCATAAAAATTCTGTCTTTATTCACTCTCATGTTATTACAATACCTGTTGGTATTTTCCATAGAATGAAAACCAATGCTGTTCAATAGTGTTTTATCCTTTGTGCACCACATATGATAGAAAGTCATACAGGTTTGGAACGACATGAGGGTGAGTAAATGATGACCTTTAAGATAAAATAAAGCACTAATTTTGCTCACACTGTATATTGTGTAAATTCTTAGCATACTCCAGATGTGCAGGGTGTGATCAGCTAAGTGAATCAAAGCTCCTTATTGGATGAATGTCAGCAAGAGTCCATTACGTCACACACAGCAACATGCACTGTTCATTAAGTTGCTTTTAAGTGCAATCACTTAGACTTCTTAAATTTAGTCGCCTCATTTATCTTGCTCTCCAGAGACCTGAGAATCCGAAATCAATTAGACCATCTTGTATATGTAAGATACAAAGGGTGAGAGCGAGGGGGGAAAGAGGGACTCTGAGTGCTTATCTGTTTTAACGATAAGGCAATGCTATTTAAAGCTGTGTTCAATCATTTATAGATGATGATTATGAATACCTAATGAATAGTGAGCTACAAAAGGAAGCTCACTGGATGCTGGGATCTGCTTTTAAGACACATGCAGGTTTGTTAATATTTCATTACTCAAGGCTGTGGTTTGAAATCCTGCGTGACCGATTCTGTTTTCCAAAGCCAGACTCACCCAAGTTCTCATACTGTGAGAAAATTGTTTGAGATTAATTTCTAAATTTGTATATATATATATATTAGTATTCTATATTAGTTCTTTATCTCTGATCTCAAAGTCTGGCATTGAGTGGGTTAAACCAAAGAGGGTGATAATTCTGTCAAGCCCGAAAACCAAATAAATCGACTCGGTTACTAACGTAACCTCGGTTCCCTGAGAAGCGGGAACGAGTATTATGTAAGTAGCTCACGCTATGGGAAAAACTCCTTTTCTTGAGAATATTGAAGCCAAGTTTTTAAAACACAGTGCAGCTGCACAGCAGACACATAGCTGAGCGTTTAGCGCGGTCATTGGCTGTGCTGCGGCAACTGCACGAACCTATGGCGAGGCGGCTCAGGTGCGCAAACTAGTCAGGCCGCTTCGCGCTCAGGCGCGTCAGAGCCCGCCAGCATGGGCGTGACTTATAGCTATATTAGCCCCCATTTCTGCCATAAAATCAGGTTTAAATCGACTGAAGCACCCTGATTTAAGCACAGTAGCACGGCGGGTTACGCAATAATCGTTCCCTCTTCTCAGGAAACCAAGGTTACGTTAGTAACGGAGTCGTTCCCTTTAGAGAGGTCTCTCGTATTGCGTAAGCCGATAGCGAAATGACCTGCGCTCTAAACTGAGTGGAGAGCACTCACATATGTTTTAGGAACATATCCTTGGCTTAAGGACGACCCTGGAGTCATTGGGCTTGAACTCAAGGCAGGAAGTGTGAGATGCTGCTATGGCTGCTACCTATACTTTGAGCGTGGAGGAGGAACGACCTGCATCCAAAAGCTCTTGTAAAAAGGAGAGCACATCTGGCACTCCGCATGGGTAGGGGTCCAGGCTCCGTGCTGTACACCAGCCGGAGAACACTGACCATTTTAGAGCGTAAAAGCACCTGGTTGAAGGCGCTCTCGCTTCAGTGATGGTTTTCAGCACTCCTTCTGGGAGATACCAGGATACCCATTGAGGGGCCATACATGTAGGGCCTACAAGTCGGGACGGGGGTGCCAGATCGTCCCGTTCGCCTGCATGAGGAGGTCTCTCCTCAGCGGAATCGGCCATGGGGCTGTTTCCAGCAGCTGAGTCAACTCGGAGAACCATAGCTGGTTCTTCCAGAGAGGGGCTACCAAGAGCACTGCACACTTGCTCTCCCTGATCCGTTCAATGACCTGAGGTAGCATTGTGACCGGAGGGAATGCATACAGCAGGGGGCTTGGCCAATTGTGGGCTAGCGCATCCCTGGGCTTGGAGAAAAATGCTTGGCAAAGAGCGTTGTCTTCTGAGGCGAAGAGGTTGACCTCTGCCTCGCTGAAGATGCTCCATATGAGCTGAACCGTTCGTGGATGAAGCGACCATTCCCCTGGGGGGAACATTGTCTCTGGATAGCGTATCCACACCCTGGTTCAGAATGTCTGGCACGTGCACCGCCCTCAGCGAGCGCAGGTGGTGCTGAGCCAATATAATGAGGTTTTTGGCCATGATGTGCAGGTTGCTCGACCCGAGTCCACCCTGGCGATTTATATAGGGCACCACAGACATGTTGTCCATCCGGACCAAGATGTGGTGTCCTTTTAGGTATGGGAGGAAAGCTTGCAGCAATAGTGCGACCGCTCTCATCTCTAGACAGTTTATATGAAGGCGCCTCTCCGGGCTCGACCATAGGCCGGAGATGGGCCTGCCCTCGTAAAGGGCCCCCCAACCTAGGTTGGAGACATCTGTTGAGATAACTTTCTTCTTTGTAATCACGCCTATACTCACGCCAGTTTGGTACCAGCCGGCTGCTTTCCAAGGAGCCAGGGCTCTGATACAGCTGTGGTTCACTTTGATGCGTAAGTGGCCAGATCGCCACGCATGAGCCAGAACACACAGGGTTTTACAGGGTGTACAGTAGACCCAGCTGGAGTACTGATGATGCTGAGGCCATGAGACCTAACATTCTCTGATATCTCTCAAGCGCCCGCTCTGAACGACGCGGCTAGGTGTTGAATGGTGAGTGCGCACTCTGACGTAAGCCGCCCTCTCATTTGTATAGAGTTTATTACTGTTCCCAGGAAGAAAATGCTCTGACAGAGTGATTTTGGAAGCATTGATCCTGAGACCTAGGCATTCTAGATGGCTGAGGAGCCAGGATCTGTGAATTATTAACTGCGCCTCCGATTGGGCTGTAATCAACCAATCGTCGAGGTAGTTTAACACTCGCACTCCCCGTTGCCTCAGGGGGGCGAGAGCTCCGTCCATGCACTTCTTAAATTTACAGGTTCTAGATAGACCTAACGGTAGAACCATGTATTGATAAGCTTGGTGAATAAGCACAGGAGAAAAAAAAGTCTCTCTCTGTTGAATGTGAGTCGCACGGGGCCGGCGTGGGCTCACCTGTTTTTGAACGCTCATTAATACTCTAACCCCGCCGTTGTGAAACGGGAGGGCGCGAGGGGCGGGGTTGCTTTCTGTACTTAAGGAAGCTGGCCGCGAGTGCAGTGAAGAGAGCAGCATGTCCTTGCAGTGAGAACAGCCATTGTAACTGTGAGTGAATGCAGTTTCAGTGTGGCTGGATCCTCAGGCACGAAAACGCATTCATTGTGTCCGTCTGAGTCATGTAGACAGTTCTTGCATGACGCGCAAAACAGACTTTAAAATGTGCTTTACACATCTGTGTTCATGACTACTATAAGTTTCACCTGCTGTCAGAGCCGGCAGACGGGTGAACATGGGTCTCTGGCGCGAAAGGCTCAGATTCCACCATTGAACCACAGGGGTGAAATGATGTAAGACAGTTAGCGCGAGCATAGAAGAGAGCTGCATGTTCTCACCTGAGAACAGTTTTTGTGAGTGACGCGGTTTCAGTGTGGCTGAATCCCATGCATGGAAACTCACTCATAGTGTCCGTCTGGGTCATGCAGAGAGCTCGATAGGGCTCTGCATGATGCGCGAAATGGGGGTGTGAGGGCGGGGTAGCTCTCTTGAATGTAGAGAGAGCTAGCCGCGGGCGTGAGGGGACGAGCGGCATACTCTGAAGCGAGAGCCGCCACCCGTGGAAAGTGCAACTTCTGCATGGCAGGTCCCAGGCATGAAGCACACTCGCTGTGAAACATATTCTTACAAACAGTGAGTCGCAGCGGCGAACACACTTTATGCTTTAAAGGATATAGCGCGCCGGATGGCACAACAGAACGGCGGGCTGAAGGCGGCGTCCTCAGACTGCTTCGCGGGTCGCTCGTTCCATTGAAAGACTTTTCGACGGCGACGAAGAAGGCTTCTCAATCCAGAGGTCAGCGAAATGGACAGTTCGCTGAAGGAGATTAAATCTAATTTTATGGCAGAAATGGGGGCTAATATAGCTATAAGCCACGCCTATCCTGGTGATTCAGGCCTATCCAGGCGCGTCAGAGCGGTCATTAGCTGTGCTGCGGCAACTGCACGAAACTATGGTGAGGCGGCTCAGGCGCGCGAACCATGGCTCTGACGCGCCTGGGCGCAAAGCGGCCTGATTGGTTCGCGCGCCTGAGCCGCCTCACCATAGTTTCGTTCAGTTTCCGCAGCACAGCCAATGACCGCGTTAGACGCTCCGCTATGTGTCTGCTGTGCAGCTGCACTGTGTTTTAAATGTGGCTTCAATATTCTCGAGAAAAGGAGTTTTTCCCATTAGCGTAAGCTACTTACGCAATACGAGAGACCTCTCGAAAGGGAACTGTATTTTCAGCCTTTATCATCATATTGTCAAGTTCATTTTCTCAATAAACAAGATTGAACTCATCATCTCATAACTGTGTGAGATTCAATATGTCAATATAATATCAGTATTCAATATAATATTATACTGCAAACTTGTGTACTGCATGTGATCATTTACCTCTTTTGGTTGTACAGCAAATCTTATGAACAGGCAATATGTCTATGTAACTTCTTTAATTCTTGCAGTTTCAGGGTAGGGATTCAGAGCACAGGAAATAACAGTCTGCTGCATTTCACTCAATTATAGGAGAGTGACGCAAATCAAGAAATACCTCAGTGACAGTAATATCTCTCACAGATCAATACAGAGTTATATGAATGAGAGCATGATGGTGTGCTTAGTATTGTCTGAGATTAAAAATCGTTATATCACATATTTACAGATTTATTTTACAGTTTTAACTGTGAATCAGGCTCAGGGTGCATATATACAGTACGCACATTCTTCTTGTGCTATATCTTCAACTGGAGCACAGCAGTGAAAAAGTGTTTCCTGCTTGCTCTGTCCAATTTTTGCTACTTACTGTCATCTTAAAGACAATGAGACTGGATTCATCTTACGAGTTCTGCACAGTTAGAGAATCTGAAATGCTGAAGTGTTGCAGTAACATGTTTACCTCTATGGAGGGATTGTAATGGAATGACAGGATAGAGACGATGATAGAGGGAAATTAGCTTTTCAGAAGACAGTGGAAGTGTTTTTTGTTGGACCCTGATCAAAAGCAGATTGCAGGTCTGTGCTGCTAATCTATTCTGCCAGCTAAAATAATTGGATCCACACAGTATGTCATGCAATTTGATTAGGACCATGACATTATTCCTATACTCTGAGAACAAGAGAAAGTAATGTATTTGCCACCACTGTGAGAGGATCTTCATATAGACACAGGTGAACACTTGTTCCTGCTCATCAGCCTTAGTTAAGAGGTTAAATGTTTACAGTATTTGTATGCTCGAGGATGAATGAATGCCATGTTATGTGGATTGCATATGTGTGCGTTTCTGTTCATCTCTATGCATAAAGATAATTAATTCATAGTTGCCATTGTTGTGTTGCCATACTTGTTTAACTGATTGTGTATATAGTCAGTGAGTTTTATACCCTCACAAATAAGGTTGGTTCTTTCTAGTAAATCATAAACATACAGCATAACCTTATTCCCGAACGAATGACTTGAATGAGTCTGTTCTTTTTAGTGAATCAAGCACATGCAGATTTAAAATAGCTTTAAAGGGGTGGTAAAACACGATTTCACTTTTCTAACTTTAGCTAGTGTGTAATGTTGCTGTTTGAGCATAAACAACATCTGCAAAGTTACAGCGCTCAAAGTTCAAAGCAAAGGGAGATATTTGCTAGTTTTAAAGAAATCAATTTCTAAGGACTACAGCAAACGGCCGGTAGGGACTACACGACATTCCTCCAGGGTTGCTGACATCACTAACCCCACTAAACCCCTCCTCCGAGAATACTAAATAAGGGGGGGCGAGGCCATTTTTGCTTTGGAGAAGAGTTGTTGTGGTATAACGTTAGTTGGCTGTTGTTGCCGCAATGCCGTCGAAACGCTGTTTTCATCCGGATTGCAGGTCCAATTTGTTCAGCCTTCCTAGGGTCGGGGGAGTTAGGGATCAATGGTTAATTTATTTTTAACTCTGTCCCTCATAATTATTACCCAAATCTCGCTCTCTGTGCGAGAGCGAGATCTCGCACAGAGATCTCTGTGCGAGATCTCTGTGCGTCTTTGGCTCTGCAAACCAGCTTGTTAAATGCTCATTCATACCTAACGTTACAAACTTTTTTTAAATCTCAACAGCGAACTTGGAATTAGTGTAAATTATTCTTTGATTAGAGCTTTTATGTATTGTTTATCTACATGCTTGTTTATCTACAGTCATGCTAAACATGGTTCTGTGTTTGATTTGGCTACTGAAACGTTAGTAAAGCCAATGTTTAGTGTTCGTTTTGGGTTAATAGTTCTGGCGACAGATATTTGGCTACAATCGTTCTAAAAATACAAAAGTAACGGTGCCATACAGTCAGTAACGATCACTATCGATCCGCAGTATTTACTCAAAAAAATCCCTTTGAGGACTGTAACATTAGTATAATTTGTTAGAACGATTATATGAAATTCTTGTTTATGAATATGAAGCTTATTTTTTGTAATACTATAATAATTAGTACAATTTAATTACAGCGTATCTAAAAGGTCACGAGACAGAAACAACAACAAAAAACAAACCTTTCTGAAACGTCGTTTAACAGCCATTCTTGAACAGATTCTGCTCGATCATTTTCACTAACATTCTCTGGGTCCGATTGACGGCATTGTTTATAATACACCAAAGCACAAACTACCGGTAAAGATAAGGGGCGTGACGTTTCCGAAAAACGTGCACTAGGCGGTTAGCGAATCGCAACACACTGGGCCAGCTAACCAATCTGAGCCCATTGCGTATTTTTGAGGGACTGGCTTCATAGAACCTGGAAACCATCCGACCGTTTTTACAAGGAGGGACAGAGCAGTGTAGAATAAAAGTAAAATATTGAAAAGTAATGTAATTTTTTAAAAACGAAGCATTAACACATGTTACAGTGCACCCCACAAACACAATCAAGCCTTTGAAAAAATGTGTTTTACCACCCCTTTAAAGCTACAATATGTATTTTTTTCGCCGCTAGGGGTTGATAACCTCTTTCAATAACAAAGGCGTAGGTTGATGACGCATAAGCGGAATTATGGAACTTGTCGTCATGCTGATGGATCTAATAATGTTTATGGATGAGTGAGTAGATTGATGTTTTTAACATGACTGTGGTATGAAGCAGGTGCTAATGAGAGACAGATATCAGCGCCACACGCGAGTCCCGCAGATATAAAGGAATAAGGACTTCATTCTAACGAACTACCCACAAGTGCTGAATTAAAACTCACACAGGTCAGTTTATTAGACAAATGAAACTTGAGGTAACGCAGCGCTGTTTCACTTGGTCTACACTATCACACTAAACTGCATTTGAGCGTGTTGAAAGTTATAATGTTATTATATGTGTTAGTATGTCTGTATGAGACTAGCAGTAAGCTAGATCAACATTAGAATAACGTATTTGGATTGCATGTGTGCCATCTCTGAGAATACGTCCAAGATTTTTTAAATATTTATTTGGTAAATGTACTAAAAACATTAATAAAACCATTAATAAACTGAAAACATACAAGGAACCAGAACCATTCATTTTTTTTTACAATTCCCAACTATACTCACAAAATTCAAAAGTAAAGTAGAATGCATTCTTCCTTTATCCTGAAGGTGTACAGTTACTGTATCTTGTGCTTTCTTAAATGACCTGTGGTCCCTGCAGGTTTAAGTTGCATTAACTGTGCATGTTCTCTTACTCTGTTGGTTTGTTTTTGTTCAGCATCCTATCAACCTGTTTACCTGTATCAGTCTGTCAGAGAGCAGATGCACCTGGGGTTAGGTGATTTTGTTTAGGTGTACTGTATGAAAGAAGTTTAGTATCTATCAAGCCTGAGGGTTTTAGTATTTTAAAGATTACTCACTAACACCTTTAGATTAGAGTGGTATTATCTAGACTAGAGGATCCAGTCTTTTTGTAAGTAACGAGTCCCTTAGGGAGGTAGATGCTGTGTGTACTGTGTGCATGTTGTTTGTAGCAGCCCTAACTCACAAATCCCTAAGTGGGACCCCTGGCTTCAAAGATGCTTTTGTAATCTGGATTTGAGGAAAAAATGCTCTGTAGGTTTGGTGTCTAAGTGGAAGCTACATGTGAGATGAGGAATAGATTAAGGGGAACAAGCGATTATTTTTTTTTTATTTAGTTATTTTGGGGATTTTGGGGAAATGAGGGTTCCCTTTCAAGGGAACTCAAGCTGCGTCGCTGTGACGCTGTGGTGCCCCTGCGTGATTGCGTCGTGAAGCACGTGTATAATCAGGTTTCTTCTCATATGAGGCACCAGTGCTGCGATTGTCCAGTTCTGAGGAATGTCGTCAGCATTGATGCAGGGGATTATGAGAATTCGTCATCTCATATCCCTGTTGATGAGGAGCTTATTGAGGTTGTGACTTGTGCTGTGGCTAAATTAAATATAGATTGGCCAGCCATGAAACATGAAGTTTGCTAGATGAAAGATTCCTACTATCTAGATCACAGCCTCCTCGTTGGGGCTTGCCGTTTTATCCTGTTAACTAAACAGGATAACCCAACTAAACCGCAGGGTTCAGAAACTCAAGTTCAAGATGCTTACACTCAAACAGATCATGTCAGATTCAGTCAGAGGACTGGTTTGTCACGATAGACTTTAGGGCTGCAACAACTAATCGATATAATCGATAATAATCGATTATGAAAATCGTTGTCAACGAATGTCATTATCGATTAGTTGCTCTGCTTACGTCACGGGGAGAATTTACTGGTGATTGGTTGAAACAGGCCTATCATGATGCGGCACACACGCAAGGTCTCTCTCCCTGTGCCGCTCTGTCGTGCGCGCGCTACACAGTTTGGACTTTGGAGCACTCTCTTCTGTCTCGCATGCGCTCTCTTGCTTGCACGCTCTAGATTCCAGGAGTTTGAACTAATTTGCGGGCATCAGGGAGCCGCTATCAATATGCGGGAGACTCCCGGAACTTCCGGGAGACTTGGGATGTCTGTATTTTGTCTCGGGCATCAGGTTGTGCAATCATTTCGCTCGCAACATAAGTGATGGATTAAAATAGCGCTACGCAGAAATAGGCTAAATTAAAACGGTGTTTAGAAAGTGAAGCACTAAATATAAAGGCAGTTATTAACAGCAGCAGTAAAAGATTGTTTTTTAGTCACTGTAGTCAGTGGTTTTCAGCTAATGCTTGTGCACTAATGCATCATTTTCTTGTCCTTTTAATCAAGCCTGTTTGCTGCGTCTCCATTCCGTTCTCTTTTTATAGCATTTGTCTTCTATTAAGTTTTAATTGTTTTACAAACGCGATCTACTGCGGCTCTACTACGTTCACACGCTTTTTTCAGTCTTTCTATATTTATTTTAGCAATTTATCCTTATAATTAATTGAATCTTAAATAAAAATTAAATGAATTATGTACTTTACATGTTTTTGGTTTCTATCTTCACATCTGAACATGTCTGTGTAAATTAGTTTTTAACAAAAATTATGTTAAAACAATGTTGTATATAATTTAGATTTTTTTGTTTTTCATGGTTGTCAACTTGCCATCAGCAATTATCATTAAAAACAATGCAAATATTGATATTAGTAAAACTCAATGTGTGGCTTTTCTACACTTTTACACATAAATACCATGATTAAGGGTTTTATTTAGTTGTAATAAACAAAAAATCAAATTGAAATTTTATCCGATTAATCGATTAATCGAAAAAATAATCGTCCGATTAATCGATTATGAAAATAATCGTTAGTTGCAGCCCTAATAGACTTGAAGGACACTTACTTCCATGTATCCATCCATCCCCATCACACGAAGCGTACCAATATCAGGTTCTTCCTGTCGGCCTAGGTTTGGCGCACTTTCACAAAATGCATGGATGCAGCTCTGGCTCCACTTGAGACCCCAGGGCATCCGCGTGTTGAATTACATCGACGATTGGTTGATTTTAGCTCAGTCCGAGCAGATGGCGGTTTGGAATCGAGATGTCGTTCTGTCCCACTTAAAGGTGCTGAGGTTGAGGCTCAACGCCAAGAAGAGTGTGCTCCTCCCGTCTCAGAGGACCACTTTTCTAGTTGTGGTATGGGATTCGACAACGATGCAGGCACAATTGTCACCTGCACATATTACTTTGATTCTCTCAGCCATAAATGGGGTAAAACTAATTGCCCTGTTGGTACAGTACTCGATTATCTGAAAGAACGTTTCTCTGCGGGTTTATCTCCTTCCACCTTAAAGGTGTATGTGGTGGCTATATCTACTTACCACACTCCTCTGGGTGGTGCATCATTGGGGAAAGATCCTCTTATTTCTCGTTTCCTTCGTGGCACCCTGAGGCTGAGCCCTGCACTGCGCACTAGAGCACCGGCTTGGGATTAGGCCATTGTATTGGAAGGGTTGGCTTTTGCTACCTTCCTTAGTTCCTTACACTAAAAACTTTATTTCTACTTGCTATTTCTTCTATCAAGAGAATTGGAGATTTGCAATCCTTGTCGGTTGCTCCTTCGTGTCTAAAATTTGCACCTGGTATGGTGAAAGCCTTTCTTCACCCTAGGCTGGGTTACTAATGTTGCGGGCCCGATAGTGCTGCAGGCCTCCACCTTTTAATACACCAGATCAAGAAAAACTTAATCTGCTGTGCTCTGTGCAGGCTTTGGATGTCTACGTACACAGAGCTGCCCTGTGGCGTAAATCGGATCAACTATTCTTCTGTTTCGGGTCACCAAGAAAAGGTTACCCTGCATCCAAGCAGAGGATGAGCAAGTGGGTAGTCGAGACTCTCTTGCTTATAAGGTGGCTGGTCAGCCTTCACCTTTGGCTGTCCGGGCCCATTCTACCAGAAGTATAGCTGCCTCAAAGGCTTTATTATTGGGGGTTTCCCTTCATGACATCTGTGATGTGCCAGGCTGGTCCTCACCGCATACATTTGTTAGATTTTATGACTTGGATCTAGGCTCCACTCCAGGGTATGGGGTGCTTGTTTCTTAGTGTGCGCAATGATTTCACACAGAACAGGCATTTGCTATTATGGCGTCATGGGTATAGTGTTCCCACAGCGTCTCGATGCAGCTCGAGTTTCCTTGAAAGGGAATGTCTCAGGTTACGTATGTAACTCTGGTTCCCTGAAGAGCGAACGAGACGCAGCGTCGCCCTGCCATACTCCCTGCATGCCTGTGATCGAGTTGCTTCGGCCTATCAGAAGCTAACGCGGTCTGTTTTCAGGTGTGCTTTACAGTTTCCTGGTCAATGACGTCACCCGCCTATGACGTCTCGTCACACCATTGGACTGATTATACGCATGCTTCACGACACAATCACGCAGGGGCGTTCCCACAGTGTCTCGACGCACCGTCTCATTCCCTCTTCAGGGAACCAGGGTTACATGCGTAACCTGAGACGTTATTTGTAGTTCACAGTTGAGCTGAAATGGATGCACACCTGAAAGAAGCCAATAACTGCATATAACGCTGACATACACATGCACAAATGTCCCTGGCTTTTAATTATACACAAATGACATATAAACATTTAATGAACATTACTTTTGCTCACACCCCGAAGTAGACCTGATAGGGCAAATCAACAAGGGACCTTATATGCTTTAAAAAACACAAAGCCTATTTTCCAGTTTTAACATCTGACATTTTACTTTGAAAGCCTTTCAACATCTGTATTCAGTTGAATATCTTCTTTTATCTCCGTTGTAAATTTCACAACTCTTAAATATTATCTCAGCAAAAAAGGCACAAATACTGCATCCAAAATTACATACGTTCCGTATACACACTTTAAAATAAATGTTCTTTAATAGCAATAATGGTTCATTGAAGACTTTTAACACATATGTAACCCTTCTATTGCACAAAAGGTTCTTTATAGTGAAAAGGTTCTTCAGATTATTAAAATAAACTTCATACAAAGAAAAAAATATATTTTTGTAAGAATTGTTGACCGAAAGGTTCTTTGGGGCACCCAAAATGGTTATTTTTTTGCATCACATTTTTAAGAGTTTAGGTATTACATTTGACTAAACTTTGTGACCATTAAAAAAGTATGTTCTATGTCAGGACCCAGATTTTCCCATGGACAGCCGCGACCCAATTTCTTTTTTAGGAATTTGACTGTATAATATATATATATATATATATATATATATATATATATATATATATATATAAATGCCATAGAATATTTATGCCAACAACTGAAGTTCAAAGACAAAATTCTAAAGATGGCTGCGCACTTATTTCTCTGGTGCATAAGGTACAAGACAAGGAACGCACCAGACCCTGACAGTGTTTCTCTATCTTGGCCCCTATCTTCACACAGATCACTGGACCTGTGCTAAGTTCCTTCCTGCTTCAAATGCTCCACCATCATCCCCATCCCAAATAAACCCATAATCACAGGACTGAATGACTACAGACCTGTTGCCTTAACGTCTGGTGAAAGACTGGTGTTGGCGTACCTGAAGGACATTACTGGACCCTTGCTTGACCCCCTGCAGTTTGTTTATCAAGCAAACAGGTCTGTTTATGATGCAGGTCAACATGGGGCTGCATTACATCCTGCAACATCTGGACAAACTAGGGACTGGGACTGAAATGCTTCCAATACTAATTTTTGGCAGAATAGATAAACAATACCAGCTGCGCTTTCTCGCTCTCTCATGATCTCTCCGACAGCGAGTTGACACATAAACCCACCTCTCCTCACGCACTCGTTTCATTTGCTCCGGATGAATATTGTTGGTGTAACAGTGCTTCAATTTCTGCGTGGGATTGCACAAATTACGCATAATATTACTCATTCACACCGATGTTCTGCTTACACCCAAAGTGCGCACACATAAGTAGTAGTAGTAGTAGTAGTAGTAAAATCTTTATTTGTCCCTTTACAGGGCAATTTAAGTAGCTTCAAACCTCACAAACATACAAATTTTATAAAACAAGAAAAAAAAAAAAAAAAAAAAAAAAAAACAGCAAAACATCACAGAAACCCCGGGCATTTATGATAAATCTTCGTATAGCTACTATTTAAGATTCACGGTACCTTTTCTTTGTTTCAAATAAGTATTTACACTCATAACTGCGTTTGAAACAAAAGACCTAGAGGCTTTAGCGGTCCTCCACTTGGGCACTCTATATCGCTTTCCTGAGGGAAGCAATTTAAATTCTAGAAACAAAATGTGGGATGTATCTTCTAGAATAGTTAAAGACTTCCTAAGAACATTTCTCTCGCACAAAGCAGACAAACCCAACTGAACAGATCCTGTAATCTTTGACCCTAAATTAATAATGTGCTGAAGCTGGGATCTACTTTTAACATTTAATCCATAAAACCAACAGATCATAGCAAAGGTTAAAACACTTTCAATGAAAGATCTATAAAACATTATCAATATGGATTTATCTACTTCAAAGGACTTAAGCTTCCTCAGTAAATATAACCTTTTTTGTGCTTTCGATACAATAGAATTTGTGTTTTCCACCCACCTAAGTTTATCATCAATCAATGTACCCAAATACTTATATGAACTGACCTTCTCAACCTCTTTACCCGCAATAACTACTTTAGATGGAGTTCCGACAGAATTGTAAAATTCTATGGTCATATCCTTAGTTTTGGATACATTAATTTGTAAATGAGAACTCTCACACCAATCCAAAAAATATTTCAAAATGGGCCCATGCTCTGTGTCACCTTGATTTAACAAACTCAGCACCACAGTATCATCGGCATATTTAATAATATGTCTGTCTGGATATTGACTTCTACACCTATCTGTAAATAAAATAAATAATAAAGGTGAAAGAATACAACCCTGTGGGCAGCCCACTGAAGAATACAGTTCCCTGGAATGTTCTCCATTTACCCGTACCATTTGAGATCTTCTGGTCAGAAAATCTAAAATCCAGGCCACCAGACACTTAGGAACATTAAATTCAGAAAGCAAACGTTCAGCTAAAAGGATTGGTCGAATAGTATTAAACGCTGAAGAAAAATCTATAAATAATAAACGAGCATGATGCTTACCGATATCCACATGTTTATATATGTAATTTAAGAGTGTCAGAGTGGCATCTTCCACACTCCTATTTCTCCTATAGGCAAATTGTAGCGGATCAATCAGCTGACTAGTATGCTCTACGAGCCAAGATTTAACAATTCTCTCAAAACACTTCATTAATAATGATGTTAAAGAAATTGGTCTAAAATCATTAATTTGTTTGGCATTGGTCTTTTTAGGAATTGGTACAATAATTGATTTTTTCCACACTGAGGGTACTCTGTGTAATTTCAATGAAGTCTGAAAAATAAAATGACTAATATCACAGAGCTGATAAGCACAACTCTTCAACACTCTCCCACTGACTTTATCTGGCCCAGGGCTTTTATTTTGTTGGGTGGTCTGTAAAACCCTCAAAACAGAAGCTTTATCAATTTGCAGATATTCCTCCGTTTTCAAACCAGAATAAAAATCCCTATTCATTTTATTAAAATCGTGTGTATCGAATCGTCTAAAAAAATCATTAAATTTATCTGCTATCTCTCCCTTTCCTATCCTAGACTCAGTTAAAATAGTTCCAGTTGATTCTTTATTTTTTACACCAGCCATTACTTTTATTTCTTTCCATGCTGACTGAATGTTTCCCTTAATAAACTTCTCCTCCATTGATTCCCTATATTTCAATTTTGCCCTCCTAATTTCTCGTTTTACTTCCTTATTAACCTGCCTCTTTTCCAAATCTGTTCCTTGGTAAAAAACCCGTTTCTTCTCATTTAAAACATATTTCAATGATTTTGTCACCCAAGGCTTATTATTTGAGTAGATTCTTACATTTTTCCTAGGTATCACAGACTCTTCACAAAAGTGAATATAAGAACTCACAACATCAGCTAGGTCATCAATGTCTACACAGGAAGTTTTAAAAATATCCCATTCAGTCCTATCAAAACAGTCTTGTAACTGTAAGATATTATCATCAGTCCATCTTTGAAAAGACGCAATGACTGGCCTTGTTCTCTTCAACACTGGTTTATAACATGGTTGCAGAAACACCACATTATGGTCTGCACAACCAATTGGGGGTCTGGCAAAGGATCTATAAGCGTTCGGAATTGACCCATAACATAAATCAAGTGTTTTTTGATGACGTGTAGGACAGTCAATATATTGCTGGAAATTTAAAATTCCCTCCAAGGAACATTTGTTAAAATCCCCCATAATAAAATGGGGAGCATCCGGTGAACGCAACTGATACCGCTGTACCACCTGACTGATGATATCCGCTGCCTTCTGAGCATCAGATTTCGGGTGAATATATACCACTGAGACAAAAAGTTGCTGAAATTCTCTTGGCAAATAAAAAGGCCGGATGGATACAGTCAGTAGTTCTATATCAGCAGTACACATTTCCTCACGTACAATCACTGTCTTTGCCCATCGATTGTTCACGTACAAACAGACACCTCCTCCTTGAGACTTCCCTGTGACTGAAGGGTCACGGTCCAGCCTTAGAGGTTCCCCAAACCCGTCCAGAGACAGTTCGGTGTCAGAATCCTTCCCGTTTAACCAGGTCTCTGTCAATGCAATCATACAAGCATCTCTGTACTCCCGCAAACAGCGCACATTTGCCTGCAGCTCATTCATTTTTCTTCGTAAGGATTGCACATTCGCGAGAATTATACTGGGCAGTGGGATTCGCTTAAACCCCAACTTTTTTAGTTTCAGTCGGATTCCTCCGCGCTTCCCCCTCTTCCTCGTCTTGATATTAAAATCCCAATTTTCGTACCTTGTGTTTCCTTGCAAGTCCGTACTCCAGCTCGCCACAGTCCTTGGATAATTTCCACGCAATTGGAGCAACAATTCCCGGCTGTATTGTAGCGTTGGATATCGTGAGGATTCTCGGGCACTCCAAACAACCCCGAAAAATGTCAAAACCGTCAAAAACCAAAACCAATCCATTTCGTCTGATGAATCTTAAATATATTAAAGAAAAAGTGCTCCGGGTAACTGAGTTTCAAACATAAAACAAAAACAAGGAACGAGAGACAACTTTTGTATTACTAAGCACACCAAACACACGAGGCACACGCTATCGGTCGCTACAAGAGCAGCGCCCCCGATAGCGTGTGCCTCGTGTGTAAAGCCGTCCCTCAGCACTAAATGTAGTTATTTTTGCCTAAACAGTCGAATACACACAAAATAATGTCAAAATGCTGGTCTTTGTGAGTATTTACGTAAACACAGTCAGTTATGTTTTAAGTTAACGTAAACAGAAAATGCATGTGTAACAGTATAATGGATCAGTGCGTTAGGTCTTAAAGTGACAGCAGCCTAATATACCTGTTGCCAAATTATGAGATATTATTAAAAATATCTATATGGCAGTTTTTCCCCATGGTATTGATGTCAAAATTGTGGCCAGTGAAAATGCTGAGTGGCTAGTAACTTTGGAAAACCACTAGACACAGTGGCTGGTGAGCAAAAAAGTTAATATCAGGTCCTGTGTGCATGCATGTATGTATGTATATTCATTCTATTAGGGCTGTCAAAATTAACACGTTAACGCATACAGTTATTTTTGTCAGTTTAACACGTTAAAAATATTTTTTTCCATCATTCTTTGGCTGCGCTACAGTATATGATCACGCTATAATTTATTCAAGTGCTATTAAACCATTCAAGTACAATAAGACGCATATATTTTTTTATTATCTGTGTCATGTCACTGTCATTCTGTCTGTGCTGTGGAAGCTTCTTTCACTAAGACAAATTTCCTAATGTGTAAACATACTTGGAAGTTAAGCTCATTCTGATTCTGACTCTGATGTATGTGTCAAAAAAAAAAAAAAAAAATATATATATATATATATATATATATATATATATATATATATATATATATTAGTGCTGGGCAACGATTAAAATTTTTAATCGCGATTAATCGCATGGTTTTCTTGCGATTAATCGCGATTAATCGCATTGTTATGCGCAAAATTGAATAATGACTTCTAAAGTAATGTATTGCGCACTTTTGATTTAAATGTACTGCTATATACACAAAAGTGCAATAACTTTAAACAAATAAGGTGCTTTTATAGCAGCAGTATTCCCTTTACATAGTAATCTCAAATCTCAACTTAAACATTAATGTAATCAAATCAAATATTTAAACAAAGCTATTTGCTACTGCCAGGGCATTACCTTTTATCTAGTTTGTTAAAACGAGTCCAGTTTTCTTGTTTTTTTTCTGAACAGGTATCAACAGGTATCTTTTATCAGGGAGCAGCAGAAACAGTCTATGTAGTAGTCAGAGGTCATGATCACTACTATATAAGTCGACCAACGTTACTTATAGTAGCTTAGGTTTGGTCATGCCATGGTTTCCCACGTAAGATTCCATTAAACAGAGTAAAAAAAACAATTTATACTTTATACTCACGCTGTTGCTGTGTAGCGCGCGTACACTTCGGCGTACCCTGACGTGCACCTCTCCAAAAATGTAACGTCAATTCTTTGCGTACCGCAAGCGCTGTGATTGCTACAACCGCTCCTCGGGTTTCACATGCTCCCTCTGCATGTGTAATTGCGCGTCAACGCGGACAACGACGCAGAGATATAAATGAAAACCAACGCGTAGACTATAGCGTATTGTCTTCGGCGTAAGTCCGACGCAGAAGTATAAATCAGCCAAGAGTGAGGTGAAGTGGTCGAGCACAAGGTGCAGCGACAAGCGGGTGCGTTCCTGTGAAACTGTTGCGGTCATGCTCGCCTCACGCACGCGCCCGCGCGTTGCCGAAGTTGAATGGTCTATAACTTTTTATAAAGGACGCGCAGCACAAATCATTAGAAGAGAGACTGATCCTCGGCTCGCTGTTAGTGAGTTTCCAGAATCTAAATGGTTATTATCTATATGTTTTATAGGTACTATCCATAGAGCGCCTGTCATTCACTCGCGGAGTGCAACCCTTTAACTGTTCACCAGAGAGAACCTGCCTCTCTCCACTGCTTGTTTGGGTGGGTTATTTGCTGGCTGACCAACATCCCACCCCTCCTGTGATCATGGTTTGACTGTTGGCCTATGTGTATTCAGAGCCAGTGAGCAACGGGCTTTCAAAATAATAATAATAAAAAACTGCGTTAACGTGCGATAAAAAAATTGTCGGCATTAATTAATAAATGCGTTAACGCGATAATAACGCGTTAACTTGCCCAGCCCTAATATATATATATATATATATATATATATATATATATATATATATATATATATATAGGTCCTTCTCAAAAAATTTGCATATTGTGATAAAGTTAATTATTTACCATAATGTAATGATAAAAATTAAACTTTCATATATTTTAGATTCATTGCACACCAACTGAAATATTTCAGGTCTTTTATTGTTTTAATACTGATGATTTTGGCATACAGCTCATGAAAACCCCAAATTCCTATCTAAAAAAATTAGCATATTTCATCCGACCAATAAAAGAAGTGTTTTTAATACAAAAAAAGTCAACCTTCAAATAATTATTTAATTATCCCTAACTTCAGATTTGATTGTGATCTTCTGCCGCTGTTTCTGGTTCAAAAGTGGCTTGACCTGGGGAATGCGGCACCTGTAGCCCATTTCCTGCACATGCCTGTGCACGGTGGCTCTGGATGTTTCTACTCCAGACTCAGTCCACTGCTTCCGCAGGTCCCCCAAGGTCTGGAATCGGTCCTTCTCCACAATCTTCCTCAGGGTCCGGTCACCTCTTCTCGTTGTGCAGTGTTTTTTGCCACACTTTTTCCTTCCCACAGACTTCCCACTGAGGTGCCTTGATACAGCACTCTGGGAACAGCCTATTTGTTCAGAAATTTCTTTCTGTGTCTTACCCTCTTGCTTGAGGGTGTCAATGATGGCCTTCTGGACAGCAGTCAGGTCGGCAGTCTTACCCATGATTGCGGTTTTGAGTAATGAAACAGGCTGGGAGTTTTTAAAAGCCTCAGGAATCTTTTGCAGGTGTTTAGAGTTAATTAGTTGATTCAGATGATTAGGTTAATAGCTCGTTTAGAGAACCTTTTCATGATATGCTAATTTTTTGAGATTTTGGAATTTTGGGTTTTCATGAGCTGTATGCCAAAATCATCAGTATTTAAACAATAAAAGACCTGAAATATTTCAGTTGGTGTGCAATGAATCTAAAATATATGAAAGTTTAGTTTTTATCATTACATTATGGAAAATAATGAACTTTATCACAATATGCTAATTTTTTTAGAAGGACCTGTATATATTTATAATAAAAAAAATGTCAAGTTGCCAGACATGAATGATTAAAATGAAGAGAAAATGTTATTTGTCTTTTTCAAGATAATATACATTATAAAATGTATACAAAGACAGTTACTATTGTGGTATGAACAATAAAACAAACACTTAAACTGCAAGCTACACATATTATAGAAATAAATTAAAATATGAACAGGGCCTTAAGTTTTGAGCTGCAAATGACATCTTCACATTAATTTGAAATTGACCTGACATCCTATGACATGCGATTCATTTAAATTTAAAATTTGAATATTAGTCTACACTTACACCACATATATTATGATCACATGCCTTACAACAGGAAACATTTTAGAGGGGTATTTTTAACTTCTTATTAATCTAACACTAACATTAAGTGATTTCTTTTGAAAGTCAGTTGCCCTTTTTGACATGTGTGTTGCTGTAACCTGTTTCATCTATCCCAAACTTTCAGTGAAGATTTAAATTGTACTTTTTTAAGATTAATTTAATTTAGATTACTAATCATCCACATGGGCCATTGGTGCTTGGACCCCAAAGACTTCCTCTTGCGACTATATTTTGTTTTTAATTATAGTAAAGATGTAGTATAGATGATATAGTATAGATCAGTGGTGGGCCGTCAGGGCCAGCAAGGCCTTCTCTGCTGGCCTAAACACTATCAGAATCACTGACTTGCACTTTAATATATTTTTTCCATGAATGAGTATTAAATTATTCCCAGTTGTCCATTCTCTTAATCTCACAGCTTTTCTCTTGGTTGCGCTGCTTCCAGTTTTGTATATTTATTTTAGCACTTTTATCCAATTATATTTCAGCCATCATGTGTTGCCAGGATAAAATAAATCTGCCTTGAGGCCTTCAGAATCGACAGTGCGGGCACCTGTATCTTAAAATGAACGGATATTAAACCGTTGCTTTAACCAATCAGATAATCAGTCAGATTTAATCAGCCAATCAGATTTCGATTTGACTGCACCGGAGCCATCTAGCAGGCGTACAATAACGTCGGCATTTTCACGTGCTTTGATTGGGTGGTCAGAGCGTGTACCATTACTGGTAGTCAGAGGCTGAGCTAGCTAACTACATCTGTAGCGAACTGCATAAACTAAAATACATTCCTGTAGATTTTATAGTTTTTCAACCCACAAATTAATGTTTCTTTTAAGGGTGTCACGATTTCGATTTTAAATCGAAATCGATTGAAATTAATTCACAATCTCGAACTTCGAATTAAAAAATGGAATCGTCGATGCTGCCACGCCCCCATGTCACGTCCGGTCGGCGTGCCAAGCGGAAAAAAACACGCGTGTTGAAGTTCTGCGAGTTTATGGTCAACCTCCTCTAACTTAGCTACAGCCACTCAAAAGATAGCATGGCAACTGCAGATGCCGGAGACCCACTGACAGAACTTGAACCCCCTCCTCTTTCATTGAAGTCGCAGGTGTGGACGTTTTTTGGATTTCCAGTGAGTTATGTTGACAACGTTCGCGCTTCAAAAAAGCCACAGTTTGCAGACATCCCAAGTCTCGCGGAAGTTCCGGGAGTCTCCCGCATATTGATAGCGGCTCCCTGATGCACGCAAATTAGTTAAAATCTCCCGGAATCTAGAGTGAGCGAGCAAGAGCGCGCATGCGAGACAGAAAAAACTGTGCTCCAAACCGTATAGCGCGCGTACGGCAGAGAGGGAGAGAGCGAGAGACCTTGCGTGTGTGCCTCATGAAGCGCATGTAAGACAGAGAGCATCGTGATTGGCCGGTTTCGGCTTTAAAAAAAGTAAATGTAAAAATCGACAATCGAATCGAACCGTGACCTTAGAATCGAAAATTTAATCGAATCGAGGATTTGGAGAATCGTGACACCCCTAGTTTCTTTCCCTCCTCGACCCCCAGCAGGTTCAATACTACCGGAAAAAATCCCTTATTCAGCCTTATTAGGATGGATTTTGTGTAAAACATAATCAGTAGTTTTGGTGAGTATAATGCTTTTTTTGCCCCCGTTTTTTTCCTGGTGAATAGGATTTTCTTCTTAATTTTTCTTGTAAATTTATGATCTAATGTTTTTTTCAAACTATTGTAACGTCTGACAGTTGTACTGATACATCTTCCGATGCACCAGGGCACATCATCAGTGATGTATCCTGAGGTCATCGGGTGTTTCAGGTCTCTCGAACATCAGACACCCTCACTCAGGCGACCCAACTGAGATTGATCAAGCCTCAGCTTGTGCCCTGGCAGCTCAACCACGGTTCTGCTCTCTTAATCCAGAGCCACCTAGCGGCTTTCTCCGTTGCCTCTGTGCTGCTACAGATGGCTCTTCTCCTCCTCTCGCCTGTGATGCCGAGTGCAGTATATGCCCTGCAGAGAGACTGCCCAGCAAAGCCTCTGCACCCTACCTCTACAGGCAAGCACCTTGCCTTCCAGCCTCGTGGCAGTTGCTGACTAAGTCCTGATATTTCCCCTTTTTCCGCTCAAAGGCCTCCTCCATTCGCTCCTCCCATGGCACGGTGAGCTCCAGCATGACAACATTTTTTGTAGCATCAGATACTAGGATGATGTCAGGTCTGAGTGAGGTCTTAACTACATGCTGGGGGAACTTAAGCTGCTTGCCCAGGTCTACTGACAGCTGCCAGTCCTGTGCTGTTTGGAGAAGCCCTGATGTTCCTTTCTTTGTTCCTGGCTTTTCTCCGGCTCTAATGAAGCTGATGGTTGGCTTCCTAGGTCTGGACTTTTGGCAGATGGAAACAGCACTAGAGATGCTCTCTGCGATAGTCTTGAGCACCTGGTCATGACGCCAGCAGTATCGACCTTCCCCCAGAGCTTTTGGGCAACAACTCAATACTTGCTCAAGAGTCCCCTTGTTCTTCTGGCAGAGGGGGCATGCTGGTGATCCGGCCAAGCCCCAGCAGTGCAGGTTGGATGGGCTGGGAAGAACATCATAGACCGCCTGGACCAGGAACTTGATGCGGTGTGGTTCTTCCCTCCACAGGTCAGTCCACGAGATCTTCCTCCCCACAACTTGCTCCCATCTAGTCCATGTGCCTTGCTGTCTCATCCCCACCGCTCTGCTGTTCCTCTCCTCCTCCACGGCTGCTCTGACTTCCTTCTGGACCAGTTGCCGCCGCTCCTTCCCCCGCTCTTTGTCATAACGGGGGGCTGCAACGGCTCCTAGTCCAGCCCTTCCTCTGGCCACAGTTCCCACAAGGACTCCATGGCGCAAACGGGACTCTGCCTGCTCCACTGCCACCTCTGCTCTCAACTTCCTGCCAGTCTTGACTACCACCCCTGCCCCAGAGACTTTTGGGTCTGTTGATTCCCGGAACTGCATCACCTCTCTTGCACGCAAAACCTTAACCCTCTGAGGTCTAAGGGTTTTTTGGGGTCCTTGAGGTGTTCTGACATGCTCTGACATTTGTGCTTTTTTCAGTTATTTATAAACATGTTAATGGCAAAGGTGTAAATTCACTCTATATAGCACAAACGGGGCTACCGTAATATGTGAGCAACATGTATGTACATGTTTGTATTTTTGAGAGAATATTGCTTATGCATGGTTATTGAAAAAACTAAAACTTAAAGTGTCCGAAACAGAGATGGGGACTCGAGTCTGAGACTCGGACTCGAGTCGCACTTAAGTCGCACAAACAGCTGACTTCAGACATGACTTGAGACTCGACCAAAAAGACTTCAGACTTGACTTGCGACTCGACCCAAAATACTTCAGACTCGAGCTTCGAGACTCGTCAACAACCTTTCTAGAAATATGTATATCGTGCATTCAATCAGTTGCAGTTCTGGCGCTTCCGTCTCAACAGCCTAGTGTACAACGCAACAAATACTCACATCAAATGTTAACGCAGAGGAACGGGACACAGCAGTTCAGTGAGTTCACAGAAGTTAATTATTTGCATGTGCTTTAAAGCCTTGCCTGTTAAATATGTCATTAACTGCTGATGCGCTGTTCTAACATGCGCTTTTACTGTGCACGAACACCCGACGCGCACATGCACTAAAAGCCTGTCCAACAGCGCCTGATTACTGGACTAAGTTATCTTTCGAGTCTTATTTCGCTAATACTCTCAAATACACACAAGGTTTACAAAAAGAAAGTTGGTTATGTCTAAACTGAAAGCAAACCGAGAAAATTGAGAGAAATCTGCTTGTCAAATGCATGTATATTAGACGTGTCGCGTACAGGTCTTAAAGAGACAGTAGCCCTAATAGTAAAAAGGCAGCTGCTTGTCCTTAAAGGGATAATTCACCCAAAAATAAAAATTCTGTCATTATTTACTCACTGTAATGTTGTTCCAAACCTGTATTAATTTATTTCTTGTGCTGAACACAAAAGAAGATATTTTGAAGAATGTGGGTAACTAAACAGTTGCTGGTCCCCATTGACTTCCATAGGAAAAAATATACTATGGAAATCACTGGGGTACATCAACTGTTTGGTTACCCACATTCTTCCAAATAACTTCAACAGAAGAAATAAACTTATTCAGGTTTAAAACCACTTGAGAGAGTAAATGATGACAATTAAAATTTTTGGGAGAACTATCTATTTAATGTTAATAAAACAACAAAACACAGAGGAAATCACTCACTGCTCTTGACTGAGAACTTTAATAGTAGCTTTAATAAGAATCAATGTATAATGTATACAGTGAAGTCTATATGTGGCTTTGACTTTGACTGAACATTTGCTCTCACTTTCCCGAAAAAATATCGGGATATATATCGTATATCGATATTCAGCCAAAATATATCGGGATATGACTTTTGGTCCATATCGCCCAGCCCTAGGTCAGTCACTTGCTAATGTGAAAGAGACGTTAAATTTAGCATTTATCGTCACAGGTACAGTAACAAGCTAACCATCACAAAGTTTTGTATCCAAATGATGTGACAGACTTAGATTAATATTTCATCAGGGGCCGGTTGCATAAACCGCTAAGACTAATCTTACAAGTTAGACACCAATTTTTTTTTCTTTAAATTAAATTTAAACAGTCGTTCATAGATTTTTTAAATCAGTTACATAAAAACATAGATTAGCCTAATTTAATACTCAAAAGTTAAACTGAACTTAAGACACTGTCTTAACAGAATGGCTATGTTTATACAACCGGCCCCATGTCCGAGGGCTAGAGGGATGTGTTAAGTAGCAGAAGATTAGACTATATGATGTCGCAACACACTCACAGCAGTTCGTGAAATAGTCACGAAATTTAAATCTATTGATTCGTGTACACAGACACGATTTTCTCATTTTTTTCGTGTCTCTCAGCACGTTTCCAAATTCGTGTCTCTCAGCAGTGGGACAGATCAGATGGCAAGAGAGACTTGAGACTTGACTTGGACTCGTGGCAAAAGACTTGAGACTTGACTTGAACTTGCCCCTCAAAGACTTGAGACTTGACTTGGACTCGAGCTCAAAGACTTGAGACTTGACTTGGACTTCCAAAAAATGACTTGTGAACATCTCTGGTCTGAAATAAGGCCACAAAACACATACTAAATATGTGTCCACAAGACTTTTGACTAATGAGTGTTGTTGCCTGCCTAATCATTTACACAAAACAATACATTGATTTAAATTTTGTAAGACACCTTTTCTTTGGAAAGGCAATATGCGTGGAGGCGTGTTCACACCTGAGAAGACAAAGGCCGGATAATGTGCCGCATAATGAGCTGCATATTAATTAGCCCTTTCACACAGGTGTGTCACAGGATCCCAAATAATGCAAGGACAAAAGAAATTATCTATATATACATATTTTACAATTAGAAATTGTAACCAATTACAAATAGGTTACAATTACAACAACAATTACAATTTTAACAATATTTCAAGTGTATTTCTTTGTAAAAAGTATACATTTTATCATATGTATTAAAAAAGGTAAGGATTCATTAGTTTGAATATTGGAACAAACACTATAATAACATCTTAGTTGATAATTCAATATACCTACTTTATTTTTGACAAAACATCATACTATAGTATATTTAACTATGAGCAAAAATTGTTGAACGAAAGCGTACCTATTTAATGTGACAGTAGTCTTTTTTAGTCAAAACTTTATAATCTATCCAAAACTAATCACAAAATCTTGTCTAAACATTCATATTTAGTCTGTAACATATTGTGTATGATATATTAGTATATACATGTGAATTTGCAGCTTGTTGCTTATACAGACATTTTATTTCAACATATTTCAGTATATTTTTACTCATCTTAGTAGGCTATAGCAATATAGTTTGGATGTGTTCATGTAAACATAACGTTTACTAATGTAGGTGCGAGAGTGAATGAACGGCACAGACACGCGCTGTATAACTGTAGTAAACAAAGTGCGCGCGCCTGTGCCGTTCATTCATCATTTAGTCTACACACAGACACGCAATTCATATTTAAACAGTCTTTTTGCGGTTTACAGTCAGACACTATTCAATATCGCGATTAGAACAAAGCACTTAAGAATAAATGACTTACTACATCAGCTGGATCCGTTGCTCCTCGAAATGAAACTACCAGCACTTCTGGTACATTTTCCAGGGTTATTAGATAGTATTATTCCTCACAGCGAAAGGATACGCTGTGTACACAGCTGTACAAGATACTTACTAAACATGATGTGTTTTATAATCCAGCTGGTGGGCGTTGGCATGTTTGAATGGCTTGCCTTAGATCATTTGCGTTTGAATACCGCGCACTCTCCGTGGGGGTGGCACATTAACGCGTAATTAGGTATAATGAGCTGGAAAGAAAAATACTGACATCTCTCTCTTTTCATACAGATTACATAAACTGAGAATATTTTTTTTATATATAAATTAATTCATTTAAAAGAAGATAGTTCAAGCTTCATTATGGAAAAACACTCGTGCCTGTATGACAAGTATTCGCGGAATTACAGTTAATTTTCGGACGCGTTTCAGAATGGACTTAACTGACAGAGAGAAGGCAGAACGCTCATCATGTTTGTTTTTCTTTATTTGGCGAAAAGCACAACACTTTGTTTTTATTGTGAGTATCCACAAAAAAAATAGACACTTATCAGGATCTAATGATGTACAACACTTAATATGTAAGATCAAAATCAACAGAGTATTTTGAGTTTCTTTTGCACTGATAAGAAAAAAAAGCGAGAGCGCGATAGCCGACCTCAGAGGGTTAAACTCCTCCTTGATAGATTTCAGAGCTAGTGTCAGTTTGCAGCTGTTACCATAGAGTGCAATGTTGCTTAAGCTCCGAGGTAGACCTAACCATCTCCTCAGATAGCGGCTGACTCTCCTCTCCAGGTCTGTAATGGTGGAGATTGGAAATTCATAGAGAAGCAGTGGCCACAGTATCCTCAGCAGAATCCCGTGCTGGTAGATCCATGCCTTGAATTTGCCGGGTAGGCCTGTTTTGTCTACGCTCTTCAGCCATTCCTCCAACTCCTCTCAGGTGTTCTTTATTGAAGCTGAGTCCCTGAGGCTGCTGTCAAAGTACCTCCCCAGGCTTTTCACAGGCTTCTCGGAGATGGTAGGCATCGGTGTTCCTGAGATCGAAAACCGGAACTTGTCGACCACTCTGCCCTTCTTCAGGACCAAGGATCTTGACTTTGCTGGCTCAAAAGACATCCTGGCCCATCCCAACAGCCTCTCTAGGCCTCTCAAGATCCATCTGGCTCCAGGCACTGACTCAGTGGTTACTGTCAAGTCGTCCATGAACGCACGGATTGGTGGTTGGCGGATCCCGGACCTGGACTTGGGGCCTCTACACTCTGGTTCAGCAGATTTTACCAACATGTTCATTGCTAGTGCGAACAGGATCACAGAGATGGTGCAGCCTGTGATAATTCCAACCTCCAATCTGTGCCACTCCGATGTTACTGACCCTGTTGACACTCTCAGACTGAACTCGCTGTAATAATCCAGAATAAGGTCTCTGACTGTAGCTGGAACATGGTGCCTCTCCAGTGTTTCCCACACCAACTTGTGGGGCATAGAGCCATACGCATTGGCCAGATCTAACCATAGGACCACCAGCTCTCCCTTGTTCTCCCTTGCTTCTCTAAGGAGCTGCGTGACCACGCCTGTGTGTTCTAAACACCCCGGTACACCAGAAATGCCGCCTTTCTGCACTGAGGTGTCGATGTACCCGTTCTTAAGGAAGAAGTCAGCCAGCCTCCTAGCCACAATGCTGAAGAAGATCTTCCCCTCAACACTGAGTAGTGAGATGATTCTGAACTGGCTGATCTCTTTGGCGTCCTCCTCTTTAGGGATCCACACACCCTCAGCAAACCACCACTGCTGCGCTGCTTTCCCTCTTCTCCAGATGACGTTTAGGATCCTCTAAAGCCGGTGTAGCAACTCGGTACAGTGTTTAGATACCTTGTAAGTGGTTCCACTTGGTCCTGGTGCTGACCCGGTTCTTGCCCTCTTTACCACATTTTGAACATCTTTCAGGAGAGGTTCCCTCTGGTCGAATGCCACCGTCGGCTCTGGTGGTCTTAACATGGTATCACACTGTCCCAGGTCTTGGTCTCTGGTGGGGTCTCTGAAAGTGTTTTGAAGGTGTTGCTCGACCTCCTCCTTTGCACAGGCTAAACATCCACTGCGTCTCTGTCCGAGGAGCTGTTTGGTGAACCCGAATGGGTTTCTGATGAAGGCAGTGCGTTTCTGAGCTCTTTCTCTGCGCCGCCTCCTGTGGTATTCCGCTCTGCGCCGGGTAAGGAGTCTCTTCCTGAGCACAGTACGAAGCTCTGCCAATGGCGCCCGCTCATCTTGTCTTGCCACCTTGTACTGTTTGGTCAAGGCTTTCAGCTCTGTCCTGATGTTGTGTATTTTTACTGCCCGCTGGTTCATGCTATAGGGCTGCCTAGCCCCTCTTTCTTCCTCAACTCCAAACCTTTCCGCAGCCATACTCACTATGATAGTTGTCATAGCCTGCAGTCTCCTCTCCACATCCCCTTTGGCCATTGTTTCTAGCACTGAATCCACATCCTCGTCGAACTTCTGCCACTCTGATGTTTTAGAGGCTTGAGGCCACTTGATCCTTCTCTTCTCCGATGGCCTGCTTGGAGGGACTGGCGGCACCACTTGGAGGCTCTGGGCTCTGTGGGGTGCTTCCGGGCCCTGCTCCTCTTCGGTCTCACCAGGCACTAGTCCTGAGCATTGTGATGGTTCCAGTCTCTCCTTACATTTCATCCTTGTTTGATGGATCTTCAGGCCTCTCTCATTTTTGCAGATCTTTCCACAAAAACACTCTCTTCTCGTCAACGTTTGTCCATTGCTGTTGTTCGTTAAACTTGTGTCTGTCCGGCTGGGGTGCTCATTCTCCCCCCCTCTCGGGCTCCCCTGGGGGTATATCTCATATGTTTGTTCCGTAGCTTCTTTGGGTCCTCCTTCACAGGAGGTGCGGTTAGGGTTGCTAACCCACGCCGCCCCGGTTGCCGTCTTTTCGGGCTGTCGTCTGTCTCTCCAGCTGTCACCACCCTGTTCCTGGTTGTCAACCAGCCTGTTCCTGGTCGTCACTGGTCTTTCCAGTCTAACAGTTGTACTGATACATCTTCCGATGCACCAGGGCACATCATCAGTGATGTATCCTGAGGTCATCGGGTGTTTCGGGTCTCTCGAACATCAGACACCCTCACTCAGGCGACCCAGCTGAGGTTGATCAAGCCTCAGCTTGTGCCCTGGCAGCTCAACCACAGTTCCGCTCTCTTAATCCAGAGCCACCTAGCGGCTTTCTCCGTTGCCTCTGTGCTGCTACAGATGGCTCTTCTCCTCCTCTCGCCTGTGATGCCGAGTGCAGTATATGCCCTGCAGAGAGACTGCCCAGCAAAGCCTCTGCACCCTACCTCTACAGGCAAGCACCTTGCCTTCCAGCCTCGATCGTGGCAGTTGCTGACTAAGTCCTGATATTTCCCCTTTTTCCGCTCAAAGGCCTCCTCCATTCGCTCCTCCCATGGCACGGTGAGCTCCAGCATGACAACATTCTTCGTAGCATCAGATACCAGGATGATGTCAGGTCTGAGTGAGGTCTTAACTACATGCTGGGGGAACTTGAGCTGCTTGCCCAGGTCTACTGACAGCTGCCAGTCCTGTGCTGTTTGGAGAAGCCCTGATGTTCCTTTCTTTACAAGGGACTATTGTAACCCTTGAAGGACAAGACAAGGGAGGCTCCGTTTCTGAACTTATAATCGGAACGCAAGAACCCCTGTAGCCTACACTAACGCTCACGCCGAACTCACTCGCTCGTTTCTCTCTACCCGGCCTTTTCCGAACTCACCATATTAACCCTATAACTGCCCGTGCAAAATAAAAACAGCAATTTCACAACAATTATAGAGAGTCTGTGCGCTGCCACGCTATTAAAAGTTATTAATTCACTGAAGGCCTTGGTGTGAAATGCACGGCCCGCCACTGGTATAGATTGAATGCTTGTTTGCTTAGGTGTTACCACTCCTCACAGGCCTCATGCCACCCCATAAAAATCTACCACATCGCAAGATATACCCCTGCTGTTTTTTGTCCTACTATTCGGTTGGGAAGTATACACATTCAGACACAGGGTATGAGATATCATTCACTACACTATGGGATTCTTACGATCTAATCAAGGCCTTTCGTCGCCTTTGAAACTGGTGACACAAATGATCTTCTCAGTAGAAAATACTCTCTGATTCTCAGACCTTGGGATATATTGTAAATGCAGCCTACCCAGTTCCATCACTGTTTTACTATTGTCTTTTCAACTTTCATTTGAAAGCAAACCTCCATTTTCATCTCTGTATTCTTCAGTAAACTGACCTCAATCTGACGCTTTTTCTTCTGAAAAAGTTGTCTTTCAAAAGACAAATTTGGTTTGATTACTTTAGTTACTTGGACTGTCTAAACCTCCAACCACGTGTCAGAGACCCCAATCACAGCAGACTTTACGTTATTATCTCATTATTGGTGACACATCAGCTGCTGAACTAAACTTATTACAACAGTTGATTTACTGCAGTGGCCTCCATGCTCATTACAGCATATGATTAATCTCCATGTTTCAAGTACAGATCAGTATTTCCATTCTGTGATTTATAATATACACGACCATTCAAAAGTTTGGGGACAGTAAGATTTTTTTTTAAATAAATGAATACTTTTTTTTATAGCAAGGGTGCATTAAATTGATCAAAAGTGACAGTTCAGACATTAAACAAAATAATAATTAAAGAAATAAATAATTTTTAAATAACTTTTTATTCATCAAAGAATGAAGCTATCACAGTTTCTGCGAAAATATTCAGCAGCACAACTGTTTTCAACATTGATAATAAGAAATGTTTCTTGAGCAGCAAATCAGCATATTAGAATGATTTTTGAAGATCATGTGACACTGAAGACTGTAGTAATGATGCTGAAAATTCTGCTTTGCCATTACACAGGAATACATTATATTTTGAGATATATTAAAATATAAAACAGTATTTTAAATTGTAATAATATTTCACAGTATTACTAATTTTACTGTATTTTTGATCAAATAAATGCAGTCTTGGTTAGCATAAGAGACTTTTTCAAAAGCAATAAAAAATATTACTGAAATATTACCCAAAAGTTTTAACGGTAGTGTATCTATATTCTATTATTTGCAGTTATATTCAAATATATAGATATTGTGCATTATATATAATAACCATAGAATGGCAGAATAGTATGTGTTTATTGTGTTTAAAAATCTATTTAATATTTGTAATACATGACTAGAAAAGTGCAAGGGAATTATATCAAAATTTAGTAGAGGCGCTAAATTTGTAAATATATTCTTTTCCACTTCAGCAATAGACTGATGGGTGGCATTCAGGTGAAAAGCAGCAGTGAGATTACAGTGAACATGAGCCTTAATGAAAACTTTTCCAACTTCAGGAGTCTCTAGCAACCACCATGTTACGATGGAGTCGTTCATTGAGTCATACTAAACAGATGTCTAAACTTTTGTTGTCTATACATGGACAAGCCTAATTAAAGTGGTTTAGCCCATACCTTTCACACTTGAAAACATATAAACATTTACTACCTTCTTTGAAAAGGCTGAAAAATCCAAAACCAAGTTAAACAAGCTATAGCATTTTACAACCCAAATGGTTAGTCATCTGAAAATAAACTAGAAACCAAAATCTTATAAATCTTTTTCATATTCAAAAATATACCTTCATTTTTTAAGATTCTTCTTTTTAACTGCTATTTTCTTCTTATTTTCTAACTTATGGATAAAGTTAAGAATATTTTGTATTCCCATAAAACATTTCTTAAGAATGTTATCATTTTCCTGAAGATTTTTCTAAAGTCAAAACTTAATTATATATAATTTGATAATTTGAATTCCTGAAAAGAATGTTATTAAAAATGATCGTAAATAACTTCCTAAAATTAGAATAACCTACAACTTGTCTTAAATTCCCAAATGTAAGATGTTAAATTAATTTATTGGGTTGTTTAAAAGCATTACAACATAACACTAGCTCCATATAATAGATATTACCATTATGGTTAGTCTTTAGTGACACCAGCGATAAACTTTTTTGTCAATTTATAATTCCGACATAATTTTTTAAAGCACATTCATACAGGACACGTTCATTCTAGAGAGAGAGCGCCAACAATTGCAACAATTTTTTATTGAGTTGAACAGTTAAGTTATTTTTCCTACTAAGAAAAAAAAAAGTGAATCTGACCCGTTTGATTTACAGTTAACAGATTGAACTTCCCAAATGATTCCCTACAGTGTTTAGCCTAATTCTGACCACAGCCTGAAAGAATCTGGGCCCGGTTGCATGAAAGTCCTTGAGTTAAGAAAAGCCTTAGTGAAACATGGGTTGGAAGAAAAAAATCTAAGGGTCCATTTAAGGAACTTTAAGGCTGTCACTAAGTATTTCCCTTAATTGTGTAAGTGTTCCCTTAAGTTCTGTTATGCGTTGCAACAAAGACCTTAGTAACTGTTTCACCTTAAAAAAACTTAAGGGACCAAAACAGCTCCCTTAAATCATCTAAACTCAAGCTCTATGGCTGATTTCATGGTCATTGAAGAGGAGGGAATACCTAGGCGCATTTTTTATGATCAAAATAATCCATTGGAGACTATGAATACCCAATTATTGAGGGAATATAGGTTTGACCGTCAGTCAATCCTTCGTCTCACCGCGACACTCAAGCCTGACATTGAGCACCAAACCCGATGGAGTAGTGCACTCCCAGCACTGCTTCAAGTTTTAATTGCTTTGAGGTTTTTTGCTTGCGGTACTTTAGTCTGTCATTTGCGACGTCTTCAAGGTACACAAATCCACTGTCTGCAGAGCTGTCCATCGAGTGGCCTTAGCCCTGTGTCGCCGAATTGACACATATGTAAAATTTCCTTCCAGAGATGAGGGGGATGTATAAGCGGAGCATTTTTTTGCAGTTGCTGGATTCCCACGCGTTTGCGAAGTTATAGATGGAACACACGTGTGAATTCAAGCCCCCCACCAATATAAAGATCAATTTGTCAACCGTAAAAACTTTCATTCTATAAATGTACAGCTGATATGTGACCTAGGCAGCAAAATAACAAATGTTACTGCTGAGTGGCCCGGCAGTACCCATGACGCACGCGTGCTGTCTGAAAGTAACATTTATCGCAGTTTTGAGGATGGAACACACAGGGGCTTACTTTTGGGGGACAGTGGTTATCCTGTCGTTCATGGCTTATGACACCTTTTAGGAATCCAGAAGGAGCTGCTCAGGTAAAAAACATGTAAATAATACCAGTTTAGCTATTTAGATGAATATATCAATAAAATTAGTTAATGTTGCGCATATGTGTGGAAATAGAGATAGCTATCATCTTCCGTTTTTCAAATTTTGCAGGAACAATACAACACTGCTCTAACAAAAACCAAAGTAATCATAGAAAGGACGATTGTCAATTCACCTTCTTTTATATAGCGCTTTTAAAAATATGGACTGTTTCAAAGCAGCTTTACAGTGATAATAGGAAATTAAAGTAACAGATTGTTTTGGCTTTACAGCAGCTCTAGAATAAAGTTATTGTCCAGCTAAAATGAGATTGATTGGCCAGCTTAAAATGAGATTTCACTGTCTTCACGGAGAGATACATCTGGAACCAACAAGAGCAGGGAGAGTCATCATTGCATGTGTCATCCTCTTTAACATGTCAAAAGACTTTAGAGTGCTCATGGATGAAATTAATTAATTTTCAGATTAGATGCTGTATAAATGAACAAGTTAATGATACAAATAAATAAAATGAAAACAGACTTCAGTATATGAAACTAAATTTTTATTTAGGCTATAGATTGAAAAAACAGACATTGAAACATTTACAATAAGAAAATTACACTGGATTATTATATAAAATGAATATTTAGACCTATGTAGGTCTATTAAAAATCGAATAATAAATATAACAGATTAATGTTTGTGTTATTCTTCTCCTCTTATTGGCTGTAAATTGATTAATTCCTCATGCACAAGTTTGTTAATTTTGGATTGAAGTATTATGTTCTGCATATTTAAGTTTTCTTTTTCCATTTCTAATTTTGAAATTATTTGGGATTTTTTTCTCCTCAGTGATACCCTTACTTATGAGGTTTCATGCAACCGGGCACTGGACATGAGTAGGGCCTATTCATTTTGACAACACTAGTTTTGCCTTATCATTATGATGCCTTAACAGCTCTTAGGATTAAGTTTTGTATGGAAAAGCTCCATTATGGACAGCAGAGTGCAGAAGAGCATACAAAGCTTTCCAAAGACAGAAAAACTTAGAACAGAAGTGAAATATCCAAACAGCAAATGGACGATGCTGCTAACAGTTCCAACTGACAGATTTACCATGTTGGTGAGATTTACAAAAGCAAGAAAGCATGGCATGAAGAGCAGTATAGACAGAAGCTTGCTATTACAAGCTCAATGAATATGTCACTATCATATAAATAAAATGTCACAAATTTAAATCACATTAGCACCATATTTATAATGGTGCAGATGACCCATTGCAATCCACCAAAGTCACTGAAATCGCGTCATGTTGGCACGCTTGTTTGCAATATTAGTTCTGGTACTCCTTATTGGTTTTGTGGTTTGTCTGGTGTCTGCTCAGATGTTCTTTAACACGATCAAGACAACACTAATATCTCTAGAAGAGAAAGGGGCGAGAGAACCAGAGAGACTCAGAACTGCTGTAATTGAATGCTCACACACGCATGCACTGAAAGAGCTGTTGACTGAGACTTGTTTGTGTGGAGTGTTATTGATCCATATGTGAGGGAAAGGTTGGACCCTATGTGTTCTAAAACCCCACAGAGTACAGTCAAATCTCTCCCTCTGTTCCACACACACACAATCCCACTGTCTCCACACATGCTCATTCTCTGCTCGAAACAGGTATAATAACACAGGGTGTCCATTAAAAACATTACCATTGCTAATCAGCTCTCTAAACGCATGCGTATGTGTTTTCACGTTTACATGCATGGAAATTTTCTTTCTGGATATTATTTGGTTTTCACTCTTGCATTCCTCCCTCTGGGTTTTGATCTCTGAAGGAAATCACAATTGTGCCTAACAACAGTTACCAAGGAGAACAACTCTCAGCACCAACTTATCTGTCGCTCCGTTTTTTCCCTTTTATTGCCCTTCTATCCATTTGTCTGACTCTCTTGGTTTTTCTTTGCAGTTCATTTTTCTCAGAGATCCGTCTCATATCCTCCCCGGTGTCATGTATTTATGATGAGGCATTTATGGACTGAGCATATCTGACGACTCATGTAGCTGTAATTGTCTCATTGCCCTTTGCTATGTGAAGATGAGTTATATCAACAGGCTGCCTCTCCCTAGAAACCCCAGGAGCTGCGCAAATGTGCATGTTTGTTTATCTAAATAGCTCACATCTGTTTTAGCAGCAGACAGGCCAACATCTGTTCCTCTCCGTAATGCATCTGCCCTGAGTCTGCGGTTTAACATATCACTGCAATATCCCAGCACATCAGATCTCTGCTTCATTCATCTCCATTAAGTGTATTTCTTTCAACCTGTTTTTTTTTTATTGTGTGTGTATGTGGGTTCATTTTTCATCCACAAGGTAACCAGCTGGAGGAAAAATATTTCCTCGTATATGTTAACAACCTGCAGTATTAAACTGTAAATTCAGACCTTCTTTGTTGCTCCCATACCCCCCTTTTCTTCAGCTCTCCTCTCTATACAGGTAATAATAGTTTGTCACTTTTCCTGCATTGGTTAGACTTGATCTAATCCAGACAGATGAACATGCCTCCACACACACATTAGCTCTCTTTCTAGTCTTACCGTGCTGTGTAGTCTCTGTCTCTGGCTCCTCCAGGTTTGTTTGAGTAATTTTATTTTCCCTTGGTTTTTTATTAGTTTAAGTGGTACTCCATCGTTCCTCTGTGCTTTCCAGCGCAACTGTTTTCATATCTCTCTCTCGGCCACTCTAGGTGTACAAGCAGAAGGCATCAGCAAGTGTATATTTGCTGGGTCGGCGTCTGCGCGAACAGGAGGAAGACTTTGCGGGGAAAGCAGCGAGTTATCAACGAGAGATCCGGCACCTTCAGAGCCAACTAAGAGACAGACAGGAACAACTGCACGGAGCTCTGCAGCAGAAGAGGTAATCCTCTCACACACACACGCTCTCTCTCTCCCCCTCTTGCTCGCTGTGTATAGAGGGATGCAGCAGAAGAGGTGAGAGCAGTAGTGGAGCAGCTGTCACAAAGGCACAAAACAATAACAGACAGCGGGGAGAGAGAGAGAGAGAGCGAGAGAGAGAGAGAGAGAGAGAGAGAGAGAGAGAGAGAGAGAGAGAGAGAGAGAGAGAGAGAGAGAGAGAGATTCCGTTCGGCAGCAGCAGCAAGAAAATGAGCTCCTGATTTTTTGCTTTTTAAATGTTGTTTTAAGACAAGACAGACTATTCAGTTTTTATAAAACTTTATAAAATAAGACCTTCTGCAACATATTAACTACAAAAGGACATTGAACTGATCAAGAAAATTCAGCAGAAGACAACTAGCTGACAACCAACAGACAGAAGGCTGACAGAACTAAGGCTTACAGGCCCCACAACTGCCACGAGAGAGAGGAAAAGAGAAACTCAGAGTGAGTACAGAAAATATCTACAATCAACCACCTTTGTTTTGGAGAAAGATTTGCCCAAAAACTGTGATTTAATTAAGTTACAATATAAGGGCTAACTCCAGTAGATATAAACATTCATAAAACAACAACAACAACAAACTGCCAGCAACTGTCAGAATATTTGAAAAATGACAGAATCAGTACCTATAACATACCCATCAAAAGCTACCAATGAGATCCTAAAGAAAAAACATAAAGAAAAGCTCCTCAAGGACAACCCAGAAACCCTGTACTCAGACTTGTACAGGAATGGAGAGGTCAGTAACACAATATTCTACACAGAAGACCCCGAAGCCTGGCACTCAGCGATCAGACATCATTACCCCACAGTAATCAGAAAGGGCATCAGTAATGGATGGAAACTGCAGATTAAAGAAGGGGAGGATTCAGATTCAGATGTTACGATAACAGCGAACCTATATAAAAATGGGACTGTAATGATTCAGGGGAAGCTGAAACAATTTGAAAAGGATTTCCTGCAAATTAAAGAAAAAGCCCAGCTGAACAAGATCAGCCCTAATACACAGAAGCATGCAGATGACCCCTCGACCTCCAGCCATCAGTCCACAACTGAGCAGTCCCGGGACGACAGTGAGGAGATCTCCCTTCTACACAGCATCATCAGCGACATGAAGGAGAAGTTCAGAGAGATGGAGCTGGAGCTGGTGCAGCTGAGAGAGGAGATGCATAGAGTAGTGAAGGAGACTGATCCAACAAAGAAAGAAGAGGATTACAGGAAAGAAATCGAAATGCTTAAGAAAGAAACTCAAGAAATGAAAAAACAGGGAGAGGAGTACAGCAATCAGCTGTCTGTAATGAGGGAAGAGTTGAGAAAGCTGAGAGAGGACAGAGAGTCCCACATAATACAGCTGTCAGCCGTGGAGAAGCAGCCGACACAGAGAGGAGAACAGCAGAGCTCAGAGGAGACTCCTTCTCCAGCGAGCACAGAGACCCGGCCCAGCAGCCCTCCTGCATCTGACTCCTACAGCCTCAGATTATACTCCTCATGGACTCCAATGGCAAGTTTATCGATGAAAAGAGACTGTTTCTGAGAAAAAATGTCAAAAAATATGGTGCCCAAACACACAGAAGGCCCTGGAGCTGTTGTGTGAAGAGCAGCTGGGTTCCCCTAGCCACATCATCATCCACACCGGCACCAACGACCTCAGAGCTCAGCGAGAGAGAGTAGCTACAGCTCTCATAAACGTGACTGAGAAGGCATCCTCCAACATCCCCAACTCCAAAATCATCCTCTCCACCCTGCTACTGCGCTCGGACTTCCACCCAGACACCATCAGGCATATAAATGCTAGAGTATACAGAGACTGTGCCCTAAAGCCCAACGTACACCTGGCTCAGCACCCCATACTGAATCTCAGCAGCCTGTATGACCATGTTCATCTACACAGAAGGGCAGTCCCCATCTTTGCCAAAACCCTGAAGGACATCGCACTCAACCGCAGCTCCAACGCACCGCAGCATCCTCATGGACACCCCATAGAGCCACTGCAGGGACACCCCTCAAAACACCACCCCCTCCACCACTTCAGCCCTGACCGGAGGAACCCCACGACAGGCTCGGTGTTCCCCCCTGGAACACACCGCATGACCAGGCCTGCAGCCCCCCCGCCTTCTCATCCACATGACCATCAGCAGGAGCAGCAGCCGGACAGCCGGAGCTACGCTGAAGCAGCCAGCCGATCACTGACCCACTGCAGCCCCAGCACAGTCCCCAGCCAGCCGGCCTCATCTCCATCCAGAGACCTCACAAACATCCAGCACATGCTGACTCTGCTGTGCTCACACCTCATGGGTTAGTGACTCACAAAAAAAAAAAAAAGTGAGTAAAGAAAATGAATATGTATGTGTGTATGTGTGAGAGTGTGTTTTATTTCTACTTATTTTAAAATCAGATTCTTAGAAACATATTTACTATTCTTGAAAAAAAAAAGTATGCACGTGTATGTTTATTTTTATTTTATACTCATTTTATCAGATATTTAGAAACCTCATATTATTAAAAAAAAAAAAAAAAAAACTTGTATTATTTAAAATATATATATATATATGTGTGTGTATGTGTATATATATATATATATATGTGTGTGTGTGTGTATAGTATGTGTGTGTGTGTGTATGTATATGTATATATAGCCTATGTATATATATATATATATATATATATATATATATATATATATATATGTATATATATATATATATAATATGAATATGATATGTTTTTAATATTTATTTGACCTAATTTATACATTTAACTTAATTTCTTGGATCATAATATTTTATATAATATTCTTCTTGATTTGTCAATTCAATATACTGATGTCTGTCTTGTTTTGAAATAACAAATGTGATTATTTAATGAGCTCATATTCCCTGAAAGTCACATGTTGGAATATTCAAGGACTGAGGTCCTCTGTTTTTGGTATCAAGAGCCAACATTCGGACTTTAATAAAGAAATTCTGAATTCTGACATTATAATACTACAGGAAACATGGAATGTAAGAGATTTGTCCACTGGCTGCCCAATTGGATTTAGGGAAATAGTTTTACCATCAACGAAATTAAGAGGGGTGACTCAGGGCAGGGAGTCAGGGGGAATGCTGATATGGTATAGAGCACAACTCATAGACTCAATCACAGCTATACAAAACGGAAAAAATAACATCTGGTTAAAAATCCACAAAGACATTGTCTCCACAGACCATCACATATTCTTGTGTGCTATATACCTTCCCCCAGCTGAGTCTCCCTATTATAATGAAGAAACCTTCTCCATCCTGCAGGATGAGATCAGCCATTTCCAGACAAAAGGGAATGTGTTAATGTGTGGCGATCTAAATGCCAGAACTGGAAATGAACCAGACTTTGTCAATACACAGGGAGACAAATGTATCACAAACACCAGCCACTCTCTGCCCTCATACCACCTCAGAAACAAGTATGACAAGTACACAAACAGAAGTGGGAAAAGCCTCCTAGAGCTCTGTCGATCACTGGGCCTGTATATAGTGAACGGTCGTATACGGGGAGACTCTTTCGGTTGTTACACCTTTAATTCTTTCCTGGGTAACAGTACTGTAGATTACTTCATCACAGACATTGACCCAGTGCATCTCAGGGCATTCACAGTCAGTCCTCAAACACCTCTGTCAGACCACTGCAAAATTACACTGTATTTAAGACAAACTCATAGCAATGAATCACACAGACAGCCCTCTCGTTTACTGAAGCTGCAACCACCCTACAAGTGGACAAATAACAGCACAGAAAATTACCAAAATGCAATAGAAAGTCAAACGATCAAATTATTATTGGACAAATTCATAATGAACACATATTCACAAAATAAATTAGGCATAAATCTGGCACTTAGTGACATTATCAAAATATTCAACCAATCAGCATCCATGTCCAATTTGAAAAATAAATCATCAAAAAGGAAACCAAAAAACACCAAAGAAATGTGGTTTGACAGTGAGTGCAAAAATATCCGAACAGCGGTACGAAATCTTTCAAATCAAAAACACAGAGATCCTGACAATGAAGAACTCCGCAATCAATATCACGAAGCCCTTAGACTGTACAAACAAACTCTAAGAGTAAAAAAGGAAGAACACACAGAACAACTATTTCAAGCAATGGAGGAATCAATAAATACCAGTAACTTTTTGAACAATTGGAACACACTCTATAGACCACACCAGGAAGAATTGGCCATTCAAAACGGGAACATATGGAGGACACACTTTGAAAATCTGTACAAAACAACTGAAACAAATCCTGCTCGAAATGAACTAAAAACTAAATTAGAAATCCTGAAAGAAAACATTAAAGACAATCAGAACCCCCTGGATTTTCCAATCACAATAAATGAACTTACAGACAGACTTCATGCCTTAAAACCCAACAAGGCATGTGGTATTGATGGAATATTAAATGAAATGATCAAATACACCAACAACAAATTCAAAAACGCAATAATCAAATTATTCAACCTTGTTTTGAGAGTAGGATATTTCCCCGACACCTGGAACCAAGGCCTAATCACACCAATATTTAAACAAGGAGACAAATATGAGCCAAACAATTACAGAGGCATATGTGTCAATAGCAACCTGGGGAAAATATTCTGTTCGATTATTAATATAAGATTACAGAACTTTCTCAAAACCCACAAAATTCTGGACAAAAGTCAAATTGGATTTCTGCCCAAACACAGAACATCTGACCACATATACACCCTTCACACGATCATTGATAAACATGTATACCAAAATAAATCCAAAGTCTTCGCTTGCTTTATTGACTTTGAGAAGGCTTTTGACTCGATCTGGCACGAAGGACTCTTCCTAAAACTATTGGAAAATGGGATTGGAGGGAAAACATTTGATTTGATCAGCACCATGTATAAAAATAATACATGTGCTGTAAAAATAGGGAATAAACGAACAGAATATTTCTCCCAACAAAGAGGAGTCAGACAAGGTTGCCCATTGAGCCCTACTCTATTTAACATATATATAAATGAACTAGCCAAAGCATTAATTAATTCCCCTGCCTCCGGCCCGACCCTGACTGAATCAGAAGTTAAATGTCTCCTCTTTGCAGATGATTTAGTCATTCTGTCACAAACTAAAGAAGGACTACAACAGCTCCTCGACATCGTAGAGACATTCAGTCAAACGTGGGCTCTCAAAATTAACCTCGCAAAAACCAAAATAATGATTTTTCAAAATAGATCCAGGTGTAGGGAAAATAAATACATCTTCAGAGCAGGAAACCAAGTCCTCCAACACACCCACGAATACACGTATCTCGGTCTAAAACTGAGTTCAACAGGGAACTTTAATCTGGCTGTGCATGAACTGAAAGCAAAAGCAATGAGAGTCTTCTACATGATTAAAAATACTATTCGACATGAAATTCCAATTCAAACCTGGCTAAAAACCCTAAAAGCAATAATTGAACCAGTTGCTCTGTACGGCAGTGAGGTATGGGGGCCTCTAAAAACCCAAGATTTTTCAAAATGGGAAAAAGAGGAAATTGAAACTCTGCATACCCAAATTTGTAAAAGCATCCTAAAAGTAAACAGAGCGACACCAAACAACTTGTGCAGAGCTGAATTAGGACAATATCCCTTACTGATCACTATCCAAAAAAGAGCTGTGAAGTTCTACCAGCACCTGAAGTGCAGTGAGCCGAGCTCATATCAGGCTGAAGCCCTGTGGTGTCAGGAGCAGAACCGGCACCGGAGCGCACTCTCACAGCTGATGCTGAAACTACAGCCAGACCATCTGGCCCAACCAAATTATACAATTACAAAAACAAAATTACATCACCTATTGGAAAGATGCTACTAAATTACAAAAAAAGATGGAACTCTATTTACTCCTGAAAAGAGATTATAAACCAGCAGAATACCTGAGCTGTGTGAAAGAGCATAAAGTGAGAAAGACCCTAACCAGATACAGGCTGAGTGACCACAGTCTGGCTGTAGAGAGAGGACGGCACAGGCAGAGATGGCAGCCGAGAGAGTAGAGACTGTGTTCTCTGTGCTCTCAGAGAGAGGTGGAGACAGAAGAACACTTCCTGATACACTGTGATCACTATCACAGCATTAGATCGGACTATTTCACTAGATTCCAACAGTTAGAACCAAATTTTATGGCATTACCAAATTCAGAAAAATTAAATCATATTTTGGGAGAAAAATCTAGCTCAACAGCAGCTAAGTATGTAACAGCCTGCCACAAACTACGAGAGTCAGCCAGTGGACAAAACTAAAGTCAGAATTGTTCTTGTCTTGTTTGAATGTTGGTACAAACGTACAAAAATGTGTGTTTTAAATGTTAAAAATTTATTCATGCATTTTTTTTTTTTTTTTTTTACACTGACTGATTTATTGATTTTTATTTTATTATATTTATTGTTTGTGATTATTTGTTCATTGCATGTGTAATGGCCAATGCTTTGGCAATACTGTACAAGTCATGCCAATAAAGCTGATTTGAAATTGAAATTGAGAGAGAGAGAGAGAGAGAGAGGAGGGGCTCTAGATAACCTGGCACAACTGCAGGCTCATCTGTCTAAATGTTCCATGTGCTCGTAATTTTGAGCTCTCACAATTACATTTGCTTTCTCTCTCTTTTGGCCCTGTATACCGTTTATTCTTGCAGTTATTTTTGTTTGTTTTGGGTTTCTTGGAAATGTTTACTGTTTCTGACTGAACTCATAACAAGATGTTATATTCAGAACTGGAATCAGTGGGGCGCTGATCATTTATCTAAGCATTTACCATCTATATATATATCAGTACTGTTTCCTTTTATTTTTTATATATTTTTTTTCAAATAATGTTATTCAAACAGCAAAACTGGGTTTTATACATTATAATGATTTATTTGGAAGAGCAGATACTTTTTTTGGTGCTTTCTAAATAGTACAAAATTCTATGTTTGTGTATCTATATTTGCTTGCTGATGCCACGGGCAGCCTTGTAGCAGAAAAGGTAAATCTAGTTAAAAGGAAAAATGGGTTTTGCATTTTCTTACCATGTCTTGAAAAACGTCCTTTCCACCTTTTAAAATTATTACCAAACTATAAATTATTACAAACTGTTCTGTCGTTGGTGCACAGACGAGCACAGAACACTATTTGACCAAAAAATGTCACAGCTGTCTTATAAAGACCTCAGTGAACTGTGCCAACTTGTGTAAAATTAAACATGACAGTACATACAAGTCGATTAAACGAATCAATGTGACTCCACAACAACAACTACATAAATGTATCCACTAACCATTCAGAAACGTCCAAGTGCAGTCTAAAAGTTGCAACCTCTTCCTAAGTCTTTATATACGGCTGCACTCCGCTACTGGTTATTTCTGAGATTTTGGATGATTATTCATGTGTTTTGTTATTGCCGGAGTATCCAAAGCTCATGTAAAGGATTGGCCCTCTTCTGAACGGAGACGGGAGCAGCAGCTCATTTGCATTTAAAGGGACACACACAAAAACAACGCGTTTTTGCTCACACCCAAAAAGGGGCAACTTTGACAAGCTGTAATAAATGATCTAGGGGTATTTTGAGCTGAAATTTCACAGACACATTCTGGGGACACCATAGATTTATATTACATCGTGTGAAAAGGGGCATAATATGTCACCTTTAAAGATTTGGATAGACTTGGCTGAATGTGTTTATTATGATATTTTGACCTAAAGACTTAAATGCTAGAAATGGGTTTTGTTTTGTTGGCAGTAATAATGAATTTCTTTACAAAACTAAATATATATATATATATATGTACACTGTATATTAATACTGGTCCAACTCAAGTATCTGTGTCTCTGTCTCTCTCTGTGTCTGTCTCTCTCTGTGTCTCTCTCTCTCTGTGTCTCTCTCTCTCTGTGTCTCTCTCTGTGTCTGTCTCTCTCTCTCTCTCTCTCTCTCTCTCTCTCTCTCTCTCTCTCTCTCTCTCTCTCTCTCTCTCTCTCTCTCTCTCTCTCTCTCTCTCTCTCTCTCTCTCTCTCTCTCTCTCTCTATCCTACATCAAAGCTCATTTTGAAGTTCCTAAGCCTGAGTGTGAGGGTTTTAAATGTCAGCTTTAATATGTCAGTCAAATGCTTCCCCTTCAGAAGAATTTGTTTGTATGCATGTGTGTTTGACATTGTGAAGAATATGAAAAGGAAATGACAACTCCTTTGTTAACATTAACTATTCTTGCTCTTACCATGCAGCTATTCACACATCTGCTTCAAGCACTTTAATTTTTGACACCAAACTCAGTGAATGGAGGGGCTGTTTTTCAGGAAGAGATGTTGCATTATTTGGCTGTAAAACCTGTGGTGATTCAACAAATGATCATGTCTGTGATGTGATATGGCTATCACCACAGTTTATGATGCTGCCATCACACACTGTTTCTCTTTTTTCCTCTGTCTTCATGAGTGCTTTTATAAGTATTTGTGGTGACATGATTTCTGGTCTAGTGCTGTGTTTGTTTGTAACTTTGTGTGTTTATTTCTTTTAACACTGTGATGTTCAAAGATGTAATGATTTAAAGGGATAGTTCACCTAAAATGAAAATTCTGTCAGTATTTACTCACCCTCATGTTGTTCCAACCCCGTAAGACCTTCGTTCATCTTCGGAACATGAATTAAGATATTTTTGATTAAATCTGAGAGCTGGATCACTCCTCCATAGGCTTCTAAGCGATTGAAACTTGCCATCCCCAAAAAGTTATTAAAGATATCGTTAAAATAGTCCAAGTGACTACAGTGGCTCAATCTTAAGTTTATCAAGCGACGAGAATACTTTTTGTTAGCACAAACAAACAAAAATAACGACTTTATTTCAACTATTCATTTCCTTCTCTGTGGGCCTCTAGTCAGTTAACTTAGTGTGATTGCGTAGAGCTACGTCACACGTAGGCTCACTATTGGCCGACGCTGGTCATGTGGGTGATGCGTGTGACGTACAACAACAGAAGCTCTACGCTATTATACTAGTGAACTGACTCGAGACCCACAGAGAAGGGGCTTGTTGTAGTCTTCTCCTTCATGTGTGAATGATTCATAAACACTTACTCACCTGGGTCATCATGGGACCTTTTCAATACAAACAATTTGCATACACACAAATGGCAGATTTATATATATATATATATATAGGCCATGTTCATGAGCTTCCTCAGTGGGTATTAAAATGACATAAAATTGAAACCTAAAAATCATTTACTCACCCCCATGTTGCTGCTTACATATATTACTTTCTTCTGTGAAGCACAAAAGAATACACACTGCTGTTTGAAAGATTTTGGATCTGTGAGCTTTTTCTTTTGTTTTTAAAAGAAGTCTCTTATGTTCATGACTCCATTTATATATCAAAATACAGTAAAAACGGTAAGGTTGTGAAATATACAATTCAAAATAACTGTTTTCTTATTTAAAATGTCATTTATTCCTGTGTTCAAAGCTGAATTTTCAGCATCATTACTTCAGCTTTCAGTGTCACATGATCCTTCAGAAATCATTCTGATTTGGTGCTCAAGAAACATTTCTTATTATTATCAATGTTGAAAACAGTTGTGCAGCTTAATATTTTTGTGGAAACTGATTTTTCTTTTTTTAGAATTGTTTGATGAATAGAAAGTTTAAAAGAACAGCATTTCTTTGAAATAGAAATCTTGTGCAACATAATAAATGTCTTCAGTCACTTTTGATCAGTATCAATTTCTTTTTTTTTTTTCTTTTTTTTTTTTTCTTTTAAATCTTACTGACCCCAAGCTGTTGGAACAGTAGTGTATTTTGAATAATGTTTTAACTGTTTATATCCATACAATGCAAGTCAGTGTGATTCAGAACAACCTTGAACCCTATTGACTTTTATTGTATGATCAAAAACGAAGACATTTTTTAAAATATCTTCTTTTGTGTTGAGCAAAAGAAAGAAAGTCTTAGAGGATTGGAATGACATGAGGATGAGTAAATGATGACAAAATGTTCATTTTCAGGTGAACTATCCCTTTATTTCTGGAGGATTTCACTCCAACTATGGGCTAGTTTGCAGTGCTGTGTGGGGGAGAGAGAAAAAGTTCAAGTGTGGGCCAAAGGTGGAACTCATGGGGATCTAGAGAGATCTAATTTGGCTAATCATATTGCTTTTGTAGGCTGCTGAAACATTAGCTTCCAATCATATAGAGATAAGTGTGCGTGTGCTCAGAGATTTGTGTGTAAGAAAGAGAGATAAAAAAGCTTGTTTATATACTGAAATGTCACCTGGCTGTGTGAGTGAGAACGTTTAGAGAGAGAATGAAAAGAGAAAAGAAAGGGAAGATTAATGGACATATCTAAATTACACATGAGCGCTTTGTCAAATGATATAGTCTTCCCCCTTGTTTTATTATTATGTGCATGTGATGTGTCATTTATTGCAATTTGTTCCTCCTTATCCCAGCAGTGTTGAATGACAGCTGTGTGTGGCAGCAGGTCACAGGTGAACCCAGGTCACAGGACTCTTTCATTTCTAAAACATCCTTATTTTAATGTCTTAACTGTCTGTCTTTTCTTTTTTTCATCGTCTGTCTCTTTTTCTTTTTAACCACAGTTTAATGCAAGGGACAGACTCTCTTATGACTATAGTACTCAGCTTGACGTAAACATGGCTACATTTTGTATCGCTCTGTTGAGTCGACTGACAGGACTGCCGGACGAACAATGGAAAAATGTAATTTACAAATTACAGCATGCAAAAGGCTTGTCATTCTAGTAATGTGAAAACCTTTTTTGCAGAAAAGCATAGTTTGATTATTTACAGATTTGTGGATTTATCAGTTATGTGAGATCTGGCATCTGAAAAAGCAGAGAGGCACATTTACCTTACAGAGTATAAAAAAATATTTGTTTGTGTTTACCTCTCTTGTCATGTTAGTGTTTTAAAAATGAAGGAGTCTGAAAAGGTTTTTGTACTTTGTAGGTCAGGATGGTGTAAGTGATTTTAGCAGAACTGACAGCTCAAAATACACAAATGCATCAGCATACGTCTCGCATCTCTATGCTTGGGATTAGTTTTCATGTGTATTGTATGTGGGGATTTTTTCCTCATTAGAGAAACTCACACACTCTATGTGTGAGTAATGAGACACTCTAATGCAATTAAAGACCTGTAGCCCTCCTGCGCACTTAATGACGCTCAGTTTTCTCTGGGTACAGACGGGTCATGACATGTTAACACGTTATACCAGCCATTTTATGTGAGCTGAGACCTTGCATTAGTTTCTGTATGTTGCTCTGCAGGGCTGCAGGTCAGATTAAACATTGATTTAATTTCCACACAATCAGCGTAGAAGATGCTGATCTTAGTATTAAATATGATGACATTGCTAAGCATGTCTATCACACACAAATTATGGCCGTTGTTGTCTTGCAGTAACATTTAGTCTTTGTTGTTCTCTCACACATGTGAGTGTAGGTTTGTGTTCATGTGTGTGTGCATGTGCTGGCCTATATGTTGATCCACTCCTGTAGTATGGCTGAATCATCCCTCATTAAGTCTGTAATCCATTACACACCACTAAGGAATTATATTTGTAGTGCCGTATGTGTGTGAATTGGATTACTGCTGCTGAGTGGCCATTTGTGCACCTAATTTAACTTTGTAATGTACCGAAGTAAAATGAACAGATGAGACTATAAAATGTAGATTATACTGGAAATTATACAGGACACATGCTGTGGTTGATGTTTTGCTATTTTACATTAACAAGACCATGTGATTTGAATAGATTAACACCTAACAGTACTATAATATTTCCTTTAGTACAATAATATTCCCATATTCATAGGTATTTAGGTGTAACACTTAAGGGGTTAAGGTGTTAAAGGAATAGTTCACCCAAAAAGGAAAATTCTGTCATCAACTACTCACCCTCAGTTATTCCAAACCTGAATGAATTTCTTTCTTCTGCTGAACACAAACAGAAGATATTTTGAAAAATGTCTGTAAGGGCCCCATTGACTTCCATAGGTTTTTAATTGTTTTTTTTTTTTTGTTTTTTTTTTCATACTATGGAAGTCAATGGAGCCATCAACTGTTTGACTACCCATATTCTTCAAAATATCTTATTTACAAAATGTTCATTTTTGGGTGAACTATCCCTTTAATTGCTATGTACTAACATTTAAATTAAATTAATTTTTTTTAAACTGACAAAAACATTTATTTTTTTGTCAACTGTCAATTGCATAAAATAAGCTATCACAAGCAATCAGTGCATAAATAATCTATCAGAAATTCAGTGACAAGAAAGCAAAGTTATGACATTTCACAATATTATTGTATTAGGTTTATTTTAAGGTTTATTTTTTCCACTTTATTTTGTCCTTGTTACATTTGTAATTATACATTCAAGTGCTGAGTAATATTAAAGGTCACCCATCACACGTCATCAACGTGTTCCATGAAGAGACTATGCAGAGTTGTAGACAGTCACCGAGCGCCGCTAACAAACAGCAGACACCTTTTACAGCTGTTCATGTCCTTGGACTGAGAATTATGCATCTCTATGGCAACACCAACAACGGCGAAAAAAATGAATCTGCTGCTTGTTCATTATTGTAATGTTATGTGCTTTGAGACAGAGATAATTTAATGCTGTCTCTCGTGACATTTTGCAAACTTTGTGCGCTCTGTGTTTTAGAGGAGGCGTAGCTTTGGAGACGCTCTGAAGGAAGGGTGGGATCTCATGCTTTCAAAGCTAGCCTCTCCAAAATTGGCTACCATACCATTAATTAACAACATGTACTTAATACATAACTAGGGTTAGGGTTTGGTTTAGGATTAGTAGGACAATATATACTGTTATACAGTAAGAATGTGTAACATGCAACAAGAACGCTGTAAAATGAAGTGTTACCTTGTGTTATTTGTGGACTGACATGGGTATCTGCTATATATGTATTAGGGGTGTAACGATACACTCATGCCACGGTATCAAACAAATTGCAATACTGAACTCACTATACTATAGTGATATTTTAAGCCAAAATAAAGAAGATATGTTTTTTTTTTTGTTATTACTACTAATAATAATATTATTATATTATTATCAGGACCAACAAATATTCCTCCTTTGCATTATTATATATTATATTCAACATTATATGTTGTAGTTTAATTTAGTAATGTCACTTAATCTCTGTAAACTTGTTTTTTTTCCTCGCACTTTCAACGCAGGCATTCGTTGGATCTCTTACACAGACAAGCCTTAGCACGCACAGATTATCCTGGTGCTCACTATGTCCCGCCTCTCCCGCTATTAATACACTATACATATAAGAATAAACCATCTTCAACTTCGGTTGTGTTTTAAATGTGCTCTATAAATAAATGGATTGATTGATTGATCTTAAATTATTTGAATAATCATACTAAAACTACATGTGATATACTGATTTAAATGATATTTGCACTTTCACTTTGAGGAGTGCCGTTCCAGCATGTGTGCTTCAGATAATCCAATGCAATCAATCACAATTCTGATCGCAAGAAAGCATGTCAAAAGTGACTATTCCCGAACTGTAAATGGCTAGTTCATCCAAAAATATAAATTCTGCATTTATATACGCATTTTGAGTGTCCGTGTTTTCTATGCGCGTCGTTGTAAATCTGTTCATCATATAAAGCCTTCGTTTCTCTTCCAAAGACTTGATTATTTTTACGATGCCTTTATGACATTTTTTGGATCTTTTAAGTTTTAGAGGAATGGACACTTAAATGGAGGGACAGACATTTTTCAGGTTTCATATAAAATATCTTCATTTGTGTTTGGAAGTTGAACAAAAATCGTAAACGACATTAGGGTGGAGTACATGATGACAGAATAAATTTTGGTTTATGCATTTATTCATAAGAGCCACAGCAGCAACAAAAAATAGAATACTATAAAAATTTTGGGGGGGTCAATTCTACCTTATATTGTCAGGATACAGGCAAGGAGACAGAGGTAAGTGAATCCAAACACAGCTTTATTAAATGTGACACAAGTGCAAGGGTGAGTATTCTCAGAGTGCAGGTGCAGATGATTAATATTCTGGGGAGAGTGATCGCTGTGTGGTGAAGGATGTGGTGTCTGATTGGTTCCTGACATTACCCCCCCCCCCCCCTCCAGGGTCCGCGCCAGCGGACCTTGGACCCCGACGTCGTGGTGGTCTACCTCTTGGCCGTGGTGCAGGTTTGTCTGGATATTGAGCGTGAAACTCTCGGAGCAGATTGGGATCAAGGACGTCGTTCCGGGGTACCCAACATCTTTCCTCTGGTCCATACCCCTCCCAATCTATGAGATATTCAATCTGACCACCTCGACGTCAGGAGTCCAAAATCTCATTAATCAAATAGATGGGCTCTGGTTCAATAGGTGGTATTGGGGGGTTATCCTCAGGGACCGGTTCTGTGGCTGAGTGGGGTACAGGTGGGTGGTGAGGTTTCAGGAGGGAGACGTGAAACGTGGGATGGATCCGATGTTCTGGAGGTAGGCGAAGTTGATAAGTGACTGGGTTTACTTGTCTTACGATGGGGAACGGTCCGATGTATCTGGGGTTGAGTTTGCGGCAAGGTTGGCGTAGACGGATGTCTTTAGTGGAGAGCCAGACTAACTGTCCGGGTTGGTATTCGGGAGTTTGACGGCGGTGAGCATCTGCAAAACGTCGTTGGCGATTTACTGCTTGCTGAAGATGATGATGAGTTTGGTTCCACACTCCCTCGCTCTCTTGAAACCACTTATTTACTGCTGGTACTTCTGAAGGTTCGCCGGACCATGGAAACAGTGGGGGTTGGTAACCCAGCATACACTGGAAAGGAGTCAGTTGAGTGGATGACTGTCTGAGGGAGTTTTGTGCGTACTCTGCCCAAATGAGGTAACGACTCCAGATGTTTTGGTTGGAGTGGCAGAAGGTACGCAGGAATCGCCCTACATCTTGGATTTTACGTTCGGTTTGGCCATTTGTTTGTGGATGGTATCCTGATGACAAGCTTACGGTCACGTTCATGAGGGTGAAAAAGGCTCGCCAAACTCGGGAGATAAATTGGGGTCCCCTGTCAGACACGATGTCCTCTGGGATGCCGTAGTTCCGGAAGACGTGCTCCATCAGAAGTTCAGCAGTGACAAAAGCCGTGGGGAGCCCTTTCAGAGGAATCAGCCTACATGCCTTGGAGAACCGATCAATGGCTACGAGGATACAGGTGTTACCGTCGGAGGCAGGCAGGTCCGTGACGAAATCCACTCCAATGTGGGACCAAGGTCTATGTGGAACTGGAAGCGGGATGAGTTTACCCACAGGGAGATTTCTGGGAACCTTGGACATGGCACAGGGGATACAACCTTGTATGAATGTCGTGATGTCATGCTGCATATTGGGCCACCAGTACTTGACTTGGAGAGTAGTGAACGTTTTATTTATTCCGGGATGACCTGTGCCTACGGAGGAGTGAGCTGAAGCAATGAGAGAGTTGCGGAAGTCCTCTGGGACGTAAATCTTCTCGGGGGGACACCCTGGGATTCGAGGTTGTTGTCGTGACAGTTCCAATAATTGCTCGTTGATCTCCCACTGGATGGGATTGACAAACAACTTTTTGGGCAAAATGGTCTCGGGTTCCTCCTTAGGGATTTCTGGGGCATGGATGCGAGAGAGGGCATCCGCTCTAGTATTCTTGGAGCCTGGACGATAAGAAATCTTGAAATGGAACCGGGTGAAGAACAACGCCCATCGCGCCTGACGTGGATTCAGTCTTTTCGCATCTCTTAAGTACTGGAGGTTCTTATGATCCGTAAGTACCAAGAATGGATGCTTCGCCCCCTCTAACCAATGCCTCCATTACTCCAAGGCAAGTTTCACAGCTAAAAGCTCTCGGTTCCCAATGTCGTAGTTGATTTCCGCTGTGGATAATTTCTTGGAAAAGAATGCGCAAGGTACGGTCTTGGAGGATGAGCCTGAGTACTGGGACAGAATCCCTCCTACCCCGGTAGTGGAGGCATCTACTTCCACCACAAATACCTTCTCTGGATCTGGATGGTGGAGCAAGGGTGCAGTGGTGAAAGCGGCCTTGAGGGCGTTAAAGCCACGCTCAGCTTCTGGGGTCCAAAGCAACACTTTCGGTTTCCCCTTTAACAGGGAGGTAAGAGGAGCCGTCAAGAAACTGTACTGGTGTATGAACCGTCGGTAAAAATTAGCAAAGCCAAGGAACCTCTGGAGCTCTTTCACCGACTGTGGGGTTGGCCAGGACATGATGGTTTCGGTCTTCCGTTTGTCCATCTCCACACCTCTTTCACTGAGTTGGTATCCCAGGAATTCGACATCGGTCTGGTGAAACGTGCACTTCTCTGCCTTTAGAAAGAGGGTGAATTCCCTGAGTCGTTGGAGTACCAGGGCCACATGATGTTGATGTTCAACAGGGTTCTTGGAATAAATCAGAATATCATCAATATACACCAACACAAATTTCCCCAGGTAGTCTCGGAGTACCTCGTCCATGAAGCTCTGGAACACGGAAGGAGCGTTTACTAACCCATACGGCATGACCAAGTATTCATAGTGCCCTGCAGGCGTGATGAAAGCTGTTTTCCACTCATCTCCTTCTTTAATTCTGATCACATTGTAGGCACTTCTCAGATCCAACTTGGTGAAGATCCTGGCTTCTCGGAGCTTTTCGAGGGCTGTTGGGATGAGAGGCAGCGGGTAACTGAATTTGACGGTGATTTGATTCAGGGCTCTGTAATCAATGCAAGGTCTTAATCCTCCATCCTTCTTGGCAACAAAAAAGAAACTAGCGGCAGCAGGGGATGTAGAGGGACGAATGTACCCCTGTTGTAATGCTTCCTCGATGTACTTCCGCATAGATTCTTGTTCAGGAATGGAGAGTGAGTAAATCTTACCCTTGGGAATCGAGGCATCGGGGACCAGGTCAATGGCACAATCCCAGGGTCTATGAGGTGGCAGGTTGGAGGCAGTAACCGGGTTGAATATGTCAGAGAACGAGGAATAGCAAGAGGGAATGTTTGTAGACAGATTCTCCGTGGGGCTCTCGATGGAGGTGGAACTCACAGTGAGCATTTTCTCGGGTTCGGCAGCTGGTGGAGCAGAATGTGCGCATTGCTTAAGCGGACAATGACATCCCCAACTGGTTATCTTACCGGACTGCCAATTTATGGTAGGTTGGTGACGAATTAACCATGGACGGCCGAGAATGATGTCTGCTTGGCTATTCTGAAGAATGAAAGGTTTGAACATTTCGTGGTGAAGATTTTCAATACACAGTTGGATGGGTGTGATTTGCGAAGTAACATACCCCTTGTTAATGGGTTCGCCGGTCACTGCATGAATGGAATATGGCTTTGGGATGTCGACCTTTCTGAGGTTAAGTTTCTTGCAGAGTTGCCCTGATATGAAGTTCCCCGCTGATCCGGAATCGACAATGGCTGCTACAGATACATGGAAAGTTCGAATTTTCAGGATTACTGGAATTGTGAGTGGTGTCGATACGGCGTGGTGAGCCAGAACGGAGCTTACCGTCATCTGAGGTGGCCGAATGGGGCATGCAAGTCGAAAATGACCCTTCACACCACAGTACAGACATAACTTCATTTCTCTGCGACGAGAGCGTTCAGCCTGGGTGAGCCGGTGAGTATCAACTTGCATTTCTTCTGGGGCTTTTTCAGACTCACGATTCGTGAGGACGTGAGGGGATGTGGCGTGAGAAACTCGAGTATCTCGATAGCAGCTCTGGGACCGTTGATGAATACGGAGAGTTTGCTGTATGAATTTTTCGAGCCCCAGGTTGTCATCGTAGATCGCCATTTGGAGACGAAGTGCAGGATTGAGACCGCCGCGATAAACAGCCAGGAGTGCCATTTCGTTCCAACCACTCACTGAAGCTAGAGTTCGGAATTCAATGGAATACTCTGAAACGGATCTCTTATCCTGTCGAAGATGCATTAGCTTATCACTGGTGGTGGAATCACTGACTGGTTGGCCGAAAACCTCCTTGAAATGGTGAATGAAATTTTGTAGTGACCTGGTAACCTCAGTCTCTTGTACCCACAGCGACTCAGCCCATCTTAATGCTGTTCCAGATAACTGCTGAATGATGAAAGAGATTCATGAACGGTCTGTGGGAAACAGATGAGGCTGCTGTTCAAAGGTGAGCGAACACTGCAACAGGAAGCCATTGCAATCTTCCGCCCGACCGGAGAAGGGCGCTGGTCGGGACGTGGGGCTAGCAATGCATACCATCGTGGAAGTGAGGTTCGCGGAAGTGGAGGTGGGCTGTGGAAGCGAACTCGCCGCATCGGTTGCTGGTTGCCCTGGAATGGCTGCGGTTGGCGGTTGTGTTGGATCCATAGCGGTAGTTGGTCAAGCCTTCTGTCAGGATACAGGCAAGGAGACAGAGGTAAGTGAATCCAAACACAGCTTTATTAAATGTGACACAAGTGCAAGGGTGAGTATTCTCAGAGTGCAGGTGCAGATGATTAATATTCTGGGGAGAGTGATCGCTGTGTGGTGAAGGATGTGGTGTCTGATTGGTTCCTGACATATATAAATACACATACACACACACATATATATATATATATATATATATATATATATATATATATACACATACACCTACATACACACACACACACACACACACACACACACTAGTTCTTTCAGGTTCTCAAATCTGATTGGCTGAGAGCCTTTTCCAGCCATGCGATATTCTACCAGTATCACCACAGGAATCATTTCACTGTCTGTATCACTCTGCTTGCAGAATTTCTCAGAGCGAGTGTCAATATATATATATATATATATATATATATATATATATATATTAAGGGTGTAACAGTTCAATTGACTCACGGTTCGGTTTTTATCACGGTTTTAGGGTCATGGTGTCGATATGGTTTGGTTTGAGCTATGTTGAAGGAAAAAAGGACAACTGTCAAATAATACTGCGCGCTTCGGATGTGTGAGCACAAAGATCTCACAGTGCACAATGAAAAAATTATTTTTTGCGTCCTCTTGCATTTGAATGTTTAAATTGGCAAGGGTTAAATGAGTTTAGTTTAAACACAGATAGCAACGTATGCTGTTTTTTTTTTTTGGATCATCACTGTTGTCATGAATTAGGAAGCTAAAATGAGTATCCATCGACAGAAACATACATTAGCTGAACTCTGTCTGTTTTATGTTATTTTCAACAAACCATAGATGCGGCATCAGATTTGAGATGCACCGCGGTGCAAGTGCGTGCTGAACCGTGTGTGGAGAACGGTACTGTATAAATAAAAACTTTTTTTAAATAATATATATACAAAACAAAACAAACATTGTACTGATAGATCTCATTGTAGCTGAACTTGCAACTGGTTATATCTTATCTCACCATGAGTCCCACTGGTGCCCTCTCAAAAACAATAGACTATGTGACTACATATGGTTACCAACCCAGGTTTTTAAGCACTAGGCAACACCATGAGGAAGAAACCAAGCATGAAGTCAACATTTCCTATCTCTGACATGAGCTGTTCACCAGTAAATTACAGCTTGGTTGATCTGACGTAGATGAAATGTATGGCATCATTCAAAGTGGCTTTTACATACAGTGACACAGCAGAATGTACCACAACCTCATTACTCAAATTACTACTGCTCACATGAACCTACTTCCCAGTGCAGCTTTCACAAAGTACTCTCCCGTCTCTCTCATTTCTTTTTAATCTCTTCTTGAAGACTTTGATGCTAAAACCAGCCTGGTCAATACTGGTCTCTCTCTCATCTTTCATCTCCTGACTTTCAGCACTCAGACGTGTCACTTCTTTTCTCCACACCCACTCGTGCCCGTCTCTCTGGTCCTATTCCTTCTCTCTTTTGGCAACTGGGTCATGAGAATGAGAGTAAAAGCAAACAATAGCAATCGATTAGATGGTGAGAGAAGGGCATGCAGGAAGCATGAATTGAATTAAATAATTTGAATGATTATTATTTTCTGTTTTAATGTATTTTAAAAGGAGGATATCAGAGCAGAAAAATGTCATTCACTAACCTAGAAACAGTTTCTACCAATGTTTCTGCCTGAATCCTGTCTGGATTGTTGATGTGCACTGATCAGAATCTATGCAATCATTAATATTAAAGTTTTATCATATAATTTGATGACGCTTTCAGCTACTAGTTTGCATGTAGTATTCTCAGCTCCATTTTTAGCACAGAAAATGCAAAGAAGTCTGATGATACCATTTGGGCTTATACATTCAGATGTGGTATTAGTCTGTCAGACATGTCTCCTCTACTGATCTGTCTGTCTGTGTGTTTATTTATCCCTCTCCTCTGCCCTCTCTGCATCTCTCTGTCCTACTGTCTGTTCCCCTGTCTGACACTATTGATCAGCTGACCCACCCACTGACAGCAATCTCTCTCTGTTTCTCTCTCTCTGTTATAAATCTCTAAGGTGACAGGGGCAGGATAGCTGTGTGCATAGATAAGGCCTTGTTTGGCTTTTGCTGAGACTGCACAATATGTGATGAATAGAAAGGAGGAAGGAGAGAGGAAAATGGCACCTACAAGGAGAAATAAAAGAGTCTTGAGGGGAGAATCTGATTAGGTATTCAAGTATGCCTGAAAACTAGACGAAAAATATACATTACATTAAATATAACTATTTACCTGACTCTTTGTCAGGATCTAAAAAGAGCAGCCCTAGGCACTATTTGACAACACGTCAATGACAAAATTCATCGGGCTTTTGTACCCGATAACTAAATGTTCCCTTATATCCGTTTTCCTGGTTGCATTCGCACTGCCAGTTGGAACTCTGAAGTGACGTAAGCCATCACTTACATCCTACAGCTCGTGTTGTTCTGCGGGACTTTAATTTTGATGGTGGGCGGACATTTAATTTGACGGCGCTGAGAACGGCTTAGCCAGAGTCTGAGCACACAGTGCTCACATTCTCCGTCTTCACTAGTTTATGATTTACCAGGTTCCTCCGGTGCGAAAAGCCCCTATAGACAAAGATCCTTAACACAAAAATACTGACTATATTCAAAGTCCCAACCAGACAAGAGAGGGTTGTGCTGTTTAGATTAACATGTTTTTTTTTCAAGTCTTAACAATAAGAACTTTATACATTCACTACTATTCAGAAGTTTGGTATCAGTAAGATTTTTTTATGTGTTTGAAAAAAGTTTCTAGTGTTTACCAAGGCTGTCAGGACCACTATCGTCAAAGATGATTAACAATTAGCATACAGTTTGGATTGGCAAAATGTTCTGTTCTCCCTGCCCATCCAGGGATAGCTGCATCAGGTGAAGCTGAAGAGTGAATGAACACCAGTAAACTGAAGCCAGTTCTATATGACGCATATGATATTAATCAGATATCCTAGATACACAACATAAATGTAACATTACAAACTTGAATCTGCACAAAAGGACCCAAATGCAAGTGAACTTGAATTAAGTTAAGTGCTTACCAGAAAGTGTTACTTCAGTTGTGGGTGTGCTCTTCCCATAACAACGCACTGAAACACTGGCAAATAAAGTATAAAGAATTCACAACATTATAGTGTTCTTATTATAATCTCATGGCGCTGCACAACTTCCACTTAAAGGTGCTCTAAGCGATGTCACGCGTTTTTTAAGGCCAAAACATTTTTTGTCACATACAGCAAACATCTCCTCACTATCCGCTAGCTGTCTGTCCCCTGAACACACTGTAAAAAAACGCGGTCTCTGCGGACACCCCAGGCTCCACAAACGGCTATAAAAACAAACTGGGCTTACCCGCACCACGAAACATAACAAACTGTTCCAGCCAATAACCGACAAGAAGGGTTTGGGGGTGGGGTTTGGGGGGTTAGTGCGCGGATGAGGAGGAGGGAGGGTCTAGCTAGCCTCCGTTTTGTTTGAAAATACTTCGAATGTCAACAAGAAGTGACGTCACCCGACATCGCTTAGAGCACCTTTAACTGTATATTCATCTACTTTATTAAGTGATTCCAGACATTCCTGCACGTTTTCAAAGCTATGACGAAAAAATATTTTAACTAAAACATAGGCTTACTGTTAAATAAATATGATTTATAAGTATTAATAATATCAATGTGTTTGAAAAAGACACATCTAAAAGGAATACGACCTTCGCCAAAATCCAGTCATAGTTAATAATGTTGGGCATTGCCGTTTGATCGGGAACCTTTTTTGACCAAAGAGACGTTTTCTTTTCATTTTTGGTTTATGCATTTTTTCAAAAGAGCCACAGCAGCAACAAAAAATAGAATACTATAAAAAGAAAATGTTTTTTTTTTCCCAATAACATATTAATAATGGTATCTTTGTTTGGTCCATCCATAGACAACTAAAAACAAATAGAGAATGCAACAAACAATAAATAGGCTTCAATATGGAATTAATTGTGCAGGGCTTTCACTGTGAGGTTGAGTTACCACCTGAGGAGCTTAAACCCCTTTCTGTCTGTCTGTCACTCACTCACTCACTCACTCACTCACTCACTCACTCACTCACTCACTCACTCACTCACTCACACACACACACACACACAGTGCTAGTGCTTACATCGACTGTTACATGATTATACATAGAATATACCATACATAGTATATGAGATTAATCTAATGTATACAACATAAAAGTAATATTACAACTTACATCTGCACAAAAGGATGCGAATACGGACAATTCTGCATCCAGAGCTGCATCCATGCTCTCCGTGAAGATGCGGGGTGACAATGCTAGGCCGAAAGGAAGAACCCAATATTAGCACGAAAGGAAGAACCCAATATTAGCAAGTAGAGGTCGACCGGCTCGTCGGTTCGACGGCAAAATCCATACCGATAGTTTTTCCAGGTTGTCCATTGCTGGACCGGCTGAGAAGAGTATGCTGTCATTTCACAGTACGAGAGCGCTGAGAAGAGACTGCTGGCATTATACAGAGCGAGAGCGGCCTTCAGATGCGCATTTAAACACGGCAGGCAAAAACATTGTTTTTTTTTCACTGGTCAATTTTGAGATTTTGGGCTATTTGTCTTCAATAACATGTCTTCTTTCAGACTTGTGCTGAAAAAAAGTCCAAAATACACATTTAGGTCTTTATTTTACTACACTTTGTGTCTTTGCGTGTGTAGATTTCGCCTAAATTCATCAAAAGTTGGCGTTCTAAATCATCCCGCTGCTCCGCGATCGCTGTCTGTACCCTGTCATCACACACACCGTTAGAAAGCTCTCTCTCTCCTTTGCAATGCTGTCGGATCCAAATATGGTCATTTCAGGTTTATCAGCAACCAATCATGAAAGTAAAACGGGCGATTTAACTCGAAATGCACAATCTCATTGGCCTATGCCAATTTCTGACAACGTGATTTGTTCAGAATCGTCACGTGACGCGCTCTGACATTATATACATACATCACATATATACTATACTTAACACACTATATATACAAAACAATTACATTACACAACACATTTCAGTTTTTGTATAATATAATTACTATATAATACTAAACAAATCTGTAATTGTGGGATCCTAAAGAGGTTGTAAGTCCCTCAGGCCGATACATATTCACCTGTGTGATGGACTGTTGATGTGTTGTTTTGGATGTTATGATCAGTGATGGATGAAGCAATGATGAGTTTTGGATGTTAAACAGTGTGATAGATTGATTTTACTTGGACCTCAAGCATATTTCGTCTGTAATTCATGGCTTTCAATAGAAATTAGTGGAATTTTGCCATAAAAATCTTTAAAGTCCGTTTTCTCAAAATGAGTTTTTTTCCTCACGCTCCTAGTGACGATTTTCCACTTCTGTAGCACCTACATACACCAAACTTTACAGTCCTATTCCTAACTATATTGTGAAGGTTTGTCCAGAGGGATTTGTCGATATATCATTCTTGGCCTGATTTATATGACATTTTATGCCTAAAAATAGGGTGGAAATCAATTTAAGGCTATTGGCAGTATTTTCTGATTTACAGGGTAACAAAAGGAGATATTCATAATCCCCTCTGGTAATGTCTTTTCATTGAATATATCAACAAAATGCAAAAATAATTTTGAACCTTGTGTAACGAGTCAGCTCAGAGGGGAAATATTAATAATCAATAATAAGTGTTTATGATTAATTATGAATATTTGGGTCAGTTAATGGTATTAACTTGATGTAGCTAACATAATATTACAATCAATTAATCAGTTCATCCAACGAACTCTTTTGATTATTCATTTATTCTAAGAAAAGGGGTATCTTCCATGGCTACGGAAAATAATTATTTCTTAGCATGTACAGCGCTTTGAGCATGTAACAAGATCAAAATCGTAAAAGAGACGTTGTCTGCAAGCAGTGAATCAGAACCAAATACATATTGTGCACAAGTTTTATTAACTAAATCACAAACATAACTAAACTAAACAAACATACATACATAAATACATGTATGGGTAAAAGGGTGAGTGATAGCATGGAACTGGAAACCGGAAAGGGAACTATGAAAAGAACCATCGGCTTATTTTCAAAGTACTTCGTTTAAATTGATACTTGCATTTGGTAGTGGGAAAAATTCTTGAAGTTGTTGAAAATTGAAGTCGTTGATGGTTCCGTGAGTGTCAAATGTGGAAGTTGGTTGAGAGTTCTCTCTCTCCATGAGCACATGGCTGGTTGAGTCAAGGCCTGGCAGGCTGTGGTCATAGCCTGCAGGGGCCATGAGCCGTTTGGGGGAGGGGGTCTCAGACACCCACCCGAAGTAAGCAGCCCGGAGGTCCAGCAAAACAAGAGTTGATCGTTGCCCGTTCAGTGATGGTAAGGTTGCAGTTTTCTGGATTGAAGAAAAGGCAGTCTGACTCCCTTTGGGAGCGTGAAAGCATGCCCGACGGTGCTCACGGCCTGCCGGACCCTGGGGCCCAAGTGAAGGGGGGGTGCCCCAGTATCAGCAGAAGCAGTGTTGCGGCCGGATGAGGAAAACTTAAGAGAGCGAGGTCACTGTGGACTGACTCTAATAACCCTGAGAAAAGTCACACCTCTCCGAGTTTGCTTTACCAATGAGAAGGGTGGACTTTCTGGCGGGAGTTTCCTCTGTGGGCAAGATTTAATAAGTCTTTGTCCTAAGTGTGGTTAGACCTCTGCCTTACCCTCTTTCTGTTCATTAATGCTCAGATAGATATAAGACATCCACACTGTATTCTAAGAGAAGGTGATATACATCAAAGTGTGAGTCATTAAATGAGGATTAATTAGGTAGGAGACATGATACAGGTGAGGTTACATTGACCGTTGGTTGGTTGTATGATAAAATACATACCATAGTATATACATAATAGTACACAAGACAGTGAATCATTCACACAGTTTCTGGGATGCATGTTCATTTATATATCAGTTAGTCTATGATTAATTCAGCAAAGTCTGTATTAAAGATTGTTTCTGTCTTCCCATTGTCTCTCTCTTGCGCATGTGGCCACATTCCTTTGACAGCAATAAAACCAACTTATCTGATCGTATCCATGGTAACCCAAAGGACCCTCTTGCACCCGCTAGGGGGATGGGGCCACAGGTCCCAGAGTGAGCTTTAAAGATTATTTGTTAACCATAACAAATAATTGTGTCTGATTGGTCTCAGTCGCTACACTTGTTTTTTTCATCTTCAAAAAACGTCACTTCAAAATATATATAAATTAGTGCATATTTAATTAGATATAGCCTGATTAGCATATTTAAACATAAAATTACAGAAAACTTGCAATACATTTTTTTCTCCTATTCATGTGAGTAATCAACTGGTAAAGTTTCATGGTGATATCTGTAAGTTAAAATTTTTACCCTATTCACCTGTAGTGTCTCGCCTTAAAACACTGACAGCGAAATGGTATGAATACAGAACACTACAGTTGATATTACCATATTATTATTATAAAGTAATTCATTTGTTGACTAGATACTGCATTAGCAGAGAAATAACAGAAGTATGTTTGCCGCTGAGGCTGAGTGGATTAAAATTAGTAGTGGCCACCTCAAACGGTTAAAACAATGTGAAAAAACACGCAAACCTGACCCAAATGTTTAATGCCGCTATTGTAATCATCTATTTGCATTAGTTTATATCCAGCTGGTTACTTTTATGCATTCATTAGCCAGTGAAGTTGCATATTTAAAGCTAGTGACGTGACTGCTTTCTCAACATTGATATGTTCATGCAGTAGGGATGTTAACCGATGACCGTTTGACCGATGGTTGACCGTATCAACGTTAACCGATCAAAGTTGTCGGTTGTCGGTTAAAAAAAAAAGTGATCTCTAAATTAGGCTATTATAGACAGTGGACTAAACGCTACTACAGTTAGCCATCTCATTCCAAGATATTTTTGTGTGAAGTGAACAAATACCTCACACTCAATTTTTCATAACTCGCCTGTTTGTACTTAATAAACCAATAAAAACATTTGGCGCGAGGTCACAGCGTTTGGGTTTGCGTGCTCACAAGGTTTGCGAAAAGTAAAGGCTACAGGCTAAAACACTCGAGGTTAGAGCCAGGGCAGACGACAGGATGAAGCGTGCAAAGAGAAGTAGTGTGTGAGACCATTTCACCAAAAAAGAATGACACAGATGTAAGTTGCAACTTGTGTGATACAGTGCTTAAATACAGTAGTAGCACATCATCTATGATGTATCACCTGAAAACGTGACACCCGCAAGCCTCTTCGGGTGAGAAAGGTAGCCAAAGCCAACCTACCGTGTCATCTATGCTAGCTGGTAGGAAATGTGACAAACAACGCTCAGAGACTATTACCCAAAAGATATGCGGAATGATTGAAAAAGAAATGCTGCCCCTTGACTTTGTAAGCAGTGAGGGCTTTCTAGTTCGGAGCTGTCATTTTCTTAAATGAGTCGCGGCAATGTTTCAAATGAGCTTCTAACGCCTTTATTTTCAACGCGATCACCTTGTACCCAAACCATTTCGAAACTAAGGAGCCATTTGTCCCCCGATTACATACAAGCTCCTCGGCACCGCGTTTGCGAGAGTCATGTTTCGCGCTGTAGGGGATTTAAAAAAAGGGACGTGAGTGGAAGGGCGGCGCCGGGGCAGTGTGTGTGTGAGCGGGAGGCAGAGCGGCAGAGAGATGCGACAGAGTTGCGAAATTGCAGGCGCGGCTCGAAATGGCTGTTATTTCAAATAGCGTAGCATATTTTAAACTAATCGGTTAACCGGTTTCAACCGGCTAATGAGGCTCGAATTAAATGCAAAAATTTAATTAAAAAAATTTTTTTTTAAGAATTTAAAAAAATTTAAGAATTAGATGCAAAATTTTTTTTTTTATCACTGCAATACATATTGTTATTTTGATTAGATAATCATCAAGTGTTCTAATACAGAAGCAAATAAAGTGAGAGACTATACATGTAATCTCACTTTCTGTGGCATGTGCACTAATTGTGATTGACAGTCAGATCTCACACAGCCCTGCACTGATTGGTCCAGAAGAACCGGGAGCGGTGGATTTTTGCAAAACAAATAACAGGCTCTAGGTGGAGGTAGAAGCGCAGGTTTTTTTCTAAAACCGGCTGATTTATGTTGTTCTGTCTGAGCATAGTGTCGGTTTCAGTGAATATGATCAAAAAAATCTTACCGACTGCAGCTTTAAGCATAGCAGACTCTTTGGATTTATATGAAATGTAACACTTTACAATAAGATTACATTTTTAGCATTAGGCTAACTAAGGTTAATAAAGGTTGTAGTATTGTTCATTGCTAGTTTGTTAATTTCAACATAGAAAACATTTTAAATTGAGTTTTAATTTTTATTTTATCTGTTAACCTTATTTAATGTACTGCCCCACCCATGATGTATGGGAGGACTACACTGTTAAAATTGCTGCTTGCTCACCATAACTAACAATATATATTTGCTACAGGACATACGAACAATAAATAAGACAGATTCACAGAGTGCTTGCTGAAGGCACAGAAGCTGACATTTTTTGGCCTGGGTGCGATTTATAGATTCCTGGTCGTGATGAAAAAGTTCATAATAGAAAGTTCAAAAGAACATCATTTATTTGATTTTTTTTTGTAACATTATAAAGGTCTTTACTTTCATTATCAATTTAATGTGTCCTTGACAAATAAAAGTATTAATTCTTTAAAAAAATAATCTTTAAACTATTTTTATTTTAAAATGTTGTTTTTCAAGATGATGAAAACGTTTAATAAAACTAATGTCATAGACACTTTTTTTTAGAAATGATGGCCTACATTCCAAAATATTGCCATCAGCGTAACCGGTGTCTAAAGCATGTGTGGAAACACCACTTCAATCTAAATGGTTGGTGATAGTCCATGATGTCATTAGCAGAGTGCCCGGAAGTATAAGAGGGGGCACCCGTAGTAAACGTCATAATTTTCTTCACCTAAAGGAGACGTGCAGGCAGACCCAATGGCATGGCAATGAGACGCAATGTCGCGTTCCCCTTCTCAGGGAACCATAGTTGCAGTTGTAGCTGTACAACTGTACCCCCCCCTTAAAATTTCTCCTTGCTATTGTTTCCCGACACATCCATAATCATTAGGCTACTTTTGCCAGTGCTTTGCGGCAAGCTTCATGTGTGCTGAGCGTGAGGCATATATCCCGCACCCCAGTAGCCTATATTTAATTCAATTCACATTTATTTGTATAGCATTTTTCACAATACATATCGTTTCAAAGCAGCTTTACAGAAAATGCATGTGTCTAAATTACAATTTAGAGTGATCTGTTATCAGAGGTGACTGTGTAATGCATTTCAATTAATTTTCATTCAGTTTCATTGTTAAACAATGCATTAAGTTAAGGCTGAAACAATGAGCTCATTGAAGTAAAGAATACATGTTGTTAAATGATTAGGAAACATAGAAAACTTTAGCATTGGTGCTTTTTTACAGACTCAAAATATGAGTGTAAAAAAGTCAACAAACTGAAAAAATTAAAGTTTTTTTAGGTAATGTTATATTGTTAAAACTGGTTTCATAAAATTGGTATCGGAAAAAGTATCGTTCAGGAACCGGTATCGAAGTCAAGGTATCGATATTGGTATCGAAAATTGTGTTACGATACCCAGCCCTACCAAAGACAAATGCAAGGGAGGGTTTAGCTATAAACTACAAGGTTTATTAAATTACCCTATACAAGAAGGGGAGCGCAGGCAGATTTGCACTATTATACTCATACAAATAGGTGCAAAATAATGAGGATCTCTTTTTCTCCCCCTTTTTTTTTTTGGAGCAAAGCCTCTACTTTTTGCCTCTAAATTATGGGTAAATAATTTATGGGTAAATAACAGAGTTGGGTATAACGCATTACAAAGTAACGCGTTACTGTATTCTAATTACTATTCGTGGTAACGCAGTAATGTAACTCATTACATTTTAAATGTATGTAATTTGATTACAGTTACTGATGTCAATAAAATTAAGTTACTTGCGTTACAAATGTATTGTTAAGAAAAAAATATTTAGTAAAATGCATTTCTAATCACGTTTGGCCGGCTGCGTCAGCATGCTCTTTAATGAATTACCGGAGAACACGCTTCATGAGGCACACACACACACACACGCAGCGCTACACGGTTTGGAGCACAGTCTGGCCGTTTCTCAATAGAAGTAGCCTACGCAAACTTCGGACTTGCGTCCTTGGTAGTTCAGACTTGCCAAGTTTGACTCAGGAGAACGAACTCCCGAGGACGAGAGGACGCGAGTCCGGTTATTCTGCAAACGGAACCGCGGCGTTCTTGATCGCGTCACTCAGCACGCTCTGGCTACTCCGGTTATCTCTTTATGTAGCTATATTTCAGGCAACAATAAAACGAAATATGGTATAAAGTAGGCTACAACTCTGCCTCTTTTCGTCAACAATAAAACAAAAAATGTTATAAAACACAACTCTGCCTCTTTTCATTTAAAAAAATCGTAAACATATTAATGGCCACACAAATGTGGTTCAGGCAACGCGTACGTTGATTATCTTCACTGCATATATTTATAACAACAAGAAATATAAAACACAACCCTGCTTCTTTTTGTTTTCATTTTAAAAATATGAAACATTATTGATCATTAAAACTGACATTTAACAAAGACAGGCTTGTCATTTTATTATAAATGTACATACAGTGATAAGAATGTATAGTAAAATAAATATAAAAAATATTCTATATATTTTAAAATATATTAAATAAAATTACACAACCCTGTCTCTTTTTGTTAAATGTCAGTTTTAATGCTCAATAATATCCAGTATAAAAGTATAAGTAGCCTAAAAGGTATAAGAAGCTAAGCCTACAATTAGAAATAAAGCAAACAGTTCAGTCAAACATACACTACCGTTCAAAAGTTTGGGGTCGGTAAGATTTTTTATGTTTTTAAAAGAAGTCTCTTCTGCTCACCAATGCTGTATTTATTTGATTAAAAATACAAAACAAACCCAGTAATATTGTGAAATATTATTTCAATTTAAAACAGCTGTTTTCTATGTGCATATATAGTAAAGTGTCATTTATTCCTGTGATCAAAGCTGAATTTTCAGCATCATTACTCCAGTCTTCAGTGTCACATGATCCTTCAGAAATCACTATAATATGTGGATTTGATGCTCAAGAAACATTTCTCATTATTATTAATGTTAAAAACATTATTTACATTTTTATTTCGGGATTCTTTGATGAATAGAAAGTTTAAAAGAACAGCATTTATCTGAAATAGAATCTTTTGTAACATTAAACAGTACCGTTCAAAACTTTGGGACCAGTAAGAATTTTTATTTTATTTTTTGGGGGAAATAAATAAAATAAATCAATACTTTTATTCATCAAGGGGGAATTAAATTAATCAAAAGTGACAGTAAAGACATTTATAATGTTACAAAAGATTCTATTTCAAATAAATACTTTTGTTTTTAACTTTCTGTTCATCAAAGAATCCTAAAAAAATGGTACACAACTGTTTTCAACATTGATAATAATCATAAATGTTTCTTGAACATCAAATCCACATATTAGAATGATTTCTGAAGGATCATGTGACACTGAAGACTGGAGTAATGATGCTGAAAATTCAGCTTTGATCACAGGAATAAATTACACTTTACTATATATTCACATAGAAAACAGCTGTTTTACATTGAAATAATATTTCACAATATTACTGGGTTTGTTTTGTATTTTTAATAAAATAAATACAGCATCAGTGAGCAGAAGAGACTTCTTTTAAAAACATTAAAAATCTTACCGACCCCAAACATTTGAACGGCAGTGTAAGTCAGCTCTCTAATAGGCTACAAAGTTAAAGTCACCTCTCGATGCATCCTGGGTAAAAGGGGCGGATCAGGAACACATCAGGGGTCTTCAACGGGACTTGGCTAGATGTGAACTTTGAATTGGAACAGTACTTGGGCAGCGACTGATGACGTTTCACAGGTCCACAAGAACATATTGAGAAACAGCCCTCTCTTCTGTCTCGCATGCGCGCTCTTTCTCGCTCGCTCTAGATTCCGGGAGATTTGAACTAATTTGCGGGCATCAGGGAGGCGCTATCAAAATGCGGGAGACTCCCGGAACTTCCGGGAGACTTGGGATGTCTGTATTCTGCAATATTAAATTACGGAAAGAACTAAGTTTCACTTAGTAGTGTATTCTTGTAGTTTTAATAGGTTTTCAAAGTAACTTGAAAGTAAAGTAATTAGTAATCTGATTACTTTTTACATGCAGTAATCAGTAATGTAATCAAATTACAATTTTAAAGTAGTAATTAGTAATTTGTATGGATTACTTTTTTTGAGTAACTTACCCAACACTGGTAAATAATAACTTAATAAATAATTCTCTGGGACCTAACAGTTGTTGTTTTTTGCTTCCTAAATATATATATCGAAAATTCGGGCTCATAAAAATCGAATATTCATTTATTTAAATGACGTTTAACGAGAAAGACGTTATTTTTTAAGTTTAAGTTGTTGTTTTTTTTACATTTATGTCACCATTTTTGAACAAGCTTATGGTTAGGCAATATACACAACAAGCTTACAATATATCTTAATGTTTTCTTTTAGCTGAAAACATTAAACAATATGTGTAGGCAGGGGCGGACTTAACCAAATAAGTGAGGTAAGCAGCCCCTTAGGGTCCCGGGGAGTTAGGGAGCCCCGACAAATTGAACAGAAAGAAAATAGAGAACAGTTCCAGGTTACAAAAAATTGTGACGCATTAATATTAAAGTGTAATCACAAATATGGTTAATTACCTGTAAATAGTTTATGAATTGATGTTTTTTTTTTATTTGTGAATTCAATTTTATTTAATTTGACAGTTTATCTACAAATGTAGAAAAAAAGTATATTTAGAAAAAGAGTATTTTGAGTTAGTGATTTGGGGGCCCTAAGTGATTCTAGGTATGGAAACTAACAGTCAAAGTTTTAAGTCACAAATCACTTTGTGTAGGCCTAAAAAAAAAATATATATATATATATATATATATATAAAGAACAAAAGTATTTAAGCTCAAGCAGCGCGAACGGAAAAAAAACGCTAATAAAGGAGATTACGACAGTTATCGTACAGAACGTACACTCGAGTCAGCATATGGTTATCGTTTATATTGTTTCACATTCATCTTAAGAAAAACGTCTCGGTTACTAACGTAACCTCAGTTCCATGAGAGTAGGGAACAAGTATTGCGTAAGTTAGCTTACGTTATGGGAAAACTCATTTTCTCAAGAGTATTGATGACAAATTTTTAAAACGCAGTACAGCTGCACAGCAGACATATAGCCGAGCGTCTCATGCGCTCATTGGCTGTGCTAACTGCACGAACCTATGGTGAGTCGGCTAAGATGCGCAAACCAATCAGGTCTCTTCGCTTCAGAGCCTGCTAGTATGGGCGTGACTTATAGCTATATAAGCCCCCATTTTTACCATAGAATTCAGGTTAAATCGGCTGAAGCGATCCCCTGATCGTAGCACAGTAACACAGCGGGTTACGCAATACTCGTTCCCTACTCTCAGGGAACCGAGGTTACGTTAGTAACCGAGAGATTCCCTTTCGAGAGGTTTTTATACGCTATGGGAACCACTTTCAAATCGCTGTGCGTGCTTGTGGCGAGCAGGACGAGGCCGAGGGATGTGAGAGAACGGCGCAAGGCCGGTGGTGTGAGTGATAATGAACGCACCGTTCTTGCATCTCTCATGGAGGAGCGTAAGCATAAAAGGAGGAGCGACGACGCTGAAGATGGAGAGAGGAACAGGCCTGATTTTATGTTGTGTTTTGTTTCTGTTTTGTGTGGCCAGCAGTCGTCAGTGAGGGGATGCTGGCTTGTACTTTTGTTTTTGTATTTGTTTTATTTTATTATTAAAATCTTTGATTGTTCGCCGGTTTCCGCCTCCTCCTTCCCTGAATCATGAACCCTGTTACAGTTCTTAAAAAACTTAACCCCATACTTTAGCCTAGGGCCAAGCGCCCGAGGCTCATAGAAGAGTAAAGATTCCTAATAGATGCCAGATCAGTAATGAGCCTCATATAGGGAAATATAGGAATGGGCCTTATAAAGGGCCAAGCTCCTTCTTTATATGGTATATCGAACTGTAGTTCAGGTTCACCCAGGACCAGACAGACTTCAGGCCTTATAGTTGTGGAAAGTGTGCTTAGACACTATTTATACGGAAAGAACCATTGCTTGCAAAGCGGGAACTTCCGGGTTATAAAACCTCATAAATGTGGATGGTGAGGCCCAGCCAGCCGCCGCACAAATATCTTCAATTGGTATTCCACTCGACCATGCCCATGACGAGGCCATGCCTCTCGTGGAATGAGTTCTGATGCCTATGGGACAGCGAAATAGCATCAACTATCCAACGTGACAGTCTCTGCTTCATGACCGCGAGACCTCTGGTGCAGCCCCTTTCATGGCCTCCAGGACCGTGGAGAGGTCCCAGATAGGTACAGAGGGGTATTGAGGTGAGTTTAGCCTTCTGACCCCCTTGAGGAAGCACACAACTAGGTTGTTTCTTCCAAGTGATTGCCCGGCCACATGAGCGTGAAGTGGTACTGTGGCCGCCACATATATTTGAGCGTGGAGGGGGTGCGACCCGCATCCAAAAGCTCTTGTAGAAAGGAAAGTACCTTTGTCACTCCGCATGAGTAGGGGTCCAGGCTCCGTGCTGTGCATCAACCGGAGAACACTGACCATTTTAGAGCATAAAGACACCTGGTTGAAGGCACTCTTGCTTCAGTAATGGTATTTAGCACCCTTTCCGGAAGGTTCCCGGATACCCGTTGAGGGGCCATACATGGAGGGCCCACAAGTCGGGTCGGGGATGCCACATCGTCCCGTTCGCCTGCATGAGGAGGTCTCTCCTCAGCCGTATCGGCCATGGGGCTGTTTCCTGCAGCTGAGTCAACTTGGAGAACCATAGCTGGTTCCTCCAGAGAGGGGCTATCAAGAGCACTGCACACTTGCTCTCCCTGATCCTTTCGATGACCTGAGGTAGCATTGTGACCGGAGGGAATGCATCTGGGCCAGCGCGTCCCTGTCTTTGGAGAAAAATGCTTGGCAAAGAGCGTTGTCTTCTGAGGCGAAGAGGTCGACCTCTGTCTCACCGAAGATGCTTCATATCAGCTGAACTGTTTGCGGGTGAAGAGACCATTCCCCTGGGGGGAAATTGTCTCTGGATAGCATATCCGCACCCTGGTTCAGAATGCCTGGCACGTGCGCCGCTCTCAGCAAGTGCAGGTTGAGCTGAGCCCATAGCAAGAGGTGTTTGGCCATGGTGTGCAGGTTGCTCGACCTGAGCCCACCGTGGCGATTTATATAGGAAACCACTGACATGTTGTCCGACCGGACCAAGACATGGTGACCTTTTATGTATGGGAGGAAAGCTTTTAGTGATAGAGCGAACGCTCTCATCTCTAGACAGTTTGTGTAGGCGCCTCTCCGGGCTCGACCAAAGACCAGAGATGGGCCTGCCCTCGTATAGGGCCCCCCAAATTGTGTCTGACGTAAGCTGCACCCTCATCTGTATAGAATTTATGACTGTCCCCAGAAAATATATACTCTGGCTGGGAGACAGTACTCTTTTTGAAGCATTGATCCTGAGACCTAGGCATTCTAGATGGCTGAGGAGCCAGGATCTGTGAGTTATTAACTGTGCCTCCGATTGGGCTATAACCACCCACATACTTCATAAACGTACGGGTTGCTAGGGATTGACAGAATGGTAGGACTGTGTACTGATAAGCCTGCCCCTCAAAGGCGAATCTCAAGAATGGCCTGTGATGGGGTGTTATCTGAATGTAAAAATAAGCATCTTTCAGATCCACGAGCCACGTCGCTTCTCACCGATGTCTCGACCACAGCTAGAAACCACAGCACGGGGGTCTGCGAGCAAACTGTAGCGAGTAGCCTCGTTTTATTATCTTCTACACCCATTCTGATATTCCGGGGATGGCTTCCCAGGCCTTGGGCTTCATAGCTAGGGGTTGAATGAAATCTGGGGACGGGCCGCTTTGTAATAGGGACCCGGCTGCCCAGCTGTTTTTGTGTTTGTGATACTGTGGGAACAGTGCTTATGTGCAGGGGTGCGTACTTCATAGTGGGCACACCATCTACATTTATTACACTTCCGGTGCGAGCCGGAGGGCGAACTGATACTGTGGGAACAGTGCTTATGTGCAGGGGTGCATACTTCATAGTGGGCACACCATCTACATTTATTACACTTCCGGTGCGAGCCGGAGGGCGAACTGATACTGTGGGAACAGTGCTTATGTGCAGGGGTGCGTACTTTATAGTGGGCACACATCCTACATTTATTACACCCCCAGCACGAGCCGGAGGGGGAACAGACAGAAAGGGCTCTTTTTGTGTTGTATTTGCGTCGCCGTTAAAACGGTGTTTGTTTGCAGGCGTGCATGTTTCAATACAGACTCGTTGACTGTGATGTTGCCATCTCCAGCCGACTGAACAAAAAAGAGGACTGGGAGATGTGAAAAAGGCTTTTTGGAGGGTGGTCCGGCCATGGCGGGACTCAACCACTCTCTTTTCCTTCCTGTCATTCGGGCTAAGAAGGTTTCCGAGGCTCGGGGTCCAACACAATCTTGGGTCTGTGTCCCCGATGGTCTGGAAACTGCTGTCGTCTTTTTGAATGAGAGCAGTGACTGACTTCAGCCGCTGGACGCGGCTTAGAGACCAGCGGCGCTGGCTTTGCTGGCTGAGGGTGCAGCGCTTTCTTGTGGCGGCCCGAAGCAGAGCTGGAACGTTTGGGGAGGAAGTGGCATAATGCTTGCGACGCTTTCTGTGCCTCGGTGAAACACTCCGCGAAACGTTTTACCACTGAGCCGAACAGGCCAGTGGTGGAGATGGGGGAGTCCAGGATGTCTGCATCCTTCATCTCCGTTAATCACCTGGGCGGTTGATTTAGTGGCGCGCAGAGCCAGGTCTTTGGCGCTGCACAGGTCCCTGAACGCTTCCGGGTCAGGTCCAGACTCGTCCATAGAGCGGAGAAGTTTGGCCTGAAAAACCTGGATGACAGCCATAGTGTGGAGAGCCAAAGCAGCTTGACCAGCGGAGGCGTAAGCTCGGCCACCGAGAGCTTAAGTGGTACAGCAAGGCTTAGACGGGTGAGTCGACCCCATAGCCTTTCCACCCCATAGCTGTGTTCGCCGCTGCGAATTCACTATCTAAAAGAGCGAGTTTCCAGGCGTTGTTTCAAATGCCTCAAGACACCTGCGCCTCTGGCAGAGGCCCTCTCTTCAGCGCGGATCGTCACATCCTGTGCGCTCACTGTCTGGGCCACGACCACGCTGAAGCTGCACTCTCTAAGGGTGGCTGCCCGGAGTGTGACGAGATGGCGCTGACCTGATTGGTTTGAGCGTCTTAGCCGACTCGCCATAGGTTCGTGCAGTTGCCGCAGCACAGCCAATGAGCGCACTAGACGCTCGTCTATATGTCTGCTGTGCAGCTGCACTGCGTTTTAAAAATTTGGCTTCAATATTCTCGAGAAAAGGAGTTTTCCCATAGCGTAAGCTAACCTACGCAATACGAGAGACCTCTCGAAAGGGAACAATAATATCCATATGCTCAAGGGAGAAAATGCGCTGTGCTGACAGACGTTTCAGAAACACAAAGATAACTGTGGTTAATCAAATTTTCTAACAGCACTTTGTTTTCTGTTCGAATTGTATTTTATTTTTCGAATAATAATTACAGATCAAATATTCGTGCACACCCCTAATATATATATATATATATATATATATGTATGTGTATATGTATATACACAGTGCTTATTCCTTTTTTTAAGCACTGGACCATAGTGAGAGATAACGGTGAACTTGATTGACTCGTTAGTGTTGTCAACTCACATGAGAGTTAACGGGTCAATCAGGCATTTAATAACTCACTTCTTAGTGAAGCAAAGCCCTACTTAGAAACCCAGAAGTGACTGAGGAGTGGTAGAAAACTAAATAATGACTAAATAGAAAACTCCGCTAATGACATCACGGACTATCGTCAACCAAACAGATTGGAGTGTTTTTACTTGTGCTTCAGACACCAATTACACTGATGGCATCCCCATACCATCTATCTAACACACTCACAAATATATTTATCATCATGTTTCATTCTGTTTCTGAGGTACGTGGTGTCTGAAGCGGTGTAATAGGAGATGAGTTTGAACAAGTCTGCTCAACACTGCTTAAGTCTGTCAGAGATGCTGTGTATTGAGGCAGGCAGAGGAGAAGATGGCAGCTTAAAAACACATCTTAGTAACAGACCAGAATCCCGCAAAGTAAAGGGCACTTACAGAGATGACTCGCCACTTTCCACACAGTGGGAGACAAAGATAGAAAGATTGTCATATATACCCTGTCATAAACCACATAGTGTGTGTGTGGAAGCGACTATGTGCCACAACAGATGGTTGGGCTAATTGATCTATCATTACAACAGCTTACAGACCACTGCCGCTCTGTCATCTCCGTTCTCTCGCTCTGTTCATGTTTGTGCTTCAGCACATTTTCAGTTAAAACCTGTTATTACTGCACAGCTGAACCCTCAGAATCCTGGTGAGCGAATCCACTGCTATTGACTGGAGGGTACAAAATTACTGAAAGGTCGCAGAGATTTGTGTGTTCATGTGTATTTTAAATGCTTGTGTATGTTTATGTAAGGAACTCAGCTTTTTGGAAATATTAATAATCAATAATATCTTGTTATTATTAATTATAAATATTTGGGTCAGTTAATTGGATTAACTTGATGTGGCTGAATTAATATTACAATCAATTAATCAGTTCGTCCAACGAACTCTTTTGATTATTTAGTTATTCTAAGAAAAGGGTATCTTCCATGGCCACAGAAGAATAATTATTTCTTCGCATATACCGCACGTTGAGCCAGTAGCAAAAACCGTGATCATAAAGTGACATTGTATTGCAAACAAAGCAGAACCAAATACATATTATGTACAAGTTTTATTAACTAAATATAGCTATTTATATGAATATAAATAAACTAAACAACATACACACATGAATACATAAATAGGTTAGTGATAGGATGAAATTGGAAACAGGAAGAGGGTCTATGAGAAGAACCATCAGAATTTCATTTTCACATTTCATTGAATATGCATTTGTAATGGGAACAATTCTTGAAGTTATTGAAAATTGAAGTCGTTGATGGTTCCGGCAGTGTCAAGTGGAAGTTGGTTGAGCGTTCTCTTTCTCCAGGAACGCATGATTGGTTTGGTCAATGGCTGGGACTCTGTTGAGGCCACGCCGAGCACCCAGGAGAAGTGAGGAAGTCGGAAGGATGGGTGATTGGAGTCGTTGTTGGTTGGAGTCTTTGTTCCAAAACTCCTGAGATTGTCTTTGGTTCTTTGTGAGAGAGTCTCCTCTCTTTTACATGAGGCCGGATCTGGTTGGGATCCAGGCCTGCTGGAAGGCCTCTTGGCCCCCATGGAGGGAGGGGGGGGGGGGGTTCCCTGTATCACCCGAGACAGTGTTTGCGGCAGGATGGAAAACCAAGAGAGGGCTAAACTGGTATTCAGTCCTTTTGAAGACCTGACGTTTCCGCCTTCTTTTGGAAGCGGGTCCAATCAGGAGCTGTCCCTTTGAAGGGAGATTTTATGACCCTTTGTGTTATAACCAGGCATTTAAATCTCTAGTTTCATTGGGTGTTTAAGAGAAGAATCTTCACAATTCTTATAATACTAATGTGTCACAAAGTTTAGCAAAATGTAATGTCAATTAACAAATGGGGAATGAAAATTGGAGTTTATCAAGACCAAACTTGCCACAAATGGATTTGGTTAAACATTAGTTGGCAAAGTTTGAAACATTATCCCATTAGAGTTGTCGAGAAACATGGACCAAACCACAAAAAGGCAACTCATGAAATAGGGAACTTAGATACATTGTTCATACAATTCTCAAGTGGATATATAATAGCATATATATATATATATGAATACAGGATTCATTTCTCCCCCCTTTCGCAAGGGACCCCCCCTTTCGCAAACCACAACTCCCTTTCTGGAGTTAGGGTGAAAGTGTGGTTCCTGGAGAAGGATGGGATTTCCAGTTCTAATTTCTACTCTTTGCTTGGAAGATGGTACCATGCCAGGTCGTCAAGGTGAAGGATGGCGCCTTTCGGTACTTGGATTCACATGCTCTGGTGGAGCGAGGTGACACAGGTGTCAGTGTCATTCTGGTCATAATTGAGTGCAGCTGTGCGCACAGGAGTGTTAATGAGCCACCTGCCACTTACAATCTCTGCTTGGGTCTTGATGACTTGAGTGCGAGGCTTAGCTTCGGCAGGGCAGCGGGTGTCGCTGATCTGCAGCCCGCAGATTCCGTCAGTGTTGTCTCTGAGGAAGGGTTTGTTAGGGCAGAGATAGTGAATGTCTTTGGTCAGTGTGCACATGTGTGGATTCGGAGCTGGGGACAGCTTAGTGTTGCTGTCGTGCAAGTCAATCACGTACGGCGTGCGGATCTTGATGTGAGTGTTACCTTTCAGAATCTGACCTTGACAATGTTCTTGAGCCGGTGGATTCGGCTTGACTGTGATGGGTAAGTTCAGGAGAAAGCCCCCTTTTCTCTGCTTGTGGTCGACGCAGAGTGGGCTGGCACTACCCAGCGAGTAGGTAAGGTGTATTTGTAGAGAGTCAGCTGGCGTGGTGATGGCGGAAGCCAGCAAGGTTTGCACAAGGCTTAAGGGTATCAGGTGCGGTGAAATTCTACCCATAGCTAGGCTGTCAATGGAGTTCAACTCCAGCCGCGTGTCTGTCATCAGGGCTGTTACCAGCTGAGTTTGAGCAAAGTCATTCTGGAAGACAGTAAACAGCTGTTTCATGGAGTTCACTGTCTGGGTCAGCAGAACGCTGTGAGTGTTGAAAATTACCACAATTCCCTTTAGTGTCTTGTCGATGGTCTGCAGGGATGCACTCTGTGTTGTGAGTTGCTCTTTTATCTGTATAATCTCAGTCTGAATTTCGGCTGCATGCCGCCTCACGGTGGCTAGGTTCACTGTATTCACACTGGACATACAAGTGTTAAACAGAGTGGCGGCGGCTCCGGGCAAAGCTCCCCGGAACTGTTTAAAGCGGTGGTTGTGTCCACCTAACTCCGCTTGTGTGATAGTCATTTTCTCAAGTTGGTTGAGCATGTGCATCGGCCCCGGCGTGAGTGAGGGAGTCTGTCCATCGGGCACCTGCCCAGCTGTATTGGGCTACTGCGCTGGGGTAGGGTGCCCTGTAAACATTGCAGGGGTCGAGACGAACATGAACTTTCTGGGTGTGGGTCCTGAAGTTGGTAGTTAGGAGTCCCGGTTGTTCCCTCAGGATGGTGCCTGATGCCGGGCACATAATGTCCATTGGTAAGCTGGAAGGTTAAGGTCAGGTTAAGCAGAGGCTCTGTGACATTTTGTCACACTTGTGGTGAGAGACTAATGCATGACCCTAAAAGTTCAGAATCACGGTTTAACGGGTTCGCTAGGTATGTAGCATAAAGCTAGGTGTTTCATGTGTATCTAGCTAGTGATGTGTGTCTTAATCCTTATCATCTTAGCTGTGGATGTTAGGAGGCTAAGACTCATGTGGTTCCGAGAGTATTTCCTGGAAAGGGCATAGCCGAGATGAAATAAATGACTCAAGATGGTTCTTATGACTAAATTATTTCTCTGGACTGAACTAGTGGTTCACTACGGCTTGACGAAGTGAATGATAGGGGGAAAAAGGACAGCTTTCATATTCAAATTATGCTTATTATCAATCCTCAGGACCTATAGTTATGCCCTAGTAATTGTTGAAATTACTTGTGTTGCAGGGTCACAAAAATGAGTGCACTTGTTGAAAATAAACAAAATCACGAATAAAGGCGCATCTGTTTCCTTTCTGGGCCCTATGGGAAATGGAACCACATTCCAACAAGAGAGGAAATGGAATTAAATCATATAGATGACCGAAAAGACAAGGTAATAGCTGACTGCTATTATTATTAAAGTAAAAATAAAAAAAAATTAAAAATAAAACTTAGGTGAGTGGTCAAAACAGCGGGAATGATCTGAATGTGAGAATAGTCAATAGCACTAGTGACTAAACTTTGGATTTGCCTGTACCAACACGCCATAGTTGGTAACCGCGGTTGCGTGTTCAAGACCACTCTGTGTGTGTCCCTCCAAAGGTTTAGTCAACATGCTAATGAAAATTTCTCATTACTATACTGATTCTTCTCTAGCTACACATTTTATATGTAATTAAACGTAAGTTTAATTGGCGGGGCATCTGCAAATTTTACCTACAGTGCTCAGCAAGGACTACGCCTAAACTAGTGAAGGTGAACTTTAGCTGAGAAGAATTGAAAGTACGGAAAGTGAAGAATTACAAACCCTAACTGGGTTAAAGAAAGTATTCTAGAATACTTTGCACTGTATAAACAAAAGCTGTAATTACGGCTTCAAGTAAATGACGCTAGCGGCTAACTGCCAACTGTAGAAGTTATTATTTAGCTTAGCCTAAGCTGGATGGATGCTAGGTTAGCTTAGCGTAAGCTGGATGGATGCTAGGTTAGCTTAGCTTAGCGTAAGTTGGATGGATGCTAGGCTAGGATAGCTTAGCCACCTAGGCTGGTTTGTTTACAAAGTGACATCACAAGTTAGCGCTTCCTGTGACAAGTCGTTGTCATGGGAACCAGAGCATGTCAGAACAATTCGACAGTACCTGAAGAATGTCTGCACATTTTAAATGAGTTATGCATGTTTAAACGGGTTAAAAGGGGGCGCCTATACTTTAAGTCTTTCAAGAACTTGATGTTACATTCAGTAAAATGCAAATGTGGTTTGGCATTTGCAAATTTTACTCATGGAACTCTTCTCTTTACTTTACGCAACTTATTCTATTTGTTTACAGAGTAAGGAAATAGATTTGCTGTAAGTCAAAGCTTGTCTAAGCCTATATAGTTACGTCCATCTCATGCATAAATACTGACTTTTCAGCGAGTGAACAGTTTTGATCGCTAGGTAGCTCTCTGCTTGTAGATGCAGCCAAAATTTAGGTGAATTACATCAATCTAACAATAATTTGTAAGGTCTTTACTTTGTAGAAAGGGGAGCATCACCCAAGTCTACGTGTATATAACACTGTACTGAGATTCCTTTGTCAGAAACAGATTAAGCAGTACTGCAATTTGGATTCCTTCAACCAAAGCAGAATAATAAATACCGGTACAGTTTACATGCCGCTGAGATGAGATTCCTTTGTCAAACAGACTTACACTTTAATGCTGAAATTACCGATACCAGACCTTTTAGACCTTAGACCTTTTTCTTTTTTTTATTATTATTTTAAGTAGAGATGTCAATTCCAGCTATCGTTTTATCTGCATTTAGACAAGCCAGCAGCTAGTGATCAAAATGTGTATCGCATATCATGTCCTATTTGGATCGGAATGATCAAATAAGCACTTTTAGGATAACAGTAGTTACGAAGGGGCTCTAGGTCATGCTAGTTTTCCCAGCTCAGGTGGTTTGCTTACTATCTGGCATTAGGGTGACGAATGCCCTATTTGGAGTTTGTATTTCCTGTAACAAGCGATTGTCATGGAAACTAATGTGCAGCAGTGTATATTTCAACTGCCGGGTGGCCCAATGTCTGTATGTTTCAAAAAGCAGTGCATAGTCTGTTGGCACGTGAGGCTTACACCTGCATTCAAGATTTTCTTTAAATCAGTAAAATTCTAATTTTACTAATGCAAACTCTTGCTTCCTTTTGAGCACACATTTTCATCTACTTTAAAAGTTTTATGTCCTATGCTGACTAGGAACTTTGTAGCAGAGTCGTGCATTGTGTTCATGCTGTGTGCCTTCTGGTTTTGCAGTTCAGAATCAATGGGGTCTTAGGAACCCTTTCTGAGGAGGCCTTCTGTGTTAGAGGCCTTCTGCATCAGGTCACGCATCGTTGAGTGGGCATTGCGTGGGGGGAGGTGAAAATATGGTGACTAACTGGTTTTGGAGGAAAAGTTTCTTGACGCTGGTGTCCTCCTCCGTCACAGGTTCGTTGTAAGTTCCACAGAAAACTCGTTCGGAGTCGGTGGTGGTAGCACCTCTGTCTAGGTCTGTCCTGCTTGGTGTCTGGGCAGGGCCCAGCTGGGCTGGATGTGTCCAGATCAGATGGAGTCTGTCTCGGTGTGCCACACCGGTTGGAGACTGCAGGTGAAAATCAATGTCTTGTAGATTGGCAGGGATGTTTCTGACCTTTCACTTGAGATTGTTGAGTGTCACTTCATGTGCCATTTCTGGGTTTGTCGGAGTTACCTTTTCCTCCTGTTTGCCGAAGTGTTAAGCCGAGGGCTTTGGCTCCCCCCCCCCCCCCTTTGTGCAGGGCTGGGGAAGCTTACGCTGCTGATGTGAAGGTCAGCAGGGTACCTTTTTCTTGTGTGGTCCATTTGCCGTGGGTTGGACTGTTGCAGCTCTCTTTGGACCACATGGAGTGCGTCAACAATGTTACAGCATCGCTAAGTCAGTGTTCGGACTTCCGCTGCACATTGATGGCTTTAGCTCTCTTTGAGTTCAACCATTTCTTTAAGTTCTTTGAGTGAAACAGTTCTTTACCCGTCGGTTTGCAGGTGCTCAGAGCTTTCGTCCGCCTGAAAACTGATGATCTCTTTCAGTTGCTCTGCTCTGTCAGGGTCCTTGCATCTGTCCTGTGTCCTCTCACGCTGAGCAGGGTTTGTTCTCTGTGGAATTCTGTGGCTGGCAGCATTGGTTCATTTACCTCCTGTTTGAGGCCTGCGGGAGCGCGGCCAAGGAGAAGATGATTCTGGTCAGCTCTTGGTGGCTCAGAAGAAGAAACAACGGGAAGTGACTAGTGATCTAAAATAAGGTAAAGGTAAAGTAAGAACATCCTTATAGCTCTAAGAAAACTAAAAGGGAAAGGGAAGCATATCAAGTAATTTAATTAAATTTCAAATTTAGTTAAGCTTTATTTATCTGAATATAAGAATTCAGGCTGAAACAAAAGTAAATAAATAAATTGAAATAAAATCAAAAAATCAAAATTAAACATCGAGTGTTCTCATAGCTCTGGTAACTAGAGTGGAAATTGAATAAGCAAATTGATTTAATTAAATCCCAAATTTAATTAAATTCAACTTAACCGAATAGGAATATTCAGGCTCAACAGGTGTGAAGACACAGAATACGATAGGGGTAGGTTTGGGTCGAAATAAAAGAAACACAAATGAAAACCACAGTATCTGGGTTTCAATCTGAAAGTGAAACCAAGAGGAAGGGGTCGAGCGAGAGAAAGAGAGAGAGAGAAGAGAGTGGTTTAACCCTCTTATGAGACGTGCTTCGTGAAGCTCTGACACCAAATCATTCGTCTCAAATCATTCGGAGTGGGTATCACTGCTAAGGTCACGTGATTTTATTAAACTGGGCTTCGTTACGCGTCATAGCTGTTTCGAAATTGTTTTAAATTTCAACGGTTCGTGAACCAGTGTGTATCTGGTCTCTATGTGATCCTATATCACTTTATAGATTCGTTCACATTTAATGACGCATTTGATAAAGGGTCTGATTGACTTTCAAGTCAAGCTTTCATAAAACGAGCCCTACATTTTACTAGGATATTGTGCCTTGAAAGACACCTCATATTAAACGATATTAGGTAGCTCGCGGATTGCCATTACCTGATTACACCTTTTGATAAAACCTTTGCGATTGGTTTGTAAAAGGTGTTCCGTTGATTTGAGTTTCGGCTACACTTCCACTGTTTTGACCAGCAGGGGTCGCCAGCGAGGGCGCTTCAAACAAATAATCATTTGTGACACAGTTGACTCCTTTGATTCAAAGCCTCGAAGAGCTTTGACTCTCATTACTCGTGTTCAAATCACTCAGTTCAAATCACGCAAAATCTATAGTCTTTGGTTTAAGGTTACACTTTACGCTCTAAAGTGTCTAAGGTTTTTAGGCGGTGCTAAAACTATCACTCGAGGTAGAGGGTTTTACTTGTAAGTTAGGATTGAGGGAGCTATTGGCTACAACCGTCGCTTGTTTACACGAGGGTCTGTGAGATTGGTGCTGTTGTCAGAAAAACTAGATAGGAACGCCTGCTCGCGTTCCGGACGCAATGCCAACCAACAACACAGATCGGCCGGAGCAGCAGACGAGCTGTGCTGAAAGTTTGCACTGGGTCTCTCGCTTAGGCACATGACGTTGCATGTCAGGTACTCTTTCACAAATCAAACAGCACCGTTCTTTCCCAGACAATGGCAAATTAGCCTACTAGTTAGTTAGGCTAGAATTTATACCACTAATTTGACGCGATTGTTTCATATGAGCGTTTCGGCGGTTTAATATGAATACTATGAAGTAACGAACAACAAGGCCTTGATTGGTGACTGAGGAGCATCGCTCAGATCACCTTCAAAATGCTGAGAATGGAGTTTTCTTCGTCCATAATCAGATTAATTTGTTCTGGTACCATTTATACGCGCGGCTAATCTGAGATTTCTCCGTCAGAGAAGGTTTAACGTACGCTCGACTTCTATCTGAAATTAGGATTTCTTCGCTAATATCAGGAGTTTCTTATCGTACGATTTAAATATGCATTATAGCATTTGAGAAACTTTCTGCCATTCGTAGGAAGGCATATTCAGGCTATAGTTTTGCTGATTTCAGATACTTGTGCGTGTGTAAGAGATGTTAATAACAACTTATGGGACAACATATGATTGATTACTGTCTGCATGCATACAATGTTTAATACGATGCCTTAAAATTCTCCACCATATGTAAGGAACTCAGCTTTTTGGAAATATTAATAATCAATAATATCTTGTTATTATTAATTATAAATATTTGGGTCAGTTAATTGGATTAACTTGATGTGGCTGAATTAATATTACAATCAATTAATCAGTTCGTCCAACTAACTCTTTTGATTATTAATTTATTCTAAGAAAAGGGTATCTTCCATGGCCACAGAAGAATAATTATTTCTTCGCATATACCGCACGTTGAGCCAGTAGCAAAAACCATGATCATAAAGTGACATTGTATTGCAAACAAAGCAGAACCAAATACATATTATGTACAAGTTTTATTAACTAAATATAGCTATTTATATGAATATAAATAAACTAAACAACATACACACATGAATAAATAAATAGGTTAGTGATAGGATGAAATTGGAAACCAGAAGAGGGTCTATGAGAAGAACCATCAGAATTTCATTCTCACATTTCATTGAATTGAATACTTGCATTTGTAATGGGAACAATTCTTGAAGTTGTTGAAAATTGAAGTCGTTGATGGTTCCGGCAGTGTCAAGTGGAAGTTGGTTGAGCGTTCTCTTTCTCCAGGAACACATGATTGGTTTGGTCAAGGCCTGGGACTCTGTTGAGGCCACGCCGAGCACCCAGGAGAAGTGAGGAAGTCGGAAGGATGGGTGATTGGAGTCGTTGTTGGTTGGAGTCTTTGTTCCAAAACTCCTGAGATTGTCTTTGGTTCTTTGTGAGAGAGTCTCCTCTCTTTTCCATGAGGCCGGATCTGGTTGGGATCCAGGCCTGCTGGAAGGCCTCTTGGCCCCCATGGAGGGGGGAGGGGGGGTTTCCCCATATCACCCGAGACAGTTTGCGGCAGGATGGAAAACCAAGAGAGGGCTAAACTGGTATTCAGTCCTTTTGAAGACCTGACGTTTACGCCTTCTTTTGGAAGCGGGTCCAATCAGGAGCTGTCCCTTTGGAGGGAGATTTTATGACCCTTTGTGTTATAACCAGGCATTTAAATCTCTAGTTTCATTGGGTGTTTAAGGCGAGACACTACAGGTGAATAGGGTAATTTTTTTAACTATCAGATATCACCATGAAACTTTGCCAATTGATTACCTACATTAAGATGAGAAAAAAATGTATTACAAGTTTTCTGTAATTTAATGTTTAAATATGCAAATGAGGCATTGTCTCATTAAATATGCGCTATTTTGCATATATTTTAAAAAACGAAATCTGAGTATTGGACAAAGCCAGGTTCAAAATTATTTTTTCATTGTGTTCACATATTAGATGGGGAAAAAATTACAGAGGGATTTATGGATATCTACTTTTGTTATCCTGTAAATCAGAATATACTGCCAATAGCCTTAAAAAAATGATTTTCGCCATGTTTTTGGGAATAAAATGTTATATAAATCAGGCTAGGAATAATATATTTACAAATCCCTCTGTAAATGTCTTCATAATATAACTAGGTACAAGACTGGAAAGTTTGGTGTATATAGGTGCTACTGAACTGGAGATTTCGGACTTCGAGTATGAGAGAAAAGACATTTTGAGAAAACGTGCTTTAAAGATTTAGCATCAGCCAATGAGATTGCGCATTTAGAGTAAAATCCCCCCTTTTACTTTCGCGATTGGTTGCTGATAAAAAGGAAATGACCATATTTGGATCCGGCAGTCTTGTTCAGGAGAGAGAGCTTTCTAACGGTGTGTGTGATGACAGGGTGCAGATCGCGATCGCGGAGCAGAGGGATGATTTATAACGACAACTTTTGATGAATTTATGAGAAATCTACAGACGCAAACAGACAAAGTGTAGTAAAATAAAGACCTAAATGTGTATTTCGGACTTTTTTTCACCACAAGTCTGCAAGAAGACATGTTATTGAAGACAAATATCCCAAAATCTCAAAATTGACCAGTGAAAAAAAAACGATGTTTTTGCCTGCCGTGTCTCGCCTTAAGAGAAGAATCTTCACAATTCTTATAATACTAATGTGTCACAAAGTTTAGCAAAATGTAATGTCAATTAACAAATGGGGGATGAAAATTGGAGTTTATCGAGACCAAACTTGCCACAAATGGATTTGGTTAAACATTAGTTGGCAAAGTTTGAAACATTATCCCATTAGAGTTGGACCAAACCACAAAAAGGCAACTCATGAAATAGGGAACTTAGATACATTGTTCATACAATTCTCAAATGGATATATAATAGCATATATATATATATGAATACAGGATTCATTTCTCCTCCTTGGTTAGAATTCAGAGAGAGCCACAGTTCTGTGAACATTCCTTTGGGTCGTAAACGCTGTTATCTAAGAACTCCAGTGATGTTAGTTTTGGTCTCTTTTCACTCCAAAGATGGAAAACATAGTAAACTATATTTTACTGGATATTACTGTACGTATTCTGATTGATCACACTGAAAGCATTCTGGAGGTGTCCAGAACTATGTGTACAAGTTATGGGAATAGACAGTTATATTTAAAATGCATAATGAAGGTATTTATAATTCACTTTAAGCTACGATAAAATCATAGTCATTCCAATGTGACATGGGCAAATGGACACACATAAAAACACATTGAATATATCTGGTTAAATGTCTTTTAAAAAGAGAAGTTTCTTTCTCTTTAGAATCCTTCTTTGGGACATTCCAGTCAGTCATAAAAATGTCTCGTAACTGGACACCACGCTCTGTCCTGAGCGGGCTTCACTTGTGGGGGATGCGTGTGTGGTTGTGAGTGTGTGTGTGTGTGTGTATATGTTAATTTACATCCAGGCTTTTTGGGCCTGAAGGCTTTGGGATTTTAGCTAGGATGTATTTAGTTATTCAGATTCACCTCGCCCAGTCCCTACATTTACTTGAGTGTGAAGCAAGACATTCTCCCTTTGTCTGGGAGCAGTTGATGGTACAAGAGAGCACTATTTGAATCAGGAAAGCCTATCCATACTGCAATGAAACAAGCCTCTCTCTCTCTCTCTCTCTCTCTCTCTCTCTCTTTCTCTCTGTTTCTCAGAGAAGTGGAAGGTGATTTGGAGGTGGTTTGGGAGGCAGCGACCAGAGAGAGTCAGCGCTTGAGAGAGGTGGTGTTGAGGAGCAGTACACTAAGTCCAGCCACCATGGCTCCAGCTCTACGCAGCACTTCCGGCAAGTCTCCTGCCAGGATCCCCCGTATAGAAGATCATTTGTCCTGCTCACTGCCCCCTCCCTTCACCTCCAGACAGAGTCGTCTGCCACATCCTTTACAGTGCAGCCCCATGTATGACTCTGATTCTGACCAGCACCAGAATCCGTCATCTGATGAGAGTGACAAAAGCGGACAGGATTCCTAATAATTCCGTATTCTCCTTAAGTGTTTTGAGTTCATTAATTCATTTTCATGGTTTACCTGAATGCTGAATGTGTTTTCATGTAAAATATATAAGGCCCTTAAATACACAACCATTCTTTCTGTTAACTTTGATAAATGTGCTTTAATGTTTTTTCCCAGCATTTATGTGCATCACAGTGTTCTTGATTGTTAATAATGATTATCCTATAGAGGGAGCGTTTATTGAGCCACTGAGCTAATTTCAGAAAGCATTTGTGACAGAGCAGTTCCAGCAGCGGATGCACAGGAAATTCGGTTACACAAGCCATTTGATGAAGGATTGAGCAACAAAAATCTCATTCTCTCTCTGAGAAAAAGGTTTTGCACAAAAGTTTGCACTGTCTAAGGTTGTCCCTCATAATTTTCTATAATAAGGACAAAGTACGGAACGGTTATTTTAACAAGAATGCTGTAAATACAATTATTTTTATTTGTCATACATTCCAACCGTTTAGATAAACCAGATAAAGTTACGCGTGAGCTTTTAGACGTTTTGTTTTTCCCCCCATACATTTAGCGTTATTTAAAGCATTTCATAAAAAATTATAATTTGGAAAATGATTTAAAGATGGCAAGGGAAGACAAAAAACGTTGAAATTACTTGTTAACTTTGTTTTGTGCTCATGATGAGAGTTTTCATAATTAGATTGTTTGTTTTAGTAGTTTATTACTTTGAGCAAAATATTAAAATGGTTCTTACGTTTCTTCTTACCTGTCTGATGACCCTCTGTGTACCATACGCATAGGTATTTAAATGTTAAATAAATAAATAACAGCCAGATAAAACATCTGATCTTACCTTTTTAGATTCATATCCAGTTGGGAGAAATAATTACTTTTATTTTCAATATTGGTAAAAATTCTTAGACATCACTGCTTTGGCTCGTGTGATTTTTGGCCCATATGTGAACACTCCAAATGATCTCAGTCTCAGTCAAAGCGAATGGAATAGTTCGCTAAAAATGTCCATTGTGAACACAAATCATTGATTTTTACATTCGCAAATTCCAGTGTAGTTTGTTCATCAGGTGCCTCTGTATAAATCGGCAGTTTATCATGGCTGCTTCTTCTGGCAGATCTCTACAAATTATTCGTTCACAACATCCACTTGTTTATTGTAATTTCAACCACTTCCAAACTGTAAGAGAGACGTGGCTGCTCCCTTGCCAGTTCAAAATATTTGACCTAAAGCGCATGCTCAGAAAGCCAGCTGTCACAGTGCATATACTAAACAAAATTATCCTTAGCATATTATTGTGTTTAGTTTTAAAGGCACACAAGGTTCACATAAACAGTTGGTTTTGTCTTATGTGAATGTAAACATCTGGGAAAGAAATCATGTATGTTTGTCAGCATATTGGATCTGTGCATTACTGTAGCTCTTAAAGTGACAGCACCATTTTATAAGAATCAGTAGTGGTGCACGATATATCGGCCGATATGGTCAATTTTTTACACATCGGTATCGTTCCGATGTCAAAATAGGGCCGATGTGAACAGGCCGATAATCATTCCTGTGTATTTGACATGTGTGTAGGCTTATGTGGGGCCGGCGGGGATGTTTGTTTTTGCACGAGCGCATACATTACACACATAATGTGCTGAAGCAGGTGCTGGAGGCGCAAGTTATGGCACTCTGCCTTGTTCTGACCGACCATCAAAGTATTGTCGCGCTGGAGTTACGGGGTTATGATGTAGCAATTAAATCACCTCAGACACACATGTAAGTTACATGTTTCACAGTGATTGCTTTTGTTAGATTACTGAATAATGGCATACTCTCGGGGGGAAATGATGATGAAAATTATCAAGGTAAGAATGACACACGACACGGGTGCATAAAAAAGATAATCTTTAAAATCCAGTAATAGCTAGCGGTAGCCTTTAGCTAGCGATGCTACTTCACAAACTAGACACAAACACGTTTCGAGCCATAATCAACAACTTATCTAGTAACAAGCGCTGCATTAGAGCAGGCTTGTAGGATATCTTAATTCACAGCCCGTAAGGCTACATGTAGGCTACTACTGAAATAAAATGCTAGCTCTCGCCTGTCAATGACAGTCCACTGACTGAAAACTACGCGAGTTGGTCAGTTGGAGCCGCAAGGACACACCCATTATACACCAGCAGCGGGAATGTAGTGATTTAAAGCCTACCTTTTGTTGAACCCTGGTTAAAATCCATGTCAAACAACCGACGAGAAAGCAAATCCATTACAATGCGGAACTACTAACTGTTAGATAACGTTACAGTTCTTTAGGGACACCTAATCTGTAGCCCTGCCTTAGCTCTGAAGCTCTGTGACTATTATGAACTGTCAGCGACGTCAAGATTGCAATGCTGGAATATGTTGTGGTTGTGTGTGTGTGTGTGTGTGTGTGTGTGTGTGTGTGTGTGTGTGTGTGTGTGGCGCGCGCACGCGTGTGAGAGAGGCGCGGGCGCGATCGAACATCTGAAACAAAAACATACTCCGTCATTTTGTTCATACAGGACATTCCAACTATGCTCACTACTTCAACTTCTTGTTTATACATGTGAAGCCATTTTTATCATAGTGAGTCTAATAGGGTTAATATTGATTACATTTTAAGTGTTATCATAACATTGTGCTATAAAATAGAAGTTAAGGTCTTTTACCTTAGTAGGACAGTACTGTACTTTAAAGTTTTGAACTGTTGAACAATGTTCACAGAATACAGTGACTTGGTCTCAAGTGAGTTAGATGTTTATTGAGAATACTCAGGGTTGGCTTATTCATAGTGTGAATTCAGGACACACTTGTATCCTTTTTAAAAATTTATTTTTATATAAATATTTATTTTTTCTTCTGAAAATCTGATGACATATTTTGCACACAGGTAAAGGTGCCCAAAATCAGTCATTTCTGAAAATAAATTACAAAAGTAAAAAAAAAAAGTGTTTTGGAAAATAGCTCTTTATTTGATTATCATAAAAATGTGTTTTCCATATAGAGATATCGACATCGGTAAATATCGGTATTGGCCATAAACAGCAATATTAATATCGGTATCGGCCACAATTTTCACATCGGTGCATCACTAAGAATCAGTATACGTTTTATCCATTATTTCTTACCTGAATGCTGCTTTTAGGTTTCCCTACTGTGCCTGAAATTTTTAAAGCAGTTTATTTAATTTGGATCTTTCTTTTATTCTATTTGTCTTATATGTTTTTTTGTGCTGATGTTATCATTGCCTTCTGCAATAATAAAAACATGATTCAAGGAAAACAATTCAAAATAAATGTTATTCACAAAGGTAGATGTGTGATATAGTGCAAGAATATTGTAGTTTACAGTAACTAAATTTATATTTTTGTCCAAAACATAGACAACTTAGAGTTAAGCTCATTCAACAGCATTTGTAGCAATGCTGTTTTACAAAATAATAATAATTAGTAATAATAATCTTTACAAATAAATCTTGGTTAGTGAGGCACATACAATGTAAGGGTGCTTTCACACCTGCCTCAGGGGGCTTTCACACTGGCAGTTTAGTTCGGAACGGGGCACGGTTCGCATGAAAAATCGCTAATGTGAACGCTGTCATGTGGACCTGGGTGCGCACTGGTTCCCGAACTCGAGACTACCTGGAGGAGTTGGTCTGAGTTTGGTTGCTCCCGAACCGTGCTGCGGTTCGCGTGTATGTGAAAGCAACACGGACTCGGGTGCGCACTTGTTCAGGAAGTAAAGTATCCTGCGCTTGCGTTTTAGCCGATTATGATGTATTTAGTTCAATAAAACGCAATTAAGGGATGAAGATTTAGCTTGGATACGAGCAAGAGTGAGTCTGCAGTGTATTCGTGCATAGTGCGTGCAATCAGGCCAACAAATTAATGGAAATCCACTGTCTCCTCAAAAGAGTTCATTTTGCAAGCGGAAAGACAGCTTATGCGACACATACACAGTTAATCTGCGTTGTTTACTCAGCTATGCATAATAGCACCAAATTAATAAAAAAACACAATATATTGACCTGCGTGGTGTTTTCTATCATGCGCCATGCACGTTTGCAATGACGTAAGATGCACGCAAACGCACCAGAGTTCGATAGAATCAAGTTGAGTGTGAAACCATAGACATCATATACAGTAGAGCTAGATGCCCTATTGACCGCTGTGGCGCAAGAAATGCGGCAGCCATCTTAAACCGGTCATACTCCTATTTGCGTTGCATAGCAGCAGTAGATTCCAGAGCACTGTGCAGCATATTCCTGCTCCTCAAATCGGCAGACCATCACTCGGGGATTACTATTCACAAATAAGATTTAACATTACCGTACTATTGGTTGCATTTCGTGAACAAAATATTCAGTGTGTCTTGTATCGTAGCTACGTGTATGACCTTTGCAGCAAAAAACCCCGCGTGAAAATCAGTTCGGTATTCAGTGAGATATGATTAATTAAATGCGCTGACAGCTCATTGCACCTGCCAAACAGATTACACTGAGCGGAGCGGGTGACCGGTTTAAGATGGCGGCCCTACGGCTCGTCCGCGCCAATAGGCAGTAGTGGTCGATAGGGCGTCTATCTATATGATGTCTATGTGTGAAACCAGACCAACGCTGCGGGGGACGCCGGTGTCGTGCCAAGGTACTTACCCCTGAAAGGAAGTGTATCCCCGGTCGCGGGAGCGCGCTCGCATTCAGCAGAACGTGTAAGGTAAATGAAACGATAATACGTGAATTGTTTAAGTTATTGTTTTACTATTGTTGTTTTATCAACGAGGTTTAGCAAAGACAGCTATCACGTGGCCCATCTATCAAAAATAATTATTTTATTATTCTGAAGGCTAATGATCGAACTTCATTGCACTGAATTGAGAATGTCTAGTTACTGAAAAACCAAGACGACCATACCGTTTCACTCATAAAGCAAACTGCCTTTGGATATTAAATTGTTCTGAAACCTTTTTCCATGGTGAATTATTATCAAAATGATTTAAAAATGCATTACACTTAAATAGTAGGCTGGTCAATGTCATACACAAAAAGTGATTGTACAGCTACAGATGATGCCTATCATCAAGTGTTTTATTTTGTGAATACTTTACATCATATCTAATAATAGCAGTGAATATGGACACATTTCTTGTTTCCTGACAAAAGTTATACTAGGATACAGATTTTTTCAAGACCGTATTTTCGACCTGCCAAAATATGTATCCCCCCCCTCTAAAATCTACAGATAATGGCCTATCATCAAGTGTTTTATTTTGTGAATACTTTACATCATGTGTGAAAAATAATGAATTATAGATGCATACTTTGTTTTTTATTTTGTTTCTAAGATGACCTGACTGATATGTCTCTTCTGTGGATCAGAAGGGCCTGAGGCAGATTTGAGTTGGGTAAATCAAACTTAAGAAATGTAAAATGAAATATGTTTTGTGATAAAGTTATTAAGAATTTTCTTGTATTTGTCACGGTGCTGTGTGCGGGTTGAAGGAGAAGGCTGAATCAAAGGCTTCAATTCAAACAGTTTACTTAAATAACTCTCACAGGTACAGATAGGCAGGATGACGGGCAGGAACACTCACAAGAAGCAAAGTAACATTAACAGACAAATAACAAGACCATAACATAATCGAGAACCGACCAAGACTAACTGAACAGAAGGAGACTAAATACAGATACAAATGAACACTAACGAGGTGAGCACAGGTGACACAGATGATGATGACGATGAACAGGTGGGTAATGAGGGAGTGAGTTCAGGGTGTGGAGAGATGAGGGATTCTGGGTAGTGTAGTGAAGACGAAGACAGACTGGTGCAGACGATGACTGTGACAGTTTTATGTTTCTATTCTAGTTCTTCTATTTTACCCAGGACTAACAAACATTTCATTGTTCTTTTATCTCCACATAAATTACAGTATATTAAAAATATAACATCAATTACACAGGAATGAAAATTTGCTGCCTCTTACTGAAGACCCAAAAATCCAAATAATTTGTTTTCCAGATTCAGTGTGACATTTGTTTGCGGTGGTTCCACCATATGTGCGTTCAAGGCCCACCAACGGAGGAGGCCTTCCTGTGTACTACTTGAACTCCTTAGTTTTGTGTACATTATTGTTCTGGAGGAATTTATTCATTAAATCTTGTTGTATTACATTACACCTTCCAAGTTTGTGTCTTCTTATCTTAAAACTATTATTTTTTTTGCTTGAAAAATGGCTTACAATATATTGATTAATAAAATAATTGCAGATTAACTTTCTTTTGATTGATTAATAAATTTATACCTAGTATGTATACAGCACGTCAAAAACAGTTGTAACTTACTGTATATTTTGTACATTCAAGTGATGAAGAAAGTGGACACTGGATCTGCTGTGTGTATCCAATTATAGCTTTGGTGTTTAGAGTGTTGAGGAGAAACTGAAATTGTTTCATAGTCTGGTGGTGTTAGCGCGGATGCTCTGGTACCTCCTGCCAGAGGGTAGAACGGTGAAGTGGGTGTGTGGAGTCCTTCATGATGCTGACGACCCTCCAAATACACTGAGCATTGTAGATGTCATAGATTGGTGGGAGTGCAGTTCCTATGATCTTACTTGTTGTCTTCACTATTCACTGCGGTCGGAGGCCCTGACTGAAACACTCTCTATAGTATCTCTGTAGAATGTGGCGAGGATGGATGGTGGGGGGCTTTCCTTGCTTTCTTGGCGCCACAGGTATTGGAGACTTTGATATGCCATCATCTGTGCAATATGGAGAGGGGGTACTTTTTATAGCAGGTTTGAAAACGGTCTGAAAAAATCTGTATCCCACTAAAACATTTGTCAGTAAACAAAAAATGTGTCCATATTCACTGCTATTATTAGATATGATGTAAAGTATTCACAAAATAAAACACTTGATGATAGGCCATTATCTGTAGATTTTAGAGGGGGGGATACATATTTTGGCAGGTTGAAAATACGGTCTGAAAAAATCTGTATCCCACTACAACTTTTGTTGGGAAACAAGAAATGTTTCCATATTCACTGCTGTTATTAGACATGATGTAAAGTATTCACAAAATAAAAAACACTTGATGATAGGCCATTATCTGTAGATTTTTGAGGGGGGATACATATTTTGGCAGGTCAAAAATACGGTCTTGAAAAAATCTGTATCCTAGTATAACTTTTGTCAGGAAACAAGAAATGTGTCCATATTCACTGCTGTTATTAGACATGATGTAAAGTATTCACAAAATAAAACACTTGATGATAGGCATCATCTGTAGCTGTACAATCACTTTTTTGTATGACATTGACCAGCCTACTATTTAAGTGCAATGTATTTTTTTAAATAATTTTGATAATAATTCACCATGGAAAGGGGGTTTCAGAACAATTTAATATCCAAAGGCAGTTTGCTTTATGAGTGAAACGGTATGGTCTTCTTGGTTTTTCAGTAACTAGACATTCTCAATTCAGTGCAATGAAGTTCGATCGTTAGCCTTCAGAAGAATAAAATAATTAATTTTGATAGATGGGCCACGTGATAGCTGTCTTTGCTAAACCTCGTTGATAAAACAACAATAGTAAAACGATAACTTAAACAATTCACGTATTATCGTTTCATTTACCTTGGTCAAACCAATGGCACACGTTCTGCTGAATGCGAGCGCGCTCCCGCGACCGGGGATACACTTCCTTTCAGGGGTAACGTTAAGTACCTTGGCACGACACCGGGAACAATCGCGCCCGGGCTCGGACCGCAGCAAACGAGCCCAGTGTAAAAGCCCCCTCATTTAGTTCGGTTGAATCGCACTAGAGTTCGTTTTCCCCCTTGGTGCGGTTCGTTTGGGCAGGTATGAAAGCAGAAATCGCACTCGGGTGCGGACCAAATAAGCGTACCGAGACCACCTCGAAGAGGTGTGCTGCGTCCCAAGTCGCCTACTTATTCTACGCCCTACAAGTATGTACTCTTTTTGAGAAGAAAAAGTACATACTTTTGAGTGTGTAGCAAAAGAGTAGGCAAGCTTTGGGACATACTACTTCGTCATCTTTAACGGACAGCTCAGTCGCGAGCATCCGTCACCGTAAATTGCCGCCCTGACAATCATCTTGTCACAGTTAAAATCCTCCATTAAATCTAATTTAATTTCTTACCGTTTTGGAGAGAAATGTTGTCGCACGTTCATCTGCCAGTCGTGAGTCTTTCATGTGGAGACTCCTCATTTGTTTGCAATTTGAATATAATGATGCATTTAAAAGTTAATTGCTAAACGCTTTACAAACGTTTACAATGCTGCTGCAGATGCAATATAATGTAGCCAACATTGAATAAATACATTTTCGTCAGGTTAGATACTGATAATTAATCACTCAAACCCCTTTATCTAAACCACTCTACATAACCGCCGGACTCGCGCGTCCTCCATGTCTGTAGTTTTTTTTAACACTTTTCACTCGTGTTTGTAGTTCTAACCGAATCCTCGTCCAACGCGCGATGGGTTGTGGGCAATAACAGCCGTTAGAATGTGCATCGATCTGCACTTCGGATTCTGACCAGATATAGTAGGCTAGACCATCCGGGTCTCTCATTTCAACATACTACGATTTGGGACGTACTAATTCTATTTTCGAATACTATTTAGGACGGATAGTATGCGAATTGGGACGCAGCTGTGGTCTCGGTACGCTTTCAAGCGAACCGGTTCGTTTGTGGTGAGAACGTGATCCGACCTCGAACAGACCCAACTGCCAAAGAACTGTGCATTTTTGGACTAAACCAGCTGCCGTAGTCAAACAAAATTATTATTTAGGCCCAGTCCCAATTCGCCTACTTATACTACGACCTAAAAGTATGCACTCTTTTTGTGAAGAAAAAGTACATACTTTTGAGTGTGTAGCAAAAGAGTAGGCAAGCTTTAATTGGGACATACTATCACGTCACCGTTAACGGACATCTCTGTCGCATGTTCCTGTCACCGTAAACTGCCCTGTCAATCATCTTGTCGCAGTTAAAATCCTCCACTCAATCTAATTTTATTTCCTACCGTTTCGGAGAGCACGTTTATCTGCCAGTCGTGGGTCTTTCATGCGGAGACTCTCCTCATGTGTTTGCAATTTGAATAATGATGCATTTAAAAGGTAATGGCTAAACGTATCTTTACAAAAGTTCACAATGCTGCTGCAGATGCAATTTAATGTAGACAACGTTGAATAAATACATTTTCGTCAGGTTAGATACTGCTAATTAATCACTCAAACCCCTTTATCTAATGCCGCGTTCCAGGCAACCTGTAACCCGTGTTTTCCCAACCTTATACCCGTGAAAGTGCACTGGAACGGCAGTCAAACCCGTGACTTTCCATCCGTGAACTCGTACTAGATCGATGTACTCCCAGTTACGAGCTCTGACGTCACATAGCCCGCGAAACCATACAAAACAACAATGGCAGCCCAATAACAATAATAATAAGAACAGCAAATACAATGTAATATCGATTGCAGAATAATATAGACAATATGAAAAAAATATTAAACATTATACTATTGATCATTAAACTGACATTTAACAAAAAGAGATTTGTGTCATTTTATTTTATGTAGGTCTACATACAGTGAAGATAATGTATAAATATGCAAATATAATTTATATATTTTAAAATATTCCTACAAAGGCTATATACAAATAAAATGACACAACCCTGTCTCTTTTTTGTTAAATTTCAGTTTTATTGATCAGTAATAGCCATTATAACAGTATAAGTAGCCTAAAAGGTATAAAAAGCTATACAAGACAAGAAATAAAGTAAACGATTCAGTAGGATACAACGTTAAAATAGCCTAAATATAAAGTTATGAAACTTCACTTTGCCCTCAGCCAAAACGAACAAATTATAGATTAATGAGACCAAAGATCGGCCGTTAGATATACACAAGACGAATTACATCTCATGTTTAAGACATCAGAGCCAGCGGCAAACGTCAGAGGCACTAGCCGAGGTAAGGCTGTTCCAGGCGGGTTACATGAGCGCTGAGTGCCCGGTGATCGCCTGGATCTCACAACTCCGAAAATGTCAGATAAAATTTTTATATAGGCGCTATCTTTATAAATAAACCACAGATTTGAACTTTAAACAACTACATTGTAGACTGAAAAACTATTAAGATCACATTTCGTGACACGGCTGCGTTCACACTGCAGGGGCTTAATGCTCAATTCCGATATTTTGAAAAAAATCGATTTTTTTGCAAGGCCGTTTCCAATTAAATGCGACCTTTTGTGATCTCCTGTGTGAACGTGAACGTGAAATGACCCAGAAGTGACCCGCATGCGCAGAAGAGTTCGGTTCTGATAAGAGCCCTCGAGTTTGGCCTGAATAGAGCTGTCCCCCCAAATATTAATTAAATCAGAAACCTCGCTTCCCTTCCATTGACTGGTCTCAGCATCGTCCGCCATAGTTGTTGTTTATCTTCTCATTCACGCCTACTTCAACGCAGAATTGTGACGTTTGTCGCATATCAATGACGTGCGGGTCAGATACAGTGGGGAAAAAAAGTATTTAGTCAGCCACCAATTGTGCAAGTTCTCCCACCTAAAAAGATGAGAGAGGCCTGTAATTGTCATCATAGGTACACTTCAACTATGAGAGACAAAATGAGAAAAAAAATCCAGAAAATCCCATTGTAGGATTTTTAATGAATTTAATTGCAAATTATGGTGGAAAAAAAGTATTTGGTCAATAACAAAAGTTTATCTCAATACTTTGTTATATACCCTTTGTTGGCAATGACAGAGGTCAAACGTTTTCTGTAAGTCTTCACAAGGTTTTCACACACTATTGCTGGTATTTTGGCCCATTCCTCCATGCAAATCTCCTCTAGAGCAGTGATGTTTCGGGGTTGTCGCTGGGCAACATGGATCTTTCAACTCCCTCCAAAGATTTCCTATGGTGTTGAGATCTAGAGACTGGCTAGGCCATTCCAGTACCTTGAAATGCTTCTTACGAAGCCACTCCTTCGTTGCCCGGGCGGTTTTGTTTGGGATCACTGTCATGCTGAAAGACCCAGCCACGTTTCATCTTCAATGCCCTTGCTGATGGAATGAGGTTTTCACTCAAAATCTCACGATACATGGCCCCATTCATTCTTTCCTTTACACGGATCAGTCGTCCTGGTCCCTTTGCAGAAAAACAGCCCCAAAGCATGATGTTTCCACCCCCATGCTTCACAGTAGGTATGGTGTTCTTTGGATGCAACTTCTCCCCCAAACACGACGAGTTGAGTTTTTACCAAAAAGTTATATTTTGGTTTCATCTGACCATATGACATTCTCCCAATCCTCTTCTGGATCATCCAAATACTCTCTAGCAAACTTCAGATGGGCCTGGACATGTACTGGCTTAAGCAGGGGGACACGTCTGGCACTGCAGGATTTGAGTCCCTGGCGGCGTAGTGAATTACTGATGGTAGCCTTTGTTACTTTGGTCGCAGCTCTCTGCAGGTCATTCACTAGGTCCCACCGTGTGGTTCTGGGATTTTTGCTCCCCATTCTTGTGATCATTTTGACCCCACGGGGTGAGATCTTGCGTGGAGCCCCAGATCGAGGGAGATTATCAGTGGTCTTGTATGTCTTCCATTTCCTAATAATTGCTCCCAGAGTTGATTTCTTCACACCAAGCTGCTTACCTATTGCAGATTCAGTTTTCCCAGCCTGGTGCAGGTCTACAATTTTGTTTCTGATGTCCTTTGACAGCTCTTTGGTCTTGGCCATAGTGGAGTTTGGAGTGTGACTGTTTGAGGTTGTGCACAGGTGTCTTTTATACTGATAACAAGTTCAAAAAGGTGCCATTAATACAGGTAACGAGTGGAGGACAGAGGAGCCTCTTAAAGAAGTAGTTACAGGTATGTGAGAGCCAGAAATCTTGCTTGTTTGTAGGTGACCAAATACTTATTTTCCACCATAATTTGCAAATAAATTCATTAAAAATCCTACAATGGGATTTTCTGAATTTTTTTTTCTCATTTTGTCTCTCATAGTTGAAGTGTACCTATGATGAAAATACAGGCCTCTCTCATCTTTTTAAGTAGGAGAACTTGCACAATTGGTGGCTGACTAAATACTTTTTTTCCCCCACTGTACATGTGACCTGGCCGTTCAGATTGAAGTCACATTTCGAAAGATCGGATACATATCGGATTTGGACCACATACCCAAGTGGCCAGGGTCGCATTTGAAAAGATCGGATCTGTGTCGTTCAAACTGTCATGAAAAGATCAGATACAGGTCGCATAGGGGCAAAAAAATCGGAATTGGGTCGTTTCAGCCTGCAGTGTGAACGTAGCCTAACAGTAGTCTTTTAAAATTTCGCGGCCTTTGTCCTGTGAACGTTACTATTACTAATTATATCATGACCAAATACAACCAGAAACAAATGTTCAGTCTTTCTTGTGAAAGGTAGTTCCTCGAGACCTGTTTTCAGTTGTTTGGCGATTTGTACAGCCCCAAGCAGCACACGAAAAGTGCATTTTTCTCAATTCCCAGTATGAGAGGTATGGGAAAACTGCCCTCCGCAATATGGCGGCGCCGCTGACGTACGCTTCAGCGGCCAATAGGGCGTCTATGTATTTCTTATGTCTATAGGTGCGTTCTATTCAACCGTAAGTGGACTGCGAAGTGGACTTCACAGGGTATTTTGCCATCTTAAGTGAGATTCCAGTCCGAAGAGAACGAACATGTTCAGTTCGAAGGGCACTGCAAACGGCGTAGGGAATAAGGGAACATCGATACATCACTTCACAGGAAGTGGAGAGCGAAAATCAACCAACTGTCATTGTGCACCACGTCACCAGTCTGAACTAACCATAGAGCAGAGCCGTTGGAAGAGATTTTAAATTTAAATTTCTAACGGCTCTTAGTTTACGTATGCATTGAGTATTCATAAATATTATTATTATTATACAAACTAGAGTATTTATGAACGGTTGGGGTGATGAATGTATCTATTGGCCTATTATATGATTTTAAATTAGAAAGGAAAGTAAATTACAAAATTTAATTCAGTTATATCATAATCTGCGCGATCCTGTTGTTGCCTTTCTTTGATGACGTTGCAGGGCATTCCAAATGAGTGATTATTGTTAGCGAAGTCCACTTCAACTGATGTACCGTGTTCAGGGAGTAGGGAGCAGTGAACACTGCGTAGGGACCCTGTCAAATGGAACGCACCTTATGTGTGCATCGATCTGCACTTCGGATTCTGACGGAAATAGTAGACCATCCGGGTATCTTTGGAACACTCATTTCAACATACTACGATTTGGGACGTACTAATTCTATTTTCGAATACTATTTAGGACGGATAGTATGCGAATTGGGACTGGGCCTTAGATTGTCAATAGTGCTCCCTTTAAGCCATGACTGACTTACCGCGTTCTGCACTCTCACTAAAATCTCATCATAAACACTGAAGTTGTCCGCACTGCACAGTGAATTTCTTATTTATATCGCGTCTAGACTTTGTTGTTTATGGGGGGATTTGCGAAAGGATAAAGCTCGTGCTGATTCTGAACATAGGCTACATTGTCAGCGAATTCTCCGCATGTCTGCCGGATTTTCCTCTTTGTTTACTTTCGGGAGTTCTGTTGGAATTTTACCTCACGTTAATTCTGACCAATTTAAGTGCAGTTGTGGAAATATGTTCAAGACACATCTGACCAACGAGTGATGTGGATGTTGTCACGTGACTGCATTTTGGTTCGTTTCATCAACTCATCAACTGATTCGGACCAGAGCAATCAGTGTTGTGTGAAAAGGAACCAAAACGCCTGAAAATTATACAAAGTATAATTTTTCACCCTTAGTCCGGACCAAATGAACCGAACTACAGGTGTGAAAGCACCCTAAGTCAATGGGATAAAAATTTGAAGGTCATAGGGTCAGCCATCAAACATTAAACTGGACTAGATCCAAAAAGCAACAGAATGAATACAGAGGTCTGAGACCACATTCAGGGTGCTTTCACACTTGGTCCTTTTCAGGGATCTGAGCGCGGTTCACGTGATTTTTTGGCCCATATGTACACTCCAAACGATCTCAAGGTGCTTTCACATCTGTAATGCATCCGGACCAAGGGCGAACAATGATACTTTGTAGCATTTTTCAGGCTTTTTGGTTCCTTTTCACACCACACTGATTGCTCTGGTGCGAATGAGTTGATGAAACGAACCAAAATGCAGTCACGAGACAACATCCACATCACTCGTTGGCCAGATGTGTCTTGAAGGTATACCCATAACTGTACTTCGATTGGTCAGAATTAACGTGCGGGAATATTCCATAGACTGTAAAAAGGAAAATTCCAACAGAACTCCCGGAAGTAAACAAAGAGGAGGAAAATCCGGCAGACAACAGGCCGCTTTTTACTATGAAGATTTCGCTGTTCTTGTGAGTTTTTGAAAGTTGGGACCTAATATGGTCATCAGACCTAATTTCTTTGAGGCTCCGCACCTCCTCACAACTCCAAGTTTGTCCACAAGCTGCCATGCTAAAAGTGCACACTGTCAACAAACATTAGTCCCGTTAGTCCTCATCCCATAATGCACAGCGCAGCTGACTACAGCAGCTGGTTTAGTCCAAAAATGCGCAGTTCTTTGGCAGTTGGGTCTGTTCGAGGTCGGATCACGTTCTCACCACACAAACGAACGAGTTCGTGTGAAAGCGTACCGGTACGCTTGTTTGGTGCGCACCCGAGTGCGATTGCTGCATTCACACCTGCCCAAACGAACCGCACCAAGGGGGAAAACGAGCTCTAGTGCGATTCAACCGAACTAAATGAGGCAGGTGTGAAACCACCCTCAGACCCCTTTAAAGCAAACCGAGACCATCTCGAGAGGTGGTCCGAGTGCGGTTCGATTAATAGTATGGTTCACTAAAACCACGCAATCTGAACACAAACCACTCTTGGCTCACTTGATTTTTTTTCTTTGCAAATCCCAAAGTAGTTTGGTCATCAGCCTCCGTACAAATCGGCTGTTCATCATGGCTGCTGCTTCTGGCAGATTTCTACAAATTATTCGTTCAAAACGTACACTTGTTTATTGTCATTTCAACCGCTTCCAAACTGTGAGACGCGGCCGAGCGCCTAGCCAGTTTAAAATGGTTTTACGACCGCCAGTGTTGCCAGATTGGAAATGTCCAATTATCGTACCAGTAGTTCAAAATTATCGTATTTGGAAGAAAATGATCGTACACGACGTAACCGTGCAGAATACAGCTATTTATCCCCACATGTAGGGTGGATTGTTTGGTTTTGCTGAAGGGGGGGGGGGGGGTTTGTAGTGTTGACGTGCCGTGTGGTGCCTGTGTGTGTGTGTGTGTGTATACGTGCTTGCGTGCAGGCAGGCGAGCCTGCAAAATGATTCTGGGTCAGAGAGAGAAGCGGTAGGATGTGTGTTTGGACGAACGACTGAAAACTCTGAAATTATCGTACATTATGGGATTTTTTTCATTATTGATCGTACATCGTACAGAGGTCAAAAATATCGTACAAATACGATAATTATCGTACATCTGGCAACACTGACGACCGCGCACACCTAAAGCGCGTTCACTGAAACCAGCTGTCACAGCGCGTGAACTAAACCGAATCATCTTTAGTGTCAAAAACACACGAAGTTCACTTAAACAGGTTGTTTTGTAAACGTCTGGAAAAAAAACCTTTACCAAAATGTATTTAAAATAGCCTACAAATCCAGTAACCTTACTGACATATCGCTTGAGACTTACTGATATAAAATTATAATTACTCTTTATTTGGAGTATTCTTTTTTGCACAATGCACATTTCTTAATATTAAGCCTAAAATGTGTTTTAATATCACTATTAGTAGGTATAGTATGGTCACTGTATAACATTTTTAAATACAAGATACTTAAAGTGTACCTCAAATATACTTGCAATAGTTTAACTTTAGCATAATCAAATATACTTAAGTATATCTTTAGTCAGCACTATTTCTGGATAACTAAAGTACATTAAGTACAAAGTTAGTTGTTCCAATTTAGCAGACTTTAAGTATACCAATTTAGTATACTAAAAGTACAATTGCAGGGTATTAATATTAAGTACATAAATATGTTAATGTATTAGTAGTATAATACTTAGCATAAAATAAACGTATTTCAAATAAAATTTGGTATATTACAGTATTTTTCACTAGGCTGTGTATATTGGATCCGTGCATTACTGTAGTTCTTAAAGTAAAAGCAGCCTAATATAAGAATTAGTAGAGTATACGTTTCATTCATACATTAAAGAATATGCGGTTTTATTTTATAATTTGATTATTCAATTTTATACTTGAATGCTGCTTTTAGGCATACCTACTTTACCTGGAACATTTAAAGCAGTTTATTTTATTTGCATCTTTCTTTTATTGTATATTATTCTATATTCTATATTGTTTGTTTGCTTTTTGAATGCTGACGTTACCATTACCTTCTGCAATAAAAAAAAAAACATGATTCAAGTAAAACAATTAAAAATAAATATTTTTTTAAGGTGGATGTGTGATATAATGCAAGAATATGGATGTAGCATTGCAACAAAATTATTATTTTTTGTGTAAGAGATAAACAACAACCCTGTTTGTTTGAACCGCAAGAGGCGTCAAAGCTTACGCTACTCCTACGTCATACATCGTCAAGTGTTACTCTTTTGCTAGAGTAAAGCTAGTTATTTTAGTCGATAAAATTTTAAATATTTATATTTTTCTTTCACGAATGCATTGCTTCACTTCAAAAAGCCTTTATTAACCCCCCAGAGCCGCGTGGTGCACTTTTATCATGGATGGATGAATTTTCATTTTGGGTGAACTATCCCTTTAAAGGAGTCTGAGTTTGGTTCTTTTAAAGAGGACTCAAGTGTGAAAACACCCTTGTGCACCATGTAGTCTTTGGGGGGGAAAAAACACTATTTTCTCAGCTTTTTGTACAAAATGTTGCTTTTTTTATGAAAATTACCCACATTCAATTGTTGATTAAAAAAGAATGCATGAAGCTATAGAATAAAGCGAAAAAAAAAATAAAAGAAGAAGCTCTGTTTATTCTTTTGATATATTGCATGTTATGTATTCATACAACAAAATATTCTGGGGGTGGGGGCCATGAAAGTTGTGAAAATGATCAAAAGTGCTGGTGCGTGCTGGCAACTTATTTAAAAACGCTGACTGGGATAGAGGTGATCAAAAACATTAACTTCCCCTCCCCCTCACACAACGACATGACATGACATCTCTGATGAGGTTAGCACCAACACCAACACTAGGGCGGGACAATAATCTCTTATGGGATTATTATGGGAATCCCTTCCCTTCAGCAACCGGCCACTCACTTGAAACAGCAATTGGAAAAAACAATATTACGATCAATTCTCAATGGACAAAATCATGTCCCGGCTTACAAATTTTTCTCATGTTTTTTCATCCTTTTCACACATAAGTCACAAAAAGGGAAAGAATATTATCACAATTTCCACATCATGCTGACTTAAATATCTAAACCTTCTTCTTAATTTAAAGCATTTTTATAGTATAGTGAAAGTGAAGACACATTTTCTTTTAGGTACATTTTTTTATTTATTTAACGTTACATTTTTTGTCATTTTTGTATCCTGGGACCAAAAAAAAAAGTTTGTTGCCTGGAGGTTTTTTGTTTTAAGCAGCTTCTATAAAATACTGATGTGAAGCTCTCCTGAGGAGATAAATCTTAATTCCATTGATAAACGATGAGTTCTAAAGCCAATCAGCTGTGGTCAGGACAAAACTAGCGAGACAGCAATAAAACCAGACAGTGACGCTATTGCATACACCTGATCGATTTTGTTTTTAAAACGCCTGTCTGACTGTTGCAGAATAATTAGGACAGTCCAATAGTTATTCTCTCCATAATGGCACTGCACTATTTTAGAGTAAAATTATAACCCAGCAATCACTATGCTCGAAACAAACCTCATTCAATCAGGACGTCTGTTGTTACAGTGTCACAGAACTACAGTCTGTGTGCATGACATGTGCGCAAGCTCACAACAGTAATAGAGCACTACTGGTTAGCAGTAGGGTACTGATTCTAAATGACCTAGATTAGCAGTTGTGTAGTATTTCAAATAGTCAACTGTTTATTGGTTAATTGTTGTGCTTTAGTGGTTACATCTTAGTTTTGTTGATTTTTACTCATTGGAGCATGTTTGTTATAATATATGTATGACTGCAGTAGAGTTTTGTTTATGTCACAGATTTGTGATCTGATAGTGTGAACCCCATGAACTGGAGAGATAGAACAGACCTGAAGTGCTTTGGTATGTTATAAATCAGGAATCTATTTTTTTTAGGATGAAATGTAGGACGACTGTCTGCAAAGAGCTACAACCTATCACAGTAAGTGGAAGAAAAGCACTGTGTGTGAATGAGTGTCTGTATGCTTATGAGCATATGAAGTAGCCTATAGCTCTGGTAACTTGTTCCCTTCCACAGACCCAGTGGACTGAGGTTCTGACAGCAGAGAAAAATGACGAGGACATACCGATGCTGCTCCTCGAATTCCCTCACAACCAGTGAGCAAAACACACATACATACCGTACACCTCTCTGCCTCTCTGTCTTATTCTCCCACTATTCTATTACTCACCCTTTCACTTTTCTAGAAGGGCCATTAGTCATCAGTTTTGAGAATAGAAAAACATTTTCGATCCTAAGTTTAAGGCTTTTCACTTGTATCCCTAGAATTCCTCATTAACATTTACTTCGTTGAATCCAAAATAAGGAATACAACAGTACAACTAAAATAATGCACATTAGAATGACAGAATTGGGCCCGATCAAACCTGATGTTGGCCTGTTTCATCAGTGGAGCTAATAGAAGATAGGAAAAGTAGTGCTGCCATCTGTTGGACATTGTTATTAAATCAAGTCATTAAACAAATGTCAAAAAGCCTGAGGAGTAACTGGAAATACAGTTGAAGTCACAAACACTACCTATTCAATAATATAAAGAAAAATGTATTTTCGGAGAAACACAGGCCTGATTAATCTGTAACGTTCTGATGAATCTGTGACAGATTTTGTGACAGGCCACCTAGATAAATCAAAACCTAGAAAAAACATCACACTTTGAGTATTTACAGATCCTGTTGAACAGTTAAAGTCCCTGGAAAAGCTTTTTAAAGTTTAGTACCTGTCCTCTGGGATGTCTTGAGTTGTAGTTTGTTCCTTATCTAGGTTAACATCTCACTGTAAGGTCAGCTGGGTCCCTTTCAAGCGCTCAATCACTCTATTGATGTGCTCTTGTGAAGGGTCTGGAGCCTGCAGCCAGCGGTGGCCTTTCATTCAGCAAATGTAAGAAAAAAACAGAGTAGATTTTCTAAAGTAAGCTATTATTACCATGACTTCATGTGATTTAATACAGACCAGTTTAATAACATTATGTCACTGTTACTTTCTTCACTTTCATCACATCCTGTAGGCCGCCCCTCACTACATTTTACCATTAGCTACTTTATAGATTATTATTGTACAACCATTTGAATATGGGATTTCCTTTCATACAGTGTCTTTCTTTCATTTTGCCAGTGATGGCAGATTAATTTCTCTGTTTTATACTAAATGAAACCCTTTCATTTAAACTGACTCCTGAATTTAATTTTCTCATCTATTGAGCCACAATTACTGGTTATTATAATAAGGCACCGCATGCTCATGCTCAAATCGTTCTAGCAACTTGACTTTAACTGTAACTTATGGGTAATCAAATCACTCCATCTCAGAAACAAAATAAAACAATAAAACATGGGCATGGGTCACTTTATGAGGTCAGTAAAACATTTACACCACTTCGACTTTTAAAAATAAATGCATAAATGTAGCTCATATACATATAATGCTCATATTAAAAATAATTGAAGTTAATGAAATTGTTTGGGATAATTCATTTTGAAATGATTTTCTCTCTGAATGTTCAGTCATCAGATGTAGAATGAGTTGCATAAACATGAAGTCTGTCTGAGATGTTTCTCTGGATTTCAGCATTGCACGTGAAAGAAGGATGTTCACACAGCCTGTAACAGCGTCGGGTTAATTGTTAGCTGCTCAGATGCCATGCAGAATGTGTGTGTAATTCCTGCGTGTGTGTAAAAGCTTTAAGATTCATATCTGAATTTGGGATAAGAAGGCGACCATCTAAAGGTAAGGAATCGTGTAAAGAGTACACTGTTGATATACTGTATTTGTATAGTTTTTATATCTAAGGGTGCCTGCCATGTTCTTGGAAGTTCCTTGATGAATAGATATTGGAAGTACGAGAATAATGTTGCTTGTGGAGGAGGTATAGATCAATGCTGTGATGTGTCATTCAGCGATGACATTTTCACTTTGCTTAATATCTATTAGGAACTGTTAATAAGGATTTCTTTTTTAAGGTTATCTCATGTTGATAATTTTGAAGATTGGCAATAAGAACTGATGCTGTTTGTCTCATTTATAGCCTAATGACAGCTATATGAAAGGTAATTACATTTTGGATGTTTGTATTGGGTTGTATTGGTCTGTATTAGTGCGTATAGGTTGCAGTATGTGGAGGCTATGAATTGTTGAAACACTGGGAGAAGTTACATAGTAACATAGCAAGTTGCTGGAAAGTTAGAGCTGTGCTATCATTTGTGTACATAGGAAAACTTTGGACACACGGTTACAATTAACATTGCGTTATGTTAATATATTATGTTTTAGCTATCCTGAACTAACTATAAGCAACCCTCTTAGTGTTTATTATTCTTCATTGTTCATTTCTACACGCAATTTGCAACAATTCATGTTGAAAAAATGAACATTTATGAATGTATTACAAACAAACATGAATTACAATAAGCTATAGTACATTTATGAATTAACATTATACTATAATAATAAATGCTGTAAATTGCCAGGAAAAGTGATAAAAGTACTTTTCATATCAGTATTTTTAATACCACAGCAAGCTATTAAATGTCTGACTCCCTTTGAAACTAGAGATACTAGAGATCTCATTGGCCAGCTTTTGAACTCGACAAATGAAAAGGGGAGACAGTAGAGCCGAGTACATCAATCAGAGAAGCTCTTCTTGACTATGAAATGTATTTATAATGGAGATCATGGAGCTTACACTGCTTCAAGTAGGCTATTCACAGCCCTGTATTTATTTAAGCAATGGCCTGTACTGAGTTGCATTGGCAGTGCTTTTGATCTGAAGACGGTTCTGTGTTCTGGTAAATCCTTGGCTTCACACTGTCACCCTCTTTCCAACCAAATATATCAAGTGTCTCTTTCAAAGGAGTATTGTGTTGGTCAGAGCCTGCTCACCTCTAGCCAATCCTGGTCCCTCTCCTTCTCGTCACGTGTTTGCTTCAATCACGGTCAGCCAGGAGAATAACTGAACATCGAAGGTTCCACCCACTTTTTTGTTATTAAACACATGAATTTTCAAATGGATCAAAACTTTTCTGCTGGAAAAACTGAAAGCATTGCAGGTTTGTCTTTCGCCTCACGCCTCGAGTTAAACATAATTCTCATGTGACGGTGGAATTGGTGGCACAGAAAGTAAGCTTGAGTTAACCTATAGTTTGTCTTTGCTAACTGCACCTGAAAAATGTTTACTCAGAAAAATATATTTAATGCATTATAATTTTTGTTACAATATTGTGTCTTGTTTATTGTGAGTAAATATTTTCTAGAAGTATGATAAATGTTTGACAGAAGAGGAAACAGACATCTTAACTGAAGTATTGGTGTGTGTTTGTTTACACTGTAAATCTTCTATTTAAGTGAGAGTATTTATAGGGTTACATAATGGACCATCAAGATAATGGCAGCACGGATGGTCCTATTGACTTTTGACGGTCTCCAAATCAATTTTTCCCAGTAGATTTAGTATCAGTCGCTGCTTGTGGACATCAGCCTGACTCTCTTAATTGTAGATGAGATACAATATTTTCTTATCTGTGTAGAATGAGAAAGCAAATTCTTTAAAATTGGCAAAAGTCTTTAGATGGCTTTATTTGCCCAAAATGTATTTGACTACCTAATGCACAAATAAATGGACCTTTAACAGAAGTTTAATCATAAACTTAAATCGTAAATAAATAATGTATGTGAATTCTTCTACTGAGTTTACAGCAGTATTTTAATATTTGTTATTTTTGTACTCATTTTCCTTCAGATTTTTTTTGCAGCCAATTCTAGTGTTTGCTTCTTGACTATATTATAAACTGAACCTTTGCTATGTACTACAGTTGCTAGGAGACCATATCTGAATAGAGGGTATGCAAGTGACGTCACTGTTGGCCGGAATGACTGTTGGCGGTTACGCCCTCTAAGTGGCAAAAACACTGAGCGGCGGCATTGGTTTTCAGCGTGAATGCTGCGGAAGAACACACAAAACGCGTCTAAAACGGGAAAGAGCTTTGAGACTGACTGTACAACTAGATTTGACAAGAAATATGCGGTATATTTTTACAGACTACCTAAAGCTACAGAACAGAGAAGCAAATAGATCGCTGCAATTCATAGAAACAACTCCAGGCAGCGAAAGGTGGATTTGCAGTTTTCATTTTTGTGTCAATATGCTGAATTTAGTGGTAAAATCATTCTCTATATACAGGTCCTTCTCAAAAAATTTGCATATTGTGATAAAGTTCATTATTGTCCATAATGTAATGATAAAAATTAAACTTTCATATATTTTAGATTCATTGCACACCAACTGAAATATTTCAGGTCTTTTATTGTTTTAATACTGATGATTTTGGCATACAGCTCATGAAAACCCAAAATTCCTATCTCAAAAAATTAGCATATTTCATCCAACCAATAAAAGAAGTGTTTTTAATACAAAAAAAGTCAACCTTCAAATAATTATGTTCAGTTATGCACTCAATACTTGGTCGGGAATCCTTTTGCAAAAATGACTGCTTCAATGCGGCGTGGCATGGAGGCAATCAGCCTGTGGCACTGCTGAGGTGTTATGGAGGCCCAGGATGCTTCGATAGCGGCCTTAAGCTCATCCAGAGTGTTGGGTCTTGCGTCTCTCAACTTTCTCTTCACAATATCCCACAGATTCTCTATGGGGTTCAGGTCAGGAGAGTTGGCAGGCCAATTGAGCACAGTAATACCATGGTCAGTAAACCATTTACCAGTGGTTTTGGCACTGTGAGCAGGTGCCAGGTCGTGCTGAAAAATGAAATCTTCATCTCCATAAAGCTTTTCAGCAGGTGGAAGCATGAAGTGCTCCAAAATCTCCTGATAGCTAGATGCATTGACCCTGCTTTTGATAAAACACAGTGGACCAACACCAGCAGCTGACATGGCACCCCAGACCATCACTGACTGTGGGTACTTGACACTGGACTTCAGGCATTTTAGCATTTCCTTCTCCCCAGTCTTCCTCCAGACTCTGGCACCTTGATTTCCAAATGACATGCAAAATTTGCTTTCATCCGAAAAAAGTACTTTGAACCACTGAGCAACAGTCCAGTCCTGCTTCTCTGTAGCCCAGGTCAGGCGCTTCTGCCGCTGTTTCTGGTTCAAAAGTGGCTTGACCTGGGGAATGCGGCACCTGTAGCCCATTTCCTGCACACGCCTGTGCACGGTGGCTCTGGATGTTTCTACTCCAGACTCAGTCCACTGCTTCCGCAGGTCCCCCAAGGTCTGGAATCGGTCCTTCTCCACAATCTTCCTCAGGGTCCGGTCCCCTCTTCTCGTTGTGCAGCGTTTTTCGCCACACTTTTTCCTTCCCACAGACTTCCCACTGCCTTGATACAGCACTCTGGGAACAGCCTATTTGTTCAGAAATTTCTTTCTGTGTCTTACCCTCTTGCTTGAGGGTGTCAATGATGGCCTTCTGGACAGCAGTCAGGTCGGCAGTCTTACCCATGATTGCGGTTTTGAGTAATGAAACAGGCTGGGAGTTTTTAAAAGCCTCAGGAATCTTTTGCAGTTGTTTAGAGTTAATTAGTTGATTCAGATGATTAGGTTAATAGCTCGTTTAGAGAACCTTTTCATGATATGCTAATTTTTTTGAGATAGGAATTTTGGGTTTTCATGAGCTGCATGCCAAAATCATCAGTATTAAAACAATAAAAGACCTGAAATATTTCAGTTGGTGTGCAATGAATCTAAAATATATGAAAGTTAAATTTTTATCATTACATTATGGAAAATAATGAACTTTATCACAATATGCTAATTTTTTGAGAAGGACCTGCATTGTATTGTTATATATTGCAGTGACAACTCATCAATCAAATATTTACCAATGAATATTCTGTATAATTTGACATTTTTAAATAAACACTGACAAAAAAACTATACAAGTTTTAAGTCTAGACGATATGATGATATATATAACATTGATATAAGTGATCACCTGGATTTAGACCTGCCTATATTGTATTAAGTGTTCACAGGCAGATTTGCTGTATGTATTTCCCCGGTGTCAAAATCAGGCACATATAAATGTCAGGAAACACGATTCCTGGCTGCATGTTAATATCCATGGATCACTAGATCTTTAGTAAGTTGTAAGGAACACTATATTGAGTCCAATCTTTAGTTTAAACTGATAATCGTTTGTTTTACTTGCGTTTTCGCAGTTTCCCCTATTAAATCCAGTCACGCAGCAGCTCTTCTGCCACTCAGTCCGGCTGAGGGGGCGTGTTCCGGCGGGAAAGTGACATTAATGCATTCCCTCTATTGAAGTGCAAGTGGAGCAGATGCTGTGTGTATGAATAAAAAGATCTGTCAGAGAGCCCATAACTTGTTGACGCTCATTCACCTGCATTAGCAACACTTAACGCATTATAATGTCTTTAGACTTTAACTTGGCCTTTAGGATGCTTAAAGTAATCTGACATGATGAACTACACTAGCAAGAACAAGACATCAAAACAACAAGAATAAAAGTGCTATAATCCCTAGATCCAGACTTCCCTAGTTTTTTATCTGTCTTTTAGTTCAGGTTCAGGCTTAGTAATTTCTGTTCTTTTTATTTATTAATTAACTTATTATTATTCTTTTTTTAAAATTGATCATCATAATAAATGTAATTAGGTTTATAAGAAAGAGTATATTATCGTTTTGTCTGTATTTATTCAGGCTGACTGCACAAAGTTAAAACTGAACTGTTGACCCTGTGAATGATGGATGAGGATCTGAAAAAAGCAAACACTCAAAATGGGAGCATTCCAGAGGCTTTGAAAACTAAAAAGCACGAGCAGCCAAAAGCAGCAGTTCTGCGTCAGGATGTGAGTATGAGAGAATGAGGCACATTACACAAAAAGAATGTGAAGAATGTTTAATGATCAATGGTTTCCATCCAGAGTCGATGCATGTGGGCGTGTGAGTAAGTGTTCAACTGTGGGTTAACCTGGCAGTGCCTGTCACCAATTCTACAGTGTAATCCCTTCCTTTCCTGACCCATCTGTCCGAGCATTCTTCTGTCTTTTGTAGCTCTCATTAATGACAAGTTTAACTTTTTATATGTAAATCTGCATGCATAAGGACATGGAAGGTCTAGTAACATGAATCGCTTTAAGTAGTTATTGCAACCCTTGTTCTTTATGTTGACCTTATATTCATAGAAAACAATCAGGCAATATAAATAGAAGCCTCATCATTCCTTTGTTAAAGTGGAGTGATATCACTTAGATCATTGTACATTTATTGGTAAAATGCCAGTTTTGTAAAATAAAACAGTAAAAACTAAAATCAGTAATTTAAATGCTACATGTGAATTTAGACATTAAAACATCATGTTCGGTATAAAAAAGGGATGTTTATGAAGAGATTTGCTAAATTATTAGTGTTTTAAGGATTAACTTTAATGGCAGAGGTAACCTAAATATAAAAATAGATCAAATGAGCATAAACAATCGGTATCCAGCAGACCAGATGAAGTAGAAAATCTCTAAAATCAGCTGACATCCCATGTGGTATCGAATCTAATTTTATTATCACGTTAAAGTTGCAGTAGGGAGTTTTGAGAAAATGTTGACTTAGCCTGAAAATTTGAACAAGCACAACTTCCAGGTCCAACCCCCTTGCTCTCTGCTGCGCTACAGCCCTCCCTCCACAGCTCCTCCCCCACAGCGGAGCCTGCCGTGAACGCGCAGGCTAGTAAACAGGACCACCGATGACGGCGGATTATAAACAGTTATGGAACATTCACTAATAGGGACGAAACATCAACAATATGCTTTACATTGACTATGGCCTGCCCATACTTTGACTACAAACTTGGTCCTCAAATCATTATGTATTTTGCAATACATGTAACTTTATAACGGTGCACTCTTTCTATAAGTTATAAATAGCTAGTAAAATAACGTTAAAGGATTAGTTCACTTTTAAAAAAAACTTTTGCTGATAATTTACTCACCCCCATGTCATCCAAGATGTCCATGTCTTTCTTTCTTCAGTCGAAAAGAAATTAAGGTTTTTGATGAAAACATTCCAGGCCTTTTCTCCATATAATGGACTTCAATATAGGACACAAACGTTTCAAGGACCAAATGACAGTTCCAGTGCAGCTTCAAAGGGCTTTAAACGATACCAGACGATGAATAAGGGTCTTATCTAGCGAAACGATCGGTCATTTCAAAAATAAATACAAAACTTTAAGTTTTATAAGCACAAATGCTCGCCTTGCTCTGTTCTATGATGTACGTTCGTGATCCTGTTCGAACTCGTTCATCAAAATGAACAAATCTTTTTTCGAGTCATTTCGTTCGTTGAATGAACGAAATGACTCCGAAAAAGACTCGTTCAAAATGAACAAATCTTTTTTCGAGTCATTTCGTTCGTTGAATGAACGAAATGACTCGAAAAAAGATTCGTTCATTTGGATGAACGCGTTCGAACAGGAGAGTCACGAACGACGGTAGCGCTCGCGCTGTGCAAGAGAGGTGTGATCAGCGCGTACACGAGCGTGATTGACACTGCTAAGACATTCCTCCTGGCTCTGATTGGTTGTTTCTGACCGGGAGCGGTGTATTTCTGCAAATGGCAATAGGACCACAGGGAGGAGCCAGACGAGCTTGATTTTTTCCACAGATTATCTGTCTCATATTCTACTGTCAGGACATATGACAGTTTTAACAAATACTTGTTTACAAAAGTGACCTACTGGAGCTTTAACTTAAAGGTACACTTTGCATGAATTCTGTTTTTGTCAAACAGCGACCCCTAGAGTCGCTGTGGAATACTTGCACTGTCGTAACTTGCACCCCCCCCCCACACACACACACACACACATTTGCTGCTGAATCACAAGTAAATAGCCTATAGTCTAGGACTACTGTATAATTTCATTTGTGTTTTTTGATTGTAATGTAAACATTACAAAATGCCAGATGACATCAATAAAGTTAAATGTACGTCGCATTATTTCATAACATTAGCTTGTTTTGATTTCATTAGAAGAATCAGAATCAGAATCAGAAAGAGCTTTATTGCCAAGTGTGCTTGCACACACAAGGAATTTGTTTTTGGTACTGAGGCTTCCAGTGGACATATACAAATACAAATACAACAAGAAACATAATACTACAAATAAGAATAAAAAAAAATATATAAATATATGAGAATAAAACTATCACAGTTGGGTTTTGTCAGAATAGACATTTTCAGATTTACAGATTATGAACATATTTACAGTGTTTTGAATATTATAAATAAATAAATCTACATATAAGTATCACCTGAGTTGTAGGATATTGCACTAAACAGTGGGAGTATTGCACTTAAGGCATATGCCTTGGGAGGTGTGTTAACTGTTCAGGAGGGAAATGGCCTGTGGGAAGAAACTGTTCCTGTGCCGAGATGTTCTAGTGGCCAGTGATCTGAGTCGCCGTCTTGACGGTAACAGTTCAAACAGGAGGTGTCCAGGGTGAGTGGAGTCTGTGATGATTTTACCTGCTCTCTTCCTCACTCTGGAAGAGTACAGGTCCTGGAGGGTTGGCAGGGGGGCACCAATGATCCTCTCTGCAGTCCGGACTGTCCGTTGTAGTCTCCTGATGTCTGATTTGGTAGCTGAACCAAACCAGACAGTGATGGAAGTGCATAAGACAGACTCAATGACGGCTGAGTAGAACTGAATCAGCAGCTCCTGTGGCAAGTTGAACTTCCTCAGCTGGCGAAGGAAGTACAGTCTCTGCTGGGCAGTGTCTGTACTTGATTATTGCAAGTTACGACCGTGCAAGTTACGACAGTGCAAGTATTCCACAGAGACTCTAGGGGTCGCTGTTTGACAAAAACAGAATTCATGCATAGTGTACCTTTAAGTTAACGTGATAATAAAATTAGATTCGATACCACATGGGATGTCAGCTGATTTTAGAGATTTTCTACTTTATCTGATTAGACATGATTAGACAATTAGACAAGATTATTGCAATTTATCATAATAGTTTGCAAATTGTGCTCGTTTACACTTTTTACAACCTCTAGGCTTAACTTTATTTGTGTCCTGATAACATTGTGAGATATTGACAACTGTTCTCATGATAATCTCATGATAAATTATTGGACTGGTCTAATTATCAACAATGGATGAATGAACGGCATCGTAAAAAATTGCATACTACAAGCAAGCGCAACAACATACAATATAGAGCGCAAACAAGTTTACAAATAAGATATTTACTTACTAGTCCATCAACAAGATCGCCAGGTCAGCATTGCTGTTGCATCCAGTGCTGCTTTTTAGCTCGCGCCAACGAGTAAATGCCAGACCGAGTGGGACTCTTGTCCGGTTCCTCATGCGGTCAGATTCTCTTTTCCTTTTCCTAGTCTCTTCCGACCGCGTTTTCTTTACTTTTTCCATCTTCGACTCGAGTATCACGTCTGAAATGCGCGCAAGTGTCTTCATGCTTCATATGTTGTTGTTGATCTATAGATGTGTGTGACGTCGTTGCCGTAAAGCATTTCGTGATTCTCGCGAGATTTGTCGGGGGCGCTCCTCTCAAACTTACATAGCCGTTTTTTCCAGCGACGACCCCCCCCCCCCCAAGATGATTCGTCCTACTATGAGTTTATTTACCACCGAAATTACTTTGAAGCTGTTATATTAAGGTGCAATTGTTACATCGTGTGCCTTTAATTGCATTATCAGTTAAACCAATCCCTAACCCTTTAACCTTAAGCCTGTCTGAATGCCTCAGGTTGGTCTTGTAAGTGGCATCTGTCTGATAGTGGGAACAATGATCGGCTCCGGGATCTTCATTTCTCCCAAAGCGGTGCTGGAGGGAACTGGAGCCGTGGGTCCGTGTCTGTGTGTGTGGGCGGCGTGCGGATTACTGGCTACACTGGGTCAGTATCCACACAAAAAAGACATTATCTATGAGGTTGCACAAAAGCCTCGAAAAGCCTGATTACCCCTTATAACAAAGATTAATGGGTGAGATTAAGCATAGTCACCTCATGTATTGTGTCATATTTGTTTTTGCTGTTTGATAATCTCATCATATACCATGTATGCAAAATACAACCTTTTTATAGTGTTTAACATAATTTAAAAGTCTAAAGCTTGCTGCTTTATTGCTGCTTTATTAATTTTTAAACATTTTACGATCAGTTTGTTAATGCGTTAAGTAATATAAACTAACAATGAACAGTATTTTGTAATAATCAAGTTTAATGTTCATTTATATATTACTTAATTGTTGTTCATACTACACAAATGCACAGTAAAACTAATTTCCGACTAATTAAATGTTAAATATTTATAAATTAACATTAACCAGGATTGTTAGTTCATGATATGTGATGCATTAAATAATGTTTATGTATGGAACCTTACTGTAAAGTGTTACTCTTTTAATTTGCTCAATTCGTTGTAGCTGTTGTGTTACAAAATATGTAAATCTAAACTAAATCTTTATTTTATCCAGCACTTTCTGCTGAGATTATAGTTGGGCAAAGTCAAGGAGGTTAATCAGATATGCTCACTCACTCAGAAACCCTCAGTCAGTCTTTTTAAGTCACATACTGTTCAGGAAAATTCCCAAGACACAGAAATCCTCTTTAGTTTAATACTGACTCTGCCTGCAGAAGACCTTTTGGTAATGGACTCATTGACCTCAACTTGAACACTGAGAAACTATGTGCATGTGTGTGTGTGCAGGGGCCCTCTGCTATGCCGAGCTTGGCACAATGATCGTGAAGTCTGGCGGTGAGTATCCATACCTAATGGAGGGCTTTGGGCCAGTGCTGGCATACCTATATTCCTGGACCACGATCATCGTGTTAAAGCCTTCGTCATTTGCCATCATTGCCCTGAGTTGTGCCGAGTACGCCTCCACTCCATTTTACCCAGGATGCACTCCTCCTCAAGTGGTTACCAAATGCCTGGCTGCAGCTTGTATCTGTATGTACATATCTAGGCCCTGTTTATATTCCAATGACATTATTTTGGTCTAACCCTCACTTTGTTTTCTCATCAGTAATAATTACACTCATCAACTGTCTGAGTGTGAAGCTGGCCTCCAGAGTGCAGAACTTTTTCACAGCAGCCAAACTCTTGATTATTGTCATTATCGTGGTTTCAGGCATCGTTCTGTTGGCTCAAGGTACCTCTCTATTCCCTGAGATCAATCAAACCTGCTTTTACCCGACCTCATATCTCATTGCCAGATCTGTTTTTGTGACTCCTATCTTATATGATATCAGTTTTTATTGACTGGCTTTTTATTGACTGGCTTTATTGGACAGCAGCATCTTATTCAATTGAAGGGACTGAGTTCAAAAACATTTTGATAACATATTTGATAATTATATTTTTTGATTATGTTGTGAAAGATGACTCATCGTAGACTATGCCCAGAGAGTAGTGTAGATGTGTGTTTAGATAAGTATACCTCTGTAAATGTTCAATGAAAGATCAATAAAATGTGTCTTTTTATTGTGTTCCAATTGTTTTTTAGGCAATACACAGAATCTTAGAGACCCATTTGCAGGGGGAACAACATCATTTGGAGCAATTGGCCTTGCATTTTACAATGGTCTCTGGGCTTATGACGGATGGTAAAGTAATGAGGAGCTCATATAATGTTGCACATGTGGCATATGAGGCTAATGTTAAGCAGCAGTGTACATCTTTTTAAAACTTTTAATAAGCCTATAGTAAATTCAAAGAATCAATGTTCTAGTGTGCTCTCAGCCCTGGGAATAATTCACACCGTCTAATGATAAAGGGAAGTATCATTACATAATGAAAAGGGAAATTGAATGCTTGTCAAACCTTAAATCCAGTAGGATTTGTTTTTAGTTGCATTTACTTTCACCAGATCATTCTTTATCCATGGCTTTTTCATTCTGAGAGAAGCGTGTATAAGACCAGAAGTCAGCTATGGCAATTCATGTCAAAGTTCTCTTTTCTTTTTTCATAGGAATCAGCTTAACTTCATAACAGAAGAGCTGAAAAATCCATTCAAGTGAGACTAAAATGTTCTAAATTAAAATTCCAATTCAGTTTTTCTAAAACATGTGAAATCTGTAATATTACAGTATTGTAAGATGCAATATTATCTGCAAAATGACATTGCAGTATATCTGCAATCTTACATTGTTAGCTATGAAGGTCTTAATGTGTTATTGAAAATATCTTGTGTTTTTGTTTATTATATATATATATATATATATATATATATATATACATACTGTATTTTCACCCCCAAAAAAGGTTTTAAGGCAGTTATTTCTATATTGTGCTGTAGTGTGTAAGTAGAAAATATCAGTTTACATTTCCAAACATTTCTTTTGCCATTAATTGTAATAATCCAGTGAGATTTTTGTATGCACAACAGTCGGCATGATCCACACGGAGATCTGATCTCACCATCATCGAGTCTGTCTGTGATGCATGAAGAAACAGAAAAACCTGACTAACCTGAGACTAAATTCAGAAGAACTGTGGCAACGTCTCCAAGACGCTTGAAGAAACCTTCCTGCAAAGCTACCTGAAAAACTATGTGCAAGTGTACCAAGGACAAAAGTTGTTTTAAACACAAAGGGTGGTCACACCAAATATTGATTTGATTTAGTTAATAGAAGTTAATCGATAAATAAAAATCCATTTAAGACATTATTTTTGAAAGCATCCTCACTTTACAGCAAGTGCCTAAAACTTTTCACAGTACTGTAGTTTTGCAGGAAGGTTTCTTCAAGCGTCTTGGAGATATTGCCACAGTTCTTGTGGATTTAGTCTGTCTCAGTTTTTTTTTCTGTTTCTAAAATAACTGTCTTTTTTTTGGGGGGGGGTACTAACGTGCCTAAGACTTTTGCACAATACAGTATACTATATACAGTATATAGCCTATATATATATATATATATATATATATATATATATATACAGGTTCTTCTCAAAACATTAGCATATTGTGATAAAGTTAATTATTTTCCATAATGTAATGATAAAAATTAAACTTTCATATATTTTAGATTCATTGCACACCAACTGAAATATTTCAGGTCTTTTATTGTTTTAATACTGATGATTTTGGCATGTAGCTCATGAAAACCCAAAATTCCTATCTCAAAAAATTTGCATATCATGAAAAGGTTCTCTAAACGAGCTATTAACCTAATCATCTGAATCAACTAATTAACTCTAAACAACTGCAAAAGATTCCTGAGTTCCTATTCTCATATATTTATATTTTTATATTTTTATTCTTTATTCTTATAATTTGTAGTATTATGTTTCTTTTTGTATTTGTATATGTCCACTGGAAGCCTCAGCACCAAAACAAATTCCTTGTGTGTGCAAGCACACTTGGCAATAAAGCTCTTTCTGATTCTGATTCTGAGGCTTTTAAAAACTCCCAGCCTGTTTCATTACTCAAAACCGCAATCATGGGTAAGACTGCCGACCTGACTGCTGTCCAGAAGGCCATCATTGACACCCTCAAGCAAGAGGGTAAGACACAGAAAGAAATTTCTGAACAAATAGGCTGTTCCCAGAGTGCTGTATCAAGGCACCTCAGTGGGAAGTCTGTGGGAAGGAAAAAGTGTGGCAAAAAACGCTGCACAACGAGAAGAGGTGACCGGACCCTGAGGAAGATTGTGGAGAAGGACCGATTCCAGACCTTGGGGGACCTGCGGAAGCAGTGGACTGAGTCTGGAGTAGAAACATCCAGAGCCACCGTGCACAGGCGTGTGCAGGAAATGGGCTACAGGTGCCGCATTCCCCAGGTCAAGCCACTTTTGAACCAGAAACAGCGGCAGAAGCGCCTGACCTGGGCTACAGAGAAGCAGGACTGGACTGTTGCTCAGTGGTCCAAAGTACTTTTTTCGGATGAAAGCAAATTTTGCATGTCATTTGGAAATCAAGGTGCCAGAGTCTGGAGGAAGACTGGGGAGAAGGAAATGCCAAAATGCCTGAAGTCCAGTGTCAAGTACCCACAGTCAGTGATGGTCTGGGGTGCCATGTCAGCTGCTGGTGTTGGTCCACTGTGTTTTATCAAGGGCAGGGTCAATACAGCTAGCTATCAGGAGATTTTGGAGCACTTCATGCTTCCATCTGATTTCATTTTTCAGCACGACCTGGCACCTGCTCACAGTGCCAAAACCACTGGTAAATGGTTTACTGACCATGGTATTACTGTGCTCAATTGGCCTGCCAACTCTCCTGACCTGAACCCCATAGAGAATCTGTGGGATTTTGTGAAGAGAAAGTTGAGAGACGCAAGACCCAACACTCTGGATGAGCTTAAAGCCGCTATCGAAGCATCCTGGGCCTCCATAACACCTCAGCAGTGCCACAGGCTGATTGCCTCCATGCCACGCCGCATTGAAGCAGTCATTTCTGCAAAAGGATTCCCGACCAAGTATTGAGTGCATAACTGAACATATTTATTTGAAGGTTGACTTTTTTTTTGTATTTAAAAACACTTCTTTTTTTGGTCGGATGAAATATGCTAATTTTTTTAGATAGGAATTTTGGGTTTTCATGAGCTGTATGCCAAAATCATCAGTATTAAAACAATAGAAGACCTGAAATATTTCAGTTGGTGTGCAATGAATCTAAAATATATGAAAGTTTAATTTTTATCATTACATTATGGAAAATAATTAACTTTATCACAATATGCTAATTTTTTTAGAAGGACCTGTATATAGTATTATTATCATTAATTATCATTAAGGTGTTGTATTATATCTTGTTTTTTGTGTTTGTATTTATTCATTTCATAGATATGTTTATTTATTTATTTATGATTAGGATTATTATTACTTTTTTACAGAAACCTTCCCCTGGCTATCATGATTGGGATTCCCCTGGTTACTGTGTGCTATATATTTGTCAACATAGCATATTTCACTGTCATGACCCCTGTTGAACTTCTACAGTCTTCTGCTGTTGCTGTGGTGAGTGTGTATTGTAGTCATAGTTCCCACTATGATGGAAAACCTGGAAATATCAGGGAATTTTAAATCTGTGATTTCCAGACCTATTTCTATAGAAAATAAGTATTTTCCCTAGTTCTAAAATGTTTAATCAACCAAAAACAAAAAAACAAAACAGCAAGAAAGGTTTGAGAACATTTCTTGTCAGTTTCTTTAAAAAAGAAAAGAAAAAAGTTGTCAGTTAATAAATGCTTGTGCAATGATCTTTTTGAGTTGTATTTTACTAAATCATTGGGTTCTCCACAGACCTTTGGTGACAGAGTGCTGTACCCATTATCATGGGTTGTGCCTCTATTTGTGGTGTTTTCCACTTTTGGTGCAGCCAATGGGAGCTGTTTCACCGCAGGAAGGTTAGGAACTTCAGCTTTTTTATAAAAAATTTGCACACAGGATTAAGTGCATGCTGAAAATTGTCTTCTGGGCCTGACACTTACTGTCTGTTCTGTCTGTTTGTACCTGTTAGGTTGACGTATGTGGCAGGACGGGAGGGTCACATGGTTAGGATCCTGTCATACATCAGTGTGAAACGTTTCACACCTTCTCCAGCTCTCATGTTTAATGTAAGTCTCATGTAATATTCCATCCTCAACACTTTTTGGACAAGGCTTTTCACTTTTTTTTGCCATATTACACCAACAATGACAACAGTTCTAAACACATTAACATTATATTTGATCTGTGATAAAGTATTTTGTTCTTGTATGTTATTTGCAGGGCTTCCTGTCAATCATCTACATCATGCCAGCAGACATAAACACTCTCATCAATTACTTCAGTTTTGCTCAGTGGGCTTTCTATGGGCTCACATGCCTTGTGCTCATCGTTATGCGATTCACTAGAAAGGAGCTTCATAGACCCGTCAAGGTTAGAGCACATGACACAGCAAAATGTGGCTGGATTAAAAAATAATAATAATTAGCAGATGGTATTATCACTTTAAAATTATGAAGACCATAAGCTATTTGTTAATATTGATTAACAAGCTATTATTACTTGCATACGAGGTGTGACTTCTGGATCGGTTATTATTTCCTATCTAGCTATTGCAGTAAAGCATTCTGAGTCTAAAATTTTTATCTGTATTTTATATTGCCCATATATAGTTTCTATTCTTGAATGTGTTAGATATTTTATCTCAATGGCATGGACTGAATCAACCATAAATCTAATCTATTGTAAAATGACTATACCCAACTTGAAAATGTTTGCCTTTTGTTCCTCTCAGGTTCCGATAGTCATTCCTGCTTTGGTGGTGATTGTGTCCTGTTACCTAGTTCTCGCTCCCATCATAGACAAGCCTGAATGGGAGTACCTGTACTGCACAGTGTTCATAGTCAGCGGTCTTCTCTTATATGTACCCCTCATTTACTACAAATTCAACTGGACTCGCCACATCATGAGTAAGTAGCTGGAAATCGCACATTTAGATATATTACAGCGAACAGAATGTATGCTTGTCTTGACCCTTGAAATTTACAATAAATATATGTTTTCTGAATAATATATAACTTTTAAGGCTGTTTTTAGTGGATGTTCACCATTACCAGAAACATTTAAATAGCAACTCTTCCCAAATGCTAGATTCTTAAACTTGACCTGTTGACGCTTACAGGGCCACTCACTATGCACCTTCAGCTGCTACTGCAAGTCGTTCCACCTGAAAAGATTGAGTGATAGATGTCAAACTGGAGGAAAGACACAGACATAATAGCCTGCAATGGGCAACAGATTGATCCGTGGAAATGTGGATAAAGAATCCTTAAAGGGAACACAGCTGCATATGGACAGATTTATTTTTTATTCCTAATGCAAGACCATCCATTGTTTTTACAATGTATTGCAAGCCTTTACCAGGTCACAGGGATTTGTTTTTACTTTAAAGAATAACATATCACTTCCACGAATGTCTGTAAATTATGACAACTTCCAGTTCATCTAACTTATTAATTAAATGCAATTGTTTCCTATTTTTCCACGTTTACTGTACTCAAATGTATGTGTTAATATATTGACTCAGGCTCATTTAATCAGTAGAATAATTGTAGTAATGCAAGTCTTTAAGTAGCCTATTATAATTGTAGTTACTAAAAGAGTGCAACAATGGGATAGTAAAAATCCCATTCATTTTCTCCACAGGTGAATTGATTTTTAACTATAACTTTTAAAGACAGACCTACTGTAAGCTATGAGGATGATTTTGTTGAGGCCTATTTTAATATGCACACATATTTGTTTATACAAACATAACTGTTCACGGTTTGTTTTCAATTCAGTGGCTATTAAAATGTTATATTACTCTGCAATAAATTTGAACTGCCAGACATGTTAAGTGGTACTGGTACCTGTTATTTTTTTCAGCGCTTATCGGGATTGACCTAGGCTATAACAGTTGTTTGTGGCCATTACACATGGATTTTATAGGTATTGTTGGACTTGGTAGCAATCATAAATCAATATATTCAATCGATTATAGCCTTACTGTGTCTGAAGTAGAAATATCCTCGTGTGAATGTGGCAAAGGAAAAGCAAGAGTTCTTCCCTTGCTGTAGATGGCGCTCAATCATCAAATACAGAATACATAGACTATTATTTGTTATTTTCTCTGTGCTGTCCTTGACGATGTCGAAAGTTTCCGGATAAGGTACTACTAGTGTAGCTGTGATCATGTAAGCAGGGAGCAAGATGAACACGGCGCTGAAACACTGGAGAGAGGCGGCGACGGTGATCCTGGCGGCCGGGCTGAGACACACTCCGAGTGCGGACTCTCTTAAAGCAGGTTTGGGAAAAGTCACTGATGTAACGTACAAATCAGCCTTCGACTATCAAGTGCTACTGCTGAAGCGGAGCGGTCGCAGCGGGTTCATGCCTAATGCCTACGTGTTTCCCGGGGGGCTGGTTGATTCGTCTGACTTCTCCAGCGAGTGGCAGGATATCTTTAAAGCCTTTACGAAAGCGCCCAACTACGGCATCGGAGTTGTGAAGCAGCCGCCGGCGACCAGGCCACCCATTTTCGCCACTGACAGATCTCAGCTGGGATCTCCGATACCGGGAGATGTGGCTTTCAGGATCTGTGCGGTGAGAGAGACGTTCGAGGAGTCAGGTGTGCTCCTGGCGGTTCCCAAACACGAGGAAAGCGGGATTCGCGTGCACACAGATGATGCTTATAACAGTGACACCCAGCCAACACTGACCAGATTGAGCGGACTGTGGAACAAAGACGTACTGTCTAAGTGGAGATCTCTGGTTATTGGTAACCCGGCGAATTTTATCAAGATGTGCAGGGAGTTGCAGTGTCTGCCCAACATCTGGGCTCTGCATGAATGGGGGAACTGGCTGACACCCATAGGCGTGTACGACAAACAGAGGCGCTACGACACGGCATTTTACATCTGCTGCCTACACGAGATTCCATATACGCTTCACGACGAGAAGGAAATCGTTCATTTTAAGGTGCGTTTTGAATGGGATAGTTAGTTACCTTGACCATTTAAAATTGTATTTGGCCGACACTTACTGAGCGTGTATTTGATCAGTTCATGCATTCGTGACCAATTTGTGTCCAGCTAGTTGAGAAGACTTTGCTCGTTAATGTCAATGTATTTCCTGGAGCGTCCACCCATGGCTTAAGTAATATTCATAAGCCAAGCGCTCATTCGCCAGCAATGCTGCGCCCACTTTACGCCATTTAGCAAGTGTCCAAAAGTCACGGAACGTAATTAATATTCATAAACCAGGCCATTCCCATATAGGTCATTCAGTCTCGCCCTGATGAGAACCGATTATTGACTGTTGGGAAATAACAACTACCTTGTCTCTCAGTGGTCCACTCCCTCAGAAGTGCTGGACAGCTACAAATCAAAGGAAATCTGGATAGCTCCACCTCAGTACTACGACCTTGGACGAATGTGCCATTTTCCAGCTCTCAGAGATCTCCATCGCTTTGCCTGGCAGAGGTCTTTGGAGGGATGTGAGCAGTGGCTGCCTATTTACCTGCTGTCACCTGACTGCTATGCAAGTCTTTTACCAGGTAATTGTCACGTAATAAATTCTTTCAGCTGTCTGCTAAATGTTGCTTCTTGATGAGATAATATTGCTGTGACTGAGTCAGGAACTTACTTGCACAAAACTGAACCTTTTACCCCTTGTCTGATACCAAGGGGACGCTCTGTACCCAGAGAAAGTGGACACTTCTGGAAAGAGTGGTGGTGTGGTTAAAATTGAGAAAAGCCTTGAAGAGCTCCAGCAGGACAGTGCAAACATGCATCGCATTGTCGGTCAGGATCCATATTCAATATCCATCCATATGAACATCAGGCCCAAGTATAACCACCTCCCTCCCCTCTGCGGTGAAGATGTGGGTGGCACCTCCAAAAACAGTAAACTCTGACACTTAGTGTCACAACCTAGTGGCAGGATATATGGACAATTGGTCTAGATGGATTTTTAATTAGCCGATTTCAACATACTGATGTGTCCCCTGACCTATGCAATGTAGTTTGATATATGGTCCATTTAACTTTTGTCATAAAGAAAATACACAATGGACTTGATGACTGTTAATATTTTTGAACTTGACCATAAACTCAAAGTGGATTGTTCTGGTTATTGTCTATATTGTAATTAAACACTGTATCAGGCATATGATGCAAACAGATTCTGAAAGTTTAATAGCTGTATACAAGTTTGAATTGTCACATTTGTTCTTTATTGCAGATGAGATGGTAAAGTGGAACTGTTACTAAAGCATTGTACAGCACTGTCAACTTTTTCATGCGTTGAGTTTGCAGAATACAGGATTCTAAAAAAAACTTGAAAAAAAGTAGTGTACAAATAGTATATTTTGTCTAATTGGTCTATGGCTTGCATATAAATAACCAATTACAATGAACTTGATTAGTAACTATTGCTTATTTATTAATAATATTGGCTAGAATTATCACCCTAAATTTAAATGTTTAAGTACAATGAAAAGTGAATCAAGAAATATCAAATTTGACAAAAAAAAAAAAAAAAGTGCATTAAGCATTTTTAAATTGAGAAAAAACAAAATGAATTCAGACAATGTGTGTGAATCTTTTCAAACAGTTTAATCATACATGAACTAAAGATAAACTACCAGATGACTGTTTCGTAGGTGTCCACTTTTCTATATTTCTGTAGAGACAGTAGCATAAAATCCTGAACCAACTTCATACAAACACACTTGTTTAAGACATCTAATAAATTCTGCACTCTCTACACTTCCAATGAAAACCACACAACTTGAATTACAAAATGACAAAAAAACAAACAAACAAACAAAAAAAAACTTCCGTTGAAGGCTATTGTGTGGACTTGATTTTTTTGTTTGTGGTTTGGTTATTTTGTACAGGTTGATGTTTGGTCATGGTGTTACAGTCTACATGCTTCTACTTACTGGGACTTACATTGTGAAACAACTTATGAAGTAGAAAAGGCAAAATCTGTACAAATCTTAAATGTTAAATACAATCACTCTGTACCAGTAATGAAACATCCCACAGGAAATTTTCTCAGAATACATAAACTCACAAAACAGCAGCTTAAAATCTAAATAGAAAACAACCACCTCAACCCCCAATTAGATAAATCTGTCAGAATACATCTTAAAAAAAAAAAAAGAAAAGAAAAAAAAAGTAGCTATTAGAGTTGCCCCCCAAACTAAAGGTTTAGGGGGCAAAGCTGCAGTTGAGCTCTACCAATCAGTCCAGGACTTCACAACTTGTACAGATGCCAGAATGGGGGGGAAAAAATGCCTGCAAGCTGAGTGTAAAACAGACAACTGTATGGTTATAACAAATTGTCATTAACTGAACAACATTTTAAGAGCATATGTTTTTGCTGTTGTAGGCACAATCATTTATATCTAAGGGCTCATTTGAAAACCACTTCAGTTTTTGTAACAAGAATGCATTTAAAACTCACTTTAACCCATTACCTAAACACACATTGTATTGTTTTTTTTAATCTTAAACCATCAAAATGAGCAGGTGTCATTGTAGCAGGAGCCATAAACATGATGTGAAACATACTGCAAATGTAACCAACAGCAACATGCAAAACTTTTGGCACCACTTTATTCATCTTGACTTTTTGAAACAGAACTAGATCACATTTTGCTGAGGATTTCAGTGCACTTACAAAAAAACATGCATGCTTAATATTTACCTGTGACAAGAAATTCAACTCTGCTCATTCTATGCATTATTTCAGCTAATCCTGATTTTCACACAATAAGGAAAAGAAAAACATGTGCCTATGTTGGCTCGACACACAAAGAAGAAAAAAGGCAATTCAAGTGTCTATTGTAATGTCACTCTGTTAATAAAAACTCCCAAAACTACATCATGCCAACTAACCTAACACAAAATTACAAAGTTTATCCTCAATTTCAGCAAAATGTGACGAAAACATCCTCTAAAAGTTTTAGAACTAACAAGTGAGAGAAAGGGGAAACACACCCACACTTGAACACACAAAAGTGATTCTATAAACTGAATGGCTGCTTTGAGAAAAAAAAAACAAACAAAAAAACAATTAGAAGCGCTAGGAAGACTGCTTAAAACAATAAAAACCAATAAAGAAAAAAAATCGGAAAATTAAAAGCTTCTGCAACAATCTAGTGGTTATGTTTGTACGTTCTAGAAAAATAGACTCTTTGCTCAGAACAATTTTCATGAAACTTTTTACACTTTTAGCAGTCTTTCCAACGCTCCCTATTGGCAGCACAAATGACAGAAATGAACATCACACAAAGAAAAACAAAATAAGAAACCATAAGCGTCAAAAGTTAACAAAAAAGGTCAAGTGTGAAATTTCAAGCGTCAGAGAAGCGAAGAGGACAACGGACTGGACGATGAACTTTTGACGTCACATCGACATGCTAGGCAAACGATGACAAACGGGCACGAAGATATCTAGAACAAAAACAAAAAAAACGAATAACAAACCTAGGTTAAAGCACAACGGAAAAAGGAGAGGGGATGAAAAAGAAAATCATGAATGATTATTTTTACATGGGGGGGGGGGGGCTTTCAAAGATGCACATGATCTAAACACAAAACACTGAATGCAACACAGGAAACGATGAAGAAAAGTGGGAAGGAAGAGGGAGAAGTAAGCACCATGCCAATAGTGCACAAAGGGAATAACATTAAACGACAACATTGAGAAAACACAACCTGCCTACTACAGCTACGACAACTCAACAATGTCCTCGACACCAACATTTGAACTCAAATGAAATTGTTCAACTTCTCAAAACCACATTTTGATTTTAGAGAGAGAGAGAGAGAGAGAGAGAGAGAGAGAGAGAGAGAGAGAGAGAGAGAGAGAGAGAGAGAGAGAGAAACAAAAAGAAAAATTGTGCTTCAATGTTTCAGCGCTTTCAGTGAAAGTCTTTATTTTGTGCTTCAACTTTGAATTGTGTGGGACTATGGAATAATGCATATTTGGAGCTGCTCATATTGGTTCTCATTCACAAAACACCTGCCATGGGTAACACAAATGGATACAGTTTAGCTACATTGAACTCCGTGAAGGACAACAGCATGATGGGACACAGACCGAGTAACAGAGTATCATCATTAAACGTGTACAGAAATTTAAGACTTGATGTGTTTGGCACATAAGTGGAACTACTCTGCACTTGTGATCGGTTTTAAGGTGCACAAATCTGCAGACCTTTACACAAACGCCAGTCAATCTGCTCTGGATAAAAAGCAACAAAACTATGAAAAGATTCTGTCTAACAAACAAAAATCCCTGCCTAGAACAAGTTCACAAGAATCTTTGGATTGTTCAAAAGGGTGATTCGTGGTGCAACTCGAACATGCCCAAGGTCTTCGCATTTTACTTCCACTAAATGGTTTTTGTAATGCATGCGTTTATTTGAACAGAGGCACAGACCAGGGATTAGGGATTCCCTGCACTAGCATCTAAACGCTTCAAGAGGGGCTTCACATCTGGGTTCAGTCTAAAGCGTCTCTAATGTATGAAACTAACTTAAAGGCATACAGACCAGCATATCTGTACAAGTCGCAAGAGTGGCACACGTTTCCTCACCTGGATTGTTGGAAGCATGTCCGTACTTGATGAAAATAGAAAGATTGTGAGGTTAACAAGAATTGGCTTATTTGCAATTAATCAGTGTAAATAAAAAGCACCATTAATAAATACAAGCGTTTCAAACAGTGATGACAATAGTGAGGTAAATGTCAAACAACAATTAAAAAAAAAAAGTAGAATACACTAATTTCACTTATTTTACTAATTGCGACTCAGAGCTCAAGTTATGCTGTGAGGAAATGAATGACTTCTGATAAAAGCACATTTCAGCATTCTTCACTGCACATGTAAATGTACTTAGTTTAGAGATATTAAGTAAGAACTTTAGACTGAACCGTGGATCTGTTGTTTCAGACTTAAAAAAAAAGGTCTTGGTACAATTTTTTCTGACTAAACAGATGACACTAAACCTAGTGAAAAGGGCCACACATCAGTTGTTTTAACAATCGGTGAATGTATCCACAAAACTTCATACAAGGATTCTACAAAAACACGGTTGAATCTTTTGAGTGATTTTTTTTTAACAACCGTTTTAATTCAGAGAAATTATTTAGGCAATATTATAAAACCTCTATAAAAATAGAAAAGGCATAATAGTTAAGTAATATACACTATCTGGATAATGATTTCTTCTCAATTTCCATAAAAACAATCTTCTTACCTCACGACCCTGCAAGACTCAGATTGGCATTAACATTTGATTACGTTTTGAACACTAATTTACTGCCATGGTCAACTAAAATGAGCTGCATGGAGTAACTCAAATACACGATCACGAGGTCAACTGTGAGTCTGAGGAGTCTCGATATACCAGGGTACAAGACACCACCTGCAAACACCGAGAATAAAATACTTATTAAAATTGACTTAATTCATTCGGACAATTAAGTGGCCGTGAATTCAGCAACTGTAAACTTCCTTCCTTCTTTATGTTCTTAGCAACATTATCTCTCACTCTTTTCCAGAATGCACATATTGCTAAAAGCTTCAAGAACAACCTCTTGAATTGAGGTGTAGGATAATGTATTAAATGACCATCAAAATCAAAGTCATGTTGTAGATTGTGTACAAGTGCCATTTTAAAACCATATGTGCTACCATGGTGATTATTCAGCGACTTCCAAAGAATAAAAAAAAAAAACTGGGTAAAAAAAAAAAAAAAAAACACATCTTATTTTTGTTTGAGGCTTTTAAGAAAGGATTCATGAACTGAAATAAAGCACTCCATCACTTATTTCATCATGTACCAGGTGAGTAGAATAATGGGCAAATAGTTTTGGTCTGACAGAATGGTGAGAATGTCCTGAGAGTAAGTGTAGCATCTCCAGCAAACAAGCAATACTGAATGATTGACCACCATCTATGAACCAGCATGTGATATAATACCCTTGCTTAGTGTGTCTTTTTAGAATGTAAAAAAAACTAATGTGAATTAAAAACAAGCAAAAAAGCATCATCATTACTGTTGTTAGCTGAGCCCTCCAACAGAATACATAAAACAGACTTTGAAGCAATGTTACATCACCCTCATTGTGAAGACACAGATACATAAAAAAAAATAAATAAATAAATTAGTGAAATAAATAAATGAATTAAATAAAAAAGGCATCCATGAAAACGGGAGTCTAGTGAAGTGCAGCCTGACCTTCCAGATGCTCAATACAATATTCAGGTGACTGATTGATTATCTTTTGCACCGATGCAGCAAGCCTCCTTCATTTTCTAGAAAGGCAGCATTGTAGGAGGCATCAGCATTACACTGTCCGAATGTACTACAAGAGTCTAGTGTAAACACAGGAGAACATCTACAGGGGCCAGACCGTGATGATCAACAGTCTAAGGGACTGAAAGCAGTCACAGGCTGGCTTTCATTGTGCAACATCTTTTGACGCAAGATTCATACACAGCAAACTTGTAATATGGCACCAAAAAAATAATAATTAAGACTTAAGGGAAAACAAAAGATCAACAAAACAATTAGATATATAAATGTGAGAAAAAAAAAAAAAAAAAAAAAAAAAAAATTTCTCCTTGGAACAAATTCATAATGCTAACAATTTGCATGTTGTCTTTGTTTTTAAGGTTAAGAGAGAAGATATGTAGAAAAGGCCAGAGAAGTAAAAGAAGGATTAGGAAAGGCAGGTGTTAAGGGTGGGTGGGGTCATTATAACTTTCCAACGTCACACTCCACTTACCAGAAAAACATTTTCAAAACAAGTCCATTTGAGAGTAAAAGCACTCAGTATGGCTTGCTGTCATTTTTGGATCGTTTAAGTTGCACCTTCAGCCGCTTCATTCCAATCTGAAAACCGTTCATTGACTGAATGGCCGCCTGGGACGAAACTGGATTGTCATAACTTACAAAGCCTTAAGAAAAAAGAAAGAAAAAAAGATTAGAACCGGACCATAGTTACCCATGGCTCAGAATATACATCAAGGCTTGTTTCTGATGTCTGAATTCAAAAATCAAGACAAAACAAGCAATCGACTCACCAAAACACTTGCTAAGGTTGGTCTGTTTGTCAATGAAGACCTTGGCAGAGATAACATTGCCGAAAGGCATAAACATCTGGAGCAAATCCTGATCACCAAACTCCTGTGGCAGATGGTAGATGAACAAGTTTGCTCCTTCAGGGCCTTTAGAAAAACAGAAGAGAAAGAAACCGATAACTTTTGACTGTCTTGCAACCTTTTTATTTTAAATTTAGGTTTATCATTTATTCTCCTTGCCTAGTTAAAAGAATATTCTGTGTTAAATACAACTCAAGCATGCTGCAGATTAGCACAGAAAAAAGAGACCCAAGTTGATAAAAATATCATACTGGAGGGTTTGCATTTTGTTTTAGCATTTTAATTGAATTCAGTAAAACAGTTGCACAAATTGCTCTTTTGATGTGGGAATACATTTCTAGGTGAATGAAGGTCTGTTTATATGTTACTGCCATAATTACTAGTAATGCATCGATGAAACGAATTTTTCCCAGAACGAGGCCGATACTTTCATTCTTGGTATACCTGTATTTATTTGTAATTTTGAAATATACTAGGTAGAGAAACCAAAGTAATATAAAACCTATTCATTGATTTAATTTGTTTAGCAAATATTTATTCCCTTTGGTTATGTTTATGCTTAATTATGATTGTTAAAATGTATTGTACAATAATCCATTACTTTCACTGTAATTTCTATTGCTAAATCCTATTTTATCTTTAATTTAATAGCACAGCACATATCTAGAGCTACTTTAGCAGTGAAATATCACAATTCTCTATTACAATTTTGATAGTAAAGCAAAATACTATAATAATGTTTTAAATTTACATTAGTTGGGCTTAAAGACAGATAAACAGACAGAAATAAAATAAGAACAAATGACCCAATTACAAATAGCACAAATAAATAGACCAAAGATACAAATAAAATAAGTGCTTTTCAGGTATTTTTAACAGTAGTTTTCAGGTGCAGAATTTTAATAAAGTAATCAAATGTAAAATAACACTGCACAGTCTTCACTGTATAAATTAAATATCAATAAATCTTTATTAAAGTTTAAAAAGTAATTCAGTCAAGAGCAGTGAATGATTTCTTTGTCCTTTGTTGTTTGATTAACATTAAAAACACAGCAGCAGGTTTATTAAGCTGCTGTCCCTTTAAAGGCTGGGACACACCAGGCCGTTTTTAAGCGTCGTTCGGCTTAGTTTTTTTGGTGTGTTTCACACTATTGGCTCTAGTCGGATGCTGTTGGGTTTTTTGGGCCAATTCAGCATATTGATCATCGGTGAGAGAGAACTCTGAATGGCTGTTTAGATTGTCATATTACCCAGGTATTCGAATGCACAAACATTTTCATAATAACATGAGCAGAGTGGATTAAACAAAGTGATCAGCGTGTGTAATATTCAAAATGGTAAGCGAGCGCTGCTTGGTTACGGTTTGTATATCTGCAGTCCTAGTTTCAGGATCCCTTTTTGAATGACGAAAATAGACTATTGATACCTGCTGATATAGACAGTTATTTCCTTACACATGAAATATCTGGCCTTGCTGAACTAACAGCAGGTGAAATCTGGAAAGAGGGCTTTTAGGACGAAGATTGTAATTTTAATTTTTTAGGAATATCCAAACAGTCTTTAATTAACAAAATGGTTTATTAATCTTAAATGAATAATCTTTTTAGGTCTAATATACACTACTATTCAAAAGTGTAGTGTCAGTATTATTTAAAGTATATATACACTTTTATTTAGCAATTAATTTTTGTAAAATTATAGATGTCTTTACTATTTCAAATAAATACATTTGAACTATCTATTCAACAAAGAACAGTGAAAAAAATGATCCTGGTTTCCAGAACTACAGAAACTGTTCGTTTTCAACATTTATAATAATTGGTCATATAAAATACAAGCATAAAAAAATAAACCATGCCACAGATGATTCCGATAGGCTTGAAGTTGTATTTAACTCAGAATGCTTCTTGAATTCATTGGCAGAGAGTTGCTGGCATGGATCTCCACGTACTTTTAAACAAACCAAAATGTAGAAAATGGACATTCTGGAGAGTGATTATGATCTCTTACCCGCACTCTGATTGGGACTTGCTGTTGCAGCATATTTAAAACAAGAATGAATCCTTAAGATGGTGATCACAAGAGCCACATCAACACACACACACACTTTCTCTTGTACAGAGGCTTTCACTCTCCCAACCCAAACAGCTGCTCAAAGCTCATCAGACCTCCATGTACTCACCTTCCTTCTGGCTGCCAGCGGCACTAACGTTCTGCTGGGACAGTAAACTCTGACTATAGAGGCTAGGCAGTGCGGCAGCGGCATACTGCTGGATTCCGGAATAGGCTGCCTGAGTCAGAGCCTCCATAGTGCTCCCCGAGCCGTTAGAGAGACCTCCACTGCCCAGACCACCATTCAGAGCAGCCATGCCTGCGCACACAGAAACACAGCTCAGCTTTCAGACACAAAAACTACTGATAGATACAGAGAAACCGCCATCAGAGAAGGAGATGCAGCAGAAACAGAAACGAGGCACAGAAAGTAAAAAATTATATTGACACTGTAAATACAAATGCATCCTTATGCGTTCCAGACAATAGAAACGAATTAATCAAGTAGAAGTAACTTTATGTGCTCCTTTTTTGTTGATGTGACATCACCTGAGATGCATTTTAATAACATGGGCAAACCGGATATTTAGCAACACCACCTGACCTTATACAAAAGCAAAAAGAGTGAACGTTTCTTCTTCCTTACTTGCTAGGGAGCTCATGTTGAGACCTGCTCCAGCGCCCGCAGCAAGAGACTGAAGAGCACCTAAAGACGCCATGGGGTTCACCGAATTACTAGTACTGGAGGTGGGAGAGGAACCCGCTGTGAGGAGGAGAGAAAACAAGAACCAGGTCTGACACATTACTAATCCATCAGACATATTGACAATTCACATTTCACATGCTCTCACTGCACAGACATGTAAAGCAAATGAGACTGAGAAGAAACAGCATATGGTAAGGAGAGAAGTCATGTATTTCAGAGTGCAAAAAGTGAGTAAGTCAAATAACAAAGACAGCACTTTAAAGCAAATGATGGTGATTATCAAGAGTCAATGTGGGTAGACTGATGAATGAACAGCAAGATATGTTTTAAACACATTACACAGTTGTTTATGTTTGGAGAAATTGAAAAAACACTTTAGGTTCAATTTGTCAACATTAGCTATCATTACCAATGAACAACTCTAAGCTAAATTACTAAAAGCTCCAATGTTTTGAACTTAGTAAAGTCCAATTTGCTATTGGACAGAAATATTCCACATTCTATTTCACAGACTGATAAGAAGCAAAGTTAAGAACAGGAGGAGATTAAAAAGCGGGACCAACCCTTGTAGGCGTCCCAGGCAGATTGAGCGGGCTGTCCGGAGGGCATACCTGAGCTGGTGAGGACACTGAGAGGGGAGCTGGAGGTGGTCAGAGCACTGCTACCTGTGGGTGGAGCCTGTGTAGCACTCGCTGCTGCTGCTAATGCAGCCAGATTCTGCATGGCATTCAGACCTGCCGCAGATCACAGACCATCCAGAATATCAAGAACTACACAACACCACGCACTTCCTTCTCGCCAACATTCACATGCACAACCTCCTTTCATCATCCTAAAACTAATAGGCATTCAGAACCAATGATTTTATGGGTTTGCAATGCATCTGAGAAAGTGGCTAACTAACAGCTCCTATCATTTCTAGCGGGTCTGAGAGGAGCAAAGCACGTCAGACTCTCACCTGACATTGGATGGAGATTGTTGAGCGCATTTCCAGAGGATGCAGACTGCTGTAGAAGCTGCAAATAAAGCTAGACATTACATCAAAACAGAGAACAGAGAGAGTCAGGACTGCATCCAGGACTGTGATGGAGAGGAGAGGAGAGGAGAAGAGGAGATAAATAAGGCAAAAAGGCAAAATAAAGACAAACAGGAGCTCATGTGAACAAAACAAACAAAGAAGAGGGAAATGTGGACATTCAAGAGCGATCAGAAATTATAATAGGACTGAAAAGGATTATAAAAGATGAAGATAGAAGTAGTTTTCACAGCACACCCATGGAGCAGCACTAACACATTCTAACAGGGCTACACATCTATGCCGGCCCATGTGATGAAACAACCAATTAAACAGTAACTTTAGGAGTAACCAATCATAGACAATCAGGATTTTGAGAAGCCAAATTAAATGCATTTAAATAACGGCCAAACACAGACCTGTAGCCCATGTGCTCAAACACAGCAGAAAAACACAGCAACCTTTTTTTAAAGCAAATCTGATTACAAGGCTCTCACAGAATCTAATCGAATCACTACAGATTAGGGCTGCATGATTAATCGCAATAAAACCGCACGCGATTTGGCAAAGGCTGCGATTATTTTATGTGCGCTGATCGGTAGTAAATGCTGCTTCATCTGAACACCAGAGGGCGCTCACGCAGACACGCCAAATATGCCCCGCCGCAGAAGTATGATAACACACATCATTCCAGGAAATTCCTATCGGGCATCATACTATCTGCTGTAGCTGAAGAAACAGAAGATTGAAACGCTTTGATTGATTAAACATGACTAAAAAAAAACACACGACTGCCTTATTCTGTGTAAGAAGCCACATCATCTCACAGAAGGATGCTCAACTGTCGTTACAAAGTGAGTTTGGAGTAAAAGCATGTTATTAAATGTTGTCTTTTGTTGGACAAGAGGTTCATAAATGCTTCTCATGTTTGGAAAGATGTTAGACGCATGTTGCTTTTTCAAATACACATTATAAGTGACAAACTCGTAGTGCGTTCAGATGGAGCAGTGTTTACAGAGCCGTAACTTACATCAATAACAAGCTGCGCGTTTAAAAAAGAAAAAAAGGGGGGAAAAAAGCAGCCTTTGCGATTTCATAATCGCGATGAGCCAAATCGGTTTAAGTGTGATTTCACGTATATTGCAATTAATCGTGCACCCCTACTACAGATGCAAACAATAATGCATTATAGTTTTGATAAAGCAAATTACATTTTGAATGGAGCTAGGGGTGTCGCAATATACCAGCATTGATAAGTGATACTTAAGAAAAATCTTGATATGTTAATACCACACCAATGATAATATCGTAATTAATCCAGCAATCTGCTTGACACTCCAACATAGGAGGTGGCAGTATTGCACCTTAATGCTTGTTTCTACTATGACGACGCAGAGTGTAGCTACTACTGCCGCACAAAATCATCTCAGATGAGATGACAGACGAAAGAGAGATGCTCTACCTGCACCAGAAAAAAAAGTGGGCTCTTTAGTGTGGGAGCTTTTTTAGAGTCAGTAAAAATAAAATAAAAACATGTGACGTTAGACACCCCAATCAGCAAGAAGTGCTGATCAACAGTAAGTGCTTTTTGTACAGTTATGGTTACAAACTCTCCCTTGCCTACCTACCCACATATTTTAAGTGATTCTTTTTTTCCAAACAAATTAAAACAAAAAGTTAAATTTGACTGACAGTATTTGTTTTTCTTTCAAAATTTCTATAGATAGTGTGATTATAATGTTACTGTGAAGTATTTTGGCTATGATAATCATTTAGTGAAATTCTGATATTGTGACAGCCCAAGATGGAGCAAAGACCAGCTCTCATGTACTAAATATGAATGTTTTCATTGTGCACATGCTTTGTGTAGTTTATGCAGTTTGCATGTTTTAAACAGTGGCGCAGTTTCTACATGCATAGACCTCAGATGCAACAGGATCTGTCCTGTGTACTCACTGCAAGGTACTGTGGCCCCAGTGAGTTCAGTCCTGTAAGGTTTCCCCACATGGAGGCAGCGTTGAGCTGCTGCATCTGTTGCTGCAGCTGCTGGGTGATGCGTTTCTGTTCCTTATCCTTCTGTGTGTCGGCAAACTTCACCACGATGGGAGAAGAGCAGCCCTAAGGGACACAACAGAAATCAAAATATAGCATAGCAAATACAGCACAGAATAGAATTTAGAAACATAAAAAGTGAAAGCAACCAAGTTGTCACAGATATGTGTATGCTCTAATATGTTACAGCAGCGCCTCAGCCTTTCATAATACACTACTGTTCCAATATTTTTGGACAGTATGATTTTTTTCTTCTGGAAGAGAGAAATTAATACTTTTGGTCAATTTGCATCCTTGCTAAATTAAAGATATTTACAAATTAACTGTTTCAAATAAATGCTGTTCTTTTAAAAGTTCTATTCATAGAATCCTGAAAAAAAAGAGATATATTTAGTTTTATACTATGCATTGGGGCAGAGACATTTACGAGTGTATGTGTATGTGTGCTAACCTCCATGGTCTGTGACTGGTGCATGGATTTGATGGCAGACTGGGCCATCTGTCTCGCTGTGAATGTGACGAAGGCACAGCCTGTGAACAGAGTTGACAATTAAGAGAGATGATCACAAAAGGACACCAACTTCTAGTTTATGGATTTAGGTTTATGGTTTAAACACAGAAGTACTCATGAAACAATCAGGCAGAAACACAACCTCATCAAAAACAGGCCCGATTCAGGCCCAGTCTCTTTGGAAAACGGTTCAAGGGCTGCCGAGTCAAAATGGGTTGTGCCTATTACTTATGCAGTTACCATGGTGATGGACAGCAAGTTCACTCAAGCTAATTTTAAAATAAGTAGCGTGGGCCTGAATGTGCATTATGTTCCCTTGGTTACACTTTGGTTAACTTAAAATCACAGTGATTCTCTACGCCACAGGTAAATGACAGCTAGAAACTAGGAGAATAAGTGGACAAGGAAAAAAATTTTTGAATGATCAAAGCGACTGCAAATATTCTCAATTTGTTGCACGCAGTTATGGTTATATAACCTCTAATATCAGTTGCCATGAATGAAGCCATTTTCATTTGGGCTGACAGGAGCCAATTAAGTCTCATTTTTCTCTGATGGGTTGTGTCTGCAACTATTAGTTACGCAAACACCACCTCCTCGAAATAACTAAAATGAGAGAGTAACTGATGAAGATGTTTATTAGTGTGCTACCAGTGCACTGAAGGAAAGACTGCCGAAGTTAAATTGATGCGTGTATTTGCTAGAAGTCAAAACATTTACAGTACTGTCTCTATTCTCTCTTTTTAAAAAAAAGTTAAAAAAATAAAATAAAATAATAATAATCAGGTCACATGATGTGTGTATAATTTCCTTTGGCTGGTGATCGTGACAATATATAAATGCGCTTGAGAGAGTTCTCACCGCGGCTCAGTCCGTCAGGCCCTCTCAGTATACGGCACTCCTCAATTTGACCGTATGGAGAAAACATGAGCCTTATGTCATTCTCATTACACTTCTTTGAAATCATTCCAATAAACAGCTTTCTATCTTCTACCGCTGAAACACAAGAAAAGTGTGTTATGGCAGCACTGCCTCTGCACAGCTGTTCAACAGTCTTTGTGAACATTTCCTCAAGCAATACACTACCGTTCAAACATTTGGGGCCGGTAAGATTTTCTAATGTTTTGAAAGAATTCTCTTAATCTCACTAAGGCTGCATTTATTTAATTAAAAATACAGTAAAACAGTAATATTGTGAAATATTATTACAAATCAACAATTTGGTAAAGCTGAATTTTCATTACTCATATGATCCTTCAGAAATCATTCTAATATAGTAATAACTCCAGAAAACGTATTATCAAATGTTGAAAAAGGTTTCTGCTGAATTTAGAGTGTAACTGAGTAAATTCAAGTCACTCACCATTGTTTTTTTCACTGTCTGCAGGCTTCATCTGTATGGGATGATGCATCTGTACAGAGAAAAAAAAAATATTCACATGACTTATCAACATTGACATTTCCCATCCCCCATGAGAAATCAGCTGTTTGACAAGCTTTAATAGTTTCTTTTGGGTGTACTGAAAATGCATGTGTAGATTTGATGCATTTTTAATAGCAATAAATATAAGGCGGCAATCTGAAGACACACATGAAGGATTAATAGATTATTGATACAATAAAATAAAAGTAGATCCTTTTCTCACCCCTGGAAGAATCTTCATGTTGTGAAGGGCATTTTGTGCTTCTAACGCAGATTTACGGGTGTAATATGTGACAAAACAACAACCTGCAAATGCAATAAATGGTCTATGAACCAAGTCCAAGATGACAACATTTCCACTGAGACCAATTTCTAGAACTGCGTTCCAAATCCTAGTGAGCAGCATTTTAAGGGATTGTTGGCACATTCCCAACATGAGGACTGTTCCAAAAAGTAGGCAACTTAATTGCGCTGCCACATAAAACAACTTGTTTAGGCCAAGCTTTTTAAGCAGCACTGCATGTGTGTGTGCTATGTGCTCACTAGGATTTGGAACAGACCGTACAAGTCCGCAGTGTACTGACTGTCAAGTACCTTTACTCTGTGGGGGGTTCTGACTCCTGTCCCGAAGAACATTGATTTCATAAACTGCACCATAGGGCTCAAACAGCTCACGCAGCTGATCCTCTGACCACGTCCGGGGGACCTGACCCACAAACATCTTTATAGCATCAATGTCGGGCTGGTCTGGGTGGTCCAGAGACCCATTCATCTTCTTGGTTCTACAGAAAAAAAAAGAAAAAAAAAACCTAAGTCTGTTTAACTAGTCTTAAGGACAAGGCCCTCAATGTCTCCTTGACAGATGATGAAATTCAAACATATTGCACATGGAAGGATGAACACAACAATCTCATATCGTGCCCACTGCCCAAGTATGAAAACCCCAAAATTACAACTAAGTCTAATTTACCAACAGCACACCAGTATTAGACTGATCGGTCAGGCGGATTAAACCAGTTGATGATTTTTTTTTTTTAGACCAAGCTTTGATTTGGCAGATAACAGTTTCCATTTGGTCAGCTTTGCCAATATGTAATGCATTTACTGTTCACAGGTTGAGATGGGTAAATGGCCTGCAAAATAAGTACTTATTTCAACAGCTGTGTACCTCTTATTTGCCATCACAAAATTGAAAACTAGCAGAAAACATGGTACCTAAAGCATTCATGGCATTATTAGCAATTTCTTCAGCCATTGCGTGAAGCTCAAACAAGAGTAAAACCCTGCTCAAGCAACATATTTGAAGCTTTAAAATGACTACACAAGATTTTTTTAGAGCTAAGCAATAACTGAAAATTGTTCATGCACTAACAGTTTACAACTAACTGGATTTAAAGTCTTAATGAAATTGAAGCAGCGACAGATCTTTTCTTACATATTGCGACAAACATGTGAGTGTAACAGATTATCGAAAAAGAGAAAATGGGCTTGGTTCTATGCATCAGTTGTTGATTGTGAAGATGTGGGCATTGCACTCAAAATTTGAGGCAGATGAATGCAAGCTTGTAGGGGCATAGTTTAAGCTAACTAAATGATTGCAGAAATCCAGTATCCAGAAATCCAGCTGTCGTTTTCACCTGAAGGTCCAGTAATGACATTGATTAAATATTACGAGGCCCAACACAAAAAAAAAATGAAACGTGTAGATTCCCAATAACATGGATTTAGAAAGTAGATTTGGACTTCAATCAATAAACCACCAAAAATGACATTAAAAAGAGAAAGGAAAATGTCAGATATCACAAAAGAATATCAAAGACGATGATGAGAATGAAAAAAAAAATTTCGTCTCTTGACACACTTCTGCTTGACAGAGTAGAGCATGAGGGGAAGCAACGAGTGATGTCATGGACAGGCCTGAAGCACTGCTTCATCACTCACTTTAGCAGCTGCTGATCAGTGGAGTGACAGATCACTTTACGAAAACACAGCATTGTCCTGCTGACAAAGAGCAGCATTAGCCAGAAGCTAAAAGCCAGATTAATGGTGTTTATTGATCAGAGGACAGCAGAGCTTATAAAACCTTCGGCTTTGTCGATTTTCCAGCAACCAGAACTTGTTCAGACAAGCAGATAACACAGCCTCTCTAGTAGATCATCCAATCTGGGCCAGAGGAACATTGGGTGTTCACTGGGGCAAAAACATTTAAGGATTGTAAATTATTTCCCAGTGAACTGACCAGTTCCTGACTGTTGGGAATAGCTAAAGTCACAGAACATCAGAACACAATGTTGGAGAAGAATCAGAAGATTTAACCGATTCAACACAAACTACTAAACCCAAATGGAAGAACAATCAGACAAACAGAAATGAGATAATCAAGAAGATGGTAGTCATCTCTTTCCCATTGCTGCAAATTAATATGAATAGTATATGAACGCACCCTTCAATCTGAAGACTATTAGCAACAATGAACTCTGTTCTTTTTGGGTTATTTGTTATGCAAGAGATGCAGAGAAGGAAATTTACCATAGCTCTAGCTCAGTCAGCAGTTCCTGGCCCTGTTCTTGGCTAAATTGTTCCCTTTGAGGTTGTAAAACCTCACAGTGAGAATCACAAACAACCCTTGTGATTTTAATAAGACAAACACTGAAATGTTTTATTTCAGCATCCTCCAACAGCAAAGAATGAAATCTTGCGTTAACCCATAAATAATATAAGGGGCCATACAGCCAATAACAGACAGGGAACAGGATTTTACTTTCCTTTCTAAAAAATGTAAGTGACTAACTCATTGACTATTTGAGAAATATTTCCGAGTTCACACAAACAAGTTTTTACAATGCTTCAATCATATAAAACAGATTTTCCAGATTTTTAACTTCTCTTTTTTGCTTTTCCTGGGCAGATTATGAAAATGTCCAAATATCTTCCTTTATCAGATCCAACTAGTAGATCACATCTAGAAGATCATACACAGTCAAAGTATTTGGCTTTTATTAAAGGAGAGGTTTCAGACTGGGCTGCGAATAAAATATGAATGAAAATACAGTCTAATAATAAAAACAACAACATATTTACTACAGGATTATGTAGTAAACATGAATAGCATCACTCACTGCAGGCCTTCGACCATTGACTTTCAGCCCCTTAATGCTGAAAATACTGCCTGACATTTACTGGCTCAGAATAAGACAAACAAACCAGTAAATCACTCAGATTTGACCAACCACACTAATTAATAAAATTAAACAGTCAGTGTATTAAAGGTGGAATATTTTTTTAACTACAGAGACTATCAAAAAAAGGAGAACTTAAGATATTAGAGTGAAACCCAAATCAAGTTACGCCAAGCTGAACAGTAAAGTCTGTACTCACACTGGGTTGGAAGTCAAACTGCAATGGTCCACCATCATCTCAGGAAGAAAATCCAGCTTAAAGGAAGCCATTTTCTTCAGCACTTCACCAATCAGTAAGTCTCAAATGAACACTGACAAAATCCACAAAAAAGCACTTGTTTACACTTAAACAGCCACAGCAACTATCCGTCTATACAACGTCTCTCAAGGTTCAGAAGTTGTGAGAAGTGACATGGGAACAGCTGAGAGAGAAAGGGAAATGTACACCTCATGGAGGCTGATCAGACCCCACAAAACTCAAATCGACATGGAGCAAAGAGAGACAACGATGAGGCTCGGCACTGTGCTGGATGACAAACACAGGCCGCTCTGGTCACTGGGCTGGGACTGAGGATTAGGACGGGCCCGACGGGCCACTAAAAACTGCACCCCTGCTTCCACAAAGGAAAGTGCTGATGGAGGGGGACTTTTTTGTGAGTTTTTCTCTTAGCAAAGCAGAAAGGAGTGCAGTGTCAGATAAATAAAGTGTCAGATTGATGCTGATAAGCGTGAGTGAGCGGCAGGAATGAATGGGGACGGGCAGCTCTCTGGTAATCCCCGAGCTGAAGCGCCCCTAGGACACAATCGTGTTCCGGCAACGGGCCACGAACGGTGCACTGTTCCAGCATGGTGGGGGTGGCGGAATGGAGGGAGGAACGGGCTGCTCAGGGTCATCCAACATGGGTCATGTTATAAGCTCGCAGTCAAAGGTGTCAAACAAAACAAGCCACAGGCAGACTAAGGTATACCATTTAGTCTTGTTTAGCACAAAAACACCAATGGCCCTATAATAAGTATATAACAAATAAAATTCAAATGCCTTGATTGCAAAAAAAATAAAAAACATTGTAAAATGCTGATTTGTTCAGAAAATAATGCATATAAATAATTTATGCAGGAATAAAGAACATCCTTACAAAAATGTTTCAGCAATTAATCAGAATGTTATAATTTTTTTCTTCCTCAACAGTCTGTCTCAGATATTCAAATAGGCCATGACATCATCGCTAGTCATGCAGTGACATCTGGTGGGCTGCTCACTGCAGATATGCTTACTATTTAGAAAAAGGAGCAATGACAAAATAAGAGCAAGTTATTTTTTCCTTCTCATTCCAGCTTCAAAGAGAAGCTGCTTAAAAGACTTGTTTCCCACTGAGGGAAAACCTGTAGATGGAGGGTATCCTCACACCCCTGTGGTAAAAGGATGTGGAGTGTATGTGTTCTTACCCGCCAAGGGCAGGTACTTCCACAGCAGGAAGGGAAAGCTCGCATTGAGGTTGCCCGATCTGCGCTGTGGTCAGGTAGAGGGCTTCAGCGTCGATGCTATCCATCCAGTGACTTTGTTAAATGCTACAGAAACACACCAAACATTACAGGACACACATCAGACACACATACACAGATAAACATAAACTGGAAAGGAAAAAGAAAGAGACGTCTTCTGACAGAATAGACAGCATGCAAACCTCATGTCACAAAACTGCATGCACACAGAAAACACATATGTAGGAGAGTGAGAAGACACTTCCTGGATGATCTGAACATAATCATGTAAATGACAGACTATAATCTGAGAAGAAGCTGTAGTCTATTTCATTGGAGGTAATCAGTTTGTAGAGGCTCAAACACAAAGGTTTGTCACGTTAAAAAGGGGGAAAAAATGGTCTACAAGCTCAGACCAAACCAGATGTTCAGCACAAAAGAATATATTAAATTTACTTTTAACAAAGAGAGTTAGGCCTACTGAAAGTAGAGTGTATATGACTGTAACAGCAATGTGTAAAATATTACGCTGCTGAGAAACAAAATATAAAGTCTCACATACCCAACCAGTAGCAAAAAAAGATTCATATATCAGATCTGTGGTTGAAGTAAATACAAATGATATATCAGTAATATAATATCAGTGTTTATAATATAGACATAGAATAGTGCATAGGATCACTATCATGGTGAAACAACAGTCAGTGACAGAATGACAGACAGAATTTTCATTTTTGGGTGAACCATCCTTTTAATGTGTATGATCCAATTGAACAAAATTCGCTACAATGAATCTGACATTCCAACGCTGCATATGAGCACATATACTACACAACTTTTAAAATATGAACAGATTTTAAAACACTAGGCATCATACACTTTACCAACTTTGTATATAGTTACAGAGGAAATTACTGGGCATCATACTAAACGACTAAAGGATCACACTAATTCAGAACAGAACAAACTTGCACAGAAACACATGCTTTGTTGCTAGGAGACACATGACAAATGAAAACAATGTGTCCTAAAATCAGCTCAACTCTGTGAACATCATACACTACACGGTTTTCTGTGAAATCTGTCAACTCAACTGCAGACTGACTAGGGAAGTCAATTTACACAAATTCCCATGATCGATCGTCATTTAAATTAATGATCAATGAATCGATTAATCGTTAGCCTTAATAGTGCATTATGTGTCTACTGCAGTGGCATATAACTAACAGCACGACATTGACAAGGTGTGCAAATGCTGCTTAAAACGCCATGTTTCTCACCAAATGTATGAGAAGGGTTTTTAGTCTAAATAAAGGGCTAGTAGGATTGTAAGATGAGTCAATGTGATTGACCATTAATTAAATTGCTTATTTAATAATCAAATATAACGAGTAAAAGCCTACAACTTCAATTCCGCCTCAGATGCGTGCTAGTCAGAATGTGTAACTCCTGTTTGTGGTCGCGATCGTTGATTAATCGTTAGCATCAATGAGACTGACTATGACTTTCACCAATTAGCATCAACTTGTCCAGACTGTAAATCTGGGCAAAAGTTGTGTAGTGTATTCCAGCCTTTAAAAACAGCAAATGTAACATTTAGAGGGAAATAAAAACTACCTTGATACCAAAGGCTACACTATTTCTGAACTACGGTAAGGCTTCCAAATTACAACTAGTAGCGCTGCAACTTTTGGAAAGCTGCCTGATTCTCAACACTGTACACATCAATAATTTATCTTCCCTTTGGGAAACTCATGCCATGCAGCTGTGATGTGGCTTCTGACCCTGGGAGCGAAGTGAGAATGCTCTAAGACCACACCATGTTTTAATGACTGCTGAGTGACTGTGTGGCTTATTCATGGACTGTCTATGTAAGGCAGTGTTATAGGCCTTTGGGCTGGAGGTGGGGGGGCAGAGCATATGGTCTGCACAGTTCATCTTACAACAAACTCACTCTCGAACACCGGCACAGACAAAGAGCACTGTGGACAAATGGAGTAATATCGAAGCATCTGGAACGACCCAGCAGCTGAGAATACAACACACACACAGCTGACTGATCAGAGAAAGGGGTATAGCTGGACAATTACAAACCTCCCATCAGTATATGGCACTACCTCCATCCTGTTCCTCTCTGTATGACTACAAAAATAACAACTTGTATTACTACATCCTGATCAGAGCACACCACGCCAGCCGTTCAGAATGCCAAGGGTTATAAAATGCCGACCAACATGGACAGCTCACTCACTGTCCAAAACAGAAGATTACTTCATGGCAGAAATTAAAACGGCTACAATTCTATTGGACATAGAATAGCAAAAAAGAGTGTCTAAATGATTCTAATGAAGTTGTCCGGGTTCATTTCACTACCTTGAGTGCATATTTGATTTCTGTGATGTGCAGGGCATTAGACGTCACATCAAAAATACAGAAAGCATCTTTGCCAAGATCCAAAGCAGCTTAGATAAAGAAATCAATCAGGTATAAAAATCAGCCGTTGGTGCATTAACCCTCCATTAATTCGGTTTGTCCTGAAAACCACACACATACTGGAAGTTTCACAAGCTCATGATTTCGCATTATGTAAAAAAGAAAGCAAAGTATCTGAAACAACTAGTGATGCACCGAAATGAAAATTCTGGGCCGAAACCGAAAATTTAGGATGCACTTGGCCAAAAACCGAAACTGAAGCCGAAAACGGCTTCTTTTAAAAACTTATACTAATATAAATATATATATATATATATATATATATATATATATATATATATACACACACACATACACACACAGTACAAAACCTAAAATATTTTTAACAATAAATATAAATAATAATACCAAATAATACTATCCTTCAAGTTTTATGTTACCATCAAATAAAATAGTTTAACAGTTGTGCAAAAAGATCCACAATTATCTGAATAACTGCACACAAAATCACAGAATGGCAGTGGGCGTCTATTCTGCTGCTGCATGTAAACAATTTTTTACTTCCATTTTAAATTGCTGTGCAAAACAATGCAAAACAACAGTGCAAAATCAGCACTAGAACTTAATCCAAACTCAAACTGTAAACAACATGTAAGCCTATGTAGCCTTAGGAAACACAGTTGTGCAGTGCTACGCAAATTTTAATGTAACTGCTATACACAGAAAATTGGACTGGGGGTCTTACATGTACTTCATGTGGCACACTAGCACACACACGCAAGGTCTCTCGCTCTCTCCCTGTCTGGCGTGCGCGCGCTACACGGTTTGGAGCACGAGCTCTTGCTCGCTCGCTCTAGATTCCGGGAGATTTTAACTAATTTGCGGGCATCAGGGAGCCGCTATCAATATGTGGGAGACATCCCTATCTTTGATAGGCAGACGCATGATAACAGCTTGACCGCGAGTAAAACCTAAGTGCATGCCGAAATTTCGGTCCACCCCTAGAAACAACTATAAAATGCAGCATTTTGCAGCCATTTCCTGAGGTCTGATTGGTTAGCATTAGGACAGCATGCCGTCCAGACCGGCAAAATAAAGTGAAACGCCTGAATTACTTTGATAATGAAAAAACAGTTAAGTGCAAGAGGTGCTGATCTGACACATGTACATAACATAATGAGAACACCACTGTAATAGAAATTTGTAATTTCTTTGCACTTTAGTTGCCCGTGTTTCAGCGTTGTCGTCGAGCGAAAAGCGCATCCAACTTGTAATATTATTTTCAATCATTTTTTCTCGTCATCATTTTTCAACAGTAGGCCTATGTTAGGGCTGCATGATATTGAAGAAAAATGCGATAACTCGTTAAATAATGCGATATTCAATATGAGCTACGATAATGCATTAAGTGTGTAAAACAAATTTCAATCATTGTAAATAAATTTAAAAACAGTGATATTACCTATACATTTATACATCTGGCAGACTTACATTGCATTTCAAGGTACATTTTAAATTCTTATCAGTTCTTGCTTTCCCTGGGAATCGAACCCATGACCTTGTTGTTGCAAGCCCCAACACTCTACTGTTTGAGCTACAGGAAAGCAATATGTTTTGCTGTATTTGAAACATGAAAAGTTTTTAACATCGGTGTACGGCTTCAAGTAGGTTTACATTACGTGGGCTTTTCCTGCATAGAGAATTACAAAGGGGGTGCCTCCGTTTTTGTGTTAACGGCTTAATCTTTTTTTTTTTAATACAGATTAACATTTTTAAAAAAGTCAAATTTGCGCATGCGTTTTAAAGACGCGTGACGTCACCGCGTAACGTAAATGCGCTGTCACCGCGATATGGCGCATACATGGTAACACATACGTGACGCACATACGTGACATGAATACGTGACATCACCGCGCTAAAGTCTGCAGCGAGGAGTACTTGTCAAACTTCGTGCCCCTGTGGTGAAGTGTTGAGTCCCACTGAAGTGATGGGTCCCAGCTAAGGACCCAAGCAATCCGTTTGGTTCAAAGCACGTTTTATGGATAATCGCTTTAGTGCCTGCATGGTTACAAATCAGATATCACTTTATTACACAAGTCGTTTGAACTACGTTATAACGACCATTAATATATTTTAACTTATATGTTTCACTAGTATTTAACCGAAGCTATAGATTGTGAAATTAAACATTTCTCGTTCTTAGTGTTTTTTTAGTTAGCATAGATACAGTAGCATAGCATACAGCTACCCGAAATTATTAGAGATAACGTTTTCTCACCATCTATGATATTTTTCGATAAAAAAACTTCAATAAATATGATACAATCATAATTCTGTTTAAGAATTATGACATAACATACTTGTGATTAAAACAAATTATATTATGCCTTATTGCTTAACAATGAACAATGTCGCAAAACATACCTAAACATGTTTTTTCTTTCACTTTAACTATATAAATAAATCAGGATAAAAATAAAAGATTATTACATGAATTGAAGTTTGATTGATTACATTAAGAATCACGAGAACAGGTTTAGATCAGGCATACTACTGGGGTCCTAAGCTGGGACTCATCACTTCACCACACCGTCTCCGGCTGTCTAAAAAACTATCGACTACAGTCACAGCTCAGATATCCTTTTTCCACCGACAAGTTTCTGTTGCGGGTTCCTGGCCTGTGTCCATTCTCCAAGCGTTCGATAGCGATGCGCGGATTGCGTTATATCCGTGGATACTGCAGATAATCTGCGGCTCAGGTAGGCCAAGTTATAAAAAAGAACAAATGATTTGCGGGTGGGTCGCGGGTCGATGAGATATAAATAATTAAAAGACTCCAAACTCTCATTTCACAGTAAAACGCAACAAACGTGTGTCACTTTTACTTTCGTATTCAACTATGTATTTCTCTTAAGGGAAAAGCAATGTCTAGAGCACCTTCTAGAGGTCATTATATAAAACACAAAGGAAAAACCCTACATGAGATTGCTTTATAACTTAACAGCTTTAACTGAAAATATACACAAGATTAACATAATTATTCTGATAAGAGTGGTTTACAACAATGATGTAATGAAACAGTGATACAAGTTTGAAGGGAGTAAAGCCTGTGTTTAGGCTATTAAAGAAATGTAATTTTGCCAAACAAGAACTTTAATTTTAAATAAATGTTCATTTAAAACACCACAAACAAACAGCAGCCACATTTTACAGTTTCTCCTGAACCAAAGCAACAAGCTTATTGTCTTTACACGCCATGTCGTAACCGTAAATACAAGATGGCTACCAGTGACATTCTACCTAGAATTGTTCACATCCTCTCTGACACAACTCTGATTTATGCACAATGGCAACACTATCAATGCCGAAATTAAACTGCAGCAGTCAGGTGGTACAAGTAAAAGCTCTGTAAGTGGTTTACGTTCATTATTATTGTAATGGTATGTGCTTTAAGAAATGGGGCAATTTAACGGCGTCTCTCGTGACGCTTTGCAAACTCTGCTCTGGATGTGTGCGTTAATGTGTTTTGGAGGAGGCGTAGCATTGGAGATGCTCTGAAGGAGGGTGGGTTCTCATGCTTTCAAAGATACCTCGGTATTGCTAACATCTCAGAAATTGCCTACCCTACCTTTAAGCACACAGATGATAGTAGGTTTATTAGGCTGATGTCACTTTAAGAGCTGCACAGATCCAATATATTGTTACATGCGCACTTTCTTTCTCAGTTGTTTAGTCCACTTAAGACACAACTGACTGTGTTTAAGTGACTACTCACCAAGATAGGCATTTTGACAATTGTGTGTGTATTTGGCCATATAAGCTATGGAAGAGAATTGAATTTAGGATCACACGCTGTCCGAGAGGCAGCTTCCTGTGTGCAAGTACTTTGCTTATTGCATTTAATAACGTTAAGCATGTCACATGTAAGTAACATTTATGTGTCCTGTCTACTCTCTGCGTTGACCTAAAACTTGGACTTTTTGTAATCTTTAGGAGTATGAATATGAAGCTGTTGCGATATGTACATTTGTGATATTTAGATAATTTCGATATATCGTGCAGCCCTAATGAGAATACTATAATGTTGTGAATTAACTTAGTTTAAGTTCACTTGCATCCTTAAATGAATGAGGCATTTATATAGCGCTTTCATATGTACTACTGCACACCCAAAGCACTTTACAATCATATCAGGAAATCTGTTAACCACCACCAGTGTACACCATCCACTTGGATGATGCGACGGCAGCCACTGTACAACGGCGCTAGTGCACTCACCACACGCCAGCTATATATATATATGAGAGAGAGAGAGAGAGAGAGAGAGAGAGAGAGAGAGAGAGAGAGAGAGAGAGAGAGAGAGAGAGAGAGAGAGAGAGAGAGAGAGAGAGAGAGAGAGAGAGAGAGAGAGAGAGAGAGAGAGAGAGAGAGAGAGAGAGAGAGAGAGAGAGAGAGAGAGAGAGAGAGAGAGAGAGAGAGAGAGAGAGAGAGAGAGAGAGAGAGAGAGAGAACTGGTGGTCATTCACTCTTCAGCTTGACCTGATGCAGATATTGCTTTTCGATGTTTCTTTTTTGAAAACATGCATTATTGATAATCTAGTTTTATTTTTCTTGTCATATTTTTATAAACATTTTCATGTCATTTTTATTTGTCAACATTCATTTTCATAACAGTATTTTAAATAAAATATTATTTATAAAATGTAATATGAATATCCCACATTTCTGTGACAATACCATGGTGCAGTTAGTGTTACTACAGTAAATGATGGCAATTTGTAGATTGAAAAGCCTTCTGAATGTATTGTTGCACACAGTGTTTCTCTTGTTTGTCTGCGCCATTTCATCAGGCTTTTAATCCCCGAGACATTTGTATTCTTCGCTGAATTCAAGCGCTTCTCACTGAATCTCACAGCACTGTTTAGTGGTCGCGTGTCTGAGACTGATCAGTGCTGCACTGCCATATGAACTTTGAGCCGAGCGGATAAATGGTCCGTGTGGTGCATGGTTCGAATGAGTAGCGCTGTTTCATTCCGCTTTTGGCGCGTAAACATATGTCGAGCATTTATTTAACTCGTTATCGTTTTAGAGGAAAATTATTATCGCGATGATTATTATTGTATATAGTTATTGTTTTATCGCCCAGCCCTATAGTCTAACTAAACACACAGAGATGCTGCAGCATTAGGCCCGTTCCACACTACAAAATTAAATACAATACACCCCAAAATTAAAATTCTATTAAATCCTGTCAATATAGTAAACATGGAAGCTCAACCATGCTTGTTTCACAAGCGAGAACCAGTGAGGTTTGTTCTCGCACATCGAGCAAGTTGAGCTTCCATGTTTAATAGCGTTGCACCAATATAATTGTATATCGAAACCCAAGTTAAGTTTTCATTTAGCCAAATACCAAAACCAGAAATAAATTGGGTACTTAAATGTGTAATTGAATTCTTGTGTTCTCAGGTGATAAATGAATTGTAGTACATTTTTGGCAACAAGCCAGTTCTCGATATTTCAGCCAATCAAATTTTGCTCCTATACATAAATATTGCTCTAGCTCAGTGGTTCTCAATCCTGGTCCTGGGGACCCACAGCTCTGGCAGAGTTTTTATCTCTCCCTCATTTAACACACCTGATTCAGATCATCAGCTCGTTAGGAAAGAGCTCTATGAACAGAACTGGCTGTGCCAGATAAAGGAGACATATAAAATGTGCAGAGCAGTGGGTCCCCAGGACCAGGATTGAGAACCACTGCTCTAGCTCATTGGTTCTCAAACAGGGGGCTTCGCCCTCGACAAACCTCCAAGGGGACCTCAAGATGACTGTGCGGAACAGAATGCAAATCTAACCCGACAGACTAAAATTAAATGTCAGTTAGAGGGAAAAATGCTTTTGGCTTGTCTCCTGAGGCCATAAGAGGGCGCGATGAGCAAAACCTTAATGAACCACATTAAATTTAAGCAATGAAATAACTAGGGATGCACGATATATCGCCCACATATCGATATCGGCCGATAAATGGTATTTTTTGATGTTATCGTTATCGGTCCGATAAGAAAATTTGGCCGATACATCAAAGCCGATAGATAATAGATTATTTACTTCAGTTGAGAGACGCGCGCTGTTCCCCATGATGGTTCTGAATGATTGGATTCACTTCGAAAAGGAAGATACAGTTCAGTGCAACATGTGCAGCACAAATCTGTCACATATGCTTCATAACATTATAATAAAAACACGCCTGCAAAAGAATGTTGTGAATTCTTGTTCGCCCACGTGTTATAGTGCGTCGAGCGCGTTGAGGCGGAAAGAGCGCGTCTATGGAGTTAAGCCTTCATGACAAGCACAGTCAAGTTCTCTTGAGCATTCGCAGCATTCTGTGCCATTGTAAGTTATAATATGTTTAATTTGTGTATATATATATATCTGATTAATCTAATATAGGATGCGTTTGGTTGAGTTAATGAACGATGCAGTAGCGCTTCATTGTACCGGTGATCATCTTTATCTTTAGCGTGCGCAGCTCAAACAGCAATGCACATTTATAACTATAATTGGGACTGTCATAGATGCCATTATAATGATAACACTATTGTAATAAAACGTTGTGAATTCTCTGTTTAGTTGCCGTTTCAGCGCGTTGTTGTGGGAATAGCGCGTCCAGAACAGGGATAGCTATTACACATTATAACCAGCACAAGTTCGATTGTGCATTCACGTCATTTTGCGCATATAAGTCGTAATATAAAGTTGATGTAATATAAATATCTGATTAATCTCACATATGATGCGTTTCGTGGATTTAACCAACATGCTAGAAAAGTTCTTCACTTTCCCGGTGCTCGTTCTCTTCAGCTCCAGCGCGCGCAGATTAAACAACAATGCAAAACATTAAAAGCTATGATTGGGACTGTCATACAATTATAATTGTATTCACTATTGTAATACATTTGTAAATTCTTTGGGTTTGCATTCTTCAGCAACCGTCGAGTTGATTAACCTTCTAGCAAAGCGATTCAGTTTTAACGTTCGTTCTCTTCAGCTTCAGCGCGCGCGCTCACACAGCAATGTCATTTGAAACAGTAACTAAGCTATTAAAGATGTTTACTATCAATGTAATATTAAAATGTTTACTTTTTCAAAAACATTGGGTTATAATTAATAACTAACATTATTTTGTTCTCGTATAATTAATAACTAACATTATTTTGTTCTCGTATTATTTTCATCAACGATATGGTTTGATTAAAATATATTTTTCTTATTGTCCGTGCGGAGGCGATTCCATTTTATTGATCAATGCCACATGCATTTTGTTTCTTTATGTGCAGCCCAATGTTATCCAATGACTTGTTTGCATTATTTATGTATTTTATTTTTTGTTAGGCAATAGATTTTTTGATAACACTTTACAATAAGGTCTAATTTGTTAATGCATTAACTAACAGAGAGCAATAGCCTGTGTTATTGTTAGTTAATAAAATATGTGTGTTCATGTTAGTTCACAGCATTGACTAATGTTAACAGATACAACTTTCTTAAAAATGTTTTATAAAATTGTTGGTTCATGCTAACTAATGCTAACAAAATTAAACCTTATTATAAAGTGTTACCATTTTTTAATAAAGAAAGTTGTCCATATGAGTGTAAAATTAATTTTAAAAGTTAAGGAATCTTACACTGGTTCAAACTAGGCTATACTGTATTGTATATGTTTGATTTATGTTAAAAGTGTTTGAGACAAGGCTTTTAATGGTGAGCATTTTGTTATACAGGCTATCAAAGTATATCATTTTTTTTATTTAGATTTATCGGCCAATATATCGGTTATCGGCTTTCAAATGAAAAGAATTATCGGTTATCGGCATCGGCCAAAATGTTCATATCGGTGCATCCCTAGAAATAACATGGCTGTGTCTGAAAGCATAAAAACGCTGCCTTCGGAGGATGCATTCCAAGTTAGGAAGGCATCAAGGCATGTCCGAATCTAATGCTAGCATCACTTCCTGTCTCCTGAGATACCTCCGATACATTTTTGCATAACGATATTCTTTGCTGCCTCTGATATCCCACAATCCAAAAGTAAAGATGGCGTCTAAAAGTAATAGTTGGTGGTCAGTTTGGGTGTAAATGTACGTTTTTGACCAATAGCAAGAAATTACTATTGTAGTAATTAAATATTTGCTTCGTTATCACCAAAGCTCGCTGTTTTTCTATAGATCATTAAACCGTTACGCTGCCTGAGAAGTCCGCCCGAAATCAGTTTTGTGAGGTACCTTTGTGCGCAAATGTTTTAAATATAATTTTTTAAATTGCATAAACAATTATGCGCATAAGAGCATTGGCTATTTATGAATAGTTTAATACAAAGAGCCGAAATGCCAATCACACAGAGTGGCTTTTGGGTTTAAAAACATGACATTCATTGGAATAAAAAAAAAAAAAAGTCTTGAGACACGTTTTTACATGGCTTTCTAAACATGCTCTCTTCTGCGAGACGTGAGTGCAACTGTCAAAGATGTCCGTCTAGCGCATGTTTATATTATGTAAAAGCAGCACAGAAAATGAGTTGTGTGTGTGAATGGCTAGGTAACCCGTTTTGACATAACCACGATCTTCTCCGCGGCCACTGTCCTGCACAGTTTAGCTCCAAGCCTAATCAAACATATCTGAACAAGCTAATCAAATGTATTCAGGATTACCAGAAAGCTACTGGCAGGTGGTTTTTAGCAGGGTTGGAGCTGAACTCTGCAGGACAGTGGCCGTCCAGGACTGAAGTTGCCCATCCCTGATCTAGAGGGTTCAACTGGATAGGTTAACAAAACCATTAAAACGGAACAACGCCATCATCGCATCTTGTGTGCCACGACACACACCTAAAATTTGAATGCACTGGTTTTGCTTTCTACGTGAATTTTTATTTTAAAATGGACAAATATTCAATATTCGAATTTTAATTTGACAGCCCAAGTTAAAATGTATAGGAATAATTATTTAGGTCTTTAATGGCATTCATTAGCCACATTAGCAGGAGCATAAACAGGAATGTTCCCAACAGGTGCTGCTGACCTCCATGTGGTAACTCCCTCCTGGAGAGCGTTGTCATGATTTAACAGCTGCCATGGTGCAGCAACTGTCAGACACGAATTTACCACAGCCAAATCTGACAGAAGTCAAAGCTAAAGAGCTTTTTGCCTGAAAGCATTAGTATGTTAAGTACAAAATGAAACTGAAGACTTTCAGTAGCTCAGTACAAGTATTTTAGTCCCCTCATGAGTGTCTTAAAGGTAACGCAGTAGATGATTGATGGCTCCTTTAAAGAGCCTGCACTCTGACACACTTCCCTTCCCCCTGTAATGGAGACATAAACCCCCCTGACTTTGCGCTAAGTGCTCAAACTCACGCCTACAATTGCACTCTAGACTCTCCAGCCGAACGCTCTTCTGAAAACCCCCAGTATTTATGTAAATACACACTCAAATATGAGCAGAGTCTGACGGAATTGTCAGCCCTCAGTTTAAGATAATGGAGGTGTTGCCATGCAGGACAAAAATCCAACTGCAAAGAACAGCCCACCATCGCAGCATCAACTCACAAGCGTGTGTGTGCGCACTAACAAGTAACCAAGGAAACGGTTTGTCTTCAATTCGGAGCACTAAACACCAAGGAACAGGGAGTTAATTTCATGCAATTTTGCTTCATGCAGCTCTCTAATAGCATGACAGAAATTGACAGAAATGGAGGTGCAAACTCTTAAATGACAATGGACCTCCACATGTGTGACTAATACATAATTTAAGCTGACATAAACCGACAATAATTATCCAAACGCTAGCAAAAAAACATCCAAAAAGAGAGAGGAATGGAGTGTGAGAGTTTACACATATGACATTGGTGGCTCTCATTAAAAGTTCAATACTCAAGGAACTACATGCACTGAATGTCCAAATAGTCTGAGGAACACAGGCCACAACTACTCATTTCAATCAAAAAAACTTGAATAGAAACTGAAGTTCAAAGATCAGTATAATAGTTCTGTTTTACACAGAGAAGTTCTTAATAGGCATGCGATCAGGCTTGAAAATAATGAGGATCCATTTGTGCCAAAAATAAGTTTACTACTTTGTGCTTTATACTACACATATGTCCTTGTCTACAGTCACTGCATACTTGTTCAGATAAATAAAATTAGTATATGTTGATATGCATGTTCTCTGTTTATGTCATTGTTCTGTCATTGTCTTCTGATGTCTTTACTGTTGTCGTCTTCTGTCGTCCTTACTGTACTCTTATTCTGTCGTCTTTACAGTTGTCTATGGAAGGCGGTTTCAAAAAAATGTGTTTGGGCCAGTGTGTACAGATATATAAACAAAAAACAAAATACAAAGTCTTATCTGCCAGCGAAGTAAAGTTTGCAAAATAATTGCATTCATTCATGTGTGTGGAAAAATATGGAAGTAAAATAATGTCAAATGTTTTTGAAATAAAAAGCCTGTTGAATTGCACTACTTGAAAAAAAATAGGCATTGCATTAACCATGCTTGCATTTTAATGCATTGTATTTTTAGGGCTTGCATTTTCATGGGCTGAAATTCAACATGGTTGAATATTTAAGCTGTGAATATTTCAATTAAAAACATTTCAAACACATTTTCATTATTAATTCAATAATCCATATTCACCATTCATATTTCATTTCCAAAATATTCAAACTGTTTAAAAATACAACCAATAATATTCAACAGGCAATTTTCGGTCCATTTTATTTCGCTTTGCAAATTCGCTTCCACAAATTCAGTGGTTCAAATTCGACAGTAAATTCAACATTGATGTCCAGGAACTGCAGGAAAAGCAGTAGATTGCCGAGCATACTCTCCATCTGCTGTTAGTCGACCTCACCATCAGATGGTGCAAAAGCGCTTGTTGTTGACGAAGACATTCATTCATAAAATGGAAATGATTATCTGTGACAGTATATGCGGAAAAGATGATAAACACACAAAAGCTGCGTTTATGTTTCATTCAATAACTTCATTGTTACTTTCCTTGTGTATTCTACATGTCATCAGCTTTCTCTACCATAAACAGGATTATAATCGGTTTCCCTCAATACCTCATACTCAAGGATTCCCTTTCCGTTGGGACAAAACGCTTAACACATACAGTGATATGAAAGACCAATCTAGCACCTTATTGGGGATGTAGGCTACTATAGGCTACAGGCAAGAAGATGGACTCAGATTGTAAACTTTACACGCAAAGTTTCATGCTTAGCGTTTCGTGATATACTGGCATAAAACCAACACTTGATCAATTAATACTAACACTTTCTATTAGGTCCTTCTCAAAAAATTAGCATATTGTGATAAAGTTAATTATTTTCCATAATGTAATGATAAAAATAAAACTTTCATATTTTTTAGATTCATTGCACACCAACTGAAATATTTCAGGTCTTTTATTGTTTTAATACTGATGATTTTGGCATACAGCTCATGAAAACCCAAAATTCATGTCTCAAAAAATTAGCATATCATGAAAAGGGTCTCTAAACGAGCTATTAACCTAATCATCTGAATCAACTAATTAACTCTAAACACCTGCAAAAGATTCCTGAGGCTTTTAAAAACTCCCAGCCTGTTTCATTACTCAAAACCGCAATCATGGGTAAGACTGCCGACCTGACTGCTGTCCAGAAGGCCATCATTGACACCCTCAAGCAAGAGGGTAAGACACAGAAAGAAATTTCTGAACAAATAGGCTGTTCCCAGAGTGCTGTATCAAGGCACCTCAGTGGGAAGTCTGTGGGAAGGAAAAAGTGTGGCAAAAAACGCTGCACAACGAGAAGAGGTGACCGGACCCTGAGGAAGTTTTTGGAGAAGGACCGATTCCAGACCTTTGGGGACCTGCGGAAGCAGTGGACTGAGTCTGGAGTAGAAACATCCAGAGCCACCGTGGACAGGCGTGTGCAGGAAATGGGCTACAGGTGCCGCATTCCCCAGGTCAAGCCACTTTTGAACCAGAAACAGCGGCAGAAGCGCCTGACCTGGGCTACAGAGAAGCAGCACTGGACTGTTGCTCAGTTTTGCATGTCACTCGGAAATCAAGGTGCCAGAGTCTGGAGGAAGACTGGGGAGAAGGAAATGCCAAAATGCCTGAAGTCCAGTGTCAAGTACCCACAGTCAGTGATGGTCTGGGGTGCCATGTCAGCTGCTGGTGTTGGTCCACTGTGTTTTATCAAGGGCAGGGTCAATGCAGCTAGCTATCAGGAGATTTTGGAGCACTTCATGCTTCCATCTGCTGAAAAGCTTTATGGAGATGAAGATTTCATTTTTCAGCACGACCTGGCACCTGCTCACAGTGCCAAAACCACTGTTAAATGGTTTACTGACCATGGTATTACTGTGCTCAATTGGCCTGCCAACTCTCCTGACCTGAACCCCATAGAGAATCTGTGGGATATTGTGAAGAGAAAGTTGAGAGACGCAAGACCCAACACTCTGGATGAGCTTAAGGCCGCTATCGAAGCATCCTGGGCCTCCATAACACCTCAGCAGTGCCACAGGCTGATTGCCTCCATGCCACGCCGCATTGAAGCAGTCATTTCTGCAAAAGGATTCCCGACCAAGTATTGACTATTGAGTGCATAACTGAACATAATTATTTGAAGGTTGACTTTTTTTTTTTGTATTAAAAACACTTCTTTTATTGGTCGGATGAAATATGCTTATTTTTTGAGACAGGAATTTGGGGTTTTCATGAGCTGTATGCCAAAATCATCAGTATTAAAACAATAAAAGACCTGAAATATTTCAGTTGGTGTGCAATGAATCTAAAATATATGAAAGTTTAATTTGTATCATTACATTATGGAAAATAATGAACTTTATCACAATATGCTAATTTTTTGAGAAGGACCTACCTATATATATATATATATATATATAACTCCAAGTCCTAAAATGCCTACGTGTGGGATCATAGCACTTGCATATTGTTGTCCTCCTATTGTTAGTTTAACTGTAAATCGCTTTGGATAAAAGCATCTGCTAAATGACTAAATGTAAAATTGGCTTGACATTGGACATTCGCACATTTAGGGACCGTCTCTAAAGTTGCATACAACATTGGCATGTACGTTTCTAACTTTAATAGCAAACTTAAATTTATTTGAATAAATATCAAAAATCCAAAGGGTGCGCATTATGCCTGACACTACATGAACAGTTTACAGTTAAGTCTGTTCTATTCAAATGGTGAATATGGATTATTGAATTTTTAATAATGAAAATGTGTTTGAAATGTTTTTAACTGAAATATTCACAGCTTAAATATTCAACCATGTTGAATTTCAGCCCATAAAAATGCAAGCCCTAAAAATACAATGCATTAAAATGCAAGCATGGTTAATGCAATGCCTATTTTCTTTCAAGTAGTGCAATTCAACAGGCTTTTTATTTCAAAAACATTTGACATTATTTTACTTCCATAGAAAAAATAATGTATTAAAATGATTTCACGAATTTAACGCACCCGCCACAGACTTGCGGTCATCTTACATTTCATACAGTTGATAGGTGACAAACATGAAGCAGGGCAAAAACTCACAGCATTATAATAGAGTCTATAGAATGCAGTTAGAATGCACCTAAAATTCAAAATATTGGGTCAAAAATGTCCATGAATGAGTTGTCTCATATTTTTCATATGATGATCTAGTTAAGCAATATCACACAAGTGCTGTTTTTGTAGGGACAGAACAAGACTACAGTAAGGACAACAGAGAAAGACGACAGTAAAGACGTCAGAACAAGACTACATAAACAGAACATATATGACAAAATATAGGCTACTGATTTTAACAATTATTGTAGACATGGAGACATAGTATATGTATAGTATAATGCACAAAGCAGGCTACTCATTTCTGCCACAAATGGAACCTCATAAAAAATAAACTGAAAATCAACTCATTTGCGATCTCTCAAACTAATATGTTGGCTGAACATTTGTGTGCGCTGTCTGATGATTCTAGTCAAATCATGTTCTTCTGAGCGCCAATCATTTGGAATATGAATACCTACCTTTCCCACATTCACGCATGACATTGTGATGTCTCACTTAACAAATAGTCCATTGTAATACATCCTAACATAAAAGTGAGAACCACTTACCCTCTCTGTGGCCTTGCTTTTCTGAAACGTTGCTCCAGTCAACCTGCAAAAAGAAAGTTGTATGGTTAGACTGGCATTTTATCAGTGAACATCTGTGATGATTCACAGTATTTGCGGACTGGCTGTCCTTTACCTCCATTACCATGCTTAGGCCTATTTGCGGTATTTGTGTATTATTTATACTGCCTCTATTAGAGTTGGGTTTTCCCTTTAATAATTCTGGGAGACAGACAGATCTTACAAGAGAGTCAATGCTGCACAATTTGCCAATGTCAGATAAGAACTAAACAGGTCAGTTACAACTGGCCTTATGGAATGAAGCATAATGAAATGCAAAAGCAGAATACCAGCATATAACCTATTTTCCCTCTACATTAAGATGATATACATTTTCAGTGCAACATTTTTACTTTATTCTCACAATGCTAGCTGTGTATTTTTTCTGACTGATTACGTGTGTGCCAGAGGGTATATATTAGTATATTATACTAACTGTATATTACAATGTATTAGTTGGAGGAAGATTCATATTCATTACAACATTATGGCTAAATTATCCTGTTAACAATCTCAGCCAAGAAATCAAGTTCATTATCAAACACTGAATTAGACAAAAACACGAAAGATCCCATTACAAGCAATCGCATCAAGCAGAATGGACCTTCTTGCTCTTCAGGCGGTCTCATTCAATAGCATGTTATCAGCGTATGTTGTCTTTTCCCTGAATAGCTTTTACCTACAAGGCTCCCATTCTAGACATAACTCATTTCTATACCAAACTACAACTAAAGGTCACAACACTGGTAACAAAGCATTCCCAACAGAACACAGTCCAGTCCACATTAGATTACCACTGCATTAAACACTGACTAGTCCTGATATAGGACTATAATGCAGATTCCTTAACTCATGTTCAAAAAGCTTTAAAAATGCATTGTTCCTATATAACGGTTTGGCTTAGAGGTAAAAGGACAATAGTCCATTGTGAAGCTCTTATCAAATGATAGTGATAGTTCACGTGACAGTCCTGAACAGCAGCAGCTTTCTGTTCAGCAGGCCTGTGCTCAAAAACCAGCAGGCCACAAACTATTACTTCTCACTGCATTTAACTTGACACATTTTGTTGACATAGCCTACTTTGTGGAAATAAGCAGCGACATGAACAAGATTCAAATTAAATTAGATACAACCATAGACACTGAATGTGATGATCTCATAAGTACTTTTGCGTGTTGTATTTATATTTTATTAGCACCTTAGCTTTGAAACAAGCAAGTAAAAGGACTATCAGGTAGAGACATTTAATTCGCAGCTAGTACTAGCTAGCTTAACTTGCTATGATCGATACTTCACGCGATTAAGTCATACAGCAGCATCATGTTACTTGCAAAAGGAGCTTTTTGCAAATGGAGAACATGACAGGCTCTGTGCTAAACTTAACACTGCTACTATACCAACACATTTGCTACGTTCATTTGAATTTAGCCGGGGAGTGACCATGCGTTTTCCAACAGAACCACTAAGTTAGTTACTTAATTTCCAGACCGATCGCTGTGAAAATACATGCGATTTTAAGACCGCATGTGCAACACATGGAACGATCTGTCTGAGAGTTCTGATCATCACCTGCATCGTTTTAATTGCGTTGCATCATTGTTACACTGATGCTAAACTTAGCAGAACAGCTCGGACAGCACGCCAAAGTTACACAGGTTTAAATAACTCTTGACGCAACCGTGCATGTACTACTGACCAAAACAGCATCTATAACCGAAATGAGCCCTATGGGCGCGCGGTGGTCGATCTGCTCTTACATAATGACGCATGTTAACGCGTGCTAGCGACCGTAAACAACCACCAGTTTGCTCGCGCAGCTACAACCGTGAACAATCAACACTTACCCTCGATGCCCCCTTTTTCAAACGGAGGGAACGGAGTAGGTATGGTGTGTTGACTCAGGGGAATGATTGTTTTGTGGGATTTGTGAATTGGTTCGTTTTCTCAGATTACGTCTTCCCACGACAACCTACTTTCTGGGTGAAACAGGGACGGTGCAAAATGGCTGTCTTTCCTGCATGCACCATCACATTTATTAAAAGGGAATTGGGGTGGAGCCTGTGTCGAAATGCACGGGGTAAATATGTACTTTTTGAGCCAGAACGTTGATAGACGTGAGTATAACAATAAATTCTGTTGGTATTTTATGACAAATTGCCATATAAATTCTTAAAACAGAAGTTAGAAGGAATTGGTTGAAATACGCCCCCCTTCTTAAAGAGACAGATACACGTTTCTCTCACGTGGTCGCTGAAGTCGATAAAAAACCCACAAGGCCTGCGCGTGTGATATGGAGATTCTCTCGATAAACATCAAATGTGTCCAACTGACAGACTTGTTAACGTGAATTGCCCTTTTAATGTCTGTGCAGTTGCATTGGTATTATTATGTGTTTTATAATAGAATGCGTTAGATAATGCATTCACAGTGCCAAATAATCCTAAGAAAGCACACAAAAAATGTATGCAATGTAAATGGACATTAACCACGTCTGCCGGCACATGTCCATATCCGTCTTTATCCTTATGCGGTTTGCATGCCATTGGACTATTAACCGGAAATTCTGTTGTAGCATTTTTTTAAATGAATGTAATCGATTATTTAACGTTAATTCACAAAAACCATCACACAAGAACACGATAAGCTACAAAATTACACAAGACTCTTGCAAAGGTAGGCCATGACTATTAAGGACATGAATTTTAAGTCTCCTTCACACACAAAAAATGTTTCTTGTATCAATGGCGTCTGATCAATAGCTTAAGATATGTATTATTATTATTATTATTATTATTATTATTATTATTATTATTATTTAAGATAGGTGTTATTGGTCCGGTGAATTCCTCCATTTTTTAGTCGCTGAATATGATATGGAAATGAGACTCGACTGTATCCAGCCAATTAACCTCCAAAACAGAAGAGGGCAATGTCGAGGATCTGTGACAGGCGTCGAAGAAAAAAACTCAAAGAGAGTCCTTTCATATGCAGTGCTATGTAGGAGTAGTTGAGAAAGATTGAAACTTCTGTGACTCGTTTCGTTCGTTTACATGTGGAACGATGTCCAGTTTTCTAGCAAGGATTTTATTTTATCCCACACTCGCTTACAATGTTGTCATGGAAAAGGTCAGCTCCAGACAATGGTTTAATCGCGTGGATCCGACTGTCATTCTTGGTGCTCTCCCATTCAGGTCAATGACAGAGGAGGTAAGATTTGACTTTTACTGTATTTATGAATTACAGATATAATTGTAATGATCCTAACCCTTTGATAATTTCCCTCATATCGTAGTCCTGTTTAAGGGTTCAACTAATCCCTCTTGTCTCATTTGGCTTTAGTTGGTCCAAAAAGAGAAAATCAGAGGAATCATTACCATGAATGAAGAATATGAGACAAAATATTTCTGCAATTCAGCTGAGGTAAGTGTCTCTCCTAACTCTTTCACTCATTCCCAACTATAATCACAGATGACAATGTACATCTAAGGATGCTTATATTAATAACAGGAGTGGCGAGCTGTTGGCGTTGAGCAGATCAGACTGGACACGGTGGACCTGACAGGTGTCCCCAGCCTAGAGCACATCCACAAGGGTGTGGACTTCACCTTGAGACATCGACAGCAAGGCAGTAGTGTCTATATTCACTGCAAGGCCGGCCGTTCACGCAGTGCAACTATTGCAGCTGCATACCTCATCAGGGTGGGTATCAGTCTGTCTGCCTGCCCTACACCATGAACAATAGTAAAACCAGCAGCATCAATACAAAAAGCTCTGTGTCATAGTTCACCACGCACATTCTTTGAGCTTTGTTCAAGACCCAGCTGAAATTTTTTCACCATAATATTGTTGGTGGAGAGTTTTGGACAGGGAACATTTATATATAGGTTAATTCAAGTGATGCTGTTCACTTTTCTGCATGAAACCCACACATGCGTGCAGAATACAAAGGGACTTTTACTTAAAGTGCCCCATTATGCTATTTTAAAGTTTCCTAATGTTGTTTTGGAGTCGCCTACAACAGGATTACATGCATCAAAGGTAAGAAATCAATGACACACATACACATACAGATGAGAGAAAAACAAATATAAAACAAAAACAAAGAGAAAGAAAATAGTAAAATATAGATATAATATCTATATTTTAATGTTTTCTTTCTCTTTCTTTTTGTTTTTGTCTAAGATATTGATATAGTAATGTATGCAGATACATTTGTATGTTTAAACAATGGGATATTTTAGTGATATAAATAGAGGCAATTTAAGACAATCATAGTAATAGTAGTAGAGTTGTAGTAGAAGTAGTAATCATACTAATAAAAATAATAATAATAGTAGTAGTAGTAGTAACAACAATAATATTCATGATAATAATAGTAGGAGTAGTGGTAGCATTAGTCATTTATAATTATAGTAATTATAATAACAATAATAATACATTTAGACTGGTCAATAAAATTATTTTAGATGTACACTATTCTCTAGGTCTGGGAGCCGCTCCACAACTTCCAGTGAGCACAACCAACAGACCCTCCCTACATAGACACCTCCCTCCGATCCACCTGGGCCCCCCCTGCCGCCAGCAACACCCAACCCTAGCAGTTAAGCCTCTATGCTCCGCTGAATTTTCCTCCACAAAGTACACTGTGGCACCATAACAGGCACCTCCAAACCAAGCTCCCCTAGTCTGGTTGTGACCTGACAGAACAAGAGTCATGTTTGGTAGCCCCCTTTTTTTTTCTTTTTTTTTTTTTTCTTTTTTGTGTGGCTTGGACCATGGTGTGCACCAGTTAGCTCCTCAGCCAGAGACACCACATTCAACCCAGTTATTTTACATGAGAGAAGTGATTAGGGCAAAGGCGGTAAAAGGGAGGGGCCAGTCAACCCAACAACCGAGTCTGTAATGACCATGCCAACAGGACGTGTCAGTCGCACCCACCGACAGCACCTAGAACAGCCGCCCGACCCAGACCATTTATATTTTATAAGATAAAGTATACAAATTATAAAATTGCATATATAATTTCTGAAATGTTATTTATATAGGAAAAGGGAGGGAAGTAAGACAAATAGTTTTATAATATTAATATCAATACCAATACCACCACCATCCCTACTACCACTATCACCAACTACAAAAAATAGCAATAGCAATAATATGCAGATTTTACATTTAAACACTTAAAAGAAGTATAGCTTATAGAACGTTATATATATAAAATACATAGATCTATAAATAATTGTAGAATGTATTCAATAATACTTAGAGATTATTTATTATAAGTTTGGAGAGTGCGTGGGTCTGGTTCCAGGTGGCTGATTTATATAAAGATGAGTTCGTAATGGTTTCCAGATATCAAGGAATATAGATATCTATAATATTCTTGTTAGTGTATGATATTTTTTCTAATGTGATGTATTCTGTAAGTAGATTGGTTCAGTGATTCATATGCAAGCAATTTTTGGATTTCCAGTTTAGCAAAATTACTTTCTTGGCGATAGTTAGAGAAATGAGGAGTGGGTTTTTATATTTGACTGTGAGATTATCAACTTCTGTGCTGTTATTGAGTAAACAGAGTGACGGAGATGGAGTGATTCTACAGCCCATGATAACGGAGAGTTTTGTGGTCACTGATATCCAAAATGAGTAAACTGGTTGACAGGTCCATGTGGCATGAAAGTAGTCGTCTGTGCTCCCCAATGTGAACTGAACAAATATCTGTGTCCCTCAAGCCCATTATAAACTTCTTTATTTCGGTGATGTGAGTCCTGTGAATAATCTTGAACTGTATGAGTTGGAGGTTTGTATTGTTAGTCATTGAAAATGTATTGTTACAGATTTCCTTCCAGAGGTCGTGTTGAGGGTGAAGGCTAAATCTTTTTCCCATTTGGTCATGGGTACTATAATTGTTGCATCATTATTTAATATAAGTTTATGTAGTTTGGATATTAATTTGTTGGAGTTAGTGATTTTCATTATGTCTTCCATTAACTGAGAGGGATGAAGTGGGTTATTGATTATGTTGATCTTGGATTTAACTATGGATTTAATATTGGAGAAACTGTTCTCCCCCAAGACCGTACCTCTAGTGTTTTAAATGATGCAAATTGGTTATTTTGAAATAAGTGATGGAGGTGAGTAATTCCTTTTTGTCGCCATGATGGAAAATTGACAGGTTTATTGCATAGTTGGAAATCAGGGTTGAACCAGATGGGGGTGTGTCTACATGGTGTTAGTGGTGACTTATTCATTTTGTTTACTTTCCACAAGGCTGTCAGAGTTGATGCAATTGTAATATTCTTAAAATAGTGCATTTTCTTAATTGATTTTGGTAGGAAGGCTAGCCATAAATTAGATTATGTTTTTGTGAATCCATTTATATAAATATTGTAGCTTGTTTGCTAAAAAGTAATATTCAAAATCTGGAGCTTCTAGGCCGCCTTGTGTCTTTGTCTTTTGTAAGTTTTCCAGAGATATTTTAGGTGTTTTGTTCTTCCAATAGAAGTGAGAGGTTAATGAATCAAGTGATTTGAACCATTCATCGGTGGGTGTTGTTGGAAGCATTGAGAACAGATAGTTGACTTTTTTGGTAAAGTTTTCATCTTAACTGTAGCAATGCGACCGACAAGTGATAGTGGTAGGTTAGTCCAGTGTTTTAAATCATCTCCAAACTTTTTTAAAAGTTGGATATAGTTGAGATTAAACAACTCTGACAGTCTGGGGGGAAATGTTGATACCCAAGTATGTAATGTTGCGGGTGTGGAGTGGAAGAGAAGAATTATAAGCTGTAGAATCCCAGGCATCCTCAGAAAGGGGTAGTATTGTTGATTTATTCGAGTTTATTGTATAATCAGAGATTTTTGAAAAAATATGAATAATTTTAAAGGTTTCTTCTAGTGACTTGTAGGGGTTTTGTAAACATAACAATAAATCATCTGCATAAAGAGAAATTTGTATCTTGTATCCCTTTGATATTATTGTTTTGTCGTATTGCTGCTGCAAGTGGTTCTATAAATATGGCAAATAAAGAAGGAGAGACACCACAGACATCAGCACATTTTCAGTGATTCTCAAACGACTCATCAGATGAATCAATCTCTCTAAATTCCTCCTTTCCACGAGCTACTCTGCTCTGATTGGCCAGACAGCTCAGTCTGTTGTGATTGGTCTACCATGTACAGCGCGTGTTGAAAACAAAAACGTTCATTGCCGTAACAACGTCAGCTCTGCTTGTCCTGAGGCTTCCTACACCGTAAACTAAACACAGTAACGAACAATGACGTTGATTTTACCATATCAATACGAGCACGAGTGCGATGATGAAACATTGGAAGAACTAGTTAGTCAACCCGAACCTCCATCGCAAGGACATCTCGAGCAGGACGTTTCTCAGTGATACACTACTCAGTTTCAGCTACATTATGAGATTTTGCAACTGTAATTCCTCACCATCAGCATTAACAAGTGCTTGTCCATCAACAAACCGATTATTTTACTTGTACTTATTTATTTACCGAGTATTTTTCTAATTTATTGCGGTGAACATGTGGAAACTTTATCAATAACAGTGCATACATTAGCTGAGCTCTAGCGTGAATGACTGATGTAACATAAACGTTGGTCTACGCTTAATCTTTACTCACAGTAGTGAAAACGACAGACAGTCTGCATTAATAGACACAGTTTTAGGTAATAGTGGCCCACAACTGATTAGCAGAAGTATTTCAGTAAGACCGTTATAATGCTAGTTTACCAGTTAGCAGGAGATATATGTTTACCAGTTTATATATGATGCACTTTCAGATTTAAAACTTTGCAGGATGTTTTCATTCGCTTAGAGATATGTTACACACTACATGAAAGGTCATTTTCAAAAATCCAAATAGGGGCACTTAAAGCTTCACTTCTCCTTTTTTTTAAGAATAAACCATACATCATTTCACTGATCATACACACGCAGTAAATTATTTATATGAATTTGTTCCTTCTTGAACCAGTATCAACCAGTTATTTCTGAAGATGCATATATATAATTATATGCATTGTATCATGCAGTTATATAAAGGGAAAGAAAAACAGTTCTGTCAAATGAATGTTAGAAGACTCAAGAGTGTGACAGTCTTTGGAATATGCATTTGATGTTAAACCAAGGTTATAACCATGTAAAATAATTAGAATTTATACTTGTAAGTAATATAGGAATATATTATATTTTTATTTTGAAATATGCCAACATTCACTCTTAACGGGTCTAATATGTCAAAAACATCTCCATTAATGTTCTTTGTCTCATCATAGTTATGAATTAGCCTTCATTAGTTATAGTTGAGTTGTTTGCATCAATAGATATTGTCTCCCTCAATGTCTATGGTAGTTATTGCCCTGTGTTTAACCTTTACTCTCCTTTCACAGCTACATTGTTGGAGTCCAGAGGAGGCCTGTGAGATGCTGGCCTCAGTCCGGCCTCATGTGCTGATCCGCTCAGCCCAGCTGGAGGTGCTGCAGGAATACTATAATCAAGTCTGTGCTTCAGAGTCCAGCTAGAAGATACACAGTGTACAAATGCCAACATTTATGCTGAATCTCATATGCTGTACATTGTTAATAAGTTGTTTTTTTCCTTGCTGGAGTGCATATTTTTTAAATATTTGTATAAGAATTTGTGTACTATACATAAAGATAGACTTTAAGCTATAATGTCAATCTGGATCATCGGTTATATTGTGAATACATTTTTTTTTTCTATCACCTCAGACGTTTAGACAGTAAATTTCCATTTTTGTTTTCGATTTTTGTTTGAGTTAGTGATTTTTTTTTTTTTTTATAATATTAGAACAGATTTTTTTTTTTATCCCACCTAGCCTCTTTGTTTTGGAAGCTGTTTAAGAACCTGTTTCTTTGTGATTTTTATGTATAAGATCTTGATATTTTTTAATTGTTAACAGTAAACATAATCTTGAATTCCTTTCTTGGCAGCTTAACGGAGCCTATGTATTTAATTATTTTTTGTTATACACTATAATGAAATAGAGAGAGGTGTACAACTGGTTCTGTACTGATTTATTTAAAACCATTTCAAATACATTTTAATTAATATGATAAAATAATGGTATGGTGTGGTCTATTTAGTGAAATATGTGAACAGCGTTTGTAACCCTAGAAGGTCTACTGTATCATATTTGATACATAAGTTTCTAATGCTTCTAAACTATTCACATGATCAAAACATTGCTCAAAAACTTGTTGCACACAATCTTGGTTAGGCTAGAAAGCTTTAGTAATCCCCGTGAGGGTAAACTCTTGGAAGGCCAGTTGTTTACTTTCCACCAGGCTGTCAGAGTTGATGCAATTGTAATATTCTTAAAATAGTGCATTTTCTTAATTGATTTTGGTAGGAAGGCTATCTATAAATTAGATTATGTTTTTGTGAATCCATTTATATAGTTGTTTCTTTAAAAATAAAAATCTGCCTGCCTCTATGGGAATTTAACATAGGGGTGTCCTGACCTATGCACCCTGTATTTTAAGGAAGAAGGTTTTAAGGTTTATTTATTTACGATACATTATTCATTCGTAAAGAAAATTGGTGTCCTTAAAGGTTGGGTTTTTCCTTATTTTTTTAATTACGGCATTAAGATCAATTTCCAAAAGATGATTTTTAATTCCTCTTTTTAGTCAACTTTAGCATGGGTGTGTTCACTTATGCTAAGCACTGTACACATCTCGAACAGTACAAACAGTTACATCAAATTACACATTACATTTAAAAAAACTAAGACATAATTAAAAATGCTATACAAAATACAACACAATCAATCAATACAGTAATTACACATCTTCATTTAAAAACCGAACTGCAGCCGTGATAAAAGACCTTTTAAATTGCTCAGTGGAACACTGAGGCATCGCTTCACTAAATTAACTTTTGCTAAAAAATGCTATAAACTATATAGTGGATTCTTCGCAACAGAATCATTTTTAATTTTGACCTTGTTCTCTTTTCAACAGCGACCTCAAGTGAATCGAGTAAGGCCAATAAAAACCTTTTTTTTTACTTAAGTAAAAGTACAGATGTACTTGTTTTTAAAAGTACTTAAGTATAAAAAGTAATAAGTGAATGTCAATGCATTGTTGTATGTAATACTTACAGAACCTTATTCTGAATCTATGCCTGCCTACCTACCCTCATATCAATATCAAATTTATTTCTAAATCACAGTTCCAGTAGTGGTATTGAATGTGAGATTGAATAAGTGCACTCAATAACGTCCACAATGGTTTCGGACACCCAAATGGCTGTTCCCTCCAATAGTGCCCTATTTAAAGGCTTTTGGCTTTTAGTATAAATACGTTAACCTGTTATCTATAAGCTAGTGTGCTCCAAACCAATGACAAAATTCGCATTTAGAAGACCTAACCCAACGTTGAAAATGAAAATCAGGTTGATATCAGAATCCAATGCCAGATTGACATTAATCTTCAACGTTAGAGAAACGTATTGCGGTTGAAAATGAAAATCGGGTTGACGTCAGAAACCAACATCAGTCAGGGTTCTGACGTCAACCGACTTTATTTTCTAACCAAAATCCGACGTTGGATGTTGATGTCAATCTGACGTCGGGTTCTGACTTTAACCCGACTTTCCTTTCCAACCAAAATGCAACCCCTGCAACCAAAATCATCCCCTGACTGACGTTACTACTTTCTACTCAAAGACCTTGACAGAATTGTAGTGGAGTAAAATGTACGATATTTGTCTTTCAAATGTAATGAAGTTAAAATAAAAAAGTTTCCAGAAAAAATAATACTCAAGTAAAGTACAGATACTAAAAAAGATACTCAAGTAAATGTAGGCTACTTTGTTACTTATACCACCTCTGTCCACATACTACCTCCCCAACAGTGCATTGCGTAAAACAAAACACTGGCCAGGATCCCCTGAAAAATTCTTCTTACTAATACCAAAGGATATTAACTTCCTTAAAACGAGTTTCAGTTTAATTTACTGTCCAAATGAACACCAAAAATATTTATAAGACTGAACTATCTTCTGACCTTTAATTGTCACTGCTAATACAGTTTCTTTTTTTCTTCTAAAAATCAATAATCAGCTCCATGGTCTTCTCCACAATTTATTCTCTTCAATTTTAAAAGTATACAGTAAGTTTAGTAATTTACCATGCCTTTTGCCCTATGATTGATAGATTGATAGTTCATACACTTTTTTAAATAAGTAACAGGCCTTTTTGTATGAATCTATAAATGTCCACCTTCAGGTCGTTGTGCACGTGCCGTTTTGCTGTGAAATATACAATAATTTCAAGTAAACGTAAGGATAACTGTTCTATTGTTAGTAATATTTAAAGATAAGCATTCACTGGACTGAAGGAACTTAGGTTTACTTGATCATCCATACATATATTTTTTTTTAAGTTAAAATATATGTATCATTAAATTTGATACAACTGGCTTTTGAGGAATGTTTATTGCATTGCCCCCACAATTAAATAACAAAACAACTGCACCAAATTGCATATTTGTGTTAAGTTTTGGCCTCTGAAAAGAAGATGTTTCTCTCCTCGAGTGTGAGCTCCATATTTTCACTATATGTATATATGCCATAAAAACCTGATATATTAAATATGATACAAAACATAAAACACATATACACATATTTATATTTTGTCTAAAGGTTCAATAAAATTGCTGAACACAAAACAAGATATTTAAAGAAGATAACCAGACAGTTGACTGTACCCACTGACTTACAGGAAAAACATACTATAGAAGTCAGTGGGTGCCGTCAACTGTCTGGTTACCAACATTCAAAATATTTTCTTTTGTGCTTGACAAAAGAAAGAAACTCATACATGTTTGGAACAACTTGAGGGGGAGTAAGTAATGACAAATGTTTAATTTTTTGGGTGAACTATCGCTTTAATGCCTCGATTGTAGCGCCTGAAGGTGGCAGCAGCGCACTCCAGAACGCACCTGTAACTACAGCATCAGTAAATCCCGCGAGGAAGGACGGTGAGAGGGAGTAAAGATGGCGGCCTCCTTGGTTAGATTTGTCCGCAGCGGTTTTGGAAAAAGTATGAACGGTAAGAAATAAACAAGAACAGCACCGACGTGTTTAAGATGAATTATTTTCTAATTCAACCATTATTGTCACTGTGCAGCACTTAAAGAAGCTCTCCAGTGTTTTAGGCTTTTCTTCGCTGTTGACCTTTACAAACACACAGAACGTTAATGACTGTCGACTGATTTACAGTCATAATCTGAATTATGCCAATACATCTTATTTTATTCTTGATATTAAGACATCACGGTTCCAGGGAGACGATTTTTTTTAGTTATTTGGAAATATAAGGGATGTCTTTAATCTATGTTTTGAAATTCATCAGACACAAATTGGTACCAATGTACAATTTTCATCAGATACAAAATTACCAATTTGGTTTATTTTGATGACTTGACCAGAACTTGCCGCAATGACACTATATTGTAATGCATTGATTTCTCTCAATTTCTCTTATAGTTGTTAGACAGAGCGCTGCGATTATCCAGACAAGAACAACGACCACTGAAACCAGACGTGAGTAGATTTTTGGAAGTCAGTTGTTAACGTTGCGTATAGCTTTATAATAGGTGTCTACTTGCGTTGGGTACATGCTATGGTATTCATTTTGTATTGCAAAACACTTGAGGTGAGATATGGTTAAGGTCAGGGAAAGGTGTAAAGGAAGGGTCAACAGTGTAATTATACAGCAATTATTTTAAGCTGGTACATTTTTAAATATAAGTGTGGAAAAAAAAGAAGTATTTACACAGTAAATGTATTGTATCAAATTAATTATTTAAATCTTAGTACATACTAGAAGGATAAAGACATTTATAAAGCAAGACCAAATGTGTTTTTGTTTTGTTTTGTTATGTTTTGTATTAGCTACTGTAAGGCCCAAGGATCCAGTCACCCACACTCAGCTTTCAGAGTTTGGCGAATACATTGCAGAGATTCTCCCCAAATATGTGCAACAAGTTCAGGTAAGTTATTCTCATGTTTATATTTGTCAGATGACAGATTAGTGATTAGTTGCACTCTGCAATTCCTCAAAAATGGCTCTATTTACAGCCTTTTGTTTGAATCCTAGGTGACCTGCTTTAATGAGTTGGAGGTAATGATCCATCCAGAAGGGATTATACCTGTTCTCACCTTCTTGAAAGATCACACAAACGCTCAGTTCAACAACATGACTGACCTGACAGCTGTGGATGTCCCTACAAGGCACTATCGCTTTGAGGTGAGCATGCTCAGTCTCAACTATGAAATGTCCATAAAATATTATCTTGATTTTGTGTTTTTAGCAAGGTAGATTATTTTAATAGACTTGAAATTTTCAAAATACATAATTACTGCACAAAATATGCATACTTTGGTATCCTGGATGGCAAAAGTTTTTGGCATTTGAAATGCAAATCCATCAGAATACGTTTTTTCTGAAACCGTTCTGCAAATGATTGATGATCCAATTTTTTCCTTTTCAGATTGTGTATAATCTGCTGTCCCTGCGCTATAACTCACGAATCCGAGTGAAGACCTATACTGACGAGCTGAGTCCTCTTGACTCCTCTGTGTCTGTGCACCAGGCAGCTAACTGGTATGAGAGAGAGGTATGTGTGTCTTACTGTAATCAGCTGAGGTTTCATGAACAGGTTTTAACATTTGTATATTTCACACTTCAAAATAGATGTCTGTTTTGTGTAGCATATGCTCAGACACAACAATCTGCAGTGGAGCCCCTGAGCTGCTTCCCACATGCTATGACACTGCAGACTCTGACTGATGGACGGTTGTCCATTGGCTAATGGTCCATTAGATGATGTATCATAGCTGTAGTTGCATGCAAATGTCAAGTCTTGTTTTTTTATTTTGTTTTTATTTTAGAGACTGTTTGGTTTCACTCTGAAATTAATGTTTCATTACAGATTTGGGACATGTATGGAGTTTTCTTCGCAAACCATCCAGATCTGAGACGTATTTTGACAGATTATGGATTTGAAGGTCATCCATTCAGGAAAGACTTTCCTTTGTCTGGATATGTGGAGGTAAATGGACAATTCATTGATATACAACCTTTTAATAGTTTGGTGTCAGACGGAGTTTTTTTCTTTTTTCAAAGAAAATCATACTTTTATTCAGCAAGGATGCATTACATTAATTAAAAGTGACAGTAAGAACATTTATAAGGGTACAAAATATTTCCATTTCAAATAAATGCTGTTCTTTTGAACTTTCTATTCACCAAAGAATCATTTATCACGATTTCCACAAAAATATTAAGCAGCAAAACATTGATTTTTAACAATGATAATAATAAGAAATGTTACTTGAGCAGCAAATCACAACAGAATGATTTCTGAAGGATCATGTGACACTGAAGACTGGACTAATGATGCTGAAAATTCAGCTTTGCATCGCAGGAATAAATTACATTTTAAAGTGCATTAAAATAGAAAACATGTATTTTAAATCATCATATTTCACAATATTACAGTTTTTAATGTATTTCTGATCAAATTAATGCAGCCTTGGTGAGCATAAGAGACAAAAAAAGAGTAACCTCAAACTTTTAAACAGTGTATGTAGAGCAATTATGTCTTTTTTAATTTATTTTAAACATTCCTGTAAAGGGGTGTGGCTTCATTTATGTTGAGTTGTTCTCTATTTTCTCAGGTGCGTTATGACGATGAGGTGAAGCGGGTTGTGGCTGAACCTGTGGAGCTCGCTCAGGAGTTCCGTAAGTTTGACTTGAACAGTCCATGGGAAGCGTTCCCAGCATACAGGGAGCCCAAAGATGCACCCAAGCTGGAGTCTGGGGACAAACCAGCAAAGTAACCCTGGAGAGCTGTAATGATCAGAACATATTTATGTAAATAAGACCCTGTGCTACATCTAAATAAAACAATGAAATGACTCCTGTTTCTGCATGTCATTTAATATTTATAAATTACTTTTTTTTTAATAACATGGGTTAAATTTTTTTAACATTTGATAGTTGAATCTGTGTACACAACAGACTTACGCGCATGAAAATAAGCTCTTTTCAGATCTCTGAATTATCTGGATTATGTGTTTATAATCTACAATTTTAAGAGTTTTGTTAAAAGTCATGTTATGTGATAACATTCCTTGGTTGTTAAATTGAAAAAAAGTGACAAAGATAACGCAGGAAAATTGACCACTGTTATGTTTTGCTAGACATTTCTCTCATAGGTATATGTGTTCTAATCAAAACTGAATTTAGTGTGTATGAATAATGCTTAAATGCAAATTCTTAAGTTCACTGATGTCTGATAACCGTTCTCTGATTTTTATAATTCAGCAGTTAAATGTGCGTATAGCCAAATGCCTTCAAGGTTTTATATACCCCATTACCTCTACAAAAGATAAGTCATACTGACATACTATACCTTTTTAATTTCCAAAAAGATTTTTATCTGTAAAATTATGAGTTTTAGCCACAAAATTGTTTAATTGCCATTCAGGAATGTCATAGAACAGTCCAAAATTATAGGTATAAAAATCTCTCCTCCATAATTAACTCTGGCTTTTATTTACCAATCTCATTACAATTTGTGGCACATCAGCTACTCTGCTGTCTGCTGCTAGTGCGTTCTCTCGTGAGTGGGGTTCTGCTGCAGTCGTCAGCTCTGGCATGTTTTCTTTATTGTGTCATTTATTTAATATAATTTACTTTGTAATACTATTACTGTTATGCATATACAGTGGCTTGCAAAAGAATTCAAACCCCTTCATTTTTTATTTACGTTTTGTTATGTTGCTGGCTTATGTTAAACTACTTTAAAATACTCCCCCCCCCCCCCCCCCCCCTCACATTAATCTACACTCCATACACCATAATGACAAAGTAAAAAAACAGATTTCTGATAACTGCACATTTATTAAAAAAGGAAAAACTTAAATAATTGCATAAGTATTCATACCCTTTTCTGGGACACTTGAAATTTAACCTCAGGCACATTCCAATTTCACTTGTGGATGTTAATACACTTTGAATGGAGTTAACCTGTGGCAAATTCAATGATTTGTATGATGGGTATGATTTGGAAAGACACCTACCTCTCAATACAAGGTATAACAGCTGAAAATGCACATCAAAGCAAAAGGTCATGCCATGAGGTCAGTAGAGCTTAGAAACAGGATTGTATAAAAAAATTGAAGGTTCACAGAATGTAGCCTCCATAATTTTTAATGGAAGAAGTCTGGAACAACCAGGACTCTTCCTAGAGCTGGCCTCCTGGTTAAACTGAGCAATCGATGGAGAAGGGGCTTGGTTAGAGTGGTCACCGGGAAGCTGATGATGGTCACTCTGGTTGAGCTCCATGATCATATGGGAATGGGAGAAATTTACAGAAGGACAAACATCACAGCAACACCACCAATCTGGGCTTTATGGAAGAGTGTCCAGACCCAAGCCTCTCCTCGCTGAAGACACATGAAACCCCACTTGGCTGCAAAATACAGTCTTAGCCTTAATAAAAAAACCTAGTCCAGAGCATTCAGAACCCCAGACTGGGCAGAAGGTTCACCTTCCAACAGGACAATGCAAGAGTAGCTTGTGGCTTACAACTCTGTGAATGTCCTTGAGTGGCCCAGCCAAAGCCTGGGCTTGAACCCAATCGAACATCTCTGAAGAAACCTGACAATGTCTGTCAAACGATGGTCCCCATCCAACCTGACAGATCTAAGGAGAAGAATACCAGAAAATCGCCAAATGCAGATGTGCCAAGCTTGTCACATTATACCCCAAAAGGCTTTAAGGGCTGTAAAGGTGCTTTAACTAAGTACTGAGTAAAGGGTTTGAATACTTGTGCAATGTACTTGTTTTTTAAAGTTGTCATAGATCTGTTTTTTGCTTTGTCATTATGGTGTATGGAGTGTAGATTAATGTGGAAAAATGTCATTTAAAGTAGTTTAACATAAGGCAGCAACCTTGCAAATAGTGAGTTCCAGGGGGAAGTTATTACTCCACACTTTAACCCACTAATGTATTTTTTTATAGTGCACTCAAGTTTTTGCCTAAAAAAACGTTTCCCATGTTTTTCTTTTTCCATGTTCCAAAAAGATAATTTAATGAAGGTAAGTATTTCATTCAGGACGAAAGACTTATTTCCAATTACAGCAATTGCAGTCTAGTGTTTCTTTTGGAGCATTGTACACTTAGAAAATACATTTTTGCTAATTTGGTCAAATTTGGATTGAACAATTTTCCCAAATTAGAGGGGAAAATATCCATTTTTATTCGGTCAATGATAAGTCTGATCACTGACAGGGTCATTCTATAATACAAACCCTCTTTCCTCCCAATCCATTCCTTCATTGTTTTTGCTGTATGTTATTCCAAAGGTATAAAAGGTATTATCTGGGTGTTGCTGTATATGGCTTGCACCAAACACAGTGCTTCACTTTCAGACTTTTTATCACTTTAATCAGACAAATTCATTTTAAACTTCCCCAGGCATCTCCTTGATCCTCATGACAGAAAACTAATCTGATCTGCTATTTTAGTTCTGAGACCTCACAAAGGCTGTGACATTCATGGTGAAATCAAGCTCATGTGGATCCAAAAAGAAGACAAAGGTGTGCTTTGTTATTGCTTAAGATAATTAAGTATCTCAATAAATTGTTGAAATAAAATGTGTTTTCAGCTGGAATTTTAAAATATCTACTTGATTCAGATTTGACTAATTTTAAGGATATTTGAATATCAAACACTTTATTTCATCATCATAGTAAAATCATTGTACAGAATAAGATATAATTGGTAGGAGTGACACTGTAAACAACTTAAATATTGACACTACTAAAAAATGCAAGACAAAAGAGTTTACATTCAGAGTTTTTATTTGGCTTGCTTCTGAGGACTGGCTTCTTCCACAATAAGAATCCAGTGTACACTGAAACCACCGTTACGGTACTTAACAAAGTAGCTCATACTGCACAAACACTGAAAAGCTTATCCAGCATTCATTCACAGAGTTTATTTGCTGGATTAAACCCATACAGAAAAGTACATAAGACAGGGCACTGAATTAAAAATGCAAACGTTCACTTATATAGAAATGGATAAAAAACACAAAAGTATTTACATTTTGGAATTGTGCACTTCATACATATACTTTGTCACCTAAATAAATCTTTATGGCCGTATACACACAACAGAATAATCCAGAAGAATTATATAAACTGATCAATATCTTTGATAAAAAATTTCCCCCAAAATATAAACAGCAATATTTGTTTGTCCAAAATCATTAGCATCAGTTGGTGTACAGTAAATGTATTTGGCAGTGAATACAATTCTTTGTTCCTTTAGAAGCTGTGAGCCTGCATTCAGCAGTTCCTGGCTATATGTAGTGAATTTACAGACGCGATACTCAGTTTAAATGTGTAGTGAAGTGCTGTTCCAAAACCAGACTGATTATTGACTGAATATATGAATTATGATTTACTGGAAGGCAAATGTCGTCATCACTGTTTGTGTGTGTCTTTGTTTGTTTGTTTGTTTGTTTGTTTGTGTGTGTGTGTGTGTGTGTGTGCGTGCGTGCGCCATGAACACTGACTTTACACTGGAAATAATTAATGAAAAAGCAGAAGATGGAGCTCTCGTGCAAATCTTTCGTGCAAAAGCTACAAAGACAACACTATTTATAATTTGAAAAATACATGCATTTAATAATTGTTCAATTTGAGAGAGTATGAAAAACAGTTTTGAGTTGGAGCCATATAATGAATTGCCTCTGCAGAGATAGGTGCTTTAGTGCTAAGAATCTCAGATTGTTTTATATTTATTTTTATTCATATATATTTTTTAGTTCTTTTTGTTTTTAATTTTTAATATACATTTTTTAATTTTACAAATGATTGATTTTAATTTAAAAGTGACATGTTCGATTTTTTAAATCATATTGTTGAAAGAACTCTGCATTCAAGGCCTTAAAGTCACCATGAAATCAAAATTCGGCAATTCTTATTTTTTCATGGAATGTTGCAGTCTTTATTATGTGATTTATCTGTGCAAATATATTTTTTTAAATGTATGTGTCCTCGTAATATTTCACCAAGAACATTAACGCCCCCTCCAAACTACATCTCTTATAATGTACGCTCCAGCGCTCCGGCTGGGAAATAATCCAGCAACCTGTCACTCACATGACATTGCTCATTGCAAACAACAACAATCCAACGTTCCAATCAATTCCCGATGGACAATAGAGAAGAATAGAAGATCACAATTTCCGTTTCATGCCGACTTTAGGGATGCCGCTGAGTAGAGGCCTTGTTTAACCAATGTGTTATAGGTGCTGCTTGCTTGACTTAGTTATTTCTTCATAAAGTAGATAAACAGAATAAAAACAAGAGCTTGAGAGATTTTGTAATAAGGAAACTGAAGAAGCAAACCACAAGAGTGATGACATACAGTCTCTAGAGAGTAGAAGTGTGTGTGTGTGGGGAACTCACATTTTTTCCACACAAGTGCTCCTCCAAAATCTTACCCGTCCTAAAGACCCACAGACAGACTGGCTCCTTGACTGGCCTACAATGCCTTCTCCTGTTTCTGCTGCGGAGGAGAGCTTTGGTGGAGCTCAGGATACACCAGGAAGCCAGTGAAAGTGATATACTTGGCGTGATTACTGTAAGCACCAAATCCATCCCTCTGGTGGCTGTAGAGCCAGACAGTGTCTCCATCCTGCAGTGACAACATCAGACTCTGGCTCTGCAGGGCCTTCTCAGTGTCGCTGTCATCATAGATCATGGTCTGTACCTCCAAATGGTTCTTCATCAGCTTCACTGACAGGGTCTTATGGGGCAGCTTGCCAGCATTGAAGGAGAAGTAATAGGCTCCTGGTACACTGCATTTGAATATACCAGAGCTTAAGTTGAAGTCGTTGCCGATGTTGACAAACTCAGTGTCAAAGATGATGGGCTGGTGCTCAGGGTATCCTTGATCCACTCCCACAATACTCTGAGTGCGGCCCACTGAGAATGCAGACCTCTGGTCGTCGTCTTCCTCCTCTCCATTTCTCCCATCCTCCTCTTTTATCTCTTCATCCCTTCTCTCTTCTTTCATACTCACACCAGTGTCTTTGGTAATTGTATTTTCGTGCTCAGACAGTAAGTGATCACTGATTTTCGGTGGTTGACGGTCACTGTCATGGACTTTGTGAGTGGGCTCTTGGTAGCCGTACACATCAGGGTAGATCAGGTAACCGTTGAAGGTGGTGTAATGACCAGTGTTGCTGTAGATAGCGTAGCGAGGGTCTCCATGAAGACGAAGCCAGACAGTGTCACCGAAATCAAGCTGCAGCATTGCGCTCTGGCTCTGCACTTTCCGCTCTTCTCCGGCGTTCTCGTCGTACACGATCGCCTGAACCTCATTGCGGTTCTTCATCAGCATGACTGACAGGTCTCGACGTGGGAACTTCCCTACTGTGAAAGAAAAATAGTATGCGCCCGGAATCCTGCAGCGGAACAAGCCGGCCTTTGGATCGAAATCGCCACCAATGTTGACGTACACCTTGTCAAAGGTAATGACCATCTTCGGCCCTCCCTCCATGCTGCTGGTACGTGCCACAGAGAAAGCAGACCGCAGCTCCACGGCGTCAGACATGCGGGCGAATGCCCATGTGGTGGTCACATGACACAGCACACACAGCAGCAGGGGCCTGGTACCAGGCAGCATTGTAACTGCAGAGGGAGCAAAGAATAATAAAAAAGCACTGTTAATTATCATTAACCGAAGCCGTTAACATAAACAAAAACTGTTGCCTCTTATTTAAATGATCACATTCAGTTAAGCTTGTAAATGATAGCTGCTGCTCATTACCAACACCCCAGCTCAAAAAAAGAGCAATCATTATGCATACAAGTGCCAGCGGGAGGTGGGATCAAAACAGAAGAGATCAGTGCCTTCAGTAGATACAGCAGGATGAGAGCTGTATTATCAGACCCACTCTATTTTCCCCTGAGATAAGCAGTAATAAGAGACACACTGGATCAGCAGAACACTGGAGGTGACAGAACATTGTGACTGAAATTTCAGATCATTTCTGCACAGCTTTCAGGGGTCCCATCCCCAAATCCCATTGCAAATTTTCACCCCATCTTATAGTGCGTCTCATATCATGGCGAACGTTACAAGAAGACTACAAACACATGTGGGTATTAAAAAAGCATTTTTATTTAAATCAATCCCATTTGTTGTGATTCATCAAATGATTCATATTAAATGCTAAGAAGGGGTGGATAGTGGTTGTTATAGATATGCACATAAACTGCAAAGCAAAAAAAACAAAAAAAGGCTGCATTAGGCACCTTATATTGTGACGCAGATACCGCCAACCCTCCATTCGCTGAATTACAGCCCATAAGAGCGTGTGCCTGAGGGGAGAGCAGTGTCTGTATATGGGACATTGGAGGACACCTGGTGACTATTGGGTCTAAACACTGCAGTTAAATAGCCTTCATAACGTTTCTCCCTCTGTGAAACAAGTTCAGCAGTGTCCCAGAGATCCATTAGCAACACAGCCAGACTGCCACTTTCCCTGTTTTACTGGAACAACCATCCCCCACAATCTCCAATGCTATATCTCCATATTTCATCCTTTTAAATAGACTTTAACAAGACAGATTATATTGTTGGTGGTGCCTCCTGCATGAATTAAGACATGAAACCCTAAAGCAGTCGTTTCTGTTAGATTTAATGATGGATAGAGCTCATCATACCTCTGCCACATCGAAATATGAATAAAAATGCAAAGAGGGTTTTGCTCTTAATGAGATCTCCTGAGATGCCAGAGAAGTTGGACTTCTGTTTCACGGATGGAACACTGAGCAAAGCCATGATAAAAATAGAGTGCCCGCTTTCTGTTCGGCATTTGAACAGTTTAAGAATATTGAAATGAAACGCATGAGTAAATCAGCATGTGCATGTGGTTATGTTAAGATTTTCCAAAAATAGTATTGTCTTAGCAGCCCTAAAAACAATTATCTAGCCCATAAGAAAGATATTTTAAGAAAACTTTGATTTTATATGATTGTGATTTGCATCCTTCATCCGTTTCAAACTAAATGGCTTAGTATCATGTAAATCATTCATGAAATATTATCGCAACATTTACTACTGATTCCATACTTGTTTAACATTTTTAATGTTAGTTACATGATATTAAATTTGACGACGGGTTAAGTAACAACAACAAAATAATGTTTTCCTCCAGTTGTTTGATCTCTATTTTTGGCTGAGTGATGCTTTCATGCCCTAACAATCTGAGCACAGGGGAGGGAGACATCAATATTTGTCAATGCCTTTCTTATGTTTCCAGCTACACCTTTTTTCTCACCGAATGCTGAACTGCAATGTCCTTTGAGAACACATGGAGTAAACCCTTCAGCTCAGTGAAGCAAAAACACAAAATGTCTATATGCAACAGCTTAGAACAAAAATTCCTAAAAATGCATTTTATTGCATGTCAAGATTCCCCCCTATTTTAGCTTATGCACAAATACTATTTGTATGATTTTGTTTGGCTTATATGAAACATGGCCACTTCCAGGTCCAAACCCCTTTTCAGCTGGTTATGCTGTTAACTTGAGTTTAAAATGTACTTGTAAAATAACAATAATAATATAAAACAACCTATGCAGGTCAACTACTTACAGGCTTATTAATTAACACTTGGGTCTTGATTAGCAAATAATTACATCTTTAACAGTGTAATTAGATTACTGTACTAATTACTCTCTCTAAAAAGTATTGCATTACATATTACTAATTACTTTCTAAATCCCATATCAACCCCAACCAGTTAAACAATACAAGAATAGACATGAAACTGCTCTTGTAATTCTTTCAAATAAATTATATAAAATTGTATAAATTAAATTTAAAGGGAGAAGATTGCATTAAAGAAAATCATTTTAACGTTATTAGTTGATGTTAAAAATCAGCCGTTGTTTTATATAGAATTGTTCAATTATCACAGTATTTAATGCAATTACATCAGAAGTAACTGTAAATACATTACAGAAAAAATAAGAGTAATCCCTAATACTTTTTCAAGGGAAAAGTTATTAAATTAACACTGGTCTCAATGTGTCTCTAAAAAATACTTTATTGCTGTGCTATATGGAAATATAACCCACTTCTGTGATGCTAATGGCACACAGTCTTAAATCTTCAACTCGTGTGATTAGTGTCTGAGATTGGGGGGGCACTCTGGGTTCGGGACAAATTCCAAATTCCCCTCAGACAGCACGCCAAATACACATAAAGCTTAACTCTATATATGTAAGAATGTACTTGTGAAAGTAATTTTGCATTTTCATTCAGGCCGTTTGCAATTTTTTCATGCATTTGTCTGAACAGACATATCCCATGGAAAAATCTAACTGAATTTTTACGCCGCACATATGTGTTGGTGTGAACAGGCCTGGTCAATGCTGACGTCAATGGTACATGAGGAGTGAACTGTGTACATATATGGCCTGAAAAACAAGATGCATTTACAGTTAGCCAAATTGCATTTTGTATATATCCTATATCCTATCCTTTCTTTCTATGGTTGGTATTTTAATGATCAGACATCTTTCTTTAGCTGTTTAGAAGTCACCATGAAATTGAAACTGACTGTTTTTACTATAAACGATTTATACATGCACATAATTTTTTTTAAATGAATGTGACTGTTATCTTTAATCAAAAACATTAAATTCTCCCTCACAAAGACATCTCTTTTCCCTGATGACGTGAGCACTGACGTAAAAATCCTGCCCCTCCAGCAACCCATTACACACATGAGATCACAGCAATTAGCAAATGACAATAATCCAATCAATTACTGATGGACAAAATCAATTCCTCAATTCTCATTCAAGAATCCATTTTTACAGATATATAGACTATGCCACAATAGAGAAGAAAAACGAGGAAATTCTGCGGCTTAAACCAATGCAGTGAGTGGTCAAGTGTAAATACCCACCTTACATCACAGAGATTGCACTACAGCACTAATTTGTAAATATACACAGACATCAATGGATGTTTCTCTATGGACTGATACTAGGTGGCCTGTAGCATTCACAAAGCTTTTGCTGAGAGAGGCAATACATTATTGATAATCCAGCCAGTGGATACAGTTGCTCTTTTCACAGGAAACACTAACATCCATAAACAGGAGCACTAAAGTGATTCAAAGCAAAATCTGATTGCAGGTAAAGAGGAGTGGACACACTTGGCCTCAGTTTGCTAGTGAAACTCCACTCAGCAAGTGAAGGGCAGTTTGTGTGACACGACTGTGGTGTTTTAATGAAGGTCTGTGGAGTATCTGTATACACTGAAGAGCACAGCGTCTGTGAGCGTGTGCTCCAGGGCCCAGTTATCTCCTCTCTCTTTTTCTCTCCCTTTCCCTAACTGCCTTTGGTACCACACTCTGATACTGCCACTTCCACTGAACCATTCAGCCAAAGCCGCACACACACACACACCCTCTATTCTGACAGTACACTCTAAATCTCAAACACACGCAGACAAAATACAGCAGTCTTTACAGGCGTGTTGGATATAGGTGCAGGAGATGAGAGGGAAAAAGAAAAGGATCCGGTTTTATGAGTCAACAACAGAAGTAGAACAGGAGAGAGATAAAAGACAAGCGAGGAACCATTTAAATATTGGGACGATGACAGTCACAACGTAATGAGGGCCTCAACCTGACAGCTGGCGTCTCACGAAACTCCCAGCGATATCAGTCATTCTCCATATTTATAGCATTCCATTAGACTAATAAGTGGTTGTAAATTAAACTACTATCAATTTGAATATTTTTCATGCTTCAGTATTTCACGGTGTAAACTACAGCAGTCAAGATGAATAAAGTTGGGTAATGGCACGGCTCCCCTGCTGCTCTATTTGTTTGTATTTAATCTGTTATCTGTGACATGTGTAATGGCCCAGCATACAAACAACCTGCTGCCAAACACAACACCTCTTCTGTTAGACTAGGATGAAATACATCATGCAAAGCATATCGTTAAAAAACATATAAATAATAATGCCTCTCACTAAGACTATGATCTTGCAATTCATCTCAATGCCACAAGCAAAAAATAATAATAATTTGCTCACTCTCCTTAACACCACCTCAAATAAATACAGCACACTTGAACACTTGAGAAGGTTGAAAATATTTACAGTAATTAGTCAATAAATATACATATGCTGTACATCATGTATCGTTGTAAGCACAATAATGTTTACAGACTGTGTGCTTTGACTCTCCACACATACAATTAAACATGCTGTGGATATTATTTAAAGCTGATTAGTGATTTCATTTACAGTGATTCTTGCACAAAACATCATTGACTGAAGGTGTGAATACAAGCGCATGTGCTCCAGTTTGAATTCTGCCATGGAAACGTGCAATTCCCTTCCTCTATTATAACCTACACGCTAAGATCTATAAATAGGTAAACCGACATTTATTGGGAAGTCAGATAATCATTTCATACAATTTTAATGAGTTTGTCTGTGTAAATATTCACTTTGACCAGACAGCAGGCAGTTTCTGATTCAGCACACACACATATGCGCAAGCTGAATGGGTTTTTAGTGTCTTCGGGGATATCTCCCTGGCAGTGCAGATCCGTATCAGATCACTATCAGCAACAAAGAGCCTCTCTCTGTCTCTCCCTCGCTCACGCTGTCCCGAGGTGAGCTTAGAGAGCGTATGACCTGGCTTTGTTAGTAGCCTACCAACCCCACGTGTGCTGTTTTCAAAGCGTTCAGCCAAAGGTTTACCTCTGTTACGGCTCTGCTCTCTGCTATGTTCAACAATAGCAACGTCAGCATCAGGTAGAACCAGAGAGCATCATTACAGTAAATCAATCCCCCTTCTCTCATATGGGTATAAAATGACTAGGACAAACCAGGAAAACTGCAGCACAGAGAGATCCAAGACCGATCGTATAAGTTTGCACCTCTGATTGAGGGTTTATGCCGATCAGATAAAAGACGAATACAAAACGGTGGGGTGCGATTGCCACTGCATCACAAGATAGAGAGACATAAAGAGAGACCACATCATCATGCTGTTGTCTTACCTGTGCGTTTGGATCTGCAGGAAGCGGTCTTGAAGTTCTCTCGGAGGAATGAATGAAAGAGTGTCTCTTTCTCTCCCTTTATTCTTTTCTTCTCTCTCTTGCTTCCTCTGTGTGTCGGCTCTCAACCTGCTGCTGATGTCTGGTGCAGCACACACCCACACATTCATATACACACACACACACACACACACACACACACACACACACACACACACACACACACACACACACAAACTCCAATACAGTCATTGGAGGATTTAAGAACAATCGGGGTGCTGCAAGCTGATTGGGGGGGCTCTGGAGCAGACGAATGAACGGCCATTCTGGAAGGACTATCAATAGGGAGACTCCAGGGGGTGTTGTCTCTGTGTACATGAGCAAACATCTGTTTAAGAGCAAGCCAAACTGGACACGATGATCTCTTAGGATCTAATTTTGTGAATATGCATGCATTTACATGCGCTCACTCAATATGAAAATTAATGGATTTAATAATCCTACGTGTGCATTTTCTCACAAGACCCAAGTTCAATGGCAGACTGTACACATGGCTTTAGTTTTGACACAACAATTGAGGTAATTTCATACCTCAGATAATCATAGTCATCACTCAGAGTCCCTGAGGAGAGATATTTTGCACAGAGTGAGAGACTGATTTTTTATTATTATTGTTTGCAATCATATATATATATATATATATATATATATATATATATATATATATATATATATACATATATATATATATATATATATATATATATATATATACATATATATATATACATATATATATATATATATATATATATACATATATATATATATATATATATATATATACATATATATATATATATATATATATATATATATATATATATATATATATACATATATATATATATATATATATATATATATATATATATATATATATATATATATATATATATATATATATATATAATCATATATATTTGTTTTTTAACTTGAAACCAATCTGTTTTGGTCTCTGCGTTTGTATATCTCTCTATATAGCCTATATCTTGCTTCCTTTCTCTCTCTCTCCAGGCACCATATGGACTGGGTCTATGTTCCTGTTCCCAGCAGTTCCCCCCCATCCTGATAATTCTGGCACTGAGCGGATTAATCTGTTTCCATAACATTCATTCTGGCCCTGTCTCATTGTTTGCCATGATGAATGCTTGTATCAAGTTTCTGGAAGATGAGCATTTGGGACAATAATAGCTATACTTAGTTATACAGTAAGGTCTTCTCGCGTAATTGATTTGAAGGTGTTCATTCAGATGTGAAATTGAATCGTCCCCTTGTAAAGTGCAAAAGCCGCTCAAGTCTGGAGGATTTCTATGACTTTCACATGGGTCATGTGGAGAGATGAGCTCTCTCTCTCTCTCTCTCTCTCTCTCTCTCTCTCTCTCTCTCTCTCTCTCTATCTCTCTCTCTCTCTCTCTCTCTCTCTCTCTCTCTCTCTCTCTCTCTCTCTCTCTCTCTCTCTCTCTCTCTCTCTCTCTCTCTCTCTCTCTCTCCTCCTCCTCCTGTGACTCAGTGCTGCTTGAAATGAGCATCTGAAGAAAACAGGTTGCTCAAACCCCTCCACAAGCAGACCCATCCGTGAAGACTAAACTGAAATGCTATTATGATGAAAGACTCCTTTCTAAACTTCAGTCGCAGGCACTTTAAAGCTCCTTGGCCATCATGGCTGCCTGGTCTGAGCTCTTAATTGAACTATTTCACTGCAACAGGTGTTTATACAGCGATACCATTCTAGCTGTCAAATGCACAGTTCATTCACCCTGATCCAGTTTTATCTGTGAGCTACACTGACAATAATGCAAAACTGTCATAATGATTTGTTTTAATTAAATCAGTAAATATCTCTTGGTCAAATCCAAGCAAAGCTCTTTAATACTCAACCATACTTCTTACGTGCCTGATGTCTTTGATGCCCTGCTTTGAGGAATGGCAGTTATTTTTAGATCAGACACTCCCTCTAAAGACAAAGTCACATTTTGGAATACAGGCCTTGAAAGATTGGTAAGAGTAAACATATTCAGCTGCAAAGGAAGGGCTCAAGCAAAAGACTCAAGTTGAGCTCTAAGTTCCCACCTGGACTACTTAAAGTTAAATCTGAAGGTGGATTTGGAAGGGTGCAGAAGATTTGTCATAGGAGTGAGGTAAACAACACAAAGCACTTCCATAATGCTTAATAGCGCTCCCATGCAGAGCTGTTGCCAGTACACACAAACTGGGGGGCCATTCATAATTCTTGAGAATCTTAATAATGGCTCTTTATCACAGGTCTTACAAGAATAATACATAAACTGAATAAAATAAAATACTAAATTTATTATTACTTATAATTGTCAAATAAAAAATATTATTATTATTGTACATTATTTCCTTTTTTTATTACATTGTAAGTTAAAGTTTGATATTCATATAACGATTCTAAAGCTGATAAATTACAAAAATAAATAACATGACTTCCTACTTCTCACTGGACAAAATACCTTACACAAAACAAAATGTCATGAGGAGCTATGTACCACCTTTTGGTTCACAAGGTGACTCCTAGAGCAAGTTGTAATCGGTTTAATCAAGAGGAAAACTGTTGTTTTGCTTATTAGCATAGCTAGCAGTACATGAGCATGGCAGCCAGGGGAAGTTAACTGAGCAACATGAAATCAGTAAAACATCCCTTCAATTTCACGCTCAGACCATGACAAGCTGCTCTGGAAGGAGAGGTGCCAAACCTCATGCCTCAAGGCAGCAATCCGTGACAAAAAAAAATGTGTCTGTGCATTTGTGTTTCTGTATCATGTAGGGACTGAGTGACAGAGAGGGAATTTTCCTTGACAGATCTCTCCAGTTACGGGGATTAGATGGAACAAATTTCCTGAGCTCCAGTTTCCCACCATCCTCTCTCTGACACCGCTCCTTTTTCTTGATCTCCTTAAAATAACACCTTTAAAGAGAGAGGGAATGACAGAGATAGCGTGCAAGAAAGAAATAGAATAAATAGATGTCCACAAGCTTAATCTACAGTCCACCAAAACTCTCACCTCACCCAATCTCTATCTCTCCCCGTTTCTTTCTCACCCCATCAGTTTATCACTTCAAGCAGGGTGACTGTGTGTCTTATTGAGTGTTTGTGCCCCGTCGGATGGTTTCTGCTGTGTGGAATTTTCTTTGTCTGTCAGGGGGAATGTTATTTTTCCGACTGATTTATTTTATTTGGTTTGGTTATTTGGTTATTTATACATCTTTACCTGAAGGAATTGTGAACAAACTTTACAGGTTGCAGAATAGGAAGAAAAAAAAAACTTTCACCAATACATCATTTAATAAAGCAAGGCCCCTTGGGTGTCCCTAGAACCTAGTTTGAAAACCCCGGTTATATAGAGCACCTGAAAACGAGCTCTAAATCTAACCACACTTATTTACATGAAAATTCATGAAAAGACCATGATTTTAGTGTAGTCTGGTACTGTTTATATTTCTAAGGTCCAGTAAATATGGATCAAAGTGTATTAGACACAAGCTTTTGTGATGTAAGATGGTTCATAGGCTCCATCTGTCTAGAAACAAATTGTCTAAAATGTATCCAGGATCAGACTCAACAACGTGCCTCAGATGTGGTCAGGAACTAGCAGACCTGAGTCACATGTTCTGGGGATGCCCTAGATTAACAAAATTCTGGACAGACATTTTCAGAACGTTACGATTTATATGCAACAAAGATCTTGATCCCAATCCTCTGACTTCAATCTTCGGTGTAGTGCCAGAAGAAATGCAGCTAACAACCAATCAGATAGAGCTCATAGCCTTCTCCACATTATTGGCTAGACGCCTGATTCTTCTCAGTTGGCTAGTAGTTATAACATACACCAACTGGTGCTACTTGGACACGTCATCAGTGAAGAACCCGGGGTCAGCAGGTGTTTCGGGTCTTTAATCAACAGACACCCTCGCCTGGGCGACCCTGCCGGGGGTGATCAGTCCCCGGCCTGTGTCCAAGTGGCGTGCTTCTCCATATACATATGGAGCAGCTTCTCCACGGATGTAGCTATTCCACTCCGCGTGCTACTCCACGGATCCTCCCTCCGGATCCACAGCCATCGTGAGGCTTTTTCGGCAGCCTCAGAGATGTTATTTATGGCCCGTCTGCACAGTTGTCCTTTAACTCCAAGGAATTTGAGTGTTCTGAGCAATGACTGTCCAGCAAAGCCCTTGCAACCAACCTCCACTGGCTCACTACGTGCTTTCCAGCCGTCGCTCCTACAATCCTCCACCAGTTCCACATACTTGGCTCTCTTGCGCTCATTTGCCTCCTCCAATCTGTCTGCTCAGGGCACAGTAAGCTCCACTATGACCACCTGCCTGGTCAACTCCGATGTTATCACCACGTCTGGGCGGAGTGAAATGGCCGTGATGTGATTCGGGAACTTAAGCTGCCTTCCCAGGTCCACTTGAAGGTGCCAGTCTCCAGAGATGTATAAAGTAGAGATACAGACTTGAGTAAAAGTACAAGTGCTCTATCAAAAAAGTGACTTGAGTAGAAGTTGAAGTGCTCTTTAAGCACCATACTTAAGTGGAAGTACTAAAGTATTCAAAAAAATTTGTACTTAAGTACTGCAAGTAGTTTTTTTTTTTAATTTACTACTCAAGTACTGAAAGTAAAAGTACAAGTATTGTATTATGTAGTAAAGCATCTCACCCTTCCCTGCTTGTGCCTTTTTTCTCCACAGCTTATTAGGTATTTATCTGCATGTTACAGCGATATCTGAAAGCTTTGTTTATGTCAGGGAGTCCCTGGGATGTCACATGATATGGCTCTTCTTCATGTGTTCCATATATGGACTAAATGTGCACAGGGCGCCCTCAGGCTGCCAGTATGGATTGAAAACACAGTATATCAGAGTATCCAACGCTCATAATGATTACATCAGCACATTTTGGGTATAAATTCAATAAATATTTTTCCTCTCTATAGAAATCTGACGTAAACCTATGAAAATCTATCAAAATTTGTAAAAAACTGCACGAGCTAAAAGCCTGAGGGACGTTGTTTGGTCAAGAGCTTTTATGACGACTACACAGGAGTTTTTTTTAAAAAATGGGAGCAAAAAACAAAAACAAAGAATGATTCAGTGCGTCGGCATCCTCGCACATTCTATATGAATTGTCTTTCACTCCGACAAATGAAAACATGGACTCTAAGTAGGGCCAGGGGTCTCCTTCCTTACCGCCACGATCACTCGAAGTTGAAGGTGGTGTTTCTGGTTTTTCCATCTCGAAACAAACTAACAAATCTCAAGTGTTCTCAATGGAGGCAGGCAGCAGAGCGAAAGGCAAAACGGGAGTCTTCTTGATCGCTTGATTCGCTCAATGATGAGCCAGCTTCATCAAACCTGGTGACAGAGCCATCTACCGCTCTGGCAGTGATTATGTGGGTTTGGAATGATTCGTAACATTTTTATAATTGTAACGAGTAACGATGCAGCACATAAAAAATGTATCGGAGTAAAAGTATTAAACTCATCGAAAATATGTACTGAAGTAAAAGTGGAAGTAGGAGAAAAAAATAATACTCTAGTAGAGTACAGATACAGCCTTTTAGTACAGTACAGTAGTGAAGTAGTTCTACTTCGTTACTATACATCTCTGCCAGTCTCTTGCATTGGCGAGGAGCCCACCTGGGGAGCGTGGCTGCTGATGTCCCTTCTCCCCAGCTCTGACAAAGGAGATGGTATGCTTGAAGGGATGCTGACTCTTACTGCTCTGAATTGCTGGGGTGATTGTATCTGATAGGACCTGGTCATGTCGTCAGCAATACCGCCCATCCCCCAAAGCCTTTGGACAGCAGCTGAGAATATGCTCCACTCCTTTGGCATGCTGGTGAATCTACCAAGCCCCAGCGGTGTAGGTTGGATGGGCTGGGTAGAAGATCGTACACCGAACTGATGAGGAACTTGCTGCGCAGTGGTTCAGAGCTACACAACTCTGCCCAGATGATCTTGCACTGCTTGGCCTTCTCCCACCTAGTCCAGGCGCCTTGCTGTTTCATACCAACCATCTTGGTCAGGCGGTTTTCCTCCACCTCCGCCCGCACCTTGTCCTGCACCAACTGACGCTTCTCCCTCCCTCTTACTTTGTCATAGCGTGGCTTAGGAAAACTACCCAGGCCTGCACGCCCCACCGCCACGCTGCCATGCCTCAGCCGTGCCTCCGCTCTGTCCACCGCTTCCTGAGCCTGCCACTTCCTTCCCGTCTTAAAGCAGATTCCAGCTGAGGAGACTTTGGCATCGGAGGAATCTCGGTACATCAAGACCTCCCGGGCGCGTGTGACTTTGAACTCCTTGGACAAGCTGCTGATGGAAATCTGCAGCTTGGTGGAATGGCCATAGAGGGCGATGTTACTAAGAGACTGTGGGAGCACTAACCACCTCCTGTGAAACTGATTGATGGTTCTCTCCAGTGCTTCTACCGGTGTCATGGGTACCTCGTATACGAGAAGGGGCCAAAGAAGCCTCGGCAGGATTCCATGCTGGTACATCCAGGTTTTGTACTTTCCTGGAAGCCCCGACTTGTCGACTGCAGTGAGCCAGTTCTTCACGTTGTCTCTGGTTTGTTGGAGAGCGGTTGTGTCCTTCATGGAGCTGTCAAAGATCTTCCCCAAGCTCTTGACTGGTCTTTCTGTTACTGATGGAATCTGTGACCCCTCCAAGATAAAGCGGAACCGATCGGTCACTTTGGCGTTTTTTGGGACCAGGGACCTGGACTTGGCTGTCTTAAAACCTATCCTTGCCCATAGGATGAGGCGTTGGAGCCCCTGAAGAAGCCATCTGCACCCCGGGACTGAAGCTGCTGTCACGGTAAGGTCATCCATGAAGTCTCTTATGGGTGGCTGCCGAGTACCAGATCTAGACATGGGACCTCTACATTCCACCTCTGCTGATTTGACAATCATGTTCATGGCTAGAGCGAAGAGTGGTACCGAGATTGTACAGCAGGTAATAATACCCTTCTCTAGCCGTTGCCAGGCAGATGTTACCATTCCTAGTGAAACTCTCAATCTGAAACTGGTGTAGTAGTCCAGAATGAGGTTGTGGACCGTCTCTGGCACATGATGTCTTGTCAGTGCTTCTTTGACCAGCTTGTAGGGAATTGACCCATAGGCGCTGGTAAGATCCAGCCAGAGTACAGCAAGGTCTCCTCTGGTCTCCTTTGCCTCCCGGATACACTGGCCAGTGGCAGTGGTTCCGGGCATGGCTCCTACTCCGTCTGACCAGATTCTGCAACCAGCACTCCAGAGACTGAGGTACCGGCTACTGCCCCTGTACATTGCTGCATTCGCCCCCCCTTAAAGCAGGCCATCTTTGTCTGATGGATCTTCAGACCTGTTGGGTTTTTGCAAACCTTGCCTCAGATACATATTGTGCTCATTGTCGGTTGTCCGTTTGCTTGGGTCATAGCCTGAAAGACTGTCCGATTGGGATTCTCACTCTCCCACCTCTCGGGAATCCCTGGGGGTATTTTTCGGACGGGTTTTTCGTAGCTTGCTTGGGTTGCTTCGGGCTGCTAACCCTTACTGCCCCGGGTGCCGTCTTTCCACGCTGTCAGCTGTCACTCCAGCCTTTGCCATACTATTCATGGGCGTCATCCGGTCTTTCCAAGAAGTCACTGGCTGAGCCAGAAGTGAAAGTTCTAACATACACTTACTGGTGCTACTTGGACACGTCATCAGTGAAGAACAAGAATAATTATGTTTATTTTGTTATAGGGGTGTGTCTGTTTATGTGTCAGGATGTGGAATATGTATGTAGGTCTGGAATTAATGTTGTATGTGTCTCTGTGTGGTAGTGATTGTTGCATAACAAGGAAAGTAATAAACATATTTGTATAATAAATATGGATCAAAGTGCAATCAATAATGGAGAATATTATTGAGTACACATTACCGTCTTAAACACTCACATGGATTATTTTCATTGTGTTTATTATGATTTGGATTGTTCACAGAAATGTGTATACATCTCACAATCAGAATTACTGATGCTATAGATCAGAGCAAAGACACACCTCCCACTAGGCCAGGAAATCTTATTGATGTGTTCATGGGGAGTACTAAAAAAAGTGCCCTCCAAAAAATCTAATCAATGTCTTCCTAGCCAAAGAGAAATGAATAGAGAAGGAGACTTAGGGGAGTCACGATTGTTATGAGCATTTGTTTGAGTCTTGATCTGGTGTTCTCACTGATAAACCGCCATCTGCCACAAAGTGAGAGACAGAGGGAGAGCGAGCAAGAGAGCGCAAAAGATCAGAGAGAGAGGGAGGTAGCTTATCCAGTCCCCAGGGGGACTTCTCAAACCCATTCTCACCTCCTGAGGAGCAGATGGGGGAGGAAGAGGGACAGTATTGGATGAACTGGAACACACTGTTGTCTAGGAGGAGCTGCTAAAGACACGGCAGAGGATAATTGAGAACCATGGATGATATTCTGTGATATTTGCTCTTTTTAAGGAGAAGCAAATGAAAAAGAGAATGTGCTCTTTGTATATAAAAATCTGTGGTGTGTGTTCATTAATATTCTGGAGAGTAAATAGGTCATGAAATTTTGTGTGCACATTTCATCATCTGACCTATTTTTGTCAGTAATTTGTTCATTACTCTAAAACATTTTCAAATCAAAGCATTAAATCAAAACTACAGTATCCTGCTTCTCAGTTTCTTTCCACACTTATTAATAGGAAGAATAATTATTCCATCATTATAAAATGAAATTTGTACAATTATTCAGAATGCCATAACAAAGAGTCCCTTTCACCAGCACACTCATTAAAAACTTAAAGGAATAGTTCACCCAAAAAATAAAAATCCTGACATCATTTACTGTTGTTCCAAACCTGTATTCATTTCTTTCTTTTGTGGAACATACAAGACAATATTTTGAGAAATGTCTCAAAATAGTTTTTATGTCCATACAGTGGAAGTCAATGGTACCCAAAATGACATGGTTTTCTTCAAAATATCTTCTTTTATGTTCCGCAGATGAAAGAAAGTCATACAGGTTTGCAATAACGTGAAGGTGAGTAAATGACATTTTTGTGTGTACTCCCCTTTCACAACATCATTACACAGGGATCACTCAAACGTGGAGGATATTGTGTTTATTGATTAAAATTTCCCAGATGGTGTTCATAATATTGGGCTTAGGTTAGGTCAGCTGTTTAACATTGTGAGTGATGTGAGTTTAGACAAGGAAATCCCTCTTTTACTACCAACATTAGTTGGTAAGATGATATCATCCCATCTGTAAATGTAAGATATATCACTTTGAAGAGAGAATTCATCTCTCATCACTCCTGTAAGTGTGCTGTTGCTAAGAGACCAGCAGTCTGCCACATACCACCTCATGCATCCCCCGCGTGCATTTGTTTCACACCCTCTGCCAGGAGAGGGAACTGTACCTTTCTTTCGCACAACACACAGAATCTCGTCTTATAGACTAATCATACCTTTCAACCTAATTCAGCAGGACATGGTGACCCTTAAGTGACCTCAAAGTAATTAAAAAATTTAAGTTTCTGAAATTTCCTCAGAACTATGAGGAACTATGTTTTTCACACAGTGCATAATACCTGCCTCATACTCTGTTGTGTGCTATTCTGATGAAACATCATCTAAACACAACCTTAACTCCCCATGTCGGATGGTGTGTGAATTTTAACAAAACGTGTCAAAATACTACAGTGGATTTAAGTGTAGTTTTCTGTCACTGCTGGGGCCGAGAACACCCACCACTCCGGAGGAGCTACACCAAAGTACACCAACGAGGCCAGACAACGACGTGATATAAAAGCTTGATTCTTTTTATTAAATGTAAAAACTTTAAGAAAATGTCACTGACGCAGGACTCCTCATAGGAGCCGCTTGTTAAAACAGGGTCAAAGGAGTATCCAATGAAGGAAGACACAGGCCAGCCGGCAGTTGGTCATCTCCTTGTACAGAATAGCAGTGTGGAGGAACGAGGGCGTTAGCTTTCAGGTAAGTAGCGGCAGACAGTGGACTTTCTCGTTTCACAGGACAGCAATGGCAGAATGCAGCGGCGTATGACAGGATCTCTCTGTTCACAGAACAGCAATGGTGAGTACAGAATCCAGCAGGTAATATCTGAGTCTTCTCTTACCACAGAACAGTAACGGCAGAATGCAGCGGCGGATGACAGGATCTCTTTATTCACAGAACAGCGATGGTGAGTACGGAATCCAGCAGTTAATAACTGAGTCTTCTCTTCCCATAGGACAGTAATGGCAGCATGCAGCGGCGGATGACATGATCTCTCTGTTCACAAAACAGCAATGGTGAGTACAGAATCCAGCAGTTAATAACTGAGTCTTCTCTTACCACAGGACAGCAATGGCAGCCTGCAGCGGTGGATGACAGGATCTCTCTGTTCACAGAATAGCAATGGTTAGTATGGAATCCAGCAGTTAATAACTGAGTCTTCTCTTACCACAGGACAGCAATGGCAGAATGCAGCGGCGGATGACAGGATCTCTCTGTTCACAGAACACCAATGGTGAGTACGGAATCCAGCAGTTAATAACTGAGTCTTCTCTTACCACAGGACAGTAATGGCAGAATGCAGCGGCGGATGACAGGATCTCTCTGTTCACAGAACAGCAGTGGTGAGTACGGAATCCAGCAGTTAATAACTGAGTCTTCTCTTCCCATAGGACAGTAATGGCAGCATGCAGCGGCGGATGACATGATCTCTCTGTTCACAAAACAGCAATGGTGAGTACAGAATCCAGCAGTTAATAACTGAGTCTTCTCTTACCACAGGACAGCAATGGCAGCCTGCAGCGGTGGATGACAGGATCTCTCTGTTCACAGAATAGCAATGGTGAGTATGGAATCCAGCAGTTAATAACTGAGTCTTCTCTTACCACAGGACAGCAATGGCAGAATGCAGCGGCGGATGACAGGATCTCTCTGTTCACAGAACACCAATGGTGAGTACGGAATCCTGCAGTTAATAACTGAGTCTTCTCTTCCCACAGGACAGTAATGGCAGCATGCAGCGGCGGATGACATGATCACTCTGTTCACAGAACAGCAATGGTGAGTACAGAATCCAGCAGTTAATAACTGAGTCTTCTCTTACCACAGGACAGCAATGGCAGAATGCAGCGGCGAATGACAGGATCACTCTGTTCACAGAACAGAGGATAGTACGGGGATAGTACGGAGTGGTATGGGTCTTCCTGCACCCATAAAGTTGACACAGTTCCCGGATCATTTGGGACTCAAAGTTAGGCCCCTGGTCAGAGTGGAGGATTTCAGGGCACCCAAATGGCTGAAACACTGCCCTCCAAAGGGCACTTGCTGTGGTGGTAGCCGCCTGGTACAAAGTCGGAATTGCCCACGCATACTTTGTGAAGAGATCCGTTACTACCAAAATATTTTGATACCGATCCATCGGCCGACTCAGCGTCAGAAAATCCATAGCCACCATATGCAAAGGGACCCTGGGCCGCACCGGAACCAGAGGCGCTCTCACTTCTCTTCTGGCCTTAAACAGTGTACATCGAGGGCACTCCTGCACATATGACCCCACAGACACCTCCATCCCAACCCAATAGAAATGTCTTCGCAGCAAGGACACGGTTCTCTCCTTCCCCTGATGTCCCAATTGGCCATGATATGCCTGGAGCAAGGGCCAAATCTGAGCTTTCGGCACCACCACCTGACACACGGTCTCACAGGTCGTTGGGTCCTGGATAGTACGACAAACCACACCATCCCGCAAACACAGCTGCTTCCAGTGCCCTACGAGTTTCCTCACCGTCTGGGTCTGGGCGTGCCTTTCTTCCGCCCCCGGGAGTATACCTCGCTCCAAGTGAGTTTGCAGAACTACCAGTCCTTCGTCGTCCTCCTGTCGCTCTCTCCACCGTCGTGGGTCCCATCCCCAACTGCCCGGGACATCCTCCCGCTTTGCTCTAGGAGCCTCGATCACTCCCACCATCAGCCCTTCTTCTGGTCCCGCTACTGACTGCTCCTTGGTTCTCGCCACAGGTAACCGGGACAGGACATCTGCGTTAACATGCTCGCGGCCTGGCCGATACTGTAACTGATAATCAAAGTTGGCAAGTTGGGCCACCCACCTCTGCTCTATCGCAGTTAATTCAGCGGTTTCGCGATCTTAGAGAAATCCTTAATTAAGCGCCGATAGTATCCCACAAATCCCAAGAAGGTCCTCACTTGCCTCACTGTTCTAGGGGGATCCCAGTTTTGCACGGTGGAAACTTTATCGGGGTCCACAGCAACTCCCGCAGCCCCCACCCGATGGCCCAAGAACTTTACTTCCTTACGAAGGAGCTGACATTTCCCAGGCTGGAGCTTCAATCCATACTTCTCCATAGCTCGGAATACTTGCTGTAGATGTAACAAATGGGAATTGAAGTCAGGTGAGTATACAATCACGTCATCCAGATAGACCAGAGTGGAGTCCACTAATTGCCCTCCCAGGCACCGCTGCATCAGACGTCGAAACGTGGCGGGGGCATTGCAGAGTCCAAAGGGCATCCGATCCCATTCAAACAGTCCAAAGGGCATGGTAAATGCTGTCTTTTCCCGGTCCCCTTCCTCCAACTGTACCTGCCAGTATCCACTTGCAAGATCAAGGGTAGAATACCAGGCGGCATGTGTTAGACTAGTCAATGAATCCTCAATCCTAGGTAAGGGAAACGCATCCTTCTTGGTAACCTGATTTAGCTTCCGGTAATCTACGCAGAACCTCCAAGCGCCGGTTTTCTTGCGTACCAACACAATCGGGGCTGCCCATGGACTGCTGCTCTCCCGGATTATCCCCTGTTCCAGCATCCCCCTCAACAAGGTACGGATCTCGGAGTACAAGGTGGGGGGAACGGGACTGTACCACTCTCGACTAGGTGCTGCGTCCCCAGTAGGTATCAAGTGCTTCACCACATCCGTACATCCATAATCCTCTTCATGGGTGGAAAAGACGTGCTGCCATTTGGCCAAGAATTTCTGGAGTTGGTACGCCTGCTCTTCTCCCAGTCCTTCCCCTGGCAACGACTCCCCCCGGAGGTGTACCGGCATTCCTGTTTCGGAGGGACCGGACCAAGGCTCGCCCGAAGTCAGGGCCACTTCAATCACTGTTGCACTCACTCGACAGAAGCGGACCTCTTGCTCCTCCCTCACCTGATGAGGACCCACCGGAGTAATTCGTGCCAACCGTTGGTGACGGTACAGGTGGACGGGGTACGAGCTCACATTCCTCACCTGCACTGAGACTCGGCCCCGACGGGCCACGGCCAGTCCTCGTGCCACCTCCACACTCTGGCATTCCCAGTGGGGCTCCACCAAGACCCAATCTTCTGGAGCATAAGTCAGAGCAGGAAGACGAACCCAGACAACCGCCTCACTTCGGGCCGGGACAGAGAGGGCATACCGACGGCCTGTATCTTCACGGTCCCTTTGAGAACTCGCCACCTGTACTCGCTGGCAATCCGTGACAATGCGCTCCCATTCCCGCTTCTCGGCCAAAGGGGTGGTGCGACGTGATCCCACACGAAACAGTTCCTCCCAACACTCCATGATCATGTTTATCCCCAGCAGGGCTCGATGTGCCCCCAGTCAGGAGTCTCGGACGACTACAATTCCCCTCTGGGGTACCACAGTTCCGTGGATCTCCGTGGATATTTTAGAATTTAATTAGATAAATATGTCAGAATTGTGTTTCATGAAGCGCGCGTGTGCGACTTGTTGTGATAACAATTTTCACCATCTCAGAGCGGCTCGGTTCATTAAGCAGTTCGGTGCGCATTATTAACAAAAAAAAAACCTTAGATAAGGGAACGAGTATTGCGTAGCTATACGCTATGGGGAAAACTCAGTTTCTCCGAATACTGAAGCCTTTTGTATAATAACGCAGTGCTACTGCACAGCCATAACAGTGCAGAGACTACTCACACGCTATTGGCTGGCCAGTGGTAACTGCACAAACCTATGGCAGAGCGGCGTAACTGTGCGAACCAATCGGTGTAAAGCCCGCCGAGCTGAGGGTAGAGCCCGCCAGAATGGGCAGGGCATCCGCCTATAAAAGACGTTCGATTTCGCCATAGATTCAGGTTTATTGACTGAAGCGACGAACGCCAAGTCGTGTGCGTCAGTAACCGAGTCGTTCCCTTTCGAACGGTCAGTTGCATTGCGTAGCTATACGCTATGAGGAAACAATTCAATCATACCGTGCTATGTTAAGCGTAACAACATGTTCTATGACCCAAGTTGGGATGCTTGAACAAGGGTCCAAAGCTGCTCCAACTGTCTGTACTGGGCGGAGCGTTGCATATAAGTTCTCAAAGCCTGAACAGGGCAGAGTATGTGTAATTGTTGCTCGTCTTCCGATGTGGGAAGAGCAGAAAGTGTAATTACCTGTGCTTTGAACGGGGTTGAAAATGCTTTGGGCACGTAGCCGTGTCTTGGTTTGAGGATGACTTTAGAGTCGCCCGGACTAAACTTCAGACAGGAAGCTCTGACAGAGAGAGCTTGTAGGTCCCCCACTCGCTTGACTGATGCTAAGGCTAGCATTAATGCAGTTTTGAGCGAGAGCGGTTTTAATTCGGCCGATTGTAGCGGCTGGAATGGAGGCCCTTTGAGGGCCCTGAGGACCATTGATAGGACCCAGGAGGGCACTGTAGGGGGCGTGGAGGGTTAAGCCTCATTGCTCCCCTTAGGAAGCGGACAATCATGTCACTTTTCTCTATCGACTGGCCGGCCACCGGGGCATGGAAGGCTGATGGAGTAGGGCCCGCATCCAGCAGCTCTTGGAGAAATGAAAGTATCAGAGATACTTCACATAAAGTAGGGTTCTGGTTCCTGGTTGAGCATCAGCTGGAGAACACAGACCACTTAAGAGCATAGATGTGTCTCATAGGTGGAGCTCTAGCCACGATGATTGTGCTCATGGAGGGCCCATAGTTTGGGACGGGGGGGGCGGGCAAATTGTCCTGTTCGCCTGGGAAAGAACGTCTTCCCTCAGGGGTATTGGCCACGGGGCTGCTGTGAGCAGCTGAATCAATTCGGGGAACCAAGGCTGGTTCCACCAGAGGGGGGCTACAAGTAGGACTGTGTGTCTGCCCTCCCTGATCCTTTTTATGACCTTAGGGAGGAGCGTGACCGGAGGAAAAGCATACAGGGGAAGGCTGGGCCATTCGTGGGCCAGTGCATCCCTGTCCTTCGAGAAAAATATTGGGCAGTGAGAGTTATCTTCGGAGGTGGAGAGGTTGACCTCTGCCCTCCCGAAAACATCCAAGATCGTTTGAACCGTTTGGGGATGGAGGGTCCATTACCCTGGGGACACCTTGCCCCAGGACAGCTCTGGTTCATATCTGCTCCCTGGTTCAGTTTGCCCGGCACATGCATAGCTCTCAGTGAGCGCAGGTTGCTTTTTGCCCATAAGAGGAGACTTCTGGCAAGTTCGTATAGACGTCTTGACCTGTTGTCCATCTGGACCAGGACGTGGTGACCTGCCAGGTGTGGTAGAAAGGTTTTGAGGTCTAGCAAAACCGCCAACATTTCTAAGCAGTTGATATGTAAGCATCCCTATGTGCTCGTCCAAAAGCCGGAGGCTGCTTTGCCTTCGCACGGAGCACCCCGACCTGTGTTGGAGGCATCTGTCGTGACCACCATCCTTCTTGAGACTATCCCCAAGCTTACCCCTGACTCGAAGAGGCTGGGATTTATCCAAGGGGCCAGGGATCTGGTGCAGCCTTGGTCCACCCTGATATGAAGATGGCCTGAGCGCCATGCATGGGGAGGAACCTGTGGTTTCAGCCAGTACTGCAGGGGGCGCATTTAAAGCATACCCAGCGGAAGTACTGATGACTCAAAAGCCATGAGGCCTAGCATCCTCTGAAAAGTTCTGAGGGGGTGCTTGGTCCCCACTCTGAATGAGCTCGCGAGTCGCTGAATACCCAGAATGTGCTCGTCTGACAGCCACGCCTTCACTTGAGCCGAGTCTATACTGCACCCAGGAAGGAGATCATCTGACTGGGATGCAGAGAGTTCTTGGCTGTGTTTATTCGGAGTCCCAGGCATTCCAAACGGCTAAGGAGCACAGATCTGTGAGCGTTCAGTTCCACCTCCGACTTGGCCAGTCCTTGAGATAGTTCAAGATGCGCATTCCCTTCAGTCTCAAGGGGGAAAGTACTGCATCCATGCACTTCGTAAAAGTGCGCGGGGCCAGGGACAGCCCGAACGGCAGGACTATAGTCTGCTAAGCCACCCCTTCGAACGAGAATCTCAAAATAGGTCTGTGACGGGGGGTTATTTGGATATGAAAGTAAGCATCTTTCAGATCCACTGAGAAGAACCAATCCCCCGGGCAAACTAGCGCAAGGATTTGTTTTTAGGGTTAACATCTTAAAAGGCCGTTTCATAAGGGCTTTGTTCAGAGGTCTGAGATCTATGAGATAATCCAAAAGCCTATGGGAAAATCCTATTGGGTTTTTGTCGAGGGAACTAGCGTGATGCTAACTGCCGGTTGGCCTATAAAGTGACGTCATAACTGCACAAGGATGCCCTCCTGTAAGTTATCACACTCTGCAGCCACTCTGTATGCCTGTTTATTGTTTATTGTTAAAAGGATCCCCATTAGCTGTCACCAAAGTGAGACGAGCTAGTCTTCCTGGGGTCCACAAAAAAAGGGAAAAAAAAATCACATAACAATGATAATCTAAAAGCAATATAACATTGTAGACATCATTATAAACATCATCAGAAATTATTCAGAATAAATTATTACAGCACTATATTCATTATTACATTCATACAGTAAATATGTCCATTCCCTACTCACAATTTTAAATAGTGCATTCTCAGAAGGTACTTGAAAGAAACTTTGCCATTCATTTTACGTATATTCAGTGGGCAATTATTTAAATGATTGATGGCATGATAAATAACTGTTCTCTTTAAAGCATTTGATTTTGGACGTGGTAACATCATCTGGCCATCATCAGCTGACCTAGTCAAATGAGAATGAACCTGATCACACCAAACAATTTGGTTGAGGGTTGAAAAACGGGTTGAGAAGAAAAGACAGTGTTTCTGAAAAATGTAGTTTTACTGAAAACCAGCCTGTTCTCCACTGTTAACCATGAGAGTCGACAGTGCATACTGATAGTGTTTGTTCTGATGGGACAATGCAATACTAACCTGGCAGCTCTGTTTTGGACAGTTTGTAATTTCTTTAGTTGACCTTTAGATGTAGATGACCATACAGGGGCACAATAATCCAGGTGACATAAAATTAAAGATTTAGCCACGGTATGTGTAGGGACATAAGAAAGACATTTCTTCACCATAGAGATACCACAACCCATCTTCTTCACTATGATATCAATATGTTCCGCCCATGACAGCTGACTATCTAATATTGTGCCCAGTAAATTGACTTTATCTACATGTTATATAGGTTCCCCAGATAAGATCAAACTCATCTTTGGTGTAAATGACAGTTTATGACTCGATCCCAAAATAATTGATTTGGTTTTCGAGATTTTCAGCACCAACTTATTTTGTTTTATCCAATCAAAAACCATATTTAACTCAGCTGATAAAACATTGTCCAGTTCACTGACAGTTTTTGCAGCATAATACAATGTGGAATCATCAGCATACATTAGTTGATTTACACAAAACTGATGGTAAATCGTTTGTGAAGATGGAGTATAAAAGTGGTCCCAGGTAGCTCCCTTGCGGGACCCCACAGTCCAAGACCTTAGAGTGAGACCAGCTGCCAGTGTAATAAACCCGTTGCGTCCTACCTGTGAGATAACTCTTCATAAATTGGATGTGTTTGGACTAAATCCATAGCATTCCAGTTTACCAATGAGTAGATTGTGATCTATGACATCAAATGCTGCACTAAAATGAAGTAATACTGCACCAGTCATCTTTAAATTATCCATTTCCTTGAGCCAGTCATTTGTCAATATTGTAAGGGTGGAACAAATTGAATGGTTATGTCTATAAGCATGTTGGAAATCTGTGTTCAAGCAGTTACATTCAAAGTATTCCTGTATTTGTGAGTGCCCTATTCTCTCCATCAGTTTACTAAGAACTGGGAGAAAAGTTATACGTCTACTGTTCTTCCCAGTAAGTGCTAGTCTGTCATCTTTAGGATCTATCTAAGGGAATAATTTTACCTTCTTTCCATATAGTGGGAAAAACACCTTTCATTAAGCATGCATTTAATATTTTACATAACGCACCGCAAACATAGTCAGCTGCCAGGCCAAGTACTTTACTATCCAGCATGTCAGTACCTACTAAGCTGTATTCTGGCAAGGACTTCAACAACTTCCTTACTTCCCACTCCTCCACACTATTGAACTGGAAAGTGCAACTCTTATCTAACATCACATTATTTTTTTATGAGCTTTAGGTAATTAGAATCAGTATTGACCATATTCTGCCTTAGTGCATGGACCCTATTTATGAAGAAATCATTAAAATAATTCGCTATATCAGATGGTTTGATCAGAAACTTGCCTTCTGATTCTTCAAAGGAAGCCCCTCCAGTTGTCCGTCTCCCCATTATTTCATTAAGGGTTTTCCAGAGCTCTTGCTTTACAGCATTTATTCTTTGTGTAGGGACTGGGCTAAGAGGGTGAATCTGAATAACTAAATACATCCTAGCGAAAATCCCAAAGCCTTCAGGCCCAAAAAGCCTGGATGTAAATTAACATATACACACACACACACACACACACACACACACACACACACTCACAACCACACACGCATCCCCCACAAGTGAAGCCCGCTCAGGACAGAGCGTGGTGTCCAGTTACGAGACATTTTTATGACTGACTGGAATGTCCCAAAGAAGGATCCTAAAGAGAAAGAAACTTCTCTTTTTAAAAGACATTTAACCAGATATATTCAATGTGTTTTTATGTGTGTCCATTTGCCCATGCCACATTGGAATGACTATGATTTTATCGTAGCTTAAAGTGAATTATAAATACCTTCATTATGCATTTTTAAATATAACTGTCTATTCTCATAACTTGTACACATAGTTCTGGACACCTCCAGAATGCTTTCGGTGTGATCAATCAGAATACGTACAGTAATATCCAGTAAAATATAGTTTACTATGTTTTCCATCTTTGGAGTGAAAAGAGACCAAAACTAACATCACTGGAGTTCTTAGATAACAGCGTTTACGACCCAAAGGAATGTTCACAGAACTGTGGCTCTCTCTGAATTCTAACCAAGGAGGAGAAATGAATCCTGTATTCATATATATATATATGCTATTATATATCCATTTGAGAATTGTATGAACAATGTATCTAAGTTCCCTATTTCATGAGTTGCCTTTTTGTGGTTTGGTCCATGTTTCTCGACAACTCTAATGGGATAATGTTTCAAACTTTGCCAACTAATGTTTAACCAAATCCATTTGTGGCAAGTTTGGTCTCGATAAACTCCAATTTTCATTCCCCATTTGTTAATTGACATTACATTTTGCTAAACTTTGTGACACATTAGTATTATAAGAATTGTGAAGATTCTTCTCTTAAACACCCAATGAAACTAGAGATTTAATTGCCTGGTTAGAACACAAAGGATCATAAAAATTCCCTCCAAAGGGACAGCTCCTGATTGGACCCTCTTCCAAAAGAAGGCGGAAACGTCAGGTCTTCAAAAGGACTGAATACCAGTTTATCCCTCTCTTACTTCTCTTGTCCTCGTGTCATAATGTAACGTCTCGCCTCCGAGCGAGCTCTTCGCCTTTCTTTTATTTGTTTCTAGTTTAGTTTGTGTTTTTCAGTCTTAGATAAGCCTCCGTGTTGAATTCCAATCGTCGAGTGAAAAGAACACCGCATGACATATCTCTTCAGCAAATCCATCTACAGGGGACCTTCAAACGAGCGAGCGCTCGCTTTGAAGGAGAAACACACGCACGTGACCACGTGACGCGCCGGACCGAGAGAGGCACGCGCGTTTCTTCACCAGCCCTGCAAAGATGTAACGTTAACTCCGCGTGATTTCCCCGTAGAGATCTTTATTTCTTTTCTTTGTTAGTCAAAGTTTTGTTTTCCGTAGTCGACTCTGTTCACTTCCACGAAGTGAAACGAACTTAGCCGAACTATTTTCCTTTGGTAATGTTACCCCAAAGACTTTGAACCTCCGTTCAACACGCGCGCCAAGAAGCACGACGTGACGCTTCCTAAAGGACTCCGCTCGCACAGGAATGCCGCGACACAGAGAGACCCAGACATTTGTGCAAGTATATATCTTTATAGAGCTTCTAAGAAGCATTAAGATGATGTTTTCGTGTTGTTACAGACAGGTGACTGTCAGGGTGAATGTTGCCAATGCTCTCTCTCTCTCTCTCACTCTCTCTCTCTCTCTCTCACACGTGTATCCATTGTCCAAACGCCCCGCGTTGTTTTCATTGTCTGTTAATGTTTGTAAATACATGTATTCCTGTAACGTAGTAAATACATAAGTAGTTCTGCCTTATTAAATTCATTATATTCATTTGATTGATGTACTGCCTCTGCTCATTTTCCAAGTCCCTTAAGTGCCAAAGATCTAACTTAAGCTACGAGCTTTACAAATTAAAGATACTTTAAAGAGTATTTGGTTTATAGGGCAGAAAACCCAATTCTAGTGGCCACAGAATTGCGTTTCCTGAAATCCTATAAAGTAGGATGATATTGTGGATCCCCACAAATATTATTCTGACAATTGAGCTAATTAAGTTTGCCTGTTTTGTAAGACGTGGTCCGCGTAATTAATTACAATCAACTTGTGGTTAATTGCAGGGATACACATGCATGCATGCAGGTAAAATGACACATCATCCCTTAGCGGGAGATTTATTAACATGTAAGACTGATCTAATCCAAACATGTATGAATAATTATTAATTACCAATTATTAATTATGATATGCAAATTCCCCCACGGATTAGATCCGCCCCTGAGTCTTTACATTTGCATGTAATATTCTTTTTTCATCGATCTATTCAGTTTTGTAACCTGATTTCTCTGTTGAAAGTACTTGAATCTGTCCTCCACTAATCTAGACTTTACTAATATAGATTTGGCTTCTCTTTCCTTCATGAGACTCTTTATAGTCTCATTCAGCCATGGGGCTGGTCTTGCCTTTACAATACACTTTCTCATAGGGGCATGCCTCTCAACAATCTTCATGAAGCTTTCCATAAAGATATTTAAGGAAGCCTCAGGCTCCTCAGCTGCATACACATCAGTCCAATCAATATCACTAACATCTGCCAAAAAACTTTCCGGAATAAATTTCTTGAACATCCCTTTATGTACTATATTGACCTTACATTTAGGAATTTTAGTTTTCCTGAATCCAATTTTGGCTCAGTTAAGTACCAAAAATCTCAAAGTATGAATATCATCCACCACTTTTCACTAGGTTTCTTGTAAAATATAGAGTCTCATAGTGGATATTTAAAAAAATGTAAGTTCTTAAGTTAAGATGAAACACTTGAAGTGTTGAACACTTTGGAACAGCGAAAAAAGTAATGCCATCACAAGGGGATCACATATATGTGATTATATATGCCTGTATGATTGCTGACCTTTCCTTGCAAGGGAATACAAATTCTTTAAAGACAATTGGTACATGTTTGTCTCTTATTCAGTGATAGAATTTTGTTTGCCACCACAATTTGGCTTTGTTGGCAGGATTCCTTGGATGTGCCTCTTGGACCAGAGAGCGGACGGTGACTGATCATCCTGGACTGCAGTTCCAGCCCTACCTCGCAAATTTGAGAGAGAGAGGGGTCGACCGCAAGGGCCCAGGAGGGACACCACTGGAATCATCAAAAGAACTAAAGTGGCGTAAGCTGAGACTGGTAAGAGACTGACTGTGTGTTCACACCGCCGTTGCTGAGAGCGTCAAAGTGGCCGGAAGTCATTCATTTTCAATGTGAGCTGGCAGCGAGGGAGGCGAGGGAGGCGCGGCGGGTCTTGGATGGCGAGGAGAGTTGAAGTCAGGTCAACTTTTTGTAATGAGCTATGACACAGTTCGGTGGCAACCAATCGGAATGTAGAAGTCATCCGCTTGAGAGGATTCCAGAGAATGCAGTACTGTAAATGAAAAGGAGTAAAGGGTTGCTTAGGTAGCTAGCTTGAAGCCAATGGGGCTGTCGGTAAGAACAGGTCCAGTCTACTCACTCAGATATCAAGGTCTTTATTTTACATCCAAGCAGGTATTGTATGTGTGTGTATGTAGGGGTGTGTGTGTGTGCGCGTTTGTGTGTGTGTCTGGTTTATGGTCAATTACGTACATGCATGAAAAAACAAAGAAAGGAGAAAAACTCAGTCCTCTGCATAGTACATCCGTGTGCAACAGAAGGAAGATGCTGTGGGCACAGGTGCAGTTAATAAAACCTGATAGAGTCCTAATTGGCTTGAGATCAGGTGGGTGGAGCTAGAGGTTAATAGGGAAATTAACAGGCTAAGAGGGGTGTGGCACATGCTTTGCATCTTGCAGCTTAGGGACACAAAAACAACAGTTCTTCTCAACAGTAAACTTTGATTCCGACCACATTAGTTCCCAAGCAAAATAGAGGAGAGGTTGATCATGTGAATTTGATTAGAACACTATTTATAACAATCATTTTTGCGCTAGAACGCTTGTTTTTCAGTGGGAATGCAAATTAGATTACAACTTAACCATTAACACAAAAGCCACACCACACAAATGGCTTTTAATTGGTTTATTTCGTTAGCAAATATGTCACTATAATTGTTAAGTTCTTTCCATCAATACATTTCTTTCACATTTTAAAGATAGAAAGGTTAACTTATACCCTAATTGGTCAGTCTGCACCATAGATATATACACTAGATGTCACCTTGGCTACGGCAGTTCATTGGATCGAATGCGTCAATAGAGCCGCCATCATGGAACAGGGGAGCCCCTCCTCTTTAAGCATCAGCGTCAATGTAGGAAAAGGTCTAACGGAAATAAAATCACCATAAATTGTCATGAACACGATTTTCTAGTTGTTTTGGTTCGTTCCAACGGTCAGACATGTATTTATCATTGAGTCCAGAGAAATTAATTTTTTTTTTAAAAATTTACATTCTTGTGAAATGTAATTTCGTTTAGATTTCGTTCGTGTGACCACCCATACGCAGCACAAAAGTCTGGCATCATCCATGAATTCAGCGTTACCTAGGTACTTCCTGTGACAAGACCCCTGTTCCAAGATGGCGGCGGTTTTGACGCATACTTAGAACCCCAAGGCGACATCTAGTGTATATATCTTTGAGTCTGCACAAATAACGATCAACGTGCTTGTTTGCTTTGCGGACTCTTTAAATAAAGTTTAAAAAAAGACCAAGAATTCGATCTACGTCAGAGCGTCCACGAATCTTTCTACGGCGTCGTTGGCAGGGCGGCGAGAGCGAATTTTGCCACTCTCGCCGGAGGCAGTGTGAACGCAGATTGTTAAAAGGTACCTGAGGGGGATTTACTCATGAAGGTCAAAGGAACACAGGAGTACATATTACTAGTCCAGATTAGTACAGATTACTAGTCTGGTGGGTTCAGTTAATCCACGGTATAGTGGGGGAAACCCAGAGGGTCCAGATGATCAAAATTGTGAGCAAGTTGTGAGTGCTCACTTTTTTCAATTGAGGTGAAAATTTATCTCTCTAGAGACGTCTAGAGTTATATAGGAGTGCCAAGGGAAAAACCACAGAAAAGAGTGACCATCATGGGGAAATCTCAGAGTAAAATGCGCAAAAAATATCAATATGATAAACCAGTGTTTGGTCTGATGAAAAAAGCATATGGGATTTTTTTTTTTAAATGTTATCAACATGCAATCACATTGATCTTTTGCAATTACATTAATGCATCACAAAGTCAACTCTGAGATTGTGTGCTTGAATCAGGTGAAACCAAATGTACTTTAGAGAACCTATGATCAATCAGTTTTAAAAATAAATATAAATCATGTCCTAATTGAAAAGTTGACTAAAAGATAGAATCCAATATTTGGTGATAATATAGCATAACAAGAGATTTATAAGCTATTTTTTGTAGACCGGTCATTTTTGACCGGGAACACCACATGTATGACTTTTGTTCCATTTTGTACAAAATAAAAGCATTTGAAAACAAACTTCCTGTTTAAACATTAAAGAACACACAGTGTGATAAACAGTGTAAAATTTTCCCATATCATTTTCCCCATAAAACTAAGGTGCATAAACTTAGATCAGTAGATGAGGCCTACTATCAATCAGTTCCAAAAAGAAATACAAAACCTTAACAAGTTGACAAAAATATCAAATCCAATATTTGGTGATAATAGCATAACAAACAAATATTTAGGCTTGATAGGTGGAGAAACTTTATAACATATTTAACTTAACTTGTAATTTTATTTATAAAATTATTTGCAGGTGAAATACATTTTTAGAAATTTAGCATTTGTTTTCTGTAGGCTTTATTTATAATCTATTGTGTAGTCTGTGATGTTTTTCTGATTCAGATTTTAATTCTATTACACACCCACTGTGAGACTCAATACTGATATAGTCTCTCTCATTGCTGCGCCGGAAGAAACGGATACAGGAGACAGAAGCAAAAGAGTCCAGACCACGCTGGATAATCTCCAGCTCACGGGAGGCTGAAAGGGCAAAGGTTTAAGTAAGTTAATGAGTTAAGCACTATTTGGATGGTAATTGTTTCTCGTGGAGTCGTAAGGTATTTTCAATATTTATAGGGGCTAGTCGGTGATTTTATTGCAGTCTGAATCCAGAATGTCAGTGTTTTTTCTCCCACCACTCACCCGTGTAAAAATCCCTGTCCGAATTACTGTTTTTTTTTTTTTGACGAACATCAAGGTCCAATATCCAAGGTCTAAATAGGCATTTTTGCCCCGAAGAGTTTTTGTCTTGTTGAAATATAACATAATATAAAATAAATATATCACAAGTAAAAGCGCAGTTTTCCTAGTCTGGTTAAAACCAGACCCTTCTCAGTCGTAACTGAGTTAGTCTAAATCTAAATTTGCCGGAAGTTCGTCTGGGTTTTCCCAGGCTACAGTTCTCTTACGAGAGGTTCTCTCGTATTGCGTAAGTTAGCTTACGCTACGGGAAAGATTCATCTTCTCGAGATATTGAAGCCAAAAATTATCCTTAATTTTGTATTTATTGTCAACGCAGTGCAGCAGCTAGCAGACCTAGATCAGGCTGTCTAGCGTGCTCATATACCCCTTTTCCACCAAAGCATTTTGAGAGCCGGTTCGGAGCCGGTGCCTACTCGCGAACCAGTTCTTTGTGTTTCGACAGCCAAAGAACCGGTTCTCGGCCAGGAAAATTGGTTCCAAAGCGGCACCAACTCTTTGCTGGACTAGAACCAGAGAACCATTCTTTTACCACGTCATGCTTACGTCAGGGGCTGGGGGCGGGGTGACCAACAACACGACGGGAAAGGTTGTGACCGCTATTGCTAAAAACACAGTGCTAGTAGAAAGATAGTCTGACCCCAATATAGGCAAAGCCAGGAGAAACATTTGCAGAAAGACGATGTAGTCTGCCATTGTAATTGTTATGCTTAAAGTTGTCGCAAGCGTTTCAGGGAAAGCTAAGACATATGGCGACGTATACAGTGACGTAACAACGTCGTTCGCTGGGCTCTCTAGTCAGTGGAAATACAAACAGGTTCTGCGAAGGTTCGCAAGTTGAACCAACTTTGAACCAAATTTGAACCAGCACCAGTTCCGAACCAGATCTTTTTTGGTGGAAAAGAGGTAATAGGCTGCCCTGCGGGAACTGCAGCAGCCTACCACTGAGCCCGACGTGACGTCACATCCAATGAAGGGCGCTCGCGCCTTCACAGCGTCTTAGCCCGCCAGAATGGGCGTGGCTTAGCGTATATAAACAGGGCTCGTAGGCTGTATTCTCTGATTTTCACTTCTTCAGCGAAGCTCTTCGCATCGCTGGATCCGAGAGAAGCCGCCGCCGTCGAAGAAGCGACTAGCCAGCTTAGGACAGCGCTGTCGATCGACTCGGGCTCGAGTGGTCGCCGCCCAAGGAGCTCGCACCTAACAGGCTCGACGGCTGCTTTCTTCAGAGTCGCCGCCGTCGAGCGCCTGCAGCCAGGCCCGCCCCGTTTCTGCCTGAACTTCACTCAGAACTGGCTAAGTCGTGGAATGCACCTTTCTCCACGAGGCTCCAATCCCACTTCTCCGCGTCGCTCTCCCAGGTGGACGGCGCCGCCGAGAAAGGATATTCAGCCATTCCCCCTGTGGAAGAGACGGTCGCAGCACACCTTTGCCCGCCCTCCGCGAGATGACGCTCAAGGTCTGCCCTCCCGTCCAAGGCCTGCAGAGCCACATCCGCCTTTGTCGGCCGCGCATACACCGCCGCCGGACAAGCCGCTTCAGCTCTGCACTCGATGGCTGTGCTACAGATTCTACAGGCCGACCTCCTCCGCGAATGGGATGAGAAGGGCCGGGACCCAGCTGCCGTTACCGACTTGAGAAGCGCGACGGATCTATCGCTCCGCGCTACCAAGACCACAGCTCAAGCCATCGGAAGGGCTATGGCCGCGTTGACCGTCACAGAGAGGCACCTCTGGTTGACGCTCGCCGACATGAGGGAATCCGAGCGCGCCGTTTTCCTCAACGCGCCTCTTTCCCCTACCGGTCTCTTCGGCCCAGCGGTGAGCGGGCTCGTTGACCGCTTCTCGGAGGTTCAGAAGACCACGCAGGCCATGAATCTCTTCCTGCCTCGGCGCTCGGGTTCCGCTACAGGCCGCTCACGTGATCCGCCGCCTAACGAGCTAACACTCAGCGCCCATCGCAGCCTAGCCAGCCTTCACAGCGACGCCAGGGCGGCCGCCCTAGGTCGCGCTCGGACAGCCGTCACAGACCGCTGCCCACCAGAGGGCCTCGGCAAAGGATCCCGAGCACACAAAGCCTTCCTAGCATCATCAGGAAGGAAAAGACGGCCGAGTCCCGCTGCGGCCGGACCGCCGTCAAAGCTTTTCTACCTGTCAGTCCCCTTCAAACAGGCTACTGCAGTGGTTCATTTAGCAGACAACGAGCCGGTAGAAAAACCCTCTCGCCTGCACACAAACGCCGTTTTTACGGCGACCCAGAGAAACCTAATAAAGAGTATAATTCCTGGTTATCCGGCTCACGCCGAGGGTGTTTTAAGTGTAGAAAAAGTGGGCATGTCCTCATCGTGGGCATGGTCCAGCGGAATTTCTATTCATGACATATGTGTGGCACCGGGCTGGTCCTCCCCGTCCACCTTTGTCAGGTTTTATAACCTAGAAGTTCCCGCTCTGCAGGCAAAACTTCTGTCAGTTTAAGTGAGATGTACGTTCTGTCCAGATAGGTTCATGCGCAGGCTACTCTCACGCATACTAGCTCTTCTGGTTGAGCTGCACTATTGGGTATGTGCTATATGCTTATGCAGACCGGCGACGCCGCTCTGTATTCCCTATGAGTGCTTATGTACAAGTGCTGGCCCGCACTGCTGGCCGCCTTATTTCCCACTTATCTGGGTTCCCCGGAAAGCCCTGGGACTCATTGTGGATGCTTGGCGCGCACAGCGTTGACAAAGGGTTCCCGTAGCGTAAGCTAACTTACGCAATACGAGAGAACCTCTCATAAGAGAACGTATCGGTTACCTAACGTAACCTCGGTTCTCTCTAGATGAGGGAACGAGTATTGCGTGACCTGCCGTGCTCGCGCCACGAGCGTTTTTCGCTTCAGTCGTTGAAAACCAGAGAATACAGCCTACGAGCCCTGTTTATATACGCTAAGCCACGCCCATTCTGGCGGGCTAAGACGCTGTGAAGGCGCGAGCGCCCTTCATTGGACGTGACGTCACGTCGGGCTCAGTGGTAGGCTGCTGCAGTTCCCGAAGGGCAGCCTATGAGCACGCTAGACAGCATGCTCTAGGTCTGCAAGCTGCTGCACTGCGTTGACAATAAATACAAAATTAAGGATCATTTTTGGCTTCAATATCTCGAGAAGATGAATCTTTCCCGTAGCGTAAGCTAACTTACGCAATACTCGTTCCCTCATCTAGAGAGAACCGAGGTTACGTTAGGTAACCGATACGTTTTCCCCAAATATCAGCACAATTGCTAATGTGATATATATGTTATGCAACAAAAAATGAGTTGACCAATAAGTTAACATTGAGAGTTACGTTTTGGTTTATCGTCACTTCGCCGTTGAAAATTCCAAAATGAAACCAAACCACAGCAGAAACAATCTCTGAAACTGATAGTGGTGATTCGTTACTGAATAATCCGCGTTTTAAACGAATGGGTTCATTTAATGATTAAATGACTCCTCGTTTCCTTCATCGTTGAATCAAACAGCCGTTTGAACAAATCGGTTGAATGACTCGCTTATTAAGACAGTGACTGGATTTTAATGATATCATAAAGGATTTCTGCTCTGCTAAAGACTATTTAACTGTAACCCTATGTAAAAGGAAAGTTCACCCAAAAATAAAAATTTTGTCATGATTTACTCACCCTCATGTTGTTCAAACTGAAAGAATCTCTTTCTTATGCTGAACACAAAAGTAGATATTTTATATAGTGTTAGTAACCAGACAGTTTACGGTAGTCATTGACTTAATATATATTTGTCCTACTATGGAAGTCAATGGGTGCTGTCAACTGTCTGGTTACCAACATTCTTTAAAATATCTTTTGTGTTCAGCAGAATAAATAAATTCATACAGGTTTAGAACAACATGAGGGTGATGTTGTTGAACTATCCCTTTAAATTATTCATGGTTAAGTAGCTACTTATTGAGGAAGTATGACTGAAGTATGATTAATGTTTTTGCTGATTTTGGCAACCTTTATGTTTTTGAGTTCATATCTGGAGTAAATGCACTTATGGAAGGGGAGGGGTTAAAAAATTTTATCAATAAAATGTTCCCAAAATGAACCAAGAAATTATGTGGAGTAATTTTTATCATGATATTCCATATCAAAATTTTCCTGTCGTAAGATGTTTATATTATGTTATAACACGTTTATGCATAACAGGGATTCTGTTCATACACCGTTTATATCACTATGATTGTTATTTGTTTATACAAAATAAGATTTACTGCAATGCTTTTTTTCCCCTTAGTGGATGTTACTTACTTGTTCAGACGTTATTTTCCGTTGAAAATTCCAATGGTCATACTTTCAAAAAAAGTATAATGTGTGATTCTGAATGCCCGTATCCACACCGTTCTTATACTAATATTTATCAACAAATTATCATTTCTATCCATTTTGTATACCCGTTTATCCTATATGGTCACTGGGCAAAGGCATATAAACACCCTGGACAGGTGGCTAGTCAATCACAGGGCTCATATCATAATATGTCAGACCAAAAGATTTACTTTGGCTTTTAAACAGGACATGCAAACACTGTTTGTAAAAAAAAAAAGTAACACCATAACACTGATATTCAACATAACTTCTGATTACTTGTGTAGTACTGTAATACTTTAGACACACAAGGAAGATGCAACAAGAATATCTGATAAAATGGGTCACCAAACATTTTCATCTTAATTTTAATTATATACTGTATGACCATTATAAACCTGTGCTTTTTCTCATCTGATGCTCAAATAATGTGTTAATTTGCTAAAATATAAATGACTTTGAATAGAGATGGGAAACCTACCAGTTCTCTTACCTTAAATTTCCAAAGCCAGTGCAACACTATGGACTTAAGTGGGTTTTATACCTAGACGGTATCTATACAATCTTTACAGATATGGCCAATAGTACAGTGAACATGCTGACATGTTGTTTGAAAGAGAACAGGTGTGAAATTTCCTCATTTGTTGCTTCATAGGAACACACGTCAGACACAAAACTGATGATCTATCAGAGCTGATGGTTTACCCTTCTTATTAAATCTTATATTTATTACACTAATCAAGAAATATTGGATGGATACTTTTTAACCCTTATCTTGAGTTTGGGTCATTCTGATCCGGAGAGGATTTTCTTTTTCACAAAAAAATGAATGTTATCGCATTGGACTAAAATTTACAGACTTCATTTTGGATTATTTTTTAACTTTTGGGGAATTCCCCCCCCCCCCCACATTACACTTGTGTTCCTGGTCAAAAATGACCAGCCTACAAAAAATGGCTTATAAATCTCTCGTTGTACTATATTATCACAAGATCTTGAATTCAATCTTTTTGACAACTTGTTTTCTTTGAATTAGTACAGGTTTTGTGTTTATTTTTTAAACTGACTGATTGTAGGCCTCATTGATCGGAGCCTCAATTAAGCATTTGCTCAGAACACGTTCGGCTGTGGAGGGAGCTTAATCCTTTCTTTTTGATGCATTCATTTTTTTCATCCAAAATGAAGAACTTCCACTCTCCCATTAATGAAGCAAGGCTACTTGAAGGTCAGAGTGGGGCTTTGCGGAATGGTTTGTATCACGTTTAGCAACCCATTCTCTCCAGCTCATGTAGTCGGGATATTCTTGCAAGCTGAAGAATTCTTCCTCCCTTTGGTATGCTGCTCCCTTCGGCTTGTGTTCAGGTCTGGTTGGGTTATATTTGGAGTTGCCTTGAAGCTATTGCCATGTTCGGCTGCTAGATGTAGTGCTATGAACTTAGCTGAGGCTATAAGTCTATAGTCTCCCCTGGTAGCTCTGCTCTTACGGGCTCTGGGCTGTCCTGTAGCGGTTACTCGGACCAGAGTCCCCGTTTCAGAAACGGTTGAGCATGGAAGCTTAGAGGCTTTTTTCTCTCAAGCTAGAGGGCAGAGTGTGGCCTATACTCTTTGTTGTGAGCTCTGAATGAGAACATACATCAGTGACATACTCTAGTGTGTCTGAACTCTCAGCGATCATACCTTTAGCCTTTAAAGAAGATTCAGATCTCAAGTCATGAGTTAAAGGGTTAGTTCACCCAAAAATGAAAATTCTGTCAGTATTTACTCACCCTCATGTTGTTCCAACCCTGTAAGACCTTCGTTCATCTTCGGAACACGAATTAAGATATTTTTTATTAAATCTGAGAGCTGGATCACTCCTCCATAGGCTTCTAAGGGATTGAAACTTGCCAGCCCCGAAAAATAATTAAAGATATCGTTAAAATAGTCCAAGTGACTACAGTGGCTCAATCCTAAGTTTATCAAACGACGAGAATACTTTTTGTGCGCAAAAAAAACAAAAATACCGACTTTATTTCAACTATTCATTTCCTTCTCTGTGGGCCTCGAGTCAGTTCACTAGTGTAATAGCGCAGTGCTTCTGTGTTGTACGTAGACTTGTAGTCAAGACCGCCTAAACCGAGACCAAGACACTACCAAGACCAGAGGATATCGAGACCAAGACAAGACCAAGACCAAGACCAAGACAGACCAAGTCGAGACCGAGACCAAGTCGAGACCGGAGGGGAAAAAAACAGACTAGTGTTGAAGCTAAGCAATAACTTGTAAGATTTTGTTTTGCATTGCCTGCCTGTCTCTGCTGATTTCAAAGTCTCCAAATAAATCCATTCTGCAACTTTTAAATACATAATTATATTTTTTAAAAACGAAATTATAGGCTTAAGTGCAGAATCCGAAAGTTGGTCGTTTTGTCGCTATGGTTACACACACACACACACACACACACACACCGATGGCGGTGCGCTCAAAGTCATCTGTTAGTTGTGCAGTTACCCAAAATCTCCTGAATGAAGTTAAAACACATCATGTCACTGATATGTGTTTTACTAAATATTAATACATCAAAAACTGTACATGATATGTGTTTTTTAAATCAAATGATCAAAGTGCTCATTGCTGCTGCGCGGATATGGTGGCGCGGATATGGTGTTTTCTCGGACGCGCGCTTCAATCCGTTGCGGATATCGTTGTGGATATTTTAGTATTGTATTGCTAAATCCCCCGACCACTATGTCGGTCTGAGACAGCGAGACCTAGACAAGACCGAGAGGTCCGAGACCAAGACAAGACCAAGACCAAAGACCGTCAAGGCCGTGACAAGACCGAGACCACGTAAAAGTGGTCTCGAGACATACATCACTAGTTGTACGTCATACGCATCACCCACATGACCAGCGTCGGCCAATAGTGAGCCTACGTGTGACGTAGCTCTACGCAATCAAACTAAGTTAACTGACTAGAGGCCAACAGAGGAAGAAATGAATAGTTGAAATAAAGTCGTTATTTTTGTTTGTTTTTGCGCACAAAAAGTATTCTCATCGCTTGATAAACTTAAGATTGAGCCACTGTAGTCACTTGGACTATTTTAACGATGTCTTTAATAACTTTTCGGGGCTGGCAAGTGTCAATCCCTTAGAAGCCTATGATGGAGTGATCCAGCTCTCAGATTTAATCAAAAATATCTTAATTTGTGTTCTGAAGATGAACGAAGGTCTTACGGGGTTGGAACAACATGAGGGTGAGTAAATACTGACAGAATTTTCATTTTTGGGTGAACTATCCCTTTAAAGACTTGAGTCATGTCTGACATTTCAGAGTTTGTTGTGATCAACATCATTCAACCTCTAGCATGTTAGTTTTCTGGTTTATGAATCTTAAAACTGAATAAAAAATTATAAAATCATGTAGATTATGTTTTTATGTCAAGTTTATATTAAACCACAACAGTCAAAATCTGTTCACAGAATAAAATAAAAAATGTACATCCCTCATGATAAACTGATAAATTAATAAATAATGTACTGTACAAATACTTTTTAAACATCATAAGATAAAATACCATGACTGTGATAGATTTGTGACTGTAGCCAACAAACATTTTTAGTCAAATCTGTAGTTATTAACTCAAATCTAATTTGGGGAAAAAAACTATAAAAGAAGAAATTCTCAAAATTTTCACCCCAGGTGATATTTATGAGGCCACAACCACTTTGAATGTTTTTTAAAGTGGTTGTGAAAGTGGGTGGGAATAATTTATTCGATATTCATTTCTTGTTTATTGATGTAAAAGTGTATAATGTTGTATAAAAACAAAACACACTCTCAATTATGCTTTTGGTATGAATATGACAAGAAAGTTATTCAGTGCAACAGCATTGAAGTTTCTTTATTTTGACAATGGGTGATTCCGCAGACGGTAACAAGGGTTGGAAAGGTGTTTACGGACGTAAGCATGAAATTTTCAGCCAAATATGACCCACCAGCTTCAAAATTTCATTAAATACTTTAAATTTAGGAATATGGTAGGCCTACTGAACTTTTGGAAACTGTTTGTAAAATGTTCCCATGTCAATTAAATAAAATATAACCATTAAAATGGTTCTTTTCTTTACATTGTCATTTTTATAATAGCAAACTACAGAAGACATCAAAGAATGGATGATTCACACTGTTTTATAATTATTAAATCAGTGTGAATTATCCCTTTTGTCACACAGTCAGTCAGGCCAGAGTCTTAAAAAATTCACTGGGTTTGGTGTTCTCTTTGATTGAAAATTTATTGGTGATTCAGTTAAGCGCAGAAGTCAACACCATCCATGATACTTGAGTGATTGTTGTTGTAGTTTGGGCTGCAAATCTAGGTGCTGAAGGCAAGTTCTGTAGCTCCTATGAATGAGAAAACCACCAAGGTCGAAAAAATCAATTTAATTACAAATTTCATTTAATTAAGCTTTACATTTAAATATGCAAATAAAAAACTGAACATTTTAATGTGAATTAAAGACATTTTGGTCATGTTTTGAAATGTCCAAACTTCCACCAAATGTAATGTGTATTTTTTTTTGTACTTTTGCAAGCATGAGTTCCAGAATGAGAAGGAGATAAATTAATGTTTGTGTCATTACACTTACAGCACTGGTAGAGCCTGTTGATTCTGATGATGTCATTCTGGCTCATCTGAGTAGATGTGCCCAACGCAGCATTATTGTTAGGAATGGGAATCATAGTGGGAAGGCCATTCTTGGAGAAAGCATATCTGATAGAGCAAGTGGCATAGATGCCGTTAGATTATAATCTGGAACACTGAGAGAAACCTCATCTCCTCTTGAGCTCACTCACCTCTCGTACTGCATCACAGAGCTGTAGTCGTAGGGAGTTCCTTGGTTCAGGGTGTTGATTTTGTTGAAGTTGTACTTCATGTCTGATGAGCAAACACAACTTTTACCTATGGACCTAGAAATCTATTGTATTAAATAAACTAACCTAATAACACTATATGCATTCCCCAAATATACACAAATATACATACATGCATTCTTCTTACAACAAAAACAATACCATCACTGATGTTCTCCCAGACGACTTGGATGTGATTGTCACGGTCACTGCGGGTCTGTTCATGGTTGAAGCCAAGAGCGTGGAGCAGCTCATGCTGCACAGTGCTGTGGTAAAGGCAGCCATTACGGGCCAGAGACACAGTCTGGGCATAACCCTGACGACCAACGTACGAGTAGCATCTGTCAGACAGAGATCCATAAATTGTAAATTTTTTGCCAATCTTAGATATTATCTTCATCTCTTCATCATCTTGATTTACTTTTCATCACAAAATTACATTTTGATGGTAAATAATTTTGAGTTTTGTATAGTCTTCGCCTTGTCTCTGTCTTATCTTGAAACGTGTTGTATATTTCTGTGTTGGTTTTTCTGATTGTGGTTTTAGTTGCGTTATGTACCCACTGCGAGACTCAATGCTAATATAGTCTCTCTCATTGCTGCGGGGGAAGAAGCGGATACAAGTGCTGTAGGAGAAAGATTCCAGACCACGCTGGATGATCTCCAGCTCACGAGAAGCTGAAAGGGCAAGAGATCAGAGTTTGCTACTGTGGAGAGTTACATCCTTTCATTAAATCTCAGCAGCATGCAAAGGTTACTTTCATGAATTTGTCCTACAAAAACATAAATCATAATATTAGTGACTTACAGTAGTGGTTGGCGATGACGTAAGGTACATAAATCTTGCCATCGCTGTATTTGGACCAGAGGCAGCCGTAGGAGGTACAGGGATCAGCATTTTTCTCATTCACAGCAATGTCATCCATTAGCTTGGGCTCATCAGGTTCAGGAACTAACACATAAACAGTTAATTTGGGACTTTTTAATGAAGGACAATTGCAACATGTCTATTGGTGAGTAAGTGATGAGTGTTTATATACCAATGCCTCTGTTGGCTCTGTGCAGCAGTTCAGACACAGACAGCTCAGCATACTTGTCCTCGACTATTATTAAAACACATCAACACATTCACCATTACTTCAGTCAATTCATCATGTAGAAACTGTTTCTTTGATGAATTATTTAATGTTTCAGTTTAAAGCTTTTTACAATCTCATATTTACAGTCAGAGCTTCTGGAGTATTTGACTTACCAGGCTAAATGTGAGTTAAGCCAGAACACCACACACAACACAGACATGGAAAATAAATATTTAAACATTAAGTGAAGTCAAAGCATATTACATTCTTCAATATTACATAAATTAGTATATGAAGAAATTGCATGCATAATTTTCAAAGTACTATATACGTGTGTGCATGTATAATTATGTGTTTTACCTTCCCCTCGACGGAGAAGACCAGCAGGGCCAACAGGCCAAAAGTAACCCTAGTCACAAACATGGCAGCCAAAGACCTATAATGAGAGAGATAAAAGACCTGCAGAAAGAACCAGGGCACAGCAGTTTGGTGAGACAGAATTTACATATACACTATTGGTCATGTGAAACCAATAGATTCACAAATAAAATAAAATACAAAGCCTTGAAAAGTATAATTTTTAAATTAAATAAAAAGTTCCGGTGGACACCATAACCTTATCAAATGGTATAAAACCTATTTAAGTTTTCAATAAATATATGTTGCCTTCCTCATTTCATATTTTGCTCAAAAAATCAATGAACTTCATAAATTGGAATATGTTTGAACAGACACCTCAAACATACCACTATTCTCACCTCAGTCCCTCAAGCTTCATAGAGCAACACGTTTTATACCCTGGTTCGAGTCCATATCAAAATGATCTTGACAAATACGGGCAAAAGAGTTCAGATTTGTTTAACCTTGTTTGAAAAAGAACAGGTGTGAAATTCCCTTCATAGGAGCATGTGTCATAAACAACTCTTATGAATGCATCAGAACGTATGGGTTCTCTTCTTAAAACACTTTATTTTCATAAATAATTTTTTATTGTATTTTGTATTTTAAAAGCTAATCACCTTAAATAATAAATATTTTTATATATAATGCCTAATATAACCTTTTTCTCAAGCATTTAAAGCGGCAGATGACAGAACTGCAGCATGCACTTATATTAAACACAATGTTATTGTGCATTGGTGTGGACACTTAAATACTTATCGTTATAGTTATATATGTGGTTATCATTCTTGGTGTGAATGGGCCTTAACTGCAGGTAACTACTTTTTAAACATTTTGGCTGTTGCTAACTAACATAATATAGTTAAATCTATAGTTATCAGCTCAAATCTGAGTCATATTTTATGCAAATATAATAATATAAAACCATTTGAAATTTCTTGAAATTGTGACCGCAGCAATTTATGAGTCCTGAATTCATATCTCCAGTCACATGTTCAGATGTGAGAAATGCTCAAAACAGTACATGCTGGTATGGATAGAAACATTATCTTTGAAACATTCAAAGAAAACAAGATAAACATGCAAGTGTTTTTTTTTTCAGTCTTGTGTAACCTTCAATCATCACTAAAGAACAGGTGTGGATTTCCCTGTCACAGTATGGTGCCATCACATGCTGACAAACCAGAAACAGTCAGAGTCTTTACTTCATTTAGTATCCAGTCAACCTTGTGTTAAGTTTCCTATTAATTTTCTTTATTGAATGCAATCGTCCATTAGTTTAGATGTTGTGGTTCAGTTATCAAAAGAATCCTATTGTGTACCTATTGTGTATTTAAACCCCTGCATATCCTTCATGTTCCTCTTCATTATTCATTTCTAAAATGTCCTTTAAAGGGGTCATATAATGGTACATGCACTTTTACAAACTGATTGTACTGAAATGTGTGTTGGCAGTGCCTGTACACAACCATCATATAATGATACAAATCCATCCAGTGTTTTTGTTTTAATCTCCTTATATGTTTTCCCCTGCCTCAAATTGAGCCGTTCGATCTTGTGACGTCACTAGATCGGACGCCCCTCCCACTATTGATAATCGACAGCAACGTTTCAACACAGACCTGCCCTGAGCGAGCTGTCATCGTAGTCCGCCATTGTTGATACACTGGAGCAGAATGGCGTCTAAGCAGTTGTGGTGTTCTGTTCTTGGGTGTAATAAGGACCACAGCAGTCATTTTAATGTTCCTAAATTCGAACCGCTGAAGACGCAGTGGCTGAGTTTTATTTTTGAAGGGAATATTCCCAACGATCAACGTCAATGCTTTTATGTTTGCGCTAATCATTTCTCACCAGACTGCTTTATAAACGAGAGTCAGTGTAAATCTGGTTTTGCTAAGAAGCTGGTCCTGAAAAAAGAATCGGTACCAACTATTCGTGTTCCTGCTGCACCTCCAGAAGAAGTGTGTAACGTTTTATTAACTTTTAAATATTAATCTTTGCAAATCGCTTGCACGCTAATGTTTACACTCAGGGTATATCACGGCATGTAATGTTACGACGTTCTCAATATAATTCATAATCCCACGTTTATAATGAACAACTCATTAACCAACCATTCAGAAACGTCCTGTTCGAGCCTTAATTGTCGAACTTCTTCGGGGCCGTCATCTTGTTCCTGTTCCAATTCCGGTTCAAATTGGTATGGTTGCACAGATGTGTCCTCAGAGACTCCCGCTGCCATTCTTGTTCCAAAATATACCCTCAACTGTTGTCAAGGCAACACTCCACGTGCGTTGTCAAAACGCCCCAAAGAACAGAGGGGCGGAGTGAGCAAAGCTCATTATTTAAAGGCATATGCACTGAAACGGCGTGCTGAAAACAGAGCTGTTTTTGACCAGGTAAAATTTGTGTTTTCTTACAATACTAATGAGAATTTTTAATAAAAGTATATTACAAAGTTTTCATTTAGATCCTAAAGATTCATATTAACTTGTACAAAAATGGCATTATATGACCCCTTTAATAACTTGAGTATAATGTTATTTTACATGTTATGTTGAATTATTATAAAATGTTTGAATGCAGCAGAAAGTATATACAAATTTTATTTGTGAATAATAATTTTAATAATAATTAGTAGTTACCTGCAGTTGGTTAAGGGCTGTTCACACCAAGAACGATAATAATTTGATTTGATGATTTGCCTAGTAAAGCGATCACCTACAATCTTTTTGGGCGGGAATTAATGTAAACACAAATATCGGATACCGGTCATGCCTAAAGTGAGTGTAAACAGGTGGGACAATAAATCAGATATTGTAATGAAGCATCAGACTCTAAAGGGCTCAGGAACAAACGGAACAGACACCGGTTCAGCAACAGACCCCGGTTCAGACACCGGCTCAGAAACAGACCCTGGCTCAGAAAGAAACGGAACAGACACCGGCTCAGGAACAGAAACCGGGATGGCCATCTTGTTCGGAGACGCTGGCTCGGCGGCGGCCATCTTGTCCGGAGACGCTGGCTCGGCAGCAGCCATCTTGTCCGGAGTCTCTGGCTCGGCAGACATGACGTGAACAGTCTATGGCTTGGCGTGCATGCCGTGATGCGCAGGCTCGGCTGGACTGACGTGATGCGCAGGCTCGGCTGGACTGACGTGATGTGCAGGCTCGGCAGGCTCGGCTGGACTGACGTGATGCACAGGCTCGGCTGGACTGACGTGATGCGCAGGCTCGGCTGGACTGACGCTCGGCTGGACTGACGTGATGCGCAGGCTCGGCTGGACTGATGTGATGCGCAGGCTCGGCTGGACTGACGTGATTGCACAGGCTCGGCTGGACTGACGTGGAGCACAGGCTCGGCTGGACTGACGTGATGCGCAGGCTCGGCTGGACTGACGTGATGCGCAGGCTTGGCTGGCTCGGCTGGACTGACGTGATGCGCAGGTTTGGCTGGACTGACATGATGCGCAGGCTCGGCTGGCTCGGCTGGACTGACGTGATGCGCAGGCTCGGCTGGACTGACGTGGAGCATAGGCTCGGCTGGACTGAAGTGATGGTCAGGCTCGGCTGGACTGACGCTCGGCTGGACTGACGTGATGCGCAGGCTCGGCTGGACTGACGTGGAGCGCAGGCTCGGCTGGACTGACGTGATGCGCAGGCTCGGCTGGACTGAAGTGATGCGCAGGCTCGGCTAGACTGACGTTCGGCTGGACTGACGTGATGCGCAGGCTCGGCTGGACTGACGTGGAGCGCAGGCTCGGCTAGACTGACGTGGAGCATAGGCTCGGTGGGAAGAGACTCAGGCAGAACGGTCTCAGCGGGATGAGACTCAGGAGGAACGGTGATCTTTGCAGATCGTGAGGACTTTAGCGGGGGATCTGCCAAGCTAGACATCAGCTCTGAACGCCCATAGACCGATCCGTTGGCAGACCTGATGGCTGGCGTGACACGAAGACTCTCAGGCTTGGTAGAGAAGACGTGAAGGATCTCGGTCTCACGGAGCTCCTCCTCTACCACGCCCACAGTAAACGATGAGCCGCTCAACAAAAGGGCCAGGTCAATATAGTGCTCTAAAGACCAGTGAGGATCATGCAAGGGCATGAATGAACTGAGCGGTTCAGATAGTCCTCCCCAAAAAAAAAGATCATAAGACATTCTTTGCTCATTGAGGTGAGATGTGCCAGTTCAATAAACTCTTCGACATACTCCTCAATCGGCCGATTCTCCTGACGGAGAAGCAGGATTTGTACTGCTGTATCCCTGGTTGGCATCGCTGCTGGATCTTGGTGTGGCAAAGTCTTCTGTAATGAAGCATCAGACTCAAAGGGATCTATTTGCAGCTTTTATTAGAGTAGTCAAACAGGCAGGAATCAACAACAGCGTGATGCGCTGGCTCGGCTGGACTGACGTGGAGCGCAGGCTCGGCTGGACTGACGTGATGCGCAGGCTCGGCTGGACTGAAGTGATGCGCAGGCTCGGCTGGACTGACGTTCGGCTGGACTGACGTGATGCGCAGGCTCGGCTGGACTGACGTAGAGCGCAGGCTCGGCTAGACTGACGTGGAGCATAGGCTCGGTGGGAAGAGACTCAGGCAGAACGGTCTCAGCGGGATGAGACTCAGGAGGAACGGTGATCTTTGCAGATCGTGAGGACTTTAGCGGGGGATCTGCCAAGCTAGACATCAGCTCTGAACGCCCATAGACCGATCCGTTGGCAGACCTGATGGCTGGCGTGACACGAAGACTCTCAGGCTTGGTAGAGAAGACGTGAAGGATCTCGGTCTCACGGAGCTCCTCCTCTACCACGCCCACAGTAAACGATGAGCCGCTCAACAAAAGGGCCAGGTCAATATAGTGCTCTAAAGACCAGTGAGGATCATGCAAGGGCATGAATGAACTGAGCGGTTCAGATAGTCCTCCCCAAAAAAAAAGATCATAAGACATTCTTTGCTCATTGAGGTGAGATGTGCCAGTTCAATAAACTCTTCGACATACTCCTCAATCGGCCGATTCTCCTGACGGAGAAGCAGGATTTGTACTGCTGTATCCCTGGTTGGCATCGCTGCTGGATCTTGGTGTGGCAAAGTCTTCTGTAATGAAGCATCAGACTCAAAGGGATCCATTTGCAGCTTTTATTACTAGAGTAGTCAAACAGGCAGGAATCAACAACAGCAAACAGGGCAATGGAGACAAGGCAGAGACAAAGCAGATAACAGGCAATGGTCGGGGTAGGCAGCGAGAAGCAAGGTCCAGTAAGCAATCCAAGTCGGAGCAGAGAACAAGCAGAAACGGGATACACAGTCCAAGGTCAAGGTAATAATAAATCCACAGGAAGAAACGCTCGGTAATGATAGCCAGGAAAGTCAAGACTTCACATCGGTGTGGTGCGTGGAAGTGGTTTATATATGTATGTGTGTGAATGAGATGTAGGTGTGTGTGTGTAATCAGCGCAGTGCAGGTGTATGGTGTAATCAGTCCAGGGAGACGCATGAAGGGAAATGTTGTCCGTGATCACCCAGGGAGTGCGTGGCTAATCTTGACAGATCCCCCCCTTTAAGGCTACGTTCACACTGCAGGCTAAAACGGCCCAATTCCGATTTTTTTGCCCCTATGCGACCTGTATCTGATCTTTTCATGACAGTCTGAACGACACAGATCCGATCTTTTCAAATGCGACCCAGGCCACTTGGGTATGTGGTCCAAATCCGATATGTATCCGATCTTTTCAAATGCGACTTCAATCGGAACGGCCAGGCCGCATGTATCCGACCCGCACGTCATTGATATGCGACCAAAGTCATAATTCTGCGTTGAAGTAGGCGGGAATGAGAAGATAAACAACAACTGGCGGACGATGCTGAGACCATAGACATCATATAGATATATATGATGTCTATGGCTGAGACCAGTCAATGGAAGGGAAGCGAGGTTTCTGATTTAATTAATATTTGGACGTCGTTGACCGTTGAGTACTCTTCGGCTTCCAGACGCTCAAAAAAAACAAAATCGTGTTTATCTAACAGATAAATCGTGTTTATCTAACGTGTTTATCGTGACAGATATGGTCAAAAGATCGGATTTGTGCATAAAGATTTATTCTTCTTTGTGAGCTTTATCCCAATACAACATGTGACATACCAAAATCATGGTTATGATTCACAGGGAATGTATGAGCTGATCAAATGCATCCCTTGTAAGTTGTTGGATGAATGGTGTTTGCATGCATAAATGTAATGTTGATCATGTTGGAGAGTGTTGCATGGTAATTGGCTTTGTGGGTAATTGAAAAAACATGACAATGTATAAATACTGTTATACATATTTATATTGCACTTAATATAATACTGAATGTTTCAAAGCAGCTTTATATGATAAGAGTCATAGTCATATGTGACCTTGCCTTTTATCCTGATGTTGATAGCCTGTGTTACACTCAACTGATTCCTGTTCCTTCTCCCTATTTGCATCTGTTACTTGTTACATTCAAAGGGGCACATATGTTTTAAAGAAGCATTCAGAGGTTTTACTTTACAAATCACAAACTCATAATTTACTCATATTTGACCAGAGTGAGGTGGTCACAGCTGTTTTCAAATGGATATGTTATTTCTATTCACTCTTGTTAAAACTATATTTGTGCCGGTTGCCAATTCACTATCAATTTCATTTCTCAACATTGTTCTGTCATTTATACACCTACATCTGTCATCCTCAAAATCCCTTTCCTCTAATTGCGTGTATTAAGCACTGCTTCCAACCAGTCAAATGTATGCAATTTTGAGAGGAAGGGCCATCAATGAGTTCTTTTATGTGACCGTTGGGGAAGAGGTAAATCTGGTTTTGTGCTCTGTGTGATTCACAATGTGCCTTTCAAAAACTACACAAAATGTACAATGTGTGTGTCTTTAGCAGCTGCAGAAGGTTTGGAAATTACTTAACATGACATATTGTGGTTAATTGTGTAACTGTAATGTACTCAAGATTGAGAACATTGCCGTTATTATGGTTATTGTACTGTCAGTTATTTTACTAATACCGGTCAAAAGTTTGGAATAATCATGTTTTGTTGTTTTTGAAAGAAGTTTCTTATGCTCACCAAGGCAGCACATTATTTATTAATGATCAAAAATACAGTAAAAAAAGTATTGAGAAATATTATTACAATTTAAAATAATTGTTTTTCTCTTTTAAAGTATTTTAAAATGTAATGTATTCATGTGATGGCAAAGGTGAATTTTCAGCAGCCATTCCTCCAGTCTTCTGTGTCACATGATTCTTCAGAAATCATTCTTTTGATATTAATATCAAGACAACACTTGCATTCACCAGCTTTACTACTGAAAAAGGATTGCCAAAATAGAAAAAAAGAAGCCATCAATCATAGGGGTGCTGAATTTTTTATTTATTTACTTGTTTTAAAGAACATTTTGAGTTCACATTATTTGTTTCTTTTTTTGATTTGTCACAAGCATCTGATACTGGAACATTATTATATTTTATTATCATTAATTATTCTCATTATTTTATCTTATGTACTGAGAGGTATCTGTTTTTAGGATATTAAAGAAATAAGTAAAAAAGGAAACAAAAAATGGATGAACTTTTCCATCAGACACGTTCTTCATACAGCCCTGTAGCAGTTTCTCAACCTGAGAATAAAAAATAAAAAAAAACAATGAAAATGAAATGAAAGACACGATTTTGTTGTGATTAAGAGTTAATCATAAATCCCACTATAAAGACCACCAGCCTGCTAGACATGCTTAGCCTAGTGGTCTAAGGTGGAGTTTTCAGCATGGAATAACAAATTATGTTTTTTTATTCTTATTCAAATGACAGGAAAGCTGAACGTACGGCAGTAGAGTCTGTTAATGCGTAGGATGTCATTGGGGCTCATTTGTTGAGCTTGACCAATCACAACGTTCGCATCCGGAATGGGAATCATGGTTGGCTCATTATTCCTAGAGAAAGCTCTCCTAAAACCACACATAAAGAAACAACAGTAAAAACTGTTTACTACGTTTTTAGCATAAAAAAAAACAAGAATGCTTACCTTGAATAGTGCATCACAGAGTTGTAGTCATAGGGGGTAGCCAGATTGTTGGTGTCTACTTTACGGAAATTGTGCTGCTGTTCTGTTACACAGTGCACAGGAAAGTATTAACGACTGTAAATGTAAACCTGGTAAAAACACAGTGAAGTTTAATCTAGAGTCTAGACTATGCAATAATTGTGACTAAATGTAATATACAATGTTTTATATATTTTGTTTTCTTATTTTTTGTTCTATTTTATCTTTTTTTATCTTTATCTCTATAGTCTTAATCACTTCTTAATATTAATTTACTTACTTTCCATTCTATATACCGTACTATTGTTTATACAATATATTATTTATATTCATATTTATATTTTATATATTTCAAATACATATTTACATGTATATACAATCTGTGTATGGAATTCTCATTTTTAAAACTCATGCTCTGTAAAGGTTTGCCAGCAGAATGCTGCATAATTTCAAACATTTCTCCAAAGAATTTTAACAAAAATACCAGGAATGATGTTCTGAAAAAGGATTCGGATGTGTTTGTCACGGTCACTGCGGTTCTGTTCATGATGGAACCCGAGAGCATGAAGGAGTTCGTGCTGCACAGTGCTGTGATAGACACACCCAAAACGCTGGAGAGAAACAACCTGCCCTCCATGTTGGCGCCCCAAATATGAATAGCATCTGTGGACATAACACATCAGGTTGTATATTTATCTGAAGGGTTTTTACTAACATTTACTATAAAAAAAGAAATTGAATAGAAATGAGCCCTGAATCCAGAGATTTACCCAGAATCAGACTTTATGTGAAGAAAGTTCCTCTGTCCTTGATGAGGTACGAATCGAATGCAGGAAACCTGTGCAAAGGACTGCATACCTCTTTCAATCACACTTCTGTCCTGTGGAGCTGTGGAAGGAATAGACTGTTGAACAGAACATGTGGTACCAATGAGATGATATCTAATTTAGTTAACATTGCCACTTACAGTACTGGTTGGAGATGACGTAGGGCACATAGACTAATCCATCTCTGCTTCTGTCCCATTTGCACCCACGAGCGGTACATGGATCTGCATTCTGGAGCCCGCTTGGCATGGCAATGTCTCCAAACATGATCAAAGGCTGATCCAGTCCCAATTCTGCGTGGTATAGAATAATGCACAATAATTCAGAATGTTGATTCTGGTGATATAATGTTTTAAATGATGAGGAGAGCCAAGGAATCTGCCATGAACTGCTACACAAAAGATGTGCCTATATAGCCTTCAAACTCATACCTGCATGTTTGTTGTTTTCAGTTATAGTTGACAGTGGTATATAATCTTTCTCTGTGATGTTAATTGAGATGTGAATCAGTAAATTATTAATAAAACACTACAAAATTACAAGTTAGTTTTTCCTTTCTGTGCATCTTACCAGTCTTCCCAGGGATCTTTTCAATTAAATCCTGTTTTAGAATTTTAAACAAATATGTATTAGAAATCAGTGGTTAGAAATGAAAAGCCGCTCCCATTGGGACGAAGCTGATGTTATCATTTTACATTTCAGATATTTATGACATTTTGTTGTCTGTTCTCACCTGAATAGTACGACTCTGAGCAGGAACAGAGCTCAGGAGTAGAGAGATGACCACCACCAAGAAGTACATGATGAGAGCTTTCTGAGAAAATGTTCTGGGTCAAATAGGGCTGACAGTTATATACTCTTCTGAGAGCCTTAACTTCCTTTTCTGTGCAATAACCCAGCCTTCATGAATCCAGCGCTAAAATACCACATGGTTTAAAAGCAGAAATGTGCTTATATTTGTACAAACGCTTAAATGAGTCATTCAGTTTAGAATTAATGATTTTTATTTGTGCTGTAATGTTTGTAGGGTTGATGTCTGCCAATCCACAAGAAGAGGTACCCTTTCCTATATGGCTCCTAAAATTTTTAATATCTTTCATGAAATTTTGTCCCCAAGACTCCATTTTGCATTTCATCAAAGAATTTGGTCCATATTGACATGAAAGCATCACGCAGTTACTGCAGATTTGTCAGCTGCAGATCTATGATGCAAATCTACTATTCCACCACATCCCAAATGTGCTCTATTGGATTGAGATTTGGTGACTTTGGAGGCCATTTGAGTATAGTGAACTCATTATGTTCAAGATATCAGTTTGAGATGATTTGAGCTTTGTGACATGGCACATTATCCTGCTGGAAGTAATCATCAGAAAATGGGTCATTGTGGTCATAAAGGGATGGACAGCAACACTACTCTTCATCAATACTCATGCTGTCTTGTTGCTGGCTCTGATGTTAAACAATGCTCAATTAGTGCTAAGGAGTAAAAAAAAAAAATGTAGCAATAAAATATCCCTTGCACCATTTCATCACCACCATCAGCCTGAACGGTTGATACATGGCAGGATGGATCCATGGCAAATTCTGACCCCATCATCTGAATGTCACAGCTGAAAGAGAATCGTCAGACCAGGCAATGTTTTTCCAATTGTAGCCTCAGTTTCCTGTTCTTAGCTGACAGAAGCGGCTCACAGTGTGGTCTTCTGCTGCTGTAGTCCATCTGTTTCAAGGTTGAGCGTGTTGTACATTCAGAGATGTTCTTCTGCAGACATTGGTTGTAACGAGTGGTTATTTAAGTTATTGTTGCCTTTCTATCAGCTTGAAACAGTCTGACCATTCTCCTCAGGCATCAACAAGGCATTTTCGCCCAGAGAACTGCCGCTCACTGTATATTTTCTCTTTTTTTGGTCCATTCTCTGTAAACCCTAAAGATGGTTGAGTGTGAAAATCCCAGTAGATCAGCAGTTTCTAAAATACTCTGACCAGCCCATCTGGCACCAACAATCAGGCCAAATTCAAAGTCACTAAAATCACCTTTCTTTCCCATTCTGATGCACAGTTTGAACTTCAGCAGATCATCTTAAAGAGTACAGTGTATTAAAGTAAATTATTATATAATTTATTATTATTATTAATATAATACATCTACATTTGCGTATTTTATTTTAAAATAAAATATAACAAAAAAATAAATAAAATATATACACGTTCCTTGTCTGTTAGAAATTATACACAGGGATGTTTGTAATTGAGTGAAATAATATTTATTTATTTATATATTTTTAAATAAAGATCCACTCTTGGGAAAACACTCAGCTCCATTTACAAACTAATTATTTCTATAGGTAAATCTCTGTATATTTTTAATAAGACAAACACAATCAACTATTTTTCTTCATATCTTTACGTTGTAAGCTGTTGGAAAACATTTTCAAACCAAATTAGCATTTTCAAACTGCAATTCCTCCCCACCGAAGACCATGAACCTGGTTTACAAAGAGGAAGCTTTTATTTCTCTGGTCTACTGTTAACCAGATGTTGGGTCAAGTGATTGACCTTTTCTTCCAAAAGAGGATGTGGAAATATTTCAAAAGATGCCTTGCACAAACTATATGGTTCTACAGATTAATCTGAAACATTTGCTCCATCACATTTCACCATTTAACAGACCCTCATTTCAAAAGAAGAGGACATTGTGCAACCTTTCAATGTAGGAGACACTATATATGGATTACAAACAGAAGGCTGGTCAACAGCTCACACACGAACCATAAGATCGAGGAAGAGCAATATGTATTTATTTTAATCAGCTGTATGTTATAGAACATTCAATCTCATCTACATGCCAAAAGTCACAACCCTCAAATGATTTAAAAACTCTGGAATTAAAAACAGCAGGGTTTGTAAAATGATGCTAATAACAAACTCCTAAACTGAATCTGTAAAATATTTTGTGAAGAGTAAAATGTCATTTTTCAAAGTTTTCCAAATAATAACACAGACTAACCCAGCTGGCATTCGACTGACATTAAACGTTTAAATGTGGTTGAAATAATGTCAGTTTATGAAGAAACATTAATTCAACGTTAAAACAACGTTGAACACCAAGTAGTTGAAGTTGTGTTGTTGACTCACTACGGATTCAACATAGAAATATCAAAAGAATTGGAGTTGTATGTCAAATCAACATTATTTTTACAACCATGACTTCTACACATTTTGTTGAAATATATCAGTAGAAAAATAGCGTTGTTTCAACATCCAATTTGCAATCTGATTTGCAAAATCTAAACAAAATTCAACGGTTATCCAACACTGGCACCTGACGTTGATTCAACAGTGACTCGACGTAAAAATGCCAGCTGGGAAGTTTTGTCCTATTCTGAAAAATTAAACATGTATGCATACAAAATATAAATGCATTTCCTAATCAATGTTATTCAAAGAAGACAGCATTTTCACCCTATGCTGACAAAGCTTTCAAAATTGTATTCTTTTAAATGAATTAATAAGAGAAGGAAGGTCTTAAGACATACTGCAATATAGTGTGTTAATACGCAGAATATCATTTGAACTCATTTTCTCAGCTTGGCCAATAGACACGTTATTGTCAGGAATAGGGATGATGGTTGGCTCTCTGTTCTTGGAGAAGGCAAACCTGAAACCACACAAACACTCCAGTATCAAACACATTTCAGAAGCACACTTGTTTAGTAATTACAACCCTACCAGATGTTTTGGGGTATCCAGAAAAGATATATATATACACTAATATATATATATATATACAGGTCCTTCTAAAAAAATTAGCATATTGTGATAAAGTTAATTATTTTCCATAATGTAATAATAAAAATTAAACTTTCATATATTTTAGATTCATTGCACACCAACTGAAATATTTCAGGTCTTTTATTGTTTTAATACTGATGATTTTGGCATACAGCTCATGAAAACCCAAAATTCCTATCTCAAAAAATTAGCATATCATGAAAAGGTTCTCTAAACGAGCTATTAACCTAATCATCTGAATCAACTAATTAACTCTAAACACCTGCAAAATATTCCTGAGGCTTTTAAAAACTCCCAGCCTGTTTCATTACTCAAAACCGCAATCATGGGTAAGACTGCCGACCTGACTGCTGTCCAGAAGGCCATCATTGACACCCTCAAGCAAGAGGGTAAGACACAGAAAGAAATTTCTGAACAAATAGGCTGTTCCCAGAGTGCTGTATCAAGGCACCTCAGTGGGAAGTCTGTGGGAAGGAAAAAGTGTGGCAAAAAACGCTGCACAACGAGAAGAGGTGACCGGACCCTGAGGAAGATTGTGGAGAAGGACCGATTCCAGACCTTGGGGGACCTGCGGAAGCAGTGGACTGAGTCTGGAGTAGAAACATCCAGAGCCACCGTGCACAGGCGTGTGCAGGAAATGGGCTACAGGTGCCGCATTCCCCAGGTCAAGCCACTTTTGAACCAGAAACAGCGGCAGAAGCGCCTGACCTGGGCTACAGAGAAGCAGCACTGGACTGTTGCTCAGTTTTGCATGTCATTCGGAAATCAAGGTGCCAGAGTCTGGAGGAAGACTGGGGAGAAGGAAATGCCAAAATGCCTGAAGTCCAGTGTCAAGTACCCACAGTCAGTGATGGTCTGGGGTGCCATGTCAGCTGCATGTGTTGGTCCACTGTGTTTTATCAACGGCAGGGTCAATGCAGCTAGCTATCAGGAGATTTTGGAGCACTTCATGCTTCCATCTGATTTCATTTTTCAGCACGACCTGGCTCCTGCTCACAGTGCCAAAACCACTGGTAAATGGTTTACTGACCATGGTATTACTGTGCTCAATTGGCCTGCCAACTCTCCGGACCTGAACCCCATAGAGAATCTGTGGGATATTGTGAAGAGAAAGTTGAGAGACGCAAGACCCAACACTCTGGATGAGCTTAAGGCCGCTATCGAAGCATCCTGGGCCTCCATAACACCTCAGCAGTGCCACAGGCTGATTGCCTCCATGCCACGCCACATTGAAGCAGTCATTTCTGCAAAAGGATTCCCGACCAAGTATCGACTATTGAGTGCATAACTGAACATAATTATTTGAAGGTTAACTTTTTTTTTTGTATTAAAAACACTTCTTTTATTGGTCGGATGAAATATGCTAATTTTTTGAGACAGGAATTTTGGGTTTTCATGAGCTGTATGCCAAAATCATCAGTATTAAAACAATAAAAGACCTGAAATATTTCAGTTGGTGTGCAATATATCTAAAATATATGAAAGTTTAATTTTTATCATTACATTATGGAAAATAATGAACTTTATCACAATATGCTAATTTTTTGAGAAGGACCAAAATTAGCATATTGTGATAAAGTTCATTATTTTCCATTTTATAAAAAGTGTTTTTAATACAAAAAAAAAAAAAGTCAACCCTCAAATAATTATGTTCAGTTATGCACTCAATACTTGGTCGGGAATCCTTTTGCAGAAATGACTGCTTCAATGCGGCGTGGCATGGAGGCAATCAGCCTGTGGCACTGCTGAGGTGTTATGAAGGCCCAGGATGCTTCGATAGCGGCCTTAAGCTCATCCAGAGTGTTGGGTCTTGCGTCTCTCAACTTTCTCTTCACAAAATCCCACAGATTCTCTATGGGGTTCAGGTCAGGAGAGTTGGCAGGCCAATTGAGCACAGTAATACCATGGTCAGTAAACCATTTACCAGTGGTTTTGGTACTGTGAGCAGGTGCCAGGTCATGCTGAAAAATGAAATCTTCATCTCCATAAAGCTTTTCAGCAAGTGGAACCATGAAGTGCTCCAAAATCTCCTGATAGCTAGCTGCATTGACCCTGCCCTTGATAAAACACAGTGGACCAACACCAGCAGCTGACATGGCACCCCAGACCATCACTGACTGTGGGTACTTGACACTGGACTTCAGGCATTTTGGCATTTCCTTCTCCCTAGTCTTCCTCCAGACTCTGGCACCTTGATTTCCGAATGACATGCAAAACTGAGCAACAGTCCAGTGCTGCTTCTCTGTAGCCCAGGTCAGGCGCTTCTGCCGCTGTTTCTGGTTCAAAAGTGGCTTGACCTGGGGAATGCGGCACCTGTAGCCCATTTCCTGCACACGCCTGTGCACGGTGGCTCTGGATGTTTCTACTCCAGACTCAGTCCACTGCTTCCGCAGGTCCCCCAAGGTCTGGAATCGGTCCTTCTCCACAATCTTCCTCAGGGTCCGGTCACCTCTTCTCGTTGTGCAGCGTTTTTCGCCACACTTTTTCCTTCCCACAGACTTCCCACTGAGGTGCCTTGATACAGCACTCTGGGAACAGCCTATTTGTTCAGAAATTTCTTTCTGTGTCTTACCCTCTTGCTTGAGGGTGTCAATGATGGCCTTCTGGACAGCAGTCAGGTCGGCAGTCTTACCCATGATTGCGGTTTTGAGTAATGAAACAGGCTGGGAGTTTTTAAAAGCCTCAGGAATCTTTTGCAGGTGTTTAGAGTTAATTAGTTGATTCAGATGATTAGGTTAATAGCTCGTTTAGAGACCCTTTTCATGATATGCTAATTGTTTGAGACAGGAATTTTGGGTTTTCATGAGCTGTATGCCAAAATCATCCGTATTAAAACAATAAAAGACCTGAAATATTTCAGTTGGTGTGCAATGAATCTAAAATATATTAAAGTTTAATTTTTATCATTACATTATGGAAAATAATGAACTTTATCACAATATGCTAATATTTTTTAGAAGGACCTGTATATATATATATATATATACATAGTTTTTGTGTGACTAAACTATAGCAAAACTTGCCTTCCATAGTGCATCACAGAGCTGTAGTCATAGGCAGTCTCCAGGTTGTAAGTCTTGATTTTGTCAAAGTTGTACTCCTGCCCTATTACAGTGAATAGCAATCAAAGGGGAACCATATTCAGACTTATTATAAATCAATAAATTCTCTAACCTCCTATTTCTGCTTAAAAACTCAAACACAAACTTTAGAGACTATTCGTTGCATTTAACAGCAAAATCTTCTCTACCCTAATTGAGAAGATTTGCAACTACAATGTAAAGGGTTTAGAACAAAACCTGCTGAAGAAATGTGTACCAATCAGACGTGATTGTCGCGATCACTGCGGTTGTGTTCGTGGTGAAACCCCAGCGTGTGAAGCAGCTCATGCTGCACTATATTCAGGGAGATGCATCCACCACGGTCCAGAGACACAGTCTGACCTCCAATGCGACGACCCACAAAAGAGTAGCACCTATAGATCAGATCAAACATAATGGAAGGATTCAAACAACACTAGAATACCCAGCTGGCATTCGACTGACATTAAACGTTTAAATGTGGTTGAAATAATGTCAGTTTATGAAGAAACATTAATTCAACGTTAAAACAACGTTGAACACCAAGTAGTTGAAGTTGTGTTGTTGACTCACTACGGATTCAACATAGAAATATCAAAAGAATTGGAGTTGTATGTCAAATCAACATTATTTTTACAACCATGACTTCTACACATTTTGTTGAAATATATCAGTAGAAAAATAGCGTTGTTTCAACATCCAATTTGCAATCTGATTTGCAAAATCTAAACAAAATTCAACGGTTATCCAACACTGGCACCTGACGTTGATTCAACAGTGACTCGACGTAAAAATGCCAGCTGGGTACAGTACACAAGTAGAATTCAGTACACATACTACAAGTACAGTTCTCCTGGATGAACCTGTATTTGCAGTATGTGGCTTGTTCATGCCAGTATCAACCAGCAGGAAACGTTCGATTACAAGCCTAGAGCTTCACCCACTTCCCCATGCAGGCATAACATTTACAGTACTCACATAAAAATCATACTATGTAAAGCCTTTATTCGACTAAATGTAGTTATGTTTAACTAATTTAATACAAAACCAAATGTAAATTTTCTGGTTTCAAACCCAGTCTAAACAGATTTGATCTGAAGTGTACAAAGCATGAGGCCATTGTTCCTGTGATAGACAGCTGTAGGCTAGCATAATAATTTGATTTCATGGAACATTTGCATTTTACTAAACAAAATTGGGTAAAGTCTGCAGTAAATAAATCTGTAAATCTTAAAAATCACAATTTATACAAAGCTCCAATTTATACAGTCAATTTTTAAGCACAAATATAGAGCAACAGCAATTGTTTTATAAATGAAAATCTATTTTTTACCCTGAATTAGACTCTATGTTGATATAGTCCCTCTGATTTGTGCGAGGAATGAAGCGAATACAGGTCGATTCCTCAAAAGATCTCAAGCCTTGAAAAATTACACCCTTCTCCTGGGAGGCTGTTGGAGAGTTCAGATATGAAAAATGGCCTGAACAGTTATGTTGTAGTACAAGGTTTTGAGTGAGCTAAGAGCTGTCACTCACAGTATTCATCAGAGATGACATAGGGCACAAGGACCTTTCCACTTTTGCTTCTTTGCCATTTGCACCCACGAGCTGTGCATGGATCTGTTATTTCTAAGCCTGTTGCTACAGCTATGTCTCCAAACATGACCGAGGGCTCATCCAGTCCCTGTCCTGTATGGTATAAAGCAGAGAAATTCACTCAACATGCTAATTCTGGGAACATCATAATGAGCTTGTACAGAGAAGGAACAGCCCTGGACTGCTGACAAAATGACAAAAGTACTATGATACAAAAGTAAGATGTAACGTTCCTCATCAAGGATAGTTAATAATATTATTTCCTTTCCTCTCTTTATTAATGACAAATGTCCTCTCTTTATTGAGCTGCTGACATAAAAACACATTCAACAATTAGCATGTCCACTTACCTGCATGTTTGTTGGCCCTTTCCATAATAGCTGACACAGATTTATCATCTTGTTCAGTGCTGTTATCTGAGAACCATTGTTAGTTAAAGCGTTAATAAAACAGTAAAATATAAAGATTTTAATTATACTGCTCATGGCCATTCGTTTATTGAAAATAGTTTCTTACCAATCTCCTCAGAGCTCTTTCCAAAGATATCCTGTTTACACAGAAACATTTTGAAACATATGATGGTTAGAATCCCCTGAATAAAAATGAAACCGTTCACAGTAGGAGGCTGCTACTGATATTGTTTTCCATTTCAGCTATTACCCATGTCTGTTCTTACCTCAATAGCGCGACACTGAGCTTGAAAAGAGCCCAGCAGAAGACAGATGGCCACCATCAACAGGAACATCATGAAAGCTGTTCTGGATCATTTACAGATACATATGGGGTGAAGGAAATTTGTTATTTTTATAATGGAAAAGTAAAAGGTATATCAGACTTAGATTTTGGTGTTTGATTTCATTCTTTCTTTCTTTTTTGGTAAGTGGAGATTTGCCCCGGAAAAAAAGCTGGATTCTCCTTTTCAAACTGCCTATATGTTTTGAACAAAATTCTTCCATGAGAAAAGAATTAAGAAACGACATAAATCCTTAAATTAATAAAAAGTAACTCAATCAATGTATGAAAAGTTTTAATATACTCACTGCTGAGCATTACATGCACATAGACCTATATGTCCATTATGATTGATTAAATTATCTATCAGTTAGATCTTGATAAATCACTTTTGCATTCTGAAATGTAAACTGAAACATCCTCTGATTCACCCATATTATAAACATTTCTGTATATCTCATCCCTGTTGAATATGAGATCAATAGAAAAGACACTCACCTCGCATTGGAGTAAATGTTCAGAATGACTCCAGCTCCCTGCTTAGTCTGAGGTAAATGCTCTCCATTAAAATTTAATTCCACCACCTGTCAAATTAGAAATTACAGACAATCTCAGACGATTTATGAAACCACTTAATGATCCAGAGATGTACAGATAAACAGTTCTGTCTGATGAAAGAGTAGCTTGAGCATCAGGATTATAACACATAAGCATTAACCCATTCAGTCCAATACTGCATCAAAATTCTATACACATTTTAACTTTATAAGGAGAAATCTTCTAAGATTTCACTGGTGTCTTTTTCCCCCCACTTTTTAAGTTTTTTTTTTTTTTTAAGTTTTTCAGAAAAATATGGGTTTTGAAAACAAAGTAAAGAGTCATGAGGTTCCAAATTAAGAGTTCTGTTTAATTTTTTGTCATGTCTATTTTAAAGTCTAAAGAAATTTTGAAAAAGGGAAATACAAAAATGTTCCATATCGTCAAATGATGTGTTACAAAAAGTACATTTATCACAAACAGTATGAATATATCTACCA